>JAIFZK010000009.1:13305000-13905000 GCA_027481765.1 Tenualosa thibaudeaui
TTCCTTTGAGGGAATGGACCTGACTGGAGAACTGTACCACGCTCTCCGGGTGAGTTCCCCTTGAAGGCCAGCGTTCTGTGATGGAATTCGTATTCACTTGTACAAACAAAACGTTCATGTGCACTACATATGTGCTCTATATACATTCATCTGTTGCTTTTGAATGTCCATGACCATCACACAGAACTTTCATGCAAATCTGTCCCTGTTCCTCTCTAGGGACCACCAGGGCCACCGGGAGAGCAAGGACCCAAGGCAAGGCCCTCTTGTCACTACAGATATTTAGTTTGACAAGGCACTAGGCAGTGGAACTGATGCTTGTGGTACCACCCTTCCCTTTGCATGAGCTAAGTTTTAATGCAGCAGGTTTGAGTCTGGACATGTGTATGATTGCAAGTGATGTGGTAATGTATGTCATGTGTGGGTTTGTTTGTGTTGTTCTCGCAGGGAGAGGCTGGCTCGCCTGGCATACGCGGCGCAGATGGAGCACAGGTGGAGTTCTAGCTGACCATGTTCTGCGCCCACAATGATTAGCATTTAGCATGAGAGCACCAAATAGGACTTGTTAGAGACATGTTTGAAATGTGTGTGGCAATGGGCCGTTCTCCTTCCGCAGGGCCCACAGGGGGTGAGGGGAGAAGACGGGAGGCCAGGGTACCCAGGGGAGAAAGGAGAGAGAGGGGAGATGGGTCTGTCTGGCCCGTCGGTGAGTTTACTGATCATCCAAGCATACATACAGTGCATACAAACATATCAACTAAGTCTACTGTGTAGCATATGGGAGCATTGCAGTGGCCCACAGGCTTTAAAGGGATTAAATTAGCTGCTTGAATTGATAAGTTGTATGAGAGTGGGTCCACCAGAGGACACTCTGATTTGTGGATGTGTAGGGTACTAATCAAACAGCGTTTGTGGTTATTGCTGTTTGACATTTAGTAGATGAAAGTTGTTCTATTGAGCTCCTTTGTTTGGTTGTGGGGTAGGAAATAACAAACTTTAATTTAAAAGGATTTGACTTGCCATATTATTGACTTACTTGCATCACTTTGTCAGGGTATGGATGGCCAGAAAGGAGAGAAGGGAGATGCCTGGATTCAAGACAACCTGGTCAGTATGGCATGTCATTACCTTTGCCAGGCAAAATGAATGGGTAGTGTATCATGGCTTGTTTACATGTGTTTGGCAGGCTTAAGAAGTTGTGTAACAATGGGAAACTAGACAGGTGTTTTCGCTCCCCCCTCCCTCTCTCTCTCTCTGTCTCTCTCTGTCTCTCTCTAAAACTACAGCGCTGCAGCTTTGTTTAACTATGGTGTATTGGTCCTCTCCTCCATGCAGGCGCAGATCATCTCACTGCCTGGACCTCCAGGTCCACCTGGTCCCCCCGGGCCTCAGGGACTCCAGGTGAGTCAGGACAGGTGCATAGAGAACACTTGGGGAACAAGAGAGTGCATTCAAATCTAATTTCAATGCAGGAGTTGTACAGTTTTTGGTTTAAGGCAAGAGCTTTCAACTCAGACTTTGTCTTGCAGGGCCATTATGGAATACCTGGCCCTAAGGTAAAAAAAATATTTTAAGCTTTGACATCACCTAGTTTAGACTGAAAAGAATGTCGCCTTTAAACAACAGTTTTGTGCTTTGAAAAAAAATGCATGCTGTGCATTTGTCTGCCACATCAAAAACACACATCAAAATGTTTTACATCTAACAACCCAGTCACTATTACATTCATTTTTGTGTGAAACATTTCTGTTGAATTCAAAGTGGAAAAGGGTACTTGTTAATCCAAATGATGCATGTACAAAGTACATTGTTTTGTATCTCATAATTTAAAACAATAATAAATACACAAATAAAACACGATTGAAATGACTGGATCACCTCATAGCTTACTCCAAAATGGCTGACATAATGGCAAATGGAGAGAGGAAATCATACTCACCAAACCAGTAGAGCACAGACATGAGAGGAAATATTCCTTCTGGCTAATTCAGATGAAAATATGCACGTAAGCTCTAGTCTAGTCCAAATGCTCAGTGACTGATAAGCATCGTCTGTAGTTTGAGTACCAACATTGAGTACCAATATTATGTACTTCCCAAACACTATTACTATTACAAATGTTACTCCACAAATAGATTTCAGCCATACATATTCTTAATGTTTGAGAGGTTCACCTAAGGGAAAATTCCAGAGCGTTTCAACCCATGGCCCTGTTGCTTGAGGGTTGTCGTTAGGAAAAAGAAAGATAGTCCGAATAGTGACTAATGCCAACTGAATGGGGCACAGAAACTCACTTTCAGTTTCATTTCCCTTACCCCATTCAGTTAGTATCACATGCTGGTTTTCTATCCAGTTTATTTTTTCCTACCAAGAGCACTTGAACAACAGGGCTATGGGATTAAATGCTCTGGAATTTCCTTTCAAATAAACTCTGATGACCTAGAGCCATCATGGCCTAGAGACACTGTCATGTAAGATATTGTAAGAATGTAAGTAAGAAACCTTGTATTACATCATGCCTTTCAGTCCTTGCTAACTCACGGCAGTGGCCAACACGAGTGTGCAGACTCTTGTGGTAGTGTGTGATAATGAAGTGATAATGCAATCAGGTGGCGTTAATGATGATGTTTATTTGGTGTGAGGTGTTAAAGTTGGACTCTATGCCTTCAGGGAGAGCCAGGCGAGGCCGTGAGAGGGGAGAAGGGAGAGGTGGGGGAGCAGGGCACACCCGGCCCAAGAGTAAGTCCTGCACAAGGCCGTGTTTCACTATTTATTAGACACAGCAGTTGCAGCTCAGACAGAACCATGTATAGAACAGAACAGCTTTTTTTTTTTTACCAATGCCATAGTTCTGTGCAGTGAGGTTGTGTTTGCAGCCCTGAAGGATATTAAGTAGATTGCAGAAGATACATTATACCATTAAATGGTATAGCCTAAAGCATTATCCGGCAGTAGTACATGTGTTGTAGTGGTGTCATCCAGTCCATCCCTTTGTGATGAAGAGTGTGACTCTCCCCTTTGGAACCAGGGTGCTCCTGGTCCACCAGGTGCAGAGGGTTTAGTCGGCCTTCCAGGTGCCAAAGGGGAAAAAGTGAGTACATTTCCGTCCTTTCCGTCCATTTGTCTCTGTTCAAATGCACCAACGTTAACATGTAACGTTGATTCTTGTCCTGGTAAGAATCAGTGTCATGACTTGAATATTTAATGCTCTTTCATGTGAATGTGATTCTATTAATAATCTGCTCTCATCTGCTCGGGAACATTGTCTCATTATTTTTTTCGTCTTAACATATGTCTTGCCACAGGGCAAACAAGGCCTGCCTGGATTAGATGTAAGTATTAGATTCCTTTCTTTTGTGTGTGTGTGTGTGTGTGGTCATGCTTAATATTGTTTGCCTTCAATGTGATAAATGGATCTTTTCTGGGGGTGTGATTGGTCCTAAGAGTGTGTTTGATGTTCAGGGTTTCCCAGGACTGATGGGAGAGAAAGGGGATACAGGAGCCAGAGGAGAGAAGGTAGGTGCTGCAGTCTGTGCAACTCAATAACCAGCCAGCCAGCAGGAGATGCTCTTATTCATGTGATCAAATCAATCAGTGATGGGATTATAAAGGTTATGAAAAAATTTCATTTTCCTTTTCATTCTTTCTTTCTTTCTTTCTTTCTTTCTTTCTTTCTTTTATTCTTCCTCTTTTTTTCTCTCTCTCTATGTCCAGTCTGTCTCTCTCCAGTCGCTCTTTTAGTCTCTTTTAGATTTTCTTAACAACAACAACCAGTGACAATGTACCATATAATGTTATTGAAGTGGTAATATTGACCAAATTCCACGCAAAAAATAAACCAATTGAATTGCAAGTTGATGGACCATACTCACACTAGGCACAGTTTTTCATACCAAGCTATCACACTACCCCAAAACAATCTGAAATTCAGAGAATGACCGCTCCTTTATTTGATCCAGATGGTAAGTGTACGCTCTGGAAAAGGAAGCATTAGGGTCCGCATGTCTCACCTCCCACCTCTGTCCTGCAGGGTGATCGCGGCCCAGTGGGGAAGAAGGGCCTGAAGGGACAGAAAGGCGAGCAGGGTCCCCCTGGACTGGACCAGCCCTGCCCTGTGGTATGTCACCATCTCACCCATCACTTCAAAGTGGATCTCTAAAAGTAGGCCTCTTGTCCAGTACTGAAGAAGCAGAAACTATTATCATTTCTATTAGGAGCTCCATCATTTCCCACTAAGCTGGGAAACATGAGACGTCATGATAGATAACTTTTTACTTGGATTCCGCTTTTACAGATCCTTTATTTCCAAGAAAGTGTTAGTATTGTTTTATGTATGTATGTATTGTAGTGTGGAGGTGGGGTAGCCTATTTGAGTGTGGAAAAATTCAGACAGATGTGAACGTAACAGAGAACTGAATGAATTTCAATGGCAGGACGCCAGGGAGTTAAAAGGACGTGATGGGGAAGCAGGGCTGATCCCTGCCGCCCCCTGCCCCCTGGTATAGTATACTATGTGTTCTGTGTGTGTGTGTTTCCCACAATCCCCTCATCATCAGTCAGCTAACCCAGAGGCAGCGGTTACTGTACTATGAAGAAACTTAATTTAACAAAATATCTTACCAGTCTTGCCATACTGAGACCAGGAAGTAAGGCTGACTTGGATGTGGATTGATTTCAACCAGTAATCAATCATGCACGTTAATCAGGGATTCTGACTATGCCTATTAATGCCAATCAATATGATGATAAATCACTATAATGACCCGCTGAACATAGTCTAACAGAAATCAGGAAAACACAGACCTACCTCCCATCTTTGCAACTGTCTTTGAAGATGATTTTGGTCTATGGGATTCTTTATGCATTTCCTGATTCTCACAATGACCACTGCCGATGGGGCCTCTGAGTATGGCTTGCGTTGTGATTGAGTATGGGTCCTTAGGGTAATCAGCTACTTTTTTTGTAACCTTTCAGTCAAGTAGCATTAATCGTTAACGCATGGTGCCAATACTTGACCTGCATATCTGGTTTCACCCATTGGTTTACCTCTGGTGTACCCTCTTGTGATTTCTCCCAGTCATGACAGTAGGGCACACCTTGTACTATTGCACTTCATCCTGATCCATTGCCCATAAAGACACTGCAGGTTTCCCTCCTGAATTTAAGTCACTGTGGCTGTGAATGCATTAATGTCAGAGTTGGGCAAATACAAACCTGTATGTGATGTGTGTGCATGATGTTGACTTTGTTTATTTTTGTGCTCTGTTTGTTGTGTGTTTTGTGTAATGAAAAAACGCTCCTTGTGTGGTTGTGATTGTGATGGAATGACCTTTGAATGAGTTTGAATTCTGTGCCCTCCTCCCTTCTCATTAAGGGTGCAAATTGGTGGAGATTGCAAATCAGAATGATTGATTGGTCTGCTTTTATTTGCCTGTGATGATCCTCTCCCATTGCTCACTACTGTCAAAGCTTTGAATGGCATTAAAATAACTATTCTGTTTCTGCCCACAGGGTCGAGATGGGTTGCCCATACCAGGATGTTGGAACAAGGTTTGTATTGTCTGAGCTCTTGTCACAGCATTTCTTTATGGTTTTAATGTGGGTGGTGGTAGCGTAGCGGTTAATCAACCCGGTTAGCATGCCAGTAGCCTAGAAATTGTGGGTTTGAATCCTGGCTGCCATCGTTGTGCCCCTGACCAAGGCACTTAACCCTAAGTCGCTCTCAGAGGCCCTGCAGTAATTGATTGTTGACAAATATAAGTCGCTTTGGATAAAAGCGTCTGCTAAACGTAAATTATGTCAGTTAGCACTCAACAGTTTAGTTTACACTGTTAATTCCCTTCTTCAGTGTTGAGTGCTTGTTTTATTTTTCTAAGTCTCTAACTGAATTTTTAGACAGTTAGAGCACTCTGCTGTACATGTGCACAGAATCAGTACATGATGTTGATGTTTCTCTTCTTTTTGTTCTGTTACAGTGATCAGACACTTGGAAGAATGGGATTTGTACATATCGATATATATTTTGCAGCTAACACACTTTTTGCCCTTTTTAACATTTTCTATTTAATATATGGAGGATTTATATAGGATCTGTCTATTTTTGGTGTTTTGTTTTTACAGAAACTATGGCACTACGTTTGAATATTTGAATGAAGGATGACTCTATGGCATTATAGCATGATGCTTTGTAACACAGACAGCTGAATGAAAACATATGGGAGAGTATTATATCACAGCGCTCTTAGGATGGACAGAGAATGCTGCTACACCTCTTGAGGGAAAGATAGGAGGTCAAAAAAAAAAAAAATCATGACGTCATATGATAAATGCAATAGGATGCGCATCCTGTTACTTATCATATGCAACATACACACCAATAGCATGACCCTCTTTAAGCAGAATATATGATGTTCTGCATGAAAGACCGCCATGGCCTGTATTTTGGCTTCTGGGCTTGCAGCAAGTGGTTTGAATTCACATTAAAGTGACCTCAACTCTCAGGAATTCTATCTTTTCACATTAATCATATCAACAAAGAACTCTGCAAAGCAATGTACAGTAGTTTGAACAGGAGATACAAAACATGTAAACTGCAGTATGCTGTTGTGGGGGTATGAAGTTGTATTTTTGTTTGTTTTGTACTTTTAAAATAATGTGTGTTAAGAAAACTGTTCAGCAATGGAATCTTAACAAAAGTCTGTTTGAAAATCCAGATACTTCTTTATTAACTGGTCAGTTTAGGGTTGTAAGGGTTGTTGATGTAATGTGCACATTGTTGGTTGTAAATAACATGTCTATAATTAGAGCTATTGAGGACGATTTAGTGTCTTAAGTATGTTTTTTCAATATTATTTGTGTATATTTCTTTAAAATACCAGTTGGATTAAACATATCTTTTGTTAATTATGTATGTTACAAGTTTTGTGCATCAAATGGATATTCTTTTTTCAGACCACATGATATTTACTCACAAATCTGATGCAACACTGCACCTGTGCTTCCCAAACTGTAGCTATTCAGAGACATTCATAGTTCATTTCCAGTTGCTGAACTGTAAAGAGATTTTCATGGAGTAAATTTCCTAAAATGCTATGTCTTGATTTGTTGTCTTGTTACTTCACATTGAGAAGATAAATCTGTACAACAATGTAAAGAGAATTATTGTTGGAATAGTCTCTACCCCTGGTGGTAGGTGAAAGAATCCTTTAAACTTGAATATTTGTGAGGAAAGTGATTTGCATTGAATTATGAGAAGTGCCCTGGGTAGAACATTATCCACTGGAGATCACCAGGAAAGGAACAGCGCATGAGACAGATGGACATATGTATAAGTACTCAATGTACTAAGTACTAATGTACTCTTTTAATCCTGTAAATTAGTGACACAGCGCACAGTGAGTGAACACATCTTCTCCCACACTACCTGCGTCTGGGGAGCTGTAAGGGTTTAGGTGTGTTTGCTCAAGGACACCTCAGCTGTGAATGTGGGCACGGTAGACCACAGTCTAATCACTTCCTTCACCCAAATTTTTCCAGCCACTGGCCACCCTTTAGCTACAAGTCCGAGACCCTAACCAGTAGGCCATGACTGCCCCCAGTGGTTGAGACAGAATAGGATCGATGGTTGGTTGAGATGGTTGAGAAATTATATACTGGAGAGAAACCTGTGATCGTTCCTGTAGCACTCATCACAGTAACATGCTGTGTTGTAACTGTTATTTTAGAGGCCGAAGATAGGGGGCAATGATACACCCACCGCTGGGTTGGACCTCTGAAGTTTTGCCAATGTCTTTCCATGGGCCTAAGTTTGGCCCACTCTCAGATAAAATCAGGAAGCTACAGGTTCAAGCACCATCAGATGGTGCAGAGAGTTGAAGTGATTGGGAAACAGAGACAGTCAAGAAGCGAGAGCTGTGTTAAGTCCCATGCAGAATTTGCAAGCAAGCAAGGATTATTACACAACTGTGGATGTGAGTGAGGGGAAGCAAGTGGGCATTAAAGACCAAAGACTGACAAAACACCAAAGTGTTGTCTGGTAAGTGCAAAGCAACTGCAAAGAAAACTACACAAAGTAGCAACTTTGGTTTAATACAACTCTGTACCACTGTTGTAATCACTTACATGATAAATTTACAGACAAATCATTGCATAATATTTTCTGAAGTGTGTACTACTGTAGGTGCTCTTGTGTGCGCTGGTCTTGTAGAAATGTAGCATGTACCTCACGCTCTCAGAACATGAGAGCAAACTGGCCTAGGAACAGTATGTGTAGCTGTGACCAACACGCATGCTTGTGGTTAAACAACCTGCAATGTAAAGAGCAGATATAAATAGCATGGCAAAGCTTACCCTTCAACTGAAACACCCTTGACATGTGTTTGTGTGTGACAGAGAAAGACCAGGGACATTCCCTCTCTTCAACAACACTTTAAAGGCACTTCTTGGAACCTATACGACTTCCTGCATTAGCGGTATGGCAGAGCTATGAATCTCCCTTACATTTCTGTTCCTTAAACAGACAAAATGAATAGATCATAGTCCTTTTTGTATTAATAGTCTGACCCATCAGTGTATGTCTCAGCAGGTACTAGATCTAATTTAATAAGGCGGTACCGAAATGGCCTAATTATCATAAACACAAAGACAGTGCCACACCTACTCTTGGATCAGGCAGTCAGTCTAAAAGAGACATGCATTATGGAGTGAGAACAGGGGGAAGCCATCAAGAACCGTTTCAGAGAACACAGAACCCTTATTGTCATAGAGGCAGTCCTCATTTACATCTCTCTCCGAGTTTATTGTAGGCTGCATGGTGTCTTGGTGCTATTTACCTAACTGTGCATACTCTCAAAACTGTTCAAAAGTGATGCAAGGGGAAATGCAATCTGTTCACTTTTCCATGACTTTTCTTGAGAGGAGGTATACAAAGATCACTCTCTAAAAATAGTTAGAAGGGTGCATTCATGTAATTACCTAAACCTCTGCCCTCATGGTGAGAATGGGGACAACGGTCTGAAAAAGTCATCCCAGCTATGCATTTTCAGACTGCAATAATTAGTCACTCTGTATTGAAACTTGGATTGTGATTCTTTTGGCTTATTTTTCCTTTAATTGGTCATGGACAGTTCGTTAGGTTTAGTTAAATTGTTTTGTGCTTTACTGAGATCTTCACAGTAATCACAGCTTATAAATTAGATTTATTAGTTCTTATCAATTAATCTTTTGCAATTTTCTTATGTAGTGGCCTAGGATGACTGCTAATGCGCAAACACAATCACAACAAACATGAAAACAGTTAAGATGCAAAATGAACTTGCTCTCATCATTATTCCACGCTTCCTTATGAGTCGGGAACTTTTGTGCAAAACAGACATGATCTCAACTTTTAAGGAATCTAATCTTTCCTTAGTCAAAATATGTATGATATGATGAATGGTGACCAGAAATTGATGATTGACAGTGAAAATTTCTATGTTCAATTTTTCAAATGTTCATGACATAGACCTTTGAATTTGAATTAAGAGTTTTAGTCCACAAACCTAAAGCCAGGAGTAGGCTATTTGAGCATTTTCTAAATTCTATTCTCGTGAATTAAAACACACAAAAACATGGCATTGCATTTCAAATGTGTGCAGTAAACCTTTCACATTTGTATTCTGTCTACATTGTCAGTAATTCTGCAGGATTCTGTGTGCATAAACAATCACTTATTTAACAGTATACTACTATGTTCTAGGCAGAACATGACAGGCCATGGTTAACACAGTCTGAAGAAGCAGCCTGTAGAGCCTGCTCATTTTGCCACAATATGTTATGTAATTCATGTAAACAGAATTGACTGCACAATTGACAAAGAATTTACCAAGAATTTCATCATCACATTCAAAATGTAGCCTAACTACTATGCTTTGTTTTGGTAGCATATTCTTTATTTCTTTATTCCTGAACTGAAAAGTTGTGGTTGTATGTAGGTTTACAGTAGACAGTGGCACTTATTCCTCTGGAACATTTCGTTCCAAACCAGTATGGGAATACGTCAGAGGGGCGGGAACCTTTTGTACTACTGACCAATTGAAAAGCACTATTATCACCCAGGCCGTTCAGATACCAAATCAAGTTTTGTGTTATTGAAGGGGCACTTTATTCCGGTTAGATATCCATGCTGCCACGAGTTGGCGGCGCAGGGGGAGAGTCCATTTTAACG
The DNA here is from genome assembly GCA_027481765.1 of Tenualosa thibaudeaui. Taxonomy (NCBI): domain Eukaryota; kingdom Metazoa; phylum Chordata; class Actinopteri; order Clupeiformes; family Clupeidae; genus Tenualosa; species Tenualosa thibaudeaui. The sequence goes on from JAIFZK010000009.1 coordinate 13,315,205, forward strand.
AGATTGCTCCGGTTGAATTAGTCCACAGAGTAAGCTATTATTTAGTTTTTTTGTGTATGTATATGCATGATGCGTTTCAGACGATGATCGGCATAAATTCAGCCAAGTAATTGGTCTGTGTGCATGAAAAAGGCTCGGGAATTTGCTAGTTAATGTTACGTTATATTCGGGTAAAGCTATTTGCTGCCTAGCGAGCTAATGTTAGCCAACATGCTAGTACGTCTTTGAAACCATTGTTAATTTTGTGCGTTTGGGAGGTGTTAACTCGTGCATCTTTGGAATATAAAGTAATCTGTTGATTCTCATTTTGAACTGACAATACGATTTGCATAAAACACTGGTGTATCTCTGCGATTTGATAACGTGATGTAACGTTAAGTTGGTTGTTAACAATGCAGCGCGAGCTACGCTAACTAGCTAGCTTAGATGATTGTGATTTAACGTTATACCAAATGTAAACCTTACTAGAGTTAGCGGTCTAAAGTGCTTCTATGTGATTTCATTTGGATGCAATTACAGTTACAGTCTGCCTTCTGCATAGTTACATTTCTGGGGTTGCTTTAATGAATGGACTTTAAGCAAAGCTTAATATTAGGCATGCGACTGTAGATCCACCCATCTTCTTTTTGCTTTGGCGGCTAGCTCTACGCGAAACATTACGTAGCTAACGTTAGCCGGTGTCCTAGCCAACATTAGCTAACACTCATTGTATTTTTTTACATTTCAGACGATCAAGAGATCATGATGTCAGAAACCGAACAGCAATTTATGGAGACATCCGAAAATGGAAACGAAGGTGAAGAACATTTCAATTGCGAAGAACCCGCAGAAGAACAGCCAGAGCAGGAAGAAGAAGAAGCGGCTATCGAAAAGGTAGAAGACGCAGCAGCAGAAGAAGAAGAAGAAGAAGCAGAAGCAGAAGAAGCAGAAGATTCTCAGAATGGAACATCAGAAGGTGGACAGATTGACGCCAGTAAAGGCGAAGAAGACGCGGGGTGAGTATGATAAATTTTATACAAGAAGAAAATCATTGTAGTTATTTTGTTCAGCATTTATCGCATTTGGGTATTGCTGAAAGGGTGCTTTTGTTCGTTCGGCTTTTGTTGGCGCCATGTGTCCTCGTATGGGGGATGGGCATGGGCTAACTGGTAGGCGGCGACATTAGCACATAATGTAACAAGCAGCAGTGGCTTGTACAGTTAAATGTTTCAGTCTGAATAAAAATCCTTAGATGTATAATAAGGTGAACTCTGTATTGTCTACATTTTTGTAGATATTTGCAAAAGCAAAGAAGTCTTGTTACTATTTTATCATATGTCCACATCAAATGTCACTCATTCATGTGTTGCATATAGCAACGTTTGGTCATTGAATTTACTTATTTTCTGTTTTTTTCTGGCGCCTACAGTAAAATGTTCGTTGGGGGACTCAGTTGGGACACCAGCAAGAAAGATCTGAAAGATTATTTCTCAAAATTCGGAGAGGTCACTGACTGTACGATCAAAATGGACTCAAATACAGGGCGTTCAAGAGGATTTGGTTTTGTTCTCTTCAAAGACGCAGCCAGTGTTGAAAAGGTAGGCCTGTTATCATCTGAATTTTGTGCTGCGTTGTGTTGCAATGTATTCCATTCAAGTCTGATATATTTTTAAAATGGTTTGCTTTGTAGGTGTTGCAACAAAAGGAACACAGGTTAGATGGGCGACAGATTGACCCTAAGAAGGCGATGGCGATGAAGAAGGAACCAGTAAAGAAGATATTTGTTGGTGGCCTTAACCCTGAAACAGAAGAGGAAAAGATTAGAGAGTATTTTGGGACCTTTGGAGAGGTTTGTTTTCCGTGGTTGATCTTCCGGTGTTTTTCATGTTTGTTTTTACTTTTTTTATTGTGTGCACAACAAGGATGCTCTCAGTTACCAGCACATTTCATTCTCCTTGACTTCAGATTGAAACAGTCGAATTGCCACTGGACCCAAAGTCAGAGAAAAGGAGGGGATTTGTCTTTATCACATACAAAGAAGAGTCTCCTGTCAAAAAAGTCCTGGAAAAGAAGTTTCATCATGTTAACGGAAGCAAGGTAATCACTGGCAGTAATAGACAAACCTCTGTATAATTGTATGCCTTCTTAATAGTCCTTTCCTGTTGGGCAATTGTTGCAGTGGGTTTATTTTGGGAAAAGTGGCAGAAGTCCCATGTCTGTGTGAACCAGGATAATTTCAATCCCCTAATGTTCTGTGTGATTATGGCGACTGGAGTAATATCAGTATCATCAGGGTGGTCCTGTGTTGGTCAACAAATTACAAAACCCCGGCGGAATGAGTGGAGGACATTGGATGGCAAGGCTTATTTTATTGCTTGCCTCTGCTATCATCTTTATACATTGGGAATCATTGTGACCAAATTAGTCACAACGCCACTTTAATGTGTAAGCTATAGCCAGGGAAGTGACTAACAAGGTTCCCAAGACTTTAATTGTCCAAGTCTGGAGAATTTTAAATAGAACAAAGTAAACTGCTGCAGAAAGTTTGAAAAAATGACTTGGCATGTTTATACAATACTTTGAATTCTTAAAGCTGGTTGAACTTTACATGCTTGTTCATGGAACACTCAGTAGACTTGCGTAATTCTTGCGGAAGCATTATTATTCTTATAATGTTTATTATTGTTATAATTGTTATTGTTGCACTCATTTCAGAATTTGCCAAGACCATTTATTTATGAGTAATGAATGTTGGGGCTCTAAAAATAAAAAAATCAATACTCCAATATTAATCCTCAGTATCGATACCAACAGTGCTGTCTTTACCTCTTGCAGTTGACACACAATTTCACATTGATGCAAACAGGCAGCCCTTCCCCTCACTAGCAGCTGAGCACTAGTGCAGTTAGCTTAATGAACACGGCACGTGATGCAGCTGAAGGGCTTTCGCAGTCATTTTTAGTTTGGAAACCAAACTCTAGCGTGCAAGTAGCCTGAAAAGTTGTGGGTTCGAATCCCAGCTGCCACCGTTGTGCCCTTGAGCAAGGCACTTAACCCTAAGTTGCTCTAGGGGAGACTGGCCCTGAACACCTGATAGTTGATGAGTTGTAAGTTGCTTTGGATAAAAGCGTCTGCTAAATGCATAAATGTAAATCTATTGTAAATACTTTGCAAAAAGCGAATGTTTCCTCAGTTTTTTTTTTCTGTTGGTGTTATCGTCATTACTATGTACATAGACTGAGCACAGACTTGTTGCTTGAAGCTGTGACCATAGTTGCTGAGGTCTCCTGATTGTGTTTCAGTGTGAAGTAAAAGTGGCCCAGCCCAAGGAAGTCTATCAGCAGCAGCAGTTCGGTGGTCGTGGCGGCTATGGGGGACGGGGAAGAGTGCGTGGTGGTGAGTGAAGTTTCTATGTGTTATTAACATCCACCGAAACCTACACAAAAACACTTCATAACTGCTAGAAAGTGTAGATTAAAAGTATTTACTGATCTAATTTTGAATATTGTACTTTCTGGTCCTAAAGCTGTGGCATTTTGCACTCATAATATTCACGTAATGTCATGCAATCTTTCAGTTTAGACGTCTAAACAGAAGCCTAGTGCTGTTTCTTTTGAGATGTTTGACATTGTTGTGCAGATTGTCAGTGATGTGCTAGCAGCAGCATACTTAACCCAACACGGAACACTGAGTGCCTGTGTTTGTCCTCGAATAATGAGCAAAACATTCCTTAGCTTGTTGTGTTTACACAGCACTCGTTCACTTGATGTTCTGCTATTGAAATAAGATGGGGCAGGATTTTTGTCATGTGGGTTAACGTGGAGCATGTTTCTTATGTTTTTAGGCCAAAACCAGAACTGGAACCAGGGCTACAACAATTATTGGAATCCAGGTGGCTATGGCAACCAGGGCTACGGCTATGGCGGGCAGCAGGGCTACGGCGGCTATGGGCCTTATGGCCAGTATGACTATTCATCTGGTTACTATGGCTACGGAGGCTATGGCTACAGTAAGTGGACGGGCCCCTTCCCCCTCCTTCATGTGCTTACCTGATCACGATGTTTAACTTGTCTCTGCACACAGAGCACTCAGTCCTCTTTCTCTCATCCTCCAGACCAGGGCAATACAAACTATGGGAAAAGTCCAAGACGTGGAGGCCACCAGAGTAGCTACAAGCCATACTGATCACATGTAGTGCAGGTATGCATTTTTTTAGATTTTTAGATCACTTTTCTCGTACATCCTAGCTGTTTCGTTCCTTTTTTGTGGTAGACACTCTCTTTGCCGTGGTTTCCCCACGGCATCCGTCTCCCATTTGAATTTGGATGCAAGAACTGTGGTGTTAACTGTCATCAGTTTATTTCCATACCATAAGAGGAGGGCTGGGTTTAGGGCCAATTTTGACAAAACCAATCCAGTTTTGTGCGATTTGCATCAGTTTCAAGTTGCCTAATAAAGGTCAACACAAATTATAACTACACTACTTGGTCAATAAGGGTTGAGGTTGTGGTGGACCCTGCACAAATGGGTTTTTCTTACGGGGAGAAGGGACCTGCTTGCTTTTTTTTTTTTTAATAATTTTTTTTCATGCTTTGAGCCTCGCTCTTCTTGCTCTCTTTTGCTTAGTTCAATCTAACAAGCCTCATTGATATCTTTTTAATGCTTCTGTGGTTATTCTTTTCACGCATGCTCCTTACGCCTTTCCCCTCTTCTGTGTGTTTCCTAGTCAAATGTGATTATTGTTTATGTCCTTGTCCACGGGAGATGATTTTGTACCTGCTTAAGGACCACAGTGGCACGCCCTCTCCTGTCTTTTCTCTGCACAGGACCTAAATGATCATGACCGAAGCAGGCCTGCAGTGCAAGCAGCATGGATGGAGAGGATGGGTGACGGGGACCTGAGTTTTACCTTTCAGATGAACAGACTCACACCTCATTTGTACAGACAGACAGACAGACAATTGGGGAAGCCAATGTCACTTCTCCGCTTTTTTTTTGTTCACATTTCCAGCGATGGAAGTGTTATTTTTACTGTACTTTTTGGTACCTCTATGAATTTAATGTATGTTTTATTTTTTTTTTCCTTTTTTTGTTTGTATTTTTCATGTCCTGGATTTACAGTCGAGATTGAGATCCGTCAACGTTTTTAGAAAAAAAAAATAAAATCACTTTTGACATTTACCTAGGTTTCCTTTTTTCCCTGGTGCTGTGAGGTGCATGGCTGAGTGCTTTAGTAAAGAAACTGTTGAGTTTTTGTCTTGGAAAAGGGATTGAGTTAACATTGATATAAGTAACATGTGAACCGGGGGGGCAAGCATCGTAAGTGAAAACAAGAATTATTGGATTGCAGTACTATAATTGACATAAGTTGAATTAAGTTTCTAATTGTTTTTGATCCTGCTTTATGTGGCTTTGATAAATAGTGCAATTGAAGTTTCTTCTCTGCTCTAAAGAGTGGGCTGCTGCCCAAATGGAATTTCTTTCTTTTAGTGTCAAGTTAGAAATAAACATTTGATTATAATACGTTTTTGGATCTTTGTAGTCTTTTTCTGGCTAATTGTAATGGCATACAATGACTTGCAGTAACAGCGGGTAATGGTTAAATGTACTTTTTTGTGGTCTGGTTTGATGTTTGTTCTTGCATATTTGTTTTTGTAGTAAATGTTACTGGTACATGTTAACTGTCTGGTAAATGTTACAGTTTGTGTTTGCAGTATATGTTGAGTTGCAAATCAATCCCTCAAGGCGGTGTTGCAGAAGTTTTCTGCGTGTCTGTAGGGAAATGTCGACGACTCCTTCAGGTTGACCTTAGTCTATTTAAAATATCCACTCAAAAGTCAATTATTGTTTGTTTTGTTTGTTTTTGATCAGATGGCGAGAAGCCAGTCCTTTTTTATAATCCTTATCCTATGTCCCTGGTGTGTAAGTTCTCACTTTTACATTTGGTTACACCTCAATGGAAGATACAGGATCATGTTCACTTACTGACCCAGTACTAGAAAATTAAAATGGATAATTTGCAAAATATCTATCAATGTGGGGCACATTACTAAATATCTGTTGGTTCAGATGTTCTTATGATTCATAGTATTAGATTTATATTTTATGCGCTGTGTCATGAAAAAAGTAAACTACTGGCACTCCACTGAAAGAAAAACGCTTAGAAACAGTTTCAGTAAAGATGTTCATGTTTTATGCCTGTTCAGACCTAGTTGAGATGCTGTGAGGGGGAGTATGAATGAACACTGACTGGTGGGCCCTTGCCAAGTAATGATAACCACCGCTCCTGCATGATGAGCTAGCCAACTGTGAAATCTGAACAGAAATTATCATAGCTTTATGAGAAGGTACAATCAAGTATGCCCTTAACAATTATGCTACTTTAAAAGGAGGGCATTTAATTTAAAAAAATGATAGTTCCTTCAAGTAATTGCTGTGCTCCATTTGTGGCCCGACACTCCCTTCAGAAGCTGCCTTGTCTGGTTAATCAGAGAGGACGGCTCCTCAGGAGTGTTGTAATGAGTGGACCCAGAGTGGGATGCAAGTGGCTGTGCTGAGCAGGAGCAGAGATCGCTGCATGTTTGCACACACACAATGATGGTTACCAGTTCAGTCATAAATTGTTTTCACAAACCAGTTTGGCATTGCTATGACTTAGATGAGCAGGGAGATTGTAAATGATTGATTCATCATGCCCAGCATGTTGTTAACATTAATTATGTATAGTGCATCAGAATCATGTTTACTGCCAAGTGTATTGTAGACAAAAACAGGCTAGCTTACGCTATGCACATTGCACATTTGTGATGTGTCTTTTTTTCTCTCAGGCCCAAAGTGAAATATGAAACTTCTCCAAGGCATTGTGATGTCTCAAATAGCAATTTGTCACCATCACTGTCAGCATCATCATGAAGACAGCAGCGGTCTTGGACAGTTTTACATCTGTGGAATATAAGTGCTTCTGATGGACTGATCTGATCTGTCAGGTCGACAGCTCCTGCCTTCACTTCTTGAGGACAGCTTGATGAGAAGAAATGAAAAAAAGTGTCGTCTGAGCTGAACTGAAGGTGTGTTATCGCTTTTTTAATATAAAAATCATTTCCACATTTATCATCATCAATCAAAAGTTTAAGGTTAATTTGATGCAAGTGAAGGCATTAAACAATGAACATGAAACCAACTGTCCTATGTGTAATTCAGCAGGAATCTGAAAACATGTTTCTCATCTCTTTCATTGGCACTTCTGCAGAATATCTTATTGACACAAAGATCTTTTATCCATTGGATTTGTTACAAACACAAAGATTTTTTTATCTATTGGATTTGTTGTCCAGATTATGACAACGGGTAATATAGGCTAAATACCCGTTTCCCTAAGCCCTAAACCCTAAACCCTTAAATACTGGCATGATTCATGCCAGTTAAATTTCAAACTCTAAAAAGAACACCACTTAGCACCATACCATGACCTGGGTGAAAGAGAACCTTCACACACATAATGTCAGTTAAGTCTTTGAGGTAAGAGGTAAGAGGTGACGCTGGATGAGAGAGAACCTTTACAGACATAATGCCAATCAAGTCTTTCAGGGTTCTCGGCTCAGGGTAAGAGGTGATGCTGGGATTCAGCCCATGTATCTAAGCACATAAACTGTATATTGCTATGATTAAAGCACACCAGAGCTGGACAGATTATTATACAATCTAGAATAGTTGCCCATAGCCTAGATCCCCTTAATTGATTGGTTGATAGAATGCGGTGTGAAATCTGCCAAGACCTATCTGCTATGTATCTGGCATAGCATCACATGTAAAACATTCACTATACAATGTCAGATATTTCACTCACTAGGAATCAACAAGAACATAAGAGCTTCTAATAACAAGCTACAATTTTCATTTTCATCATTATGACTGAAAAAAGCTGTCTGGGATGCCCATTCAGGTCCATCCCGCTCCCCTTTCCCAATATGTGAATAAAGGTCTTTGTTAAAAATCAAAGGCCTCTTTTGGTGTCTCTCTCTCTCTCTGTCTGTCTGTCTGTCTGTCTGTCTGTCTGTCTGTCTGTCTGTCTGTGCTGAGCAAAGATATTGGCATGGCAACAACCATAGCCCTTAACCATGGCTCTCTCAGACCATGAATGAAAGGGATGCTATAGAAGCATGTGTGTCTTTTGTGACCAATGTGTGAATATGCCAATGTGTGTGGCTTCAAAACATATGTATCGTCAGTTACACATGTTTTGTGCATTTGAGTATATTGTGGAATGTGCACACATTGTTCCTCAAATTTACAATGACATTGTGAGCTGCATTGTGTGGTAGAGGATGTTTTTCAATGGTTCAGCATGTCCTTCTCATATATTGTCAGGAAATGTTATGATGAGGATGTAAGTATCATTTCATAACTTTAAAGCAACACATAAAAGTGTGTTGCAAACTACTTAATGAACACTACAAATCCAGCCTCAAACATGAACACATAGTTGAATCAATAGCAGTCCAACAACAGCACAGCTAACACTGACAGAAATTTCGTAAAGCTAACAATAAGTATATATCATTCTGGTATTTTATTAGGCCTGTTGGCAAATAGTGGGGTCATATGGGAGGGTTCACAAATAGGGATCAATTGAAAGGAGACCTAAGGTGCCCTCTGAAACAGCTGCCTCTTAACACTTCCATATGGGAACAGACACTGCGGTAACACCCAGCTGTTGAATCTAGATGGTTCTTCGTGGCCATCTGCATTGATATCTGGAATGAGTGTTTATCAGTCCAGCCCAGTCCAGCCCATGCTGACCTGTAGAGATGGATGCTGACATCAAAGAAAATGCCCACAGACGATAACAATTGAAGTGTTTCCAAAGATGTCACTTTCTCCTTAAATTCATATTTATATCGGAGACTGGGAAATGTCTACATGTGTCGGGCATGTTTCATTTCACTTGGATTTCATGTGGAATAACTTAACCTGTAACAAATAAATCCAGAAACACAGCCTGTGTGTACCATTATCATGGCAGGGCACAGAAAGTTCACATTGGGCTGTCTGGTCTGGTCCAGGTGAAGAGGATTGTACCTGGTTGACCAATGGATGTGCAGACAGAGGAAAAAATAAACAATGTTCAGAGACCGCACTGATGTCAGCCCTTAGACCCATCTAAGACCATGTGGAGATGCGTGGGAGCATCTGTATCCTTCAGTAAAAAAAAATTTGCCCTCTGTAATGGTTGGGCGCTGCTAGGCTGAGCCTCCAGGTGGTTTGGGTTTGGAGCCTGGCTCCTCTCCAGCATCCATGGATGAGATGTTTTAGGTCATGGGTTGTGCTCAATTGCTGCTGCTTGATTTGGTGTGGGGTTGTGTGTGTGCCTGGGAATCCAGGCTATGTGCCAGTATCCCAATTGTCTTTCAGAGCTACTAGAGTGGCTAGTAGCATGGTGTTATTTAGGCTCCAATAGTCACGGCAATCACTGAAAATTAGCCTAATTTATCAGGACGTTAATGAAGGATCTGTTCTGTTATTCTGTTTCAGAATTGCTTTTGAAAATGAAAAATACAATACAATAAGGAATACATTTGAGATATAGATCATTCAAAAATGACATGATAATAGATAAATAAAATATTGCTAATTCTAAACATCAGAAGCAATGCATCATCACATGCTCTGATATTTACATATCTTCACTATAGCAGGTCCAGCTGTAAGGTTGACAGACCGCCACTAGAGGGCACCAGAAATCTTTCATTGAACCTGTAGACAGGAACTGAAGCAGTCTGGGGTGACTGTACCCTCCTGTCCTAGTCTTAAACATTATTCACCATCTTTGTCAGTCAGACAACTCTATGGCCCCAGCTCAACCAATCATCCCTGCTGGTGCTTCCTCTCTTTTTGCACAGATAATTCGGTCAGGAAAGAGCAAAACTGCTGGGGCAAACCCTGCCACAGTAGGATAACAATAATTTACATTTATCCATTTTGCAGACGCTTTTATCCAAAGCGACTTATGTTTGCCAACTATCAGTGAGTCCCCTAGAGTTGCTCAGGGTTAAGTGCCTTGCTCAAGAGCACAATGGTGGCAACCAGGATTTGAGCCCACTTTTTCCATGCTACTAGCATGCTAGCCAGGTTCATTAACTGCTACGCTAACACCACCCTGTTAATGAGATTTATTCAGTAAGATTTACCTACTGCTTTACCTTCTTGTGAAAGTTTTAGTACAGGCCATCATGGTGGAGCCTCTGTTCAGAGCTCACTCTCTTTCATTGTTTTCTTTTTATGGTGTTTTTTTTTCTGAAATAATGTCCATTCTGAGGACATGGGCCTCTGGCTGCATTTGATATATGCAGTGGATCTTAAATGTAATGCAAACTGTAAAACCAGTCTTGGTAAAAAAAAAAATAATTGGGTTTCCTTGCAATTATGTGATTGTGACTGTAACGGGTGAAGTCACAGTTTAGTGTTACTAGAACTCCGCAGTGCAATCTTACTGGGTACTGATTATTAAGGTCTCCTTAAGGACTACTGAATGAATATTGAACCATTTTTTTCTACATCTGTAGGCAAACCACCCCCAGTCCTTGTCTCTCTTCTCCCCCCCTAGCTCCCTTCTCTACCTCATCCTCTTCTTTTAATCCCCTTCTCTCTCCATCTCTCTGTCTCTCCGCTCGGAGTTGAATGCACTTGACGTGTCGCAGCTGTGCTCAGCAGAGCAAGGCGATGTCTCCCCCTCCACACAAACACCCCTCTTGTCAGAGTCCACTTCCCACGCACTCACCCCTCCACCCTGTTCACCTCACAGTTATCAGCCCTTCCACAGAGCATTAATCACTGTCTTTTGGAGGAGGGCTTGCCGTTGTCGGCAAAAGTCGCGCCGCACCGCGCCTCGACCGAACCCGAGTCAGCCATGCGTTCAGACAGTGGTCCGCCCGAGCCACTAAAGGAGCTGTTTTTGTCTGTCTGAAAGTGACTGGCACTGTGTGTGTGTGTGTGTGTGTGTGTGTGTGTGTGTGTGTGTGTGTGTGAGAGAGAGAGTGAGAGAGAGAGAGAGTTTGAAACAGCAGAGATAGATGAGGACTCCTTCTTTCACCATTATTCTCCTGGGCAAGAACTCTTATTAGCACAACGTGACCTGGTATTGTGTGTGAGTGTGAGCAAATGGAGGAGTTAAATGCACTCAAGGTCTGTGATGACTCACCTGCTGCATTTCAAAATGGACGGTCAATAACCCACCCTCATAACCCCTTTCTACAAGGAGAGAATCCAAAAAATATATTCTAAAATAATTCTCCCACCTGTTCAGACTTTGTTTATGAGACATATCCTTAGTAGATAGTTAGGCTGCCTGTTCTTCATAAGCCTTAGAATCTCTTTGCGCTTTTGGCTTTCTCATTGTGCTTTTGGCTCCCGCTGCATCAGTGTTCATTTTTTGTTTTTGTTTCTTTTTTTTCTTTTCTCAGTTGCGAAATTATCTCTCAAATTTGTTGGCCTTGAGTGCTAACGCTCGCCTCTGATTAGGAGATTGTGTTCACAGCTTTGTGTACGGTCCTTGCCTCCCGTTAGTCCCTCAGCAGCCGTACAGCATCCATTCTTGGAGACGGCGAAGAGCCATTTTCCGTTGAAGGGGCCTGTTGTCATGGCAACTGTGTACTGATGGAAGTCATGACAAAGGGAAAGCTCATGCTGGCCAGCCAGCAGGTCTGACACAGTCACAGGCAGCTGCTGTGAGAGAGAAAGAAAAAGAGAGAAAGAAAGAAAGAAAGAGATTGAGCGAGTGAGTGAGTGCAGAGGGTCTGACGCCAAGCCTTTGCCGTGTGACGAGAAAGTTCTGAAGATGTGGCTGCGGTGGTGGTGGTAGCATCAGCGGAACTCTCACCACTGCTGCTGAAGTGGAACTAGTTGCTCTTGTCCGTTCAGTGTGTGAGGAGGTTGGGGGGGGCACTGCTTGAAACCGACTGCCTGCTACCGGAGACAAGGGTGGGGATGAGAACCACCATGGCCGTGCTTTGGGGTTGGAAAGTCGAGGGGTGATTTTGCGATAGTGCCACTGAACTCCCACTGAGCTGCTTGTGAAACGTATGGGCTCTGGCTTACATAAAGGCTCAGCGGATGTGTAGGTGGCTTACATAAGGGCCATGGCGTAGAGCTCTAGCGCCATGCTCCTCACTCACTGACAAATCACTGTTTCCCCCCTCATTAAAAAAACTCCTTTCCCTCTCTCTCTTTCTTTCTTTCTCTCTCCCTTCCTCCCTTTCTCTCCTTTCTCACTGTGCATTCCAGCCTTCACCTCTTTTCTCCTTTCTCCATGTCCCTCTCTTCCACCGCTCCTTCACACCACTGTGTTGATTAGCGTTACCAGGGTGATTCTCCTGCATCAGCACTGAGATATCTCCATGTCGACAGTGCCGCGTCTCACTCAGCCCCTACACCCCCCCTACACCCCCCCCCCCCCCGCCCGCCCCCAAACCCTCCCCCCACCATCATTATTGCCACATCTCTTTGACTGACTTCCCAAATGACTACACTCTCTTTGCCACTGAAGGACTCTTCCAGATTAATCCTAATCTGCCCACCTCCACCCCCTTCCCACAGCCCCACTCACGCCTGCCTCTCCTTCTGCCTATTTTCTGTCTTTGCTACTGCTCAGTATCCATGTTCTCTCAGGCAGCGCCATGAAGGAGACCAATGGCAGATAAGCCACTGATACGCTGGCGATTAGCGCACTGATCCAGTGGTCCATTGCCCTGGCTCTGTGTCTGTGTCTGTCTCCGTCTCTCTCTCGCTCTCTCTGATGCCAGCTCCTCCGATGAGGTCCCAGAGGCATTTGCTGTGCGAGGTAAATGAGCCAAATCATACAGCTGTTCCTGGGTGAGCCCCTGCGGGAGTAGTGTATGGAATCTCGGACGTGTGTTTCCCCCGAGGGTGAGCGCTTTGGCACCGATGGGACTCCATTACCATATCCCAAAGGTGACACTGACAACTGTGTCCCCATCGTTGTTGCCGTCGCCGCTGTTTATGTTATTTGTGTTATTTGTTATTTGCCGCATGTGAGCGATCATACATGCTCCCTAGTGAATGTAGACACACATGTGTGCATATCTCCCTGTGTCCCTATGTCATCTATAAGCACTGCTCAGCTTGTGTCGTTTTTTCATAGCCCGCTATAAAAGACATTTTGTGTACATCTCTCCCTAATGTACAATGTCATATTATGTCTATATATTGAGTCTCCGCCTCAAGGTACCAATCATAGTTTTTCACAAGAGATTCTCACAGTCCACATTATTCTCAACTGTGTAGAGCAGAAAAATAACTTTACAAAGTGTGTAAAGTTATTGTGCATGGATGGGTGCATTGAGTTAGAAAGACCTTAAAAAAAATAATTGCGCTCTGAGGAGAGTTGTGAAAAGTTATCAGTGCCCATCAGAAATGATCTGGCCCCATGCAAGCCTTAAAAGTCCTCATCTCTCGACTCAGCTGTTTTGCATCCCAGCATCAGTGCATAACTGATTGTTCTGTGGGTAGAACATCTTCTTTCTCTCTCTCCACTAACAACCTGAGGGAAAGCAGGCACCTCATCAGCAGGGAGAGAGTTAGATAGAGAAAAAATGTGTGTGTGTGTGAGTGTGTGTGAGTGTGTATGAGTGTGTATGTGTGGAAACACTCCTGTCTGTTTCTTCCCCTGAAGGTCACAAGCACCCGTTTCTCTTAAAGATCAAAGGCTTGGCTCCCACTCCCTCTCTCTCTCTCTTTCTCTCTCTCTCTCTCCCTCTCTCGGCCCTTTTTTCTCTCTCCTGTTTTTTGTATGTGCAATAAACAGTTATGCAGGATGACGCCCATTGCAGAGAGAAAGATAGAGGGAGAAAGAAAAAACTAGACAGAGGTGGTAGATGTTTGTGTATATGAATGTATCAGGTGTTTCAAATGGGTGGGCTGGCTAAAAGTGTGGAAAATGATGTATGATATTAATACTGGCAGCCAGCTGCACAGAGAGAAAAAGAGAAAGAGAGAGAAAGAGAGAGATATTCCATCAAGGGTCAGGAGAGGACAGGTGCTTCTGCAGGAACTTGCTGCCTCCCCCCGATAGTCGGGGCCAGATTTAGGGCTGGATGCGGTGTGCTGCTGACACAAGGTGGGTGGTAACCTACTTATCTGTCATGGAGGTGGCTGGTGTGAGGAGATTGTGGCAGAAGTGCTTCCTGGGTAACCTAGGGCTTTGTCACAGTACACAATCCGATGCTTTTGATTCTGATGAGAGGGGGAAAGAAATCATTCATGTGAGATATAAAGGAAAATGTTACAATGCTGTGGGTTTCGTCAGTATTTTTAGACTTACAGATACACATTGTTGTTCATGAAAGAGAGCAGAGGCAGGAAAAATAAACCTCTGCCAGTTGTCAACATATGTCTGAGAGAAACCAAACAATTGTATTGCAACAGCTTAAATATATGGATTAGAGACATTGTATGCTATAAATATATATATAAATATATTTTGCAGAGTGCATTGCACAATGTCTATGCCTAGGTTTTTTGCACATAAACACACACACACACACAGATAGACAGACAGAAAGAGGTATAAAAGACGTAAGCTTAAAGAAACCTGGAGGAGTTTCAGAGGCTGTGGTGTTATGGCATCATTTGCGACAGCTGGGCAAATATTGATGCTGGCTTGTTCAGTTATTTAGGCCACTGCGCAGAGCGTAGAGGGCCTTGTCTTGATGACTTGACTCACTTCAAAGGCCTGGACCCCATTTCAAATGACATTCCTGCCAAGTTCAGTCAGTTTGTCTTTATGAGAAATAGATGCAAGACAAGCATACCAATGTCGCCATCTGTCTTAATATTTCCCTTCTCTCTCTCCCTTATCTGGTCTGACTCTGTCGTCCTTTCACTACATACACTATAATGCTATAGAACCCCTGAACTTAGCAAAATGCTTAAAAAATAAACCAGAATTGGAGAACATTCATGAAGCTTGGACAAAGGCCTATTTGTCTTCGGAAGAGATTTTTCCACCAATCATGGTGAGATGTTCCCAGTTTAGCACACTAGCCATTACTGCTACAAGATACTGTTCGCGAGTCATTAAACAAGGCCTCATTAATCCCAGCCTCCATACTAAGCGATGTAATCAGAGCCCTTTTGCCTTCGCCTGTGCATTTGATGGGGATGGCATAAGAAAAGCCATAGTGAGATGAAGAGCCTGGGAATACAGGCTGACATCTATACATCCAAATGTATGGCCCAAGCACTGAGCCGCCGGTGACTGGCTTTTAAAATGGTTAGCCGACGACTGTAAGGATTTAGTGTTTTATAATTGAGGATTGATATTAAACCACATATAAGCCAGGAGGTCAGACTGAACCATCCAAAGCAGATCCTCTTGTTAGAAGATTTCAAAAGGCTTTGTGGGCATGTTATAGACAAGAGTGTTGACCAATAGGCTTAAATGGGGGGTTTCAAGAGCATTTCCAGGACATTAACACCCTAAATGTCTTGATCATTGGGATCAAAGGGAGTAGGACTGTACAATGGATAAGGTAAACAATTTTCAAGTGTTTGCTGATCTGATCATATTAACTATAAAACACCAAATCATAAAATCCTGTAGACATTTAGTCGAGATTTTATTTTCAATTTGACATGTCAAAGACCCTACAATGATCAACAATGATCTCTGTAGCTCTCATTATGATCTAGGAGGTATCCAACTCTTCCTTCAATGCAGACAACACTACAGCAGGTAGGTGTTAGTGTTCTAGGCTTCACATACACCTCAAGCTCCCTGCAATCAATGAAATTTTAACCACTCCATCTGATGCACTGGGAGCAAAGCAGGAAGTGAACATGGCTGGAGCACACCTTCAATGCCTCCCAGGAGGGAGCCCAAGCTGTTGGTGTGTGTGTGTGTGTGTGTGTGTGTGTGTGCATGTGTGTGTGTGTTTGTGTGTGTATGAGTATGTGTGTGTGTGCTGATGTTCCTTCTTACACTTTTTTATTTGGGGAGTGTTTTTTTTTTACTATGTAGTTACATAGTTAACCGTGTGTGTTTGTGTGTGTGTGTGTGCGTGCATGTGCGTGCGTGTGCATGTGTGTGTGCGTCTGCGTGTGTGTGTGTGTCTGTGTGTGTGGGGTAAAGAAGGTCAGGTAAAGCACACTGATTTGGCACAGCATGCTCATATTTGATTCCCGCTGATCTACTCCTTTCATGTTTTTCTATATCTTTTGTTCAGTGTCTCACATTTCTCCCCTAATTGTGTTGCCTGTCCCATGGTGTTCATCCAACTGAGAAGTGGCAGTTCTGGCTCACCTGGTGCAATCGACACAACGTTTTCCCCTTTTCATCTATTTAGACAGTGAGGGGGTAAAGGCAGTCAGTTCATATGGATAGATCTCTACACATGCAGAGTTGGTAATTTAGGGCTTTGCCTACACAGGCAACTGGCACAGCCGAGAATGTAAATGTACATTTTTGAGTGCATTTTCCCAGACTGGAAGGACAGTTGCCCTGTGTGAGGTGTTGGTGCAATCTAGGCAAGCTCCCCCTAGTTGTGTATGCGCTGCTAGTGGAACTGTACAGTGCGTGTTCTTTAATGACTCCTCACCTATGTCCTCCCGAAGAAGGCATAATGATTTGATCTAGATTATTAGAGGAAGCCAAGTCTTCAGTGACAGAGATTAAGAAGCGAAGTCAGCCTCTCATTCTGCTCAACCTGTGGTGTGTAATGAAGGGAGGTGATCTGTGGCAGCCCTACTGGGACTGAGAGTGAGAGGGAGAGCATATGTATGTTTGTATGTGTGTGTTTGTGTGTGTGTGTGTGTGTGTGTGTGTGTGTGTGTGTGTGTGTGTGGTTGGGGGGAGATAACTGACACAAATCACAGGGCCCACGCATACAAATCTATCATATCCGAAAGACCACCCACTGTTCCTGTTAAAGCGTCCTCAGGATTTTAAAAATAAGTATCAATAACACCATGAATGATTTGCGGACGACAAACACATTGATTTGCAATGCTGACGGTGTGGGTGTGCAGCAAAATGTCTTTCATTTTCATCCAGCATGATCCATGCTCAGCTTCAAACACATGTGGAAGAGCAGCAATGCACTGATCATATCAGAGTTTCAGGCAGAAAACAGATAACAGTAGACTTTCTCACAGCCTCTCACAACTGATATTTGTCTTCTGCCTTACAGATTAGACATTTTGTTTTCCTGGTGTTTTATTTGGTTAGACACAATAAGTTTGCAAATAATTGAAATGGTATGTACCTTTGCTTTCAGGGGAAAAAAATCTTAAGACACAAGAGAAAGAACATAAAAATAAAATACTTTCTCACGGCCTGTCAGAAAACAAGAGCATTTGTCAGGCCAGCAGGGAGGCCGTTCGGGACTGATGGAAACCCATTTTTCCTTGATTTCATTGTGATCTCGAGTGAAAAATGAAGCTGACTCCTCAGAAACAGAAACTTAGGTATCAGAAGGAAAAAAACAAAAACAAAGGGAGGATACATCTTACACAACACTATGGGTAAATATGACTTTATTCTTGACAGCTTCTGTGATGTATCTAGGCACATACCATAAGTGGTAAAAAAAGGACTGAATGACTTAGTGATAAGACCTGATTGTAAAACTATTAAGGATCCATTTCACAGCATCTGAGAAATCATTACATTTTCCTGGGGAGATAGGGTGGAGCGGGAACGTCGATATATATTGTGTCTGTATCTGTTCAAACTAAAGTCAGCAATCTGTCTCCACTTTTTTGCCAAATCAGTCAAACCAAATGAGTTTTGGGCCTGCGCGCTTCATTCCCCATAGCAGCAGGAGTAAAGACATTTCTTTAAGGGTGGCTGCTTTCTATCCGGTGCCAGTTCAGCTCAAAACCCTCCGGGGGGGATCCAGATTTTATACACAAAGCTATCAGCTGTGCTTAGAAAAAAAAGAAAGAAAAAAAAAACAAGAAAAGAAGCCCCTCAATCAGTTGCACAACCACTGATCAACAAAACATCCACAACCTAGAGAGATAGAGCAGCATCCAGAGAGGTAAGCTACTGAAGCTAGCTAGCTAAGAGGGGAAAAAAGCACCACAACTCAGATACTGAGCCTGTGTCTGCATCTGCATGTGTGTGGCATCCATCTTGTGAGTCTATTTGATAAAGCTGCATGGCTCCGAGGCTTCCATCTCAGAGATCAGGGCTTTAACACCCCGACTCAACTGCAGATGATGACAACGTGCCATCCCTAGAGGGCTTAATCTATTAAATGGGTCCTCTCATGTTACTTCGCTTCTGTTAATTAGACTTGATGGAGCATTAATTACATAATGCGAGCTGGGTTCATATTGCTGCCACACATGTCTACATAGGTCATTAAAACAATGACAGTGACCCCTTCAGATGGATGGTCCAAAGCCGTGCTCCCTTTTCCGGGTGGAGGCCATGTTCGCTGGAGTAGGAACTTCTGTTGGCCATACTGACAGTTGTTAGAAAATGTTACATCCACCCATGAGTATACCCCACCCCAACCCACACACATACACAGACAGGGCATCTGCAATCAAAAAAAGAGGAAGAAACTTTAAAGGCATGGGTTGAGGATGTGTTGTGGAGGCAAACGACCTTTTTCAGATGGTTGTGTTCTAAAAATCTGCATATGTGCTTCAATCCACTTGAAGCAGCCCCCCCGATGGCGAGGACAGCAGATGGAGCTTGGAGAGATTCTGGGAAAATGTGCTGTTGAGAGATTTTTTTTTTACTTCAGTCCCATCCATATTGGTGTGAGAGGAACATGACAGGTTCCTGTGGGAATAGAGGCTATCAAAAGTGCTGAGGATCTCTTGAAGTTCCATTAGCAAAATGGTGGCTTCCTCTCTTTTTGAGGCAATAACAAAATGGTGCCAGATTGTCATTGATGTTAACACATCATCATCATAATCATCTGTGAGGAAATTGATCCATGAGAGGCAACCGCAGGCAACAGAACAAGTAACTGTGTCAGTTTTGAAAGTGTCACTTTTTCTAACTACAGGAGACAAACTCTTTAGATCCCATAACTTTTGCCATCTGGACATCTTCACCTGGTCAGATCCAGTCACATATAGTTATTTCTTTGCTCTCCCTACCTAATAATAATATTTATAACAGGCACTCAAAGTGTTCAAGCTTACAATCATTAAGTCAATATCAACCTTTGCTTAAAACACATATTGGTATGCTCTTATGAAACGCAGACCAGTATAAACAATTCGAATATTTGTACTTCTGCAGTATTTTTGATGGCCAAGATTAGATGAAACCAGTACCGAGCCACTCCCCCGGCCTTGTTACATATATTGTGTTTCACCTTAGCATGACACGGGCCAAAAGGTAAGCACACTGACAGACGAGGAAGAGGCGAAAAAAAAGGAGAGACAAAAACGAAACGAGGGTGCTCAAAATATCCTCCTCCTCTTTTGAGGCTTCATTCACAGGCCACACACACATCGCCTCCAGCTGTTCAGATGGCCATGTGTTTGTGGGAGCCATGTCTTCTTCTGCACGGCTGTGGTGCTCCGCCAACAAATGTGTCCGCTCATTAGAAGCTACTTTAAGACGCCTGACAGGAGGGGCCTCTGACCGCCAACGCGACTGCTGCTAAATAATATGTGACAGCCAACATTACTGGAGAGGTGCTCTGAATGTGCCTCTAGTTGTTGGAAAAAAATGTGTTGAAACAGCTATGCAGGGCTTCACATACCTATATTAGATTTAGTTATTCTACTTATGTGAAGAAATCAAATAATCAGACTTATCTGCTGTGCAGACTTCACTGCTTTGCAACGGTGCGACCATCAATACTGAATACTACATAGTCCATGAATATTTCAGTGTTGACAACTTCGTAACCTTACAAAATTCATTCATTTTTTTATATTATTCTGCTCCTGGATTTGGATGAGTTGAAGACCGAGCATTAAATGGGAGGTCCTTGGCTATAAGGCATTTTCATTGCCCCCTGGCTTATGGGCTCCAATTACTGGATCCACCGGAGCCTGTCCTGGAGATTACATGCAACATAAGGGGGAAAAAATCAGGTAAAAGGTTCTGGTAATTTGGTTCAGGTAATTTGCATGAAGCAATTTGCAGGAAAGTTTTGCAAACCTCGTCATCCCATGGGGCTTAGCTCTGCCACCATGCTAACTTAGCAGGTGTCACTGTGTCAAAATATGGACGTAAATAAGCAGCAAATAGCAAAATCTCTAAATCTTACAATCTTGGGTCAAATCTCCTGTATGTTTCTTTGTCAGGAAAAACAGTATAGTGATGATAATAATATCCACTTCTTCTGCCATCTTGGTTCTCTGCTCGTTTGCTTTTGTTTGTGTTCTTGACTGTCCATCTGACACTTGTCATGGACATTTCCTCTTGCATCTAAACCCCATCCGGTAAACAGACTCTAAACGCTTCCAATTGTGCCAAGGCTGCCATTAAAGTGTGGCAAAAGTATTTTATTCCAGTGATTTTCCCCGTCACTTCCTCCATATGTTTTAGCCATGCTAGATAAATCACTCTGACAGGCAAACAGCAGTTTGGATAGCCCCGGGGGCACATCATGTTGACTCCTGCTGAATGCCACACTTTGAGAAACTCATTACAATAAGCAGTGTCTGAGGGCCGAGCCATTGCCATATGTTGAAAGGCTTTTAATGCATACCACACAATTTAGTTCGAAAAAAAGGCTGGCAGGTTAGAGTCTGCTAGAAATTTTCGTAACCAGTTGCTGCTTCTGAAGAACAGTGTGTGTATGTGTGTGTGTGTGTGTCTATGACAAAATTGGTAGGATGGTGGTTGACAGGGCTGGGGAGTGTAGGCACGGCAGTAACCTGACAGGGGGGGGCGGGGGGGGGGGGGATTGTGTACGAATCCTGTGGTTTTGGTGAGGGGAGAGGAATTATATAGAGATGAGAGGCAGGAACATGGCAGCACATAAGGCTTCCTATAATCTGCTTATTTATGGTATGGATCAGAGGCTTTACTCTGCATGCAAAGAGTAACAGCTCGACCAGGGCATAACTTTCTTCCTTCTCTACACATCACATTCTCTCTCTCTCTCTCTCTCTCTCTCTCTCTCTCTCTTTTGTCAGTCTTTCTTTTCATTTTCCTCCGTTTTCCCCTACCCTTTTATTCATTGCTTCCAGTTGTAGGGTAGTATTTTATTTATACATTCCCCCTTGAGACAGGAAATAATTGTTGCATTGTATACTGGTCGTATACTGTGAGGTCCACAAAAAAGAATCACCTGGTATCTTTCATGTTTGTCTCTAAGGTGTGTTATGTGAGGGTTTCGATCATCCTCTTGCCTAAATTCATGATTAGTATTCTGTTTTCAGGTGGGGCTCTCCATGTTCCCCAGCCACATGTAGATGGTTAATCTGACTTTTGCAGGCCAAAATGATAACTTTAATCTCTCTTCACCATGTGGAGTTTCTCCAATGGTGAATTGGTTTTGTCTCCCTTATGTCCAAGAAGTACTGGTACTCTCTAATAGACTGTTGTCTGTTGCCAGTACACAAATGCTTTGCCAGCCAAACCCATTTGTCTGTTTGTCTAGATGCCCGTCAGCTATGGCCTCAGTGAGTGCATGCACACACACACACACACACGCACACTCTGTCACTTTGTCTGTGTGTATGTGTGTGTGTGTGAGTGCATGCATGCAGCTCATGTGTGTTATTACATTCAGATGCAGGCATGCAAATATGCACACACAAATATGAAGGCACACACAGATGCTACATACTCTGCTCTTGCAGATGGGGTTGCCCAAGCTCTGATAGAAACATATGTTAGTCTGTGGGATTACTCATTTCTAATGTGATCAACCTATTTAAGTTAACATGAAAACATTTACTCCAATTCAAAGTTTGCTTAAGTCTGGTAATGTCATCTGACAACCTCTACTGCACAACTGCAATGCTTTCAGGAATGTGTTTCCAGAAAGCCATTACTGATTCATAATATCATATTACATCATATAATAACATTAATATGAACTAATAGGCATATTTCTTTGCTATGGCAAAATATTTTCTGAAATCACAATTTGTTGCCTGCCATTTTGGTAAGACTATTTGAATTACTTTTTTGTGACGTGTTATTACTAACTATAAACATATTTATTTGAAATATCCAGGGGTTGGCAACCTTTTTGAAATAGCCTTCTTCCTTTTTTGCGTGCCAATCAACAGAACACTTGTTTCTTACTATGCATAATTATGGTGCCATATTTACAGCGTCCAACAACAAAGTTTGTTGAAGCAGTTCTGGCTGGATGCAAAGCAGCACTTTAGGGACATGTTGATGTCATCCTTTGAAAATAAAAAATAAATGAATCATTCCATCATTCCAAATTAATAATTCAAAATTTCAATCAAGAAAATGTGTGCTGCAGGCAGAGCTGCATAATGGGAAGCACAATCACTCAGTTTGGGTTTGTGCAAACATGGATTTTTGTTATAGCCAAGTCAACAAACTTCAACTTATCAACTTCTGCTTTTTAATTGTGCTTCTCTCATGTGTAACTGTCTCATGTGTAGCCAGCCCTTTAGTAGGCCTACAATGGTCTCTCTGACCTTACAAATTATTGCAGAAAAGCAGAAAACTTTTTGAAAGGACAAAAACAATGTTTTTTTTAACTGGTGGTGATGGTTCTGTTCATGTGGTCTACATTTCAAGAAAGTAATGTTAGGGTTAGGGTTAGGGTTAGCGAAATGTCAATTATTTGGTTCGTTTATGTTCCGTGAACTGGTTCAAAGCCATGATTTTGAACGTTCGTACTTGAACTGTCATTTTGTGTGCTGTCTCAAAATGAATGTGGACATTGAACAAATATTACAAAATTTTCAACAACAACAAACACACAGCACTTATACCCATAATATCCAAGAGGAAGATGCCCACATGCCCAAACCACTGGGGCGTTTTTGGTGTATATAGGCCTGCTGCGCAAACTAATGAATGATCTTTGGCGCAACTGCTGTGTTGGGATTCGTCTTGTGGAAAAATGTTTGTCGCTGTCTGTCACCCTACAGAAGACACACAACGCTACAACAGTCAATGGCTTTTCAACAGCAGATGATATGGCTGAACTTTTTCAAATTTGTAAAAGCAAGGGTTGTGCACCATCGCTGGTGTGCCAGTGAGAATCCCCCGCATGCCAACGGTTGCCAACCCCTGTTCTACAGTAGACTGTATGTCTTTATATCCAATATTCCTATTCACACAACCCCATTCTTTTGAATTCCTATTCACGTGACAACCATTTTCAGAGGCCATCTCTTCCTGCTCATTGTACACTTCATTTTCACAGGGTGAGCAATAATGGTTTAATTCTCTCCAAGGCACTTTCAGATGAAATGAGATAATGCCTCTTCATTTCCCTGGTGCCCCTGTCTGTGCGGAAGCTCATGAAGATGGGGTTAACCTACTGGACCATATCTTTAAAAAGCCCTTAACCTTGACAAATGTTTTCTAGGTGAATACAAACATGAGGTCAGAGTTTAGTGTGGTGAATGGGGTACGGTGAGGCTCACTTCCTGGTTAGTTGGCTCACTGTGGAGTGGTGCGTGCATTAAAGACAGTAACTGTGAAATATCCCCTGTCATTATTCCCTGTGATGCCTCCTCTCACACTTAGCAAGTGCTACGGATAAATGATCATCCAGTAACCTCAGAGTTGTGAGAAAAAGTACATGGAGGGACATGTTTTAAGCATGACATACTTGAGTGGATCACCCCAAATATTCAATAATTCAGATAAGTGCAGCACATTTTATATCTTGTTGACAATATGTCTGTTGCATTAAAAAGAATGTTGATATTTTTGTATTGGCAAGTGTTTTATAGCCTATACTGGGTCTTCATGGCCCACACTCTGATCCAGTCAGTAATTGATGGAGCTGTCACTCAGGCTTCACTCCCTGACTGACCATAGTATAAGTATAACACCTAAGGTGTCAACCTTTGTTTCCACGATAAAGAGAGCACTTTAGTGATGTTGATTAGGGATCAAATCTACAGCTTAGATTAGCGTATTTTCACAGAGGTTGAAACTACCCTCAGGGGTTGACATGTTTAAATTAATCATGTTTATAACATTTTAGTTGAGCCAAGTACTGCTAGGATTTTTTTTTTAAATCTTTACCTAAATATGTTTTGCATCATTGATTGCAACACATAAAGGCCAGGACACTTTAATAACTATGTTCCTTCATTACTCATGAGAGCCGGCTGGTTAATTATGCTAATTTACACGAGAGATTTTAAAGACAGAGGCTGACCTGAAAAGAAAAACATTGAAAGGTCAGCTGTGCCCTTATTGAATAGATTAATTGATTTGTTGACCCAGCTGCTCCCCTTCTCCGTTTGTATTTCCTGTTTTAAGCCCCTTCAAAATTCTCCTCATTCTCCTTTTCTCCAAAGCCTCTTTCTCAATATTTTTCTGTCATTAAAGCACAAAACAGTCATGGGATTTGACTAGCCCTTGCTCTGTTTTACATTGTGATGAAATTCATTAAGGCTTGTCAAAGATTAAACTATGCTTTTCAGTCATGCAATGAAGTTTGGTTTAATCAACCTGATTTTTACTTTAATACCCCCAGGAAGATGAAACACAATCTTCATGTTTCTGCCGGTCTTAGGTGAAATAAGGCTTATACACACGGAAGTTCAATAGGTAATCAAGAGTTACAACCAAAATATTACCGTTCTCCCCTACCGCCCTGTCATTGTGATTATCCCCATATAAAGGTTTATGAAAGTGTATTGAAATGTTGAGATTTATTGAGTCCTATTTGATGAGGCTCCATGCAGTTCAATTTCATATTACACTTGCCCTCCACAGTTTACAGCCATAATACAAATTCACAGGAGTGCCATGGGGTCCTGCACGTGGTTGGCATTCATAATAGATCACTAAACACCATACTTTCCTCAGTAAATACTCCAGCACTGCATCGTGGGTAATCTAACAAATGCCAAGGTCTCCCAAGAGTGATGGCTCCTGGTGTTTTGGTCAACAAAGAAGCATTCATTTTTTCACACTCTCCCTGCTTGGCCATTTGTAATCATTTGCTAGGACACTGAGGTAATGCTGTAATATATTGCATCTAGCTGCCATTTGAAATACATGGTGTTCTTCCCTCACCACCGCACATGCCCCCGCTATAAGACGAATGCGAGTCATTTGCCACATTATTGATCTGGTGATTACGGCAAATGAAAATAAATTGTGCCGTGACTCGTGGAAGAACTGCTCATGATGTAGAGAGAAGGCCCACGGAGAGACTAACAGTGATGTAACACAAATAGCTGCTGTCTCGTGGAAAGCGTGTCTCTCAAATTTAAGAAGCCTGCATTTCTTCCCATAAATTGCAAACTCTATGACATTGGAATGCAAGCTCCATCACATAACTGAACACCCATTAAAGTAATAAAGAATAGGAAATAAATGTGAATATGAAAGTACATATGAAAGTAAAAAAATAAATAATAAAAAAAAGATAAAGGCTGTGCCACAGGATATACTTATAATTACATATAAGATGCAGCAGTGTTACACATTTTTCTGCTGCACTAAAAGGTTTATAAAAGTCTCTATGAATACACATATCACAACCTATTTATGTTGTGGACAAAATAGTGTAAAAATCTATAGCTACAGGAACCTTCCTTAACCCTCAAACCTACAGTCTTTAAACAGAATGGACAACCAGGACAACTGGCTACATGGTAACACTTTTTATGAACCCAGTATCCATGAAGCATTGTAAATGTATTCATAGTTATAACACATTAATAAAGCCTTATAACCAGAGATGGCAAAAGTACACACTTTCTGTACTCAAGTAGAAACAAGTGAGCAAAACTATTTGTTTCCGCTAGGGTATGTCTAGGTTTCTAGGCTAACTTTAGCCTGTTTAAAGCCTTATTTTGATAGTTGTTTTTGGTATAGCCTACAGTACTCCAAACTTACCGCTAAAACAATCCTTAACAGTTATTTCACTCGACTGATGGCGTTTCATAAGAAATTGTACTATTGTCCTATCCATGATGGAATTGGCCTTAATGTTGGGAAGGCACACTATGTTGACATGAATTGAAAATATTGATAATTTCCCTCAAACATATTAAGACAAAAGTAACTAACCTGTTTTGAAAATCTAAGGAGCAGTTAAAATGTAGTAGGATAAAAGTCAAAGTTGTCATAAAAATAAACACTTAGTAAGTAAAGTACAGATACCCGAAAATGCTACTTGAGTACAGTACTTACGTATTTGTATTTAGTTACTTCCCATCTCTGCTTATAACTAATGACATTAGTATTCATAACTGTTTGTATATTCTAATGACTCTACTCTTCAGGCATTATAGGGTTATGCTATAAGCTTTTACAACTTCAAGTGTCACAAAGCATATAAGCTTCTTTGGCCTTTTGATACTAAGGAAACATGGCACTCTACTTACTGTAATGGTGTCTTATTGATTTTCATGAAATGTGTTCATATCACTTTACTTAGAGTATGCGTTGATTGCTTGAAGCTCTTCATTATTTGGCATAAGCAGCTGGGCATATGAAAGGGCAATTAACAAATTTAAGCTTTAAAATGTTTTGTGACACCTCAGGTTGTAAAGGCATATAAGATAACATATAAGATAATGACTGTATAAATAGTTCTGAACACAAATGTCATTAGTTATATTAGTATAAGTTTTATGCAAGCATTACAACCCTTTTATGAATTTGTTTATAATGCTTTATGAATACTGGGTTCATAGAAAGTGTTACCCAATACACTGACAATTTTTTCATGTTATAAATACCACACTACTTATAAATACCACACTGTACTTGTACACTCCATACTTGTAAGTAACAAAGACACAGAGTCTCATACTATTGAAAAGTCTAATATAGCAACTTTAGCAAGCACTCATTTGACTCCCTACCTATGCATATTTTGAGTTCAGAGATGTGTGAGAGGGATGTTACATTCTATAGGGGTTCATTTTTCACACTTCCTTGCAAAGCTGCAACTTTCTGTTTTATCGGTAGAGTTGTAATTGTCATTGGCTTTTTTTGCACATTTAATCACTTTCCTCCCCATGGTTACGGAAGCAATGTTCTGTCTTCCCCTTTTGCCGAGAAGGCTACTAAAAAAGGAAGGAAGAAGCTTTCAACTGCTCAGCACTTGAAATATAGAGCCTAGGTGTGTTCATTTTATTGCGGAGGACATTTGCTACATCCCACCAGACCCATCTAACCTCTTCATCTGTGGCAAGATTGATATGACACACTGCACCTCCTGTGCCCTTCAGGGGCCACTCGGTACCAGGAGTTCACTGCTGTTTGTGTGCCACCATCATGCACTGAGAGCTCAAGAAAATACAGTCAACACTGCTATCAATACCAGCAAATGTCCAGAGAGAAAGACAGGGCTTAACCATAAGCCTAGTGTAGAACCCCAGAAGGAGTTGTTACTGTGTGAACCATGTTTACACATGAAACCTTCCTGAAAGCAAATTCACTGTGTATGATATGATATCAACATCAATGTCAGCGTTATGCTGCTATAAGGAGAGGCAGAGGTAAGATTTCATTTGAAACGGGTATTCACAAAGAGTTATGAACACATTAATAGATGTTCATAATGCCACATAATTACTGACAAATCTATAACTATTTGCACAAAGTAATAACTGTTAAGCAATGTGATGTAAAAGCCATTGCAGCTTGGAGAATCAGAGTGTAAGCTTCTTTTCCCTCTTAATACTGGTACTGATGGCATCTTTACCTCATGTTTTATTCACCTAATGCTCTTAATGGCATCATATGTGAGTCTATACAAGCTTTCATAATAATATGTGATTCTTTGTATTTTAAGGGCCTAAACCATAAAATCATAATGCTTTATGAATGCAGTCTTAACCATTTCTATAAATACTTTATGAACATTTATGAACAATTTTATGGCGCTTTCTGGATATTTGGTTAGAAATATGCTTCCATTTTCTTGTTCTTTGTTATAGAGGGTCTGGTCTGACGGCACGGGACGATGGGGTGTCTCCAAAACTCATTGTCTGTGGTGCAGTTGTGATTTTGGACGATCCTCCCATGTATCATTCATGTGTAGTAGGCAGCACAACATGGAGCAGTGAGTTTCAAAAAAACATCTCTTTTATGGCTGCTCTTTCATCTGGGTGCTAAGCAGTGAGGGGTGTAAGAAAATCCTCACAGAACATTGGGTGCTTAAATGTGCGCTTGTGTGTCTTTCTTGCAATATAAGAGTTCTGAAGTTACAAAAAAAAAAAATGCACGGCTCAAGTAACTAGATCCTGCCTTACACTCAGACTGGGAAGAGACTTTGATAAAACCAATGAGTCAGTCTGAAACATGTACCGAAGAGCCTGTCCTAAATACTTCATTCAGAGGTAGTCTCTGAGCACTGTCATTTTGATCCACTCTCCGTGGTGCTCAATTTGAATGAATAAGACAGGAAAGGGCAATTAAATGTACTATTTCAAGTGGCATCTGGCAAAGGATACCATCAAGTTTTTTTCCCTCTGAACATAAACTTATTGACTAAGTAGCAAGATGCAAACATCATTTCAGTTCAAGTAATGAAGGCAAAAAGCTTTACTGGAAGTACAGACAGACATCTGTTGTTTGTGGTTGCAATGCATTGATTGAATTGATGCATTGAGTGCATTGATTTATTGATTCTAAAACATATCAGCACAAATTCACACATCAGCACAAATTACACATAAGTTTTGCTTTAACTGACTAAAAAGCCACATGTGTAGGAAAAGCATATATCAGTATTGACAAGATGACACTGCAATAAATCATGTTGCAAGAAGACTGAAGTGTCATGTATAGAAATGGCCAAGTTAGCATGTCGGCTAAAACCCATGGGTGTTAAAGTTAATATTAATGAAGAATAAGGTTTACTCACTGCTGTCTGCCCACTGGCTACCATTCAACATTACACCTGTGCATAAACTGTGTAAGATGGTCGACACTGTGTGTGATCGCATTCCCATGACTAGCTCTCCTACAGAAGTCATCCAAGTTTTGAGAGTCCATGTAGTAGTGCAGTGTCAAAATATACAACTATACAGCATATTTTGAGCACAAAAATGCATTGTCTGAATAGTACCCTACACTTTAGAAACAACTATTAAATAGCAATAGAGAGCCTATAGTCTAGTAAAAGATAACAGGTCATCAGCCTCATAAATTGTAGACCTACAGTATGAAAGGGGCTTGGACCATCAAAAACCTTTGGCACATCATAGATTCCACAAGTGGACTATTTTAACTTAACGGAAAAAATATTACCTACAGGTTATATCCGAGTGGTTCTGTTCTAGAAATGTTTAACTTCAACTGCGACTGCCCTTGATGCATTGAAGTCAAACCTCCTAACACTGACACTAGTTTAACAGTGGAAAACGAAACAAAAAAATGTCAATATCGGCGACAAGTGATTGAGAGGAAAACCTAGCCTAGACAATGCAGCAGTGGAGATTTTGTTGTTGGAAATCACAAACTGTTATGAGGCTGTTTTCTCTTTTATGTGAGCACGGAAAGAATAAAAGTGCACAAGAAGAGGATGAATGAAACTTTCAGATTTTCTCTGAGAGCATAAAGATAGGTAAGCTGTGATGGGATAGGCTATGCATGGTTTAACTCTATAATCATGCTTATCAAATAGCCTGTTCTAGTCGAATAACAAAACGCATGGAATGCATTTATTACATTCTGTTAGGTGTAATAAACATGTGTAACATCTGCGTTTTTTGTAATCATTTGTATTTACATTAAATGGCATAGGCCTATATTATTATGTCTTTCAAAGTCAACGGATTAATAGTGTGTTAGGCCTAATGCAATCTCATTTTAACGTGATTAGAAAAATATCACCATTAAGGCAGTATGTTCCACAGAGACTAGCAGGCAAAATAAAGCTAGTTCTAACATACTTTTTGTATTAAAATGTAGCTCTACTTGTCAAATGAACCTACAGTATGTATTTTGTATAATGCTACTTCACTTGTGTCAGTCAAAAAAGGAGTCCTGTGTTTGATGACCGATGTTCATTACTGAAACTGCACAAGCTCACCTTTCATTAAAGATGGTAGTTGCTTGTTGCTGTGATAAATGGTTTGCGACAGAAATCAGCTTTGAATCAAAATTAATAATATTCATATAGCTTTGTCTATCTCACACTCATGAATCTGGGTGCAATATCATGATTCCTTTACTCAAATCGCATATAAAATTGAACAGGAGAATATATGGATTCCAATGGTGTATATCATTAATTTGTACCATTAGCGGTATCAATGAGGGGGGCCTCAAAATATTTTTCGCCCCCTTTCCTAATTAGGGGGGCCTCCAAATATTATTTGCCTCTGGCTAGCCTACAAGGGCAGTCTCAGTCAGAGGGTACAGAGGCCAACAGTTGAGTACACTAACAGCTGGATTATGGTACAGGGTAGTGGCAAGGAATCTGCTGCGTGTGTCTACTGATGGCTGAGAGTTATGCTGGTCTAGTGGTCAGTTACTCATGTGTTGGCTGGAGGGCAGTGGTCACTCGTTTGGGTTCATGACTTGAAGACATTGGTCATGCGGTTATTGTCTGACTCAGCTGAAAATTATGACTAACCTGGAGCGCTTCTCAGGGTCAACCATGAGTGACCTTCAGGAACAGTGACAGGTTAACCCTAAGGCTGCATGAGACCAAGGTTAGAGCAAGATGAAGCACAATCAGAAAATGCTTTCTGAGTCAGAAAAAAATATATCACTACAGAAAAGCTTTAAGCCGTCTCAGATAACCCCAGACCTTATGAAATACATACCAGCATCACAAGATTCTCATGAGCTTATCACAAGGCAACTGACACTGCTGATGACAGCGCATACGCTTTAAGACATATTTAAGGCATAATTTTCAACTCTTTGTCTGGAGACGATCCTCTTCCTCTTCTGACATGCATTAGGCTACTGTATGCCCCCATGCCAGCCTCTTGACACTGACATCCTTCCTGGCCAGCGAGGTCATCACATGGTGCTAGCAGACAGTGGCACTTCCTGCTGGTGGGTGAGAAATGGCACTATGCTTGCCATTAGACAATTGTCATCCTGAGACCATCAACATGAGGTCAGCGTTACATAGATAGGTCAGTGTGTGAATTACACAGTGGATAAGTAAAGATAGCTATGAAGATAAAATAGCTATACACAGTAAATGTCACACATCTGGAATAGTCATGCTCTTCAGAAACAAGTTTGCAATTTTTTAAATAATACTATGAACTACAGTAATACAATCCATCAGTTCTGAGGTGATAGTATTCATTTGCCCTTTAAGAGTGATACAATTTAGGCACTATCACAGATATTCCAGGCTTTTAAATGCTGAATTCCAGTGTCGTCAGTGTGTGAATACAAGAATGATAACTATGGCTATAATGACAAATAGATATCATTCTAATTAATATGAATGACAACATCCACATCACAACTATAATGACAACGACATATGCAATGATTGTTAGGAGCATTTTTGTTGAACGATAAAAGGTTGACAGCCAAACAGAAACCATGGAATTATAGACATTAGCTCATTCAAATGAGAACAGACTTATCATTGGACATTGTGGATGGAAATATCGTTATAGTTAGTTATCTTCATAGTTATCGTTACAGGTGTGAACAGACCTTAACAGTGTGAAAAATGTTCAAGATCAGTTATTTATGTTTACTTGTCAAGCAGCACTCTTGAAGAAATCATCACATAAACCTTGTTGCTTGTGCTTCTGACATGCTTAAATCAGCATGCCAGAAGCACAAGCACCCCCCCCCACACACACACACACACAACTAGAAAAGTTAGCAGAGTGAGTTGACAAAGAAAACAGACATTCTGAAAACATGAATGGTTATCCTACATCCTGAAGCACTTATCTGTGCATAGCTTGTCAACTTTCATACTGAGCAAAAAAGAGATGGAAGAATGACTGTGCGTTTCCCTTTTGAAACTTGACTTTTTCTTACGTGCAGTTACTGTACTCATGTGCCAAAAAACTTTTCCTCTGACTGATCTGTGATCTGTGCCACATGTTAGGAAACACTGTGTTGCCCTCCCTGTATGTGGTACTGCAAATTCAGAGAGTGTATAGATAGAGGGATGCCTTGCAGTTCCTCTCCTCTGTAGCTGGAAGGACTTCAGATAGACCAACACAGATGGTTTGGAACAAAGATGGCAAAACGTCCTTTGGATTTCCAAACAAAAGATCTAAACTACACCCTTTCAAGTCCTTCCATCTGAGGACCACCCTCAAACAATGATTTTGTCCTCCAGCAAACACATACACACACACACACACACATAAGCTTTTGCTGTTATAGGGAGAAGGCTGCACACATTCGGCTAATTTTGAAATAACTCAAATCACAAATGAATAAAGCAACTGGCAGGATCCAGAGTTAAAAAAATGCACATGCATTCTGCCTTCTCGGAGACAGAGTTGGCTTCTCATTGAGAGGCAATAAAACGTAGGGGTGTAGAGAAGATGATGAAAGACTGTAATAAAAAGCTGACTGATGATTGAGAACACAGCATACAAGGTTTCTGTGGGGGTTTGAATTTATGATGGTTAATGTCATGCTGAAGGTAGACTGAAAGCACTAGATTCAGGAATGTTCTTTGACTTAAATTATGAAGTGTTTTTGTGTGTGTTTTTAAACGGGTGATCTAAAGCATCCATGCAAACAACCATTACAGTGGAGATCTGTGCAATGGATTTCTAACATCTGTGCTGACGGTGATGACTAACCTTGATGGAAATTTTTAGTGTATTCCTGCATATTACACCAATCTCATCTGCCTTCAGCTAAACTATCCAAGTAGCCCTCCCACCCCCATCCCATCCATCCTTCCATCCCTCTCTCCTCCATCATTCCTCTCTGGTTAGGCCTGCTACTGCTGCTGCTGTTCCCCCACAGGACACTGTTCACGGCACACGGGTCCGGTGCCCTTTTTCTCTGTGCTCTCATGCATGATGCATGGCACACAGTGCATAGCCTGCGAGCAATCCCTACAAATACACATCCAGAAACGAGAAGGAGGATGGCTTGCCCCACCGCCCCTCTCTCTTTTTCCCAGTGGCAAATTCAATCACCGGATCCAATCACTGGCAACAGAGCACAAGGTACTATTTGTTTGCCAGAAAATATATTTGTCAGTGTGCCCTGTGTCTTCCACAGTGGCTTTAATGAGAGAGGGGATTCAGTTGGCTTGGCCGTGGAGAGAGATGGAGAGATCAGATCTATGTTACAGGCTGCTGTTTGCCTGGGCAATAATGACAATAAAGAAGCTACACCAAGCTATTGGAATTTTATATAATAATAATAATAATAATAATAATAATAATAATAATAATCACAACAACAATAACAACAACAACAACAATAATAATAATAATAATAATAACAATAATAACATAATAATAATAATAATAATAATAATAATAATAATAATAATAATAATAATAATAATAATAATAATAACAACAATAACAACAATAATAATAAATCTTGGTGCTCAGTTGTTGTGATGCATGTTCAGGTTTATGGGTTATCATTGCTTACTCTGTTAATACAACCACAACTAATAATATTGAGACACAGCTGTCTTTTTGTGTATTGCATGCACTGAGACATACACACACACATACACATACACAGACACACACACACACACACACACACACACACAGACACAGACACACACACAGACACAGACACACACACACACACAAACACAAACACAAACACAAACACAAACACAAACACAAACACATTCACAATTTGGACGTTTGTCCAAAATTAGGCCAGGACAACTCAACTAACCTGAACACATGGTTCATTAAAACGTAAAGTCATCTCCAGGGAGCCCTGGGTAGTCTCAGAGCGAGAGTCCCCCCTAGGGACACCACTGAGAGGCAGATCGCAGACACCCGGGGGTGCGGGGAGACTGAGAGGGTAAGGCGGTTTAAAGCCCCAAAGCGGAGGAAGTGAGGTTAACCCTAGAGGATAGGGCGGTTGAAAGCCCCAAAGTGGAGGAAGTGTGGTTAACCCTCACCCTTTCGTTGCATCTACCAAGGCACTTTCGGTCTTTTACTAAAGATCAGACAAGGCCCACACATTACTCAGGTAATAGGAGGTTGTGCGTTTCATTCACACGCTGTCGCTCACATAATAAGCCACCAAGACAAAGGCCCTGAAGATAAAGACGCTGGTGAAATTGCTGGCTGTGTAAAGCCTTGTGATTATTATCAGGGAGAGAACAGTCCGCAGTCTGGCACGGCTAGCCTTCGTTCAATACTCATTCTTTGAGGTCTGGAAAGCCTCTACTGTATTCCAATTGGGCTGTGGGCAGGAGCTATGAACCCAGATCCAGTTCTGTTGAGAGAGCCTGGATCGGCTAGGAGTTCCCATCATATACACTTGCAGTGTGAGGCTAGAATGAGACACTTGGTAAATCAAATCTATTGAGCACTGTAGTTAGGTGAGGTGACACATCTCTGCTTTTAGAAGAAAATACTTTTTACTCAGTTTTGCATACTTTTGCACAACTTTGCACAACAGAACCAACATTTTTTCTTTTTCTTTCTTGACAGCCTCCCTGTGTCTTGTCTCTGCAAACACTATTGGTCTGATTGGGTGTAGATCTGTCCTATACTCTACTGTAGGTATTTTCATCTATGTCTGCCTCAGGGAAGTGGGAGATGGTTGCCAGTATCCAGACCAAGTGGCAAGTATCCAGACCAAACTCATTCTCAGATTGAGGCAGTTATAAAAACAGACTAATCTGTTGTAATAACATTAATGTGAAAAATAGACACTATTCAGTGTGTGTATTGTACATTCTCAACAAATGTGATTGATCGTAATAGAATTAAATCACTCAGTGATTCTGTGTCCGTCTGATGGGGTAGTCATTCAGCACTGCTAAAGTCATTTCATAATTTCCCTTTTGCCATAGACCCTTTTTTGATAGAAACTCTGAACACACTGCGGGTGTATAAATACTTACTGTATTAAAATAGCAAAGCTATTACAGTTGCGGAAAGGCTGTCTGTGATTTTAATTTTGCGATTTTCCAGTGGATTCATAGTGAGTCATATTCCCACTGCCCACCCCCACATCTCCCACCACTACTCTCTCTGTGTAAGAACATCCCCCCACCCACACCCCCGGCACCACACACACACACCTCCTAAGAAAAATATTCTTTTTTAAATGTTCTGACACCTGCTAGCACCAGCCAAAGAGTACCTCTACAGCTGTTTCAGGAGCAGGCCCCCTCCGGGAGAAAAGACTGCCATGCTCACTGAACATTCACATTCAAGACACGGCGGTGCTGTGGGTGGTTTTCCTGCGGACGGACAGCGTGCAGCAGCCGGCAGGTATGACTCACGGAGGGCTGGAGTGGAGTGGAGAGGAGATGAGTGTACAAGAGTGCAGCACAGGCACAGGCGTCAGACAGGGCCTCAACTTAGGGACATGTTGAACGTCATTAGAGGCCCGTAGGAGGAGTCAAATTAAAAGAGCACAAGTGGTTGAAGAACATGAAACGATAATTTGTCTTCAGACAAGAGGGTGTGTGTGGCAAGGGTGTGTGCAGGTGTGTGTGGCAAGGGTGTGTGCAGGTGTGTGTGGCGAGCATAGGCCTAAGACTAATCCAACCTTGCTGTCACTCTACGATTGTCTAAATTGCTGTTTTCGTCTCCATGACTGCATGCCCCCCTCCCTTACTCCCAAACATACAGACACACACTCACATCTAGATGTACATGCAACCACCACACACAGACAGACACACACACACATGCATACCTCTGCCTCTTTTTTTGGTGGGCTTTTTACATTTTCCCCAATCAGAAGATTCCACAGAAGGGCTTAGAGTTGTGTGCATAAGTGTATAATACACTAAATCTAAATCTCTGCATGGCTACACATAGGGAACCAAGGGGAGCAGTTGTCATCCCACCAAATGTAGGACAAAATGAATGTGAATTTAGAGTATTTATATCTGGATACACTAATTTAAGGATAATCCCCTTTAAAACCCTTAACTGATTCAGCACAACATTATTATTTAAATTTTTTGTAAGTGTAATGATCATATCAAAATGGGGAGAGAAATAGATTTCAGTTCTTTCTTGTTGTATGCATTTTCTTCTTTCAGACGAAACAAATATGTCCACACTGCATCAAAGTGGAACACTTTTTTTCCGCTTTGCAAGTCTCTCCAAAGCTCCAGCACACAAAAGGCTTGCACGGAGAATGCCCTTGTAATGCTCTTTGTGCTACTCTTAAAAATACATGAGAGTTTCAGGGTCCCAGCTCATGAAATATTAAAAGGCATACACAACCTGTTTACTGCTTTTCTTTCTGTTTTCTTGCTTGCTGTACTGAAGTCATCCTGGCAATGGTGGCAGAGGTGGTGGTGGTAGTGGTGGTGGTGGTGGTGGTAGTGATGGTAGTGGTGGTGGTGGTGGTAGTGGTGGTAATGGTGGTGGTGGTGGTGGTGGTGGTAGTGGTAGTGGTGGTAATGGTGGTGGTGGTGGTGGTAGTGGTAGTGGTGGTAATGGTGGTGGTGGTGGTGGTGGTGGTAGTGGTAGTGGTGGTAATGGTGGTGGTGGTGGTGGTAGTGGTAGTGGTGGTAATGGTGGTGGTGGTGGTGGTGGTGGTAGTGGTAGTGGTGGTGGTGGTGGTGGTGGTGGTGGTAGTGGTAGTGGTGGTAATGGTGGTGGTGGTGGTGGTAGTGGTAGTGGTGGTAATGGTGGT
The DNA here is from genome assembly GCA_027481765.1 of Tenualosa thibaudeaui. Classification (NCBI taxonomy): domain Eukaryota; kingdom Metazoa; phylum Chordata; class Actinopteri; order Clupeiformes; family Clupeidae; genus Tenualosa; species Tenualosa thibaudeaui. Next base: position 13,352,094 of record JAIFZK010000009.1, read on the forward strand.
GGTGGTGGTGGTGGTGGTGGTGGTGGTGGTGGTGGTGGTGGTGGTAGTGGTAGTGGTGGTAATGGTGGTGGTGGTGGTGGTAGTGGTAGTGGTGGTAATGGTGGTGGTGGTGGTGGTGGTGGTAGTGGTGGACTAATGATCGGTCATGGCGATGGTGGTGGTGGAGCCATCTGTCACATACATACATACATACATCCCTCCTAAATCTCTGTTTGTCATCTCCATTTGAAGACACATGTGAGTGTCAAACTAGAAACCACTAAGACGCTTCTAGATTTCCATACATTTGTCAGTGGAAACAATGTGCCATGTCAACAGATAAGAGTAAATTGAAAAGATATGTGTAAATGAAAATGCATCTGTTGCAACACAGGCTAGTTTATTTTCATTCTACTCAAGCCCAAATGAATGATGACAAACAGCCCAGTAGTCATTCTCTGTCATTCCCATGCTTTCACAATAAATTGTTATTTTTCAAACATGTTTGGATATCCTCCAGAGCTGCATTATGCGTGAGACCAACCTAACTGCAGGAATAAACAAGCAGACTCATATTCCTCTCTATGTCATTATAACAGCTACACAGACCTGAATTCAGCTCGGCTGAGAACCCAGTGTGCGTGCATATGTGGACATTTAGAGTGTAGTTATCAAAACAGTGCATTATTCTACACATTCAGTAGTGGTTCTAGAGTATGTATGCTTACCATGGCCTTATCACGCAACAATTCTGTTGCATAGCTTCATGGAATCTTTATAGCTCATGTAGTTGATTTATGTACATTTATCTCTTAAAAATATCAGAAAATCTATATGATATAAACCACTAGACATCGTGAAGGTGAAACTGTAGCTGCATTTAATGAGACCAGGGAGTATTCTGACATGTATGCAAAAGATATTTAATAACAGCCACTGGAGCTGAAGTTATATATAAAAAAATTGAAATATAAAAAAGGATGGTCTATCCATACTCTACCAAGACAGTCTATCTAAGTGAAATAAGTGAAAAGATATAGCTAATAACCTAGTTTTATTGATTTATAGATATTGCTCTATGTTTTGTCTAAGATGTAACAATGTGAAACTATTCCATTTTATTACAAACCCTTGGCAAAGAAGCTCATCATTGCTTTCTGTTAATAGTGGATCTTAACACAGAGCAATCAGATTCGCTGCAATGGTAAGTGAATGACTTATCTCTTTGTAAAAGTCATCCACTGGAGAGATGATTTGTGTTTCTCAAGCCCATTAGAAGCAACAGTGATATACTGTACTTTCACCCTGTCAGCTTGTACTCCTGAGACAGAGAGAGAGAGAGAGAGAGAGAGAGAGAATGGCAGAGGTGACTATAAACGCACGCAGATAGTTTTTTGAGCTGCACAAAGTAACCAATACCTCTGTCACATGCGGTCCTGTACAGAATATACGTGGCATATTACAGCGTGGAACACCCCCAGCACTCATTCTGCTGGCGAAACAGTGCACATTTGCATACCTCCAAGTGCTCCCCCAGGATGCTCGCACGGGGGGGTAGCTGAAAATGAGCCACTGTATGAAAAGTGTCACATGTAAATGATACTACAATCACAGGTTCCTTTGAGAAGCATCCATCCGTGAAGGACGCGTTGCTTGCTCGGCCATGCCTCTGTGGGAGTGGAACAGTGAATCTGTCATAGTCTTGTCTCTATGGTAATGTGTGACACCTCTTTCGGTCTGATTACATGGCCAACTTGCGGGTAGAAACTTCAAAATTACCCCTCAGCATTGCATGTGAAATGAAGTGTGTGGAGAGAGAGACACTATACACAACTGTTTAAAAAAGTATTTGTCAACAGTGCCCAACCAGAGGCCTTGGATACATGAGAAAAACCATAGCAATTTTATTGACAACATGGACCCAATTTAGAGCAGCAAGGTTTGTGTAGCTGCATGTAGTCATCCTGGCTTAACAGTGCACAATAATACTTTTCTATGGACACACCCCTCCCCAAACACACACACACACACACACATTTATAACCTCCATCACACACTCACACACATATAATTACACACACGCACACACCCTAATCCTATGCCATGAAGCCTGTTATCAAACTTTCACACGTACACATCCCCATCAGTCACACACACTCACACACTCACACACACAATGATGATTTACCATGGAAGCTGTCCACAAAACACTCTCACACATATCACATACACCCACATCATACTCTCACACACACATTTGCATAAATGCACAAACACATAAATGCACACTATTGCTTTGTCATATATGTCCTCTACCAAACAATCTCAGGCATACACCCCCATCACTCACACAAGCACACATACACACACACACACACACACACACACACACACACTCACCCCTTCACATCACAGCCTCTCCCCCTCTATTCACTCTCCCCTGCTCTGGATAATTACCCTGTCATGCGTTGCCATAGCGATGATCAGCTGTGATTAGCGGAGACAGATTTAATTATAGGGGGGTCTTGAGGCCCGTAATGGGTTTTGGACATCTCCTTTGCCCCCCTCAGAGTGACAAAGGACAGGGGGGTTCTCTCTAATAAGGTGTCTGGTACAGTAACATGAGCCCCTCTCTCCCCGCCTACACTGAAGAGGGCCTGGAGAACCCAAAAAAGACTGAGCCCCCAGAATAGGGAAAATTACACTGTTACCAAGGGCCGCTGTCAGCGACAGGCCAGAGGTGCCTCCAACCAGACAACACTACAATATAAAAGAGTACAGCATATTACAGCCCACGGATGTCCGCTTGTGAACAGAAGATAAATATCAGTGCATGTGTTCAACATCGATTCTTATTGTCTGTTTTTTTTTTATTTTCTGTTTCTAATTCCACTGCTGATAATGTATGACATCAACCATGAATGTGTATTGTCCTTTATATGTATTATATTCTAAAATTACATATTATAATAGTTATTTTTTGTTGCATTTATTGTTGTATATTTTGTTGTACATATTGTATTGCGTCTATTGGTTCATTTATGATATGTATAGCTGTATTTTTCAAGTTTTTATATTATGGTATGTATGTCAGAGAAGCCAGTGCAGTGCAATTCATAATGTGTGAAGCCAGCTACACATGACACTTAATATATCTCAACTATAAAAACTGCGTCTCACTCCATCTGTTTGCCACTGATGGTGATGCATCATTCTTTAAAATGTTCAGCACACACTGTATATTGGTAGCCGTACCACAGTCAGTGCTTTTGACACATGACAAGCACATTGTTCCATATATTCTGTGTGAATGGTTGGTTCACATGATCCATTTTTGCACCATAACATGCATGTTAGCTCCATTTGTTCTGAGATGGGTGTCAAGAATGAATGGACTCTTACTCTAGAACTGATGACACATATAACACACATAACACGCACACACACACACACACACACACACACACACACACACACACACACACACACACACACACACACACACACACTGCTGCTGCTCTGTTTCTGTCTCTCTCCCTTTGACTTGCATGATGAGGGTATGGCTCATTACCATACTGATCACAAACCTACCAGTTCCCTACAATTACATATTAATATCTCAGCAATGGAGCTGAGTCATCTTCCCCAATTACTAGCTCAGGAATCTCTCTCTCTCTCTCCCTCTCTCTCTTTCTTTTTTTCTCAGTCCCTCTCTCTCTGTCTCCATCTAGCACTCTTAGTCGGCGTTCTCTCTCTGTAATTCTGTCTGTCTGTCTCTCTCTCTTTCTCTCTCAGGCTACCTGCAGTCTCAGTGCCTCGGGAGCCGGTTGGCAGTATCAGAGGCCTGATCAGCTGCTCTAGTGTCACATACAGAGGCACCCGGTTGCAGATGAGAGCCAGCAGTTCTGTAGTCAGCTGAAGATTTGGGCTGTTTGGGAATCCGGTATCAGTGGACCTGTTGTGGCCTGCTTCTTCCTGTCTTCCTCTCTCCCTCCTTCCCTCTTCCCTCCCCATCTTCTTCTGTGAGATATTACAAACAAGGTGTGTGTGTGTGTGTGTGTGTGTGTGTGTGGAGGCTCATAAATGAGTGAAAATTAATGTGGTTAAATGCTGGCAACGTGTTTGGTGCTCATTAATTCTTCTCTGGAAAACATGCCTTACTTAATCTCTGTCACATAAAATGTGCAAAGACATTTATACAAATACAAACAGGGGAGTGTTTTGTGGGTGAAAGTGACGGTTGATCTATGAACATAAACAGTCTATCTAATACATATCAGGGAACTTCAAGAATACTTATAGACAGCTTTCAATGATGTCAGTGAACTTTATATTGCATTTCAGATCACAGGTTTGTGACTGAGGCTTTGGAAGACTTAGAGGCTGTCATTTTCATGTTAGCAGCTTGCAGAAAACAACTTTTTTTGTTTCTGTGCATTGGTATCTAATGACGATGATGCAGAGAGAGAGAGAAAGAGAGAGAGACAGAGAGAGAAGGTGAGGAGAGGGAGAGAAAAAGAACAAAAAACAGATGACAAAAACCAAGTGAGAGGGAGGGAGAGAGAGTGTGAGAGGAAGAGAGAGGAGAAAAAAAGAGAGAGGTTAGAAACCAAAACAAAGAGAGAGAAAGGAGTGTGAGCATGTAGACTATCCTATGTGACAGAGTTGGTTTGACATTGATGTCTTATCATGCACTAACAGAGAGGGTAGCGCAAGAGGGTGCGGTAACTCAAACCTCGAGTGTTTCTGTTTATTTCAATCAGAACCTGGACATAATCTTCTCTCCCCTCCCCTCCGTTCATCTCCCTCCAGTGAGGGGAGGCAGGCACAGTACAAAGGAAAGTCACACAAGGCCGAGGGAAGCACAACACACGAAATAACATGATACAAGCAGTAAACGCGAAATTACCATATCAGCAAGATATTGTGTGTGAGTGAGTGAGTGAGAGAGAGAGAATGTGAATGTGTATATTCTCATAAAATTTTGGAAGTCAGGGTCTGATGGACAAATATACAGTAACTGGAGGCGCTCAGTAGATTCTTTTCTCTTTTTTCCTGGCATAGACAGCCCGGGTTTAAAAGCCTGCTGGAATGTTTTGCTAATTACATCAGCTGTGTTGCCTACACTTCCATTAAATATTCAAGTATCATATTTCATTAGGACAAATAGGAACCTTCAAACACCCTGATGTTTGACTCTTATTTCTGAACATTCAGTAAAACAGATAACATTTACATTTACATTTAGGCATTTAGCAGACGCTTTTATCCAAAGAGACTTACAAAAGAGGATAACATTCAAGCTACGACACAATGAAAGAAACAAACAAGGGGTGCATATTGCTAACATAGAAACTGCACCATTTTAAGTTGAAAGTGCAATAGTGCAGAGAAACTAAATTGTTAAGTGCATTCTCAAAGTTTACGCCAGGAGATATTCTTCGAACCAGATATGAGACGAGTCTGGATTGACCTGCACGAGGTGTTGGCCGTGCTAGAAAACGTTCCTTAGCGAAGGAGCGAAGTGGTCGTCGGGTGACATAGGGCTTCAGGAGAGAATTCAGGTAGATGGGAGCAGAGCCATCATTCACCCTGAAGGCCATCATAAGTGCCTTGAATTTAATGCGAGTAGCCAAGGGTAACCAGTGAAGTTCAATGAACAGAGGGGTGACGTGTGCTCTTTTTGGCTGGTTAAAGACCAGACGTGCAGCTGCATTCCGGATCATCTGTAGCGGTCTCACTGCACAGGCTGGTAGGCCTGATAGGAGGACATTGCAGTAGTCAAGCCGAGAGATAACCAGGGTCTGTACCAGGAGCTGGGTTAGGTACGGCCTGATCTTCCTTATGTTGAATAGGGAAAAACGGCACGACCAAACCACAGAGGCAACGTGATCTGCAAAGGTCAGTTGGTCATCAATCATGACACCTAGGTTTCTTGCCACTTTGGTGGGAGAAACAGACAGGGGGTCGGTCTTGATGCTGATATTGTGATGTATGGCTTGTTTGGCTGGGAGGGCCAGCAGTTTTTGAGTTTTGAGTTTGAGTTTTTGAGAGATTTAGTTGGAGGTGGTGTCCTTTCATCCATGCAGATAAATCAGAGAGACTGTCCGAGATCCGTGTCATCAGGCGGAAAGGACAGATAGAGCTGGATATCATCAGCATAGCAGTGGTACGAGAAGCCATGGGAATGGATAACTGAGCCCAGCGAGGTGATGTACAGGGCGAAGAGAAGGGGCCCCAGTACAGATCCTTGGGGTACTCCTGTGGTGAATTGGTGAAGTGCCGATGTCTGTCCTAGCCATGAGACACTGAACGACCGTCCAGTCAGCTTGTCCAGTAGGACGCGGTGTTTGACCGTGTCAAATGCTGCTGATAGGTCCAGCAGGATGAGCACTGAGGATCGACCTGCCACTCTGGCCTCTTTCAGTGCTTCCGTCACAGACAGAAGCGCTGTTTCAGTGGAGTGGCCACTTCTGAAACCGGATTGGTTGGAGTCGAGGAGGCAGTTCTGGGTAAGAAATCCTGTGACCTGTTTAAAGACAGCTCGTTCAATGGCTTTGGAAAGGAACCATGAGGTGGACCATGAAATGTTTTCTATGCGGACATGAATGGAGTGACATGACTGTGACTTTTTAAAGGTGCTATGGCGTGTTTTATGTTAATATCAACCTAGAAACAGCAACAGAATGTAAAGAAACGACTGTACCAATGTAATGTCAAATACACCTTAGACCTGTGTTGTCCAGTTAGCCACTGAAGTTAGCATGTTAGCAGCTAGCATTGGGCCAACCCCTCAATATTATTGAGTTCTACCACATGTGGCTGCTGTTAACTTGGCTTGCGTGACCAATTGCTCAATCTAAGATAGAATTTGGTCTACTTTCCTGTCATCTCCCACTTTCCTGAGGCGGAATCAATGGACGTAAATGAAAATGCCTCTGTACACATTGGACAGACAACCAGTCAGATCAGTGATTCTGATCACATTTGCAAAGACAGAGCAAGGTGCATCATGATTTGAAACTAAACATGCATTTAACCCACCTCCATTGAATGAGGGGTTTTGAGTGGATCCCTATCTTCGGCAGACAAATCAAAGTGGGCATAAGTTTAGTGGCCATACTGAGCTGAAGAGTGAAATCAAATTGAGGTCACATATCAGTATTGACACTTTTTCACCAGCTCAACTCAACTCACCTTACCTCAGTATCGCTTCTGCTTGCTAAGAACCTCAGCAGCAGAGGTGGAGCAAAAAGCAGTACCATGTATCAGGTACTAATGGAAAACCCAAATATAGAGAGTAGTGCTAGAATAGCATAGTGGAAAAGTCCTATGTGTGTGTCAATCAGGCTAGGTTGTTGTATTAAATGCAATTCAAGTGAATGCAAAAGGCATTTTCATGTCACTGGCACCTATAAATAGTTAACATCACTTCAGACTTAAAAAAAAACAAAAAACAAAAAAAAAAACATGGTACTAGTCAAGCCTGGCAAGCCAGATCTCCCCTTACAGGCGACGATTAAAAAAAAAAAAAAGCATTGTACATTCTCACCAGTCCATGTGGTTTTTGTTTGCAAATCAAAGAATAGGACACAGTGATTCACCCCATAATGAGCCATATAACCACTGAAGTGACAACGTATGACAAAGTTGGCAAATTAACCTGAACTTTTTGCCTGGTATTCCTTTAACTCTGTTTAGCATGGATTTGAGTCTGTCCTGTGTGGATATATTGACAGCAGATAGAGTTAATAGATGAATTGATTGCTGCTTGTAAAGAGGCACTATTATTGTTCAAGAGATACACAAAAGAAACATCATTACTTCCACTTTTTACTGTAGGGGACATAAGCTACATTAGAAAGATGTTAAATCATATCCTACACCAACATAATTTGTAGATATTTTTCTCATTTTACTGAAGTTTGTGCTAAAAAACAGGTCTTTTTTTTTTACTGATCAAAAATTTTAAGATTAATTATAGATAATAACGTATTAGTCATTTGTTAGTCATTACACATCACTTATTAATACCATATTCCGCATGGTATTATTCTACCCATAGTAGACCATTAACTAAGAAATTTGGCAGTATTACTTCCTAATTACAGCTTATTCATAGTAAGTTAGTTGTTGTATATGAATTATGGTATGGTATCCAAAAACATAATTAGGACTTAATTTGGACAACATTAGAACTTTTTGTGCTTTTTGTCCTATGAATAGATCATCTCAGTATTGCTGCTCCTGTTGTACTACCATCTTATAAGCACTAACCAAAGCGTATTAAAATCATGATTCCTATAGGCTACAACAATTAACTTACTATCTGCGAATAGACAGTAATTCATTCTGTGTTTATGGGTAGGATAAAGTCATGCAAAATAAGGTGTTAATAATTGATTTGTAGTGACTAACAAATGACTAGTATGTTATTAATTTGCATGTTAATAAGTAGATTGTTAATGATGGATCTGTGTGTGCTAATATAAAGTGTTACCCTGTTTTGTGCTAACAGATTATTTATTTTGTCACATTATGTTAACTTTACCGAGTAGTGTTGTGATTTGAATAAGCTCTCTCTTTTAGTAACTAATCATAAAGGCCATAGCATTTCTTTCTCTTTTACAAACAAATAAATTGAGTGGGGCAACAATGAAGAAAAATATTAAAGCAGTATTCTATTGTTAGGCAGTAAATATACACTACCACTATGAGGATATTTCCCTCCTTGTTCAGGATTCCTTTTTCCATTTTGTCTTGATGTGTGTGTGGTGTGTGTTGGTGTGCATGTGTGTGTATGTGTGTGTGTATATGTTCATTTGGCATGTCTCCTCCACACCTCTGTGCTGTGCAGTGATGCATGTGGTGAATTTTGGTTATGGCTTTTATAAAATTTAATCTCTCTTGATAGTCTAGGCCTACATAAGGCTGTATTCTCAGCCGTAGAGGGACCCATCTTTGGGTGCTTGTTGCCATGGTTACCACTTCCTTTTCTCCTTCTCTCTGCACAGAGCCCAGCAGCTTCCCTTATTTACTAATGGCAACTGGGTTTCCTCAAAACACAACACTGGGTTCACTCACTCCTACAATTTGTGCACCTGGCAATTAATCACATCAATATGCCCCTATGCACAAAATGGCACTTCATATAAATGCTGTTTAGAGCACTTTTTAGTTCACCTTTGAACTACACCTCACATTTGAAGCTGTATTTATCACTTTTTACTTTACTTATTACTTTTTGATTAAGAAGTGCCACATGCAAATATGCAGTATTTTGAAGTAACACAGTGTGGTTGACTTGTTTTCAGCTAATAATTGCCACCAGTTGTAAACAATATGCATCATCACTTCACTTTTATGAAACATAAATATGTATATATAGCTATCATGATAACAGTATGTAGACATTTTACTTTCACAATTGTGAAAGTGTGTGTGTGTGTGTGTGAGAGAGAGAGACAGAGAGAGAGAGAGAGAGAGAGAAAAAGAGATTTCAGAAGTAATGCCGACCCCTTTCCTCTTTGCATTTTGAGTATTAAGTCTTCTGCTTGACTCTGTTCCTTGTCAGCTTACTGTCTTGAGAGGGGCAATCTCCATTCCTCCCTCTGAGCAAGTTTTCACCTTCTGTCAAACTCAAATCCACATCTCAATGCAAAATATGGAGGGTAACAGGCCCTGTTCAAATGAAACATTTTCATATTTTCAATCATTTAAAAATTATTGCTTTCATCAGTGTAAACATACTAAGCTTGCTTTGAGTCCTTGAGGATTCATTCAGTATACTGAAGCATACTCACGGCATAAATTAACCCCCAAGTGCACCACGGCAAGCATTTTTGGAGATTGGAATTTTTTGGCCTTATTTGTAAAAAACCAAGTACCAAATCTTACTAACTTCACACTGGTGATAGCATGGAGAAACTTAAAGTTCGGTCACTCATACACACTTAACATTTTTCTTTGTTTTTCATGGGTATATGATTAATAAAACCTCTGAGCTCTCTGTTCTTGAAAACATACCCCTGCCTTTGAGTAGTTGAGTGTATAATTTGAAACATTGTGACATTTGATAACCTTTTATAAAATAAAGTCAGCTTTAGAGTGGTCTGGACTGCGGAGCAATGTGCCCCACAAAATAATGAGCAACAGAAAATAATTATGTCTTTGCTGAAAATGCCAAATCTTTTAATGTCTAGATCTGATTCTTTGACTATGAAAAAGGAGATGGATGACCATTTAGACAAAAGTGAATGAATCTTCATACTCTCCCTCTCTTTCTCTGTATGACTATCTCTGTCTCTCTTTTTCTCTCTGTCTGTCTCTCCTCAGTTTGAAACTATCCATTGTTCAAATAAATTCAATACTTGAGGCATTTCAGGGGGTAAGAAACGTATTAAGTCAACTCACCACCCCACAATTTCTCTGGTTTGTATGCAGATACTCAATCACTGTCATCTTACAACCACCCCCCCCCCTACACCCCCCCCCCCCCCCACACACACACACACACACAGGATAGACAAGAAGAGAAGCATTTTCGCAGTTTAGAATGCACTAAGAGATCAGATAAAAGTATAATTATGCCATTAGTTATTTAAAACCCTTTTGGAGACAGAGGAAAAGCCAACACAGAGCGCTGGCTCACAGCCATCTCTGACAGGAGAGTGAGCCGTGGGACTGCACTGCAGAGTCGGAGGATTTTGGTCTTTTGTCGTCCTCCTCTCTCTCATGCATGCTCTCCTGTTCTGTAAAACAGGATTTCGGCTGGATGGTGGCTTCACTGGTCTGCATGTCTGTGATCACTCTGTGTATTATTTTGCAGAGAGGATGCGCTGAACCTCAGAGGAACAAAGAAGAGAAGGAAGTCACTGCTGCCATCAAACACTTTGATCTGGACCAAGGTGCATCAATCTAATAAGCAATGATGTGAAATAGATTACATATCATTCTCGTGACTTGGCTTTTTCCACACTACCATGCTAGTTAGAAATGTCATCAAATGATAACCTTTTATGAGACAGTGAAATGAGATGCATAAAATATGCAAGGCCATTTTCTGTATTATAAAGATAATCATAACATCTATATGCTTTTGGAAAGGAACAAATTAAGGGAAAATGGTTTTATGGGAGTCTTTACAATCTAGTGATGTATTTCTCAGTGACTCACACCAGTGCCTTTAACGTTATGCAATTTACCACTCATCTAGGTGAATTCAAGTACATGATAAAGTTATTACAATTTCAGTAAACTTTATGACAACACTATAAACAAGGTCAGACTAATGTACACAATCATGTAATGAAACATTTGAACAGTGTCTTCTCTATAACTATAATTTGCCTTGACCTCAGAGCAACAGAAAACTGCTAATTATCATCTTCATAACGAAAACAAAAAAGAAAGAAAATAAAACTGCCAATGAAATAACAACTTGCCAAAAAAACTGTACAATTTGTCAACAATAAACCACCAAGAATGCAGTCTGGCAAGTCTAGATTGTATGAGCTTGATGAAGGAAGGCAACATCATCCTCATTTACTTTTCATCATGTTATCACCATTGATTGAAAATCACACAGGACCTCTTAAAGTAGCCCATGATTGGAACTTCTTTCAGTCGGCACAATAAAAGACCAACTGCTTTATAATTGGCTAGACACCCCATATTATAGACTTGCATTCCACGCATCTCTTGAGTGGCAATCAATAGTGTTTTGCTGCTAACGCCAGCCAGGAGCAGCTGAAAGGGTGCCGTGATGTCCCATCTGTGCAATTATTTCATCTGAAAGACCACCAGAACCTGTCGATGTGGTGCACACACACACACACACACACACACACACAGTCTCACCAAACGAGATAAGTAGAGCTTGGGAAAGAAAGAAAGAAAGAAAGAAAGAAAGAAAGAAAGAAAGAAAGAAAGAAAGAAAGAAAGAAAGGAAGGAAGGAAGGAAGGAAGGAAAGGAAAATAAAAAGAGAGAGAAAGAGCTTTCTCACATTACAGGAAACAAGTGCAGCTAGAAAGAGATAGATAGATAGAGAAGAGAGAGAGAAGAGACAGAACAGTTACATATCACACATAACAGGAAACAAGTGGAGCTGAGAGAGAGAAAGAGAGAGGGAGAGAGAGAAATGTTGCATGTTGTGAGGATGCCAACAACTGGACTAATGATGGCCACCACTGTAGTGTGCTGGCATGTAGACAGTAAGGGCAAAAGATACACAAGAGACAACACTCGACAGACAGCGGACTGTTGGTCTACTCTAACTGACCCTTAAGAACCATCTGTCAGGGCAGAGAAGTAAAGAGAATATTCCAGAACAAGTTGCAGGGCATCCAAGCTGTACCAGGTGTTCACTTTGTGGCCTCTTGTCAGCTGGGAGTGTTTGAGTCACTGCACATGGGGCAGCATATCCGTGTTTTTAGTTTTGTTTTTTCCTTTGGTTGGGGGCGGGGGCAGGGTGGGTGGGGGTTGGTCTCTTCAGTGGTGGATTGCTGCTGAATTTCCAATGTGGTAGGCAAGGTGAGATTGTCGAAACACAAGTGTGTTTGTAATGAGATGTTGACAGTTTAAATCAGACACTGGGGAGGTACTTTCTCTAGAAACCACAGCTAATGATGATACATTGGTGGGTGCCCCTCTGTTTGACTTGTCCTGTTTGTGTTTGTGTGTGTGTGTGTGTGTGTGTGTGTGTGTGTCCCTCAGGAACCTCTCAGTCACATTTCCAAAAAAGCTTGTCAAGTAAGCTGCCAAGAGGATGTCACTCCTCAATTCCCTGTAAACAAACTCAAATGTCAGTGTTTGCTGCACTTTTGTTGTATCTCCCGTCATGCAGAACATGATCCTGGGATGGGCATGATTCTGCTGCCAGGGCAACATGCCCTAACAAAGACATGACAGGCAGAGGCATGCCTGTGATCTGAGTGACATAAAAGGTGTAGGGTGATTGATCGAGAGGTGTCAAAACATGACAAGCACATTCTGTACACCATGCCCCAAAAACAGTCACTTTACAGTAATAACATTCTACAGTGCTCATCAGAAGTGAACACTACTTTTTTTCTACAGGTTGGTGGAGACACATGTGCTCCACAGTCGATGAAGAGTTCATCAAATGGGCTGTAAACTGAACCTCTCTTGAGTTGTGGGAAGGATTGAATGCCTGTTCAATACTCTTACAAAATGTGTCACCTCTTCTCTCTTTACAGTCTGAGACTGGCCAAGAAGGATCAACATAAGCCTCAGGGAGATTTGGATAAGACTTTACTTAAACCCAGTATTCACAAAACATTACCAACAAATTCACCATGGGATATGAACTATTCATAATAACACATAATGTTTAATAGTGACCTACAGATTATTGTTACCTTATAACATCAGTGGTTAAAATGCTTTATTATTTTTTATTAAAATTTATAAAATGAGTCCATAATTGGGTACTGGATAAAATAAACTTTTCAAACCTTGTATTTACCCTTAATACAGAACAAATCCCTTGTCAGTGAACAACTCCCATGACAGAACAGATTAGCATATCCCAAATGTAACAAAACTCACTGAAATATTCAAGACATGGGTAATGATGTCATGGGGAGCTGTCTGTTATTACCATAATTATATTCACAGCTGAGCATATCCTGAAACATCCATTCACAGATTTAGCTCCGGTATCTGAAATGTTGTCCTGTTTATTGTCATGTGTGGACCTATCACTTGACCACCAGGTTAAGCATAAACCTCCTTTGGGGCAGTGCACATCACTCCTGTATGTATTACGTAAGGGGCCACCATTTATCTAAATGACATAATTTGGACTGTGTTGCTCTGCTGTTCTGGCTGCACAGCCTGACTTGTTTTTCCAAGTGCAGGTGTTCCTGAGGCAGGAGACATTGGAGTGGAGTGACTCTCCTCCTTCCTGTCTGCATGCCTTTCCACGGTGCTCATGGCAACTGCTAGCGTGGGCTAAATGTCAAATGACTAGCATGCCACATTCATCCTGGCTGTCTCTGGAGATTTGAATGTTGTTAACCCCCCTCTCTCATACGTACACACACACACACACACACACACACACACACACACACACACACACACACACACAAGCACACACAGTAGCCCCTGCATGTACAACAAAATGGGCCTCAAGTCTTGCAATTATGTTATCCACCATATCACCAAGGATTTGATGATCCTCTATTCCCCATCACTAATGTTCACCATCTGCTGTTTCCCTTCAAGGATTTGATTGAATGAGCCAATCGCTCATTCTCTTCGTTTTTGTTTCAAGAAATGCCTTTACCATTGTTCAAGACAATATGAGCCCATTTTAGTGAGTATTGACTCTAAAATTGCTGACACTATGGGACTTCAAAATGTTGGGCACGCTGAGAACTGGTTTGAACTCAGTTTTGGCTTTGCTAAAAGTTATGTAATGAGCTCGCATAAATCTGTGCTAGTCTTTTTTCGCAGTGCCATCAGGTGTTGTTGGTCTTCACTCTGTATTCTAAGCAGCTGAACACGGAAAGCCGCATCCATCTGTGCAGAGCCCGTGTCGCACGTCTAAATAAAAACGTGGGAAAGCCATCAGAACATCTCCACAACCTCTCCCATCCACCCGTCTCCATCCTTTTATATATATATATATAAAACCGCCCCTCTGCATCGAACCTTCTGCTCTGCACTGAATCAGCGAGGCTGCACGCCTCTCAATTTGCTCTTTTCATTCCTCCTCTCCCTTGGCTCATCTTTTTTTCACTGACAGTCTTGCAGAGGGCTGACGATAAGGAAGTGTCATACTGTCAGCAGATGTTCCACTTCCTGTTGTGTTCTCTGCGTTTTTTAACTCCATCAAAGGCTTGGTGATGGGGGTGACAGAATGATGAGTGGCTCCTTGGAAAAAAAAAAAAAAGAAAAGGAAAACAGAACAGCCTATGTACCGTATGCTTGAGAACAACCCCTGGTGAATCGATCTAGTTATGAAGTAAGGAAATGGGGAGTCAATGCTACAAATTTCATGCTCCATAAAGATTATTGACCGTGGAACATGTGTGAACGCCTACAAAGCCACACTTTTGTATATTTCAGAAGGATGATGTGCCAAAACAAAACACTTCAGTCCACAAACAGCATTTCACATTTTGAACTAAATTGTTTGTTCTTGGTCAGCTAAAAGCTAGGCGTGGTGGAGATGGCAGAGGAACGTCAAGGGAGAGAGGCGTATGTGTTCAGGCATGCTTTCATGTTTGGATTGTGATGGTGGGCATTTCTCCCGCAGGTGTTCTGTGCGCTGAATGGTGTCTCAGTGGGGTTGTAGCAGAGTGGCATTTTGCAGGTGTGGCACTTTGTTGCATGGAAGAAAATGCTTTCAACAACACTTCCTCGATTACATTTTTTTCCATCAGAAAGGGATGGGGGTTGGGAAAGGGAGAAGGAGAGGATGGGGGTTAGGCTTGGTGGTGGGGAACACACACATGCACTCACATCACTTTTGCTATGACTCAAAAAATTGCAAATGAAGCTTTGGACCAAGGCAGCTTCATGGTCCATGGAGCATACAAAAACATTGTGCAATCACAAATGACACAGAGGGTCTCTAAAGTGCACCATTTTCCTATAGCACAATATTTCAGTCACGTATGTTGGAAAGGTGCACAACCAATATGGTGTGCTCTGATCATGACTGACATGACTTGAAAAGCCTGCATGAGTGTTGCACCTAACACGTCCACTAAAGCCATAAATGGCATACTGAATGAGGAGACTTCCATGTAAAAAATGGGAAACAATGCCCACCCACCAGAAGGAGATGAAAGAAACAAAGAGAGGGCTCAAAATTTGATTTGTCGGTTAGGAAAAAATTACGTGAGCTACCCACATATATTTACACAAAAGGGAAATAATCCTGGGGGAGAAATAAAAAAAATAACACAATAACACACAAAAATTAAACAATAAATAAATAAATGCTTTAAAATGTGACAGACATTAAGGGTGCACACTAACATCAGGTTGTGAGGCTTTTCACACCTGCTAGATGGTGGAATCTGAATCACTGCTAGAAAAAAATAACTGTGTGGCTCGGCTATGTCGCCATTTGCATCCATGGCAAACCCTGATTATCTCCCACACAACATTAACCTCATCTGACTGGGGAGGTGAGGAAAGTGAGGCCCCCTGGCAGAACTCCTTGCGACGGAAAAGTCTGGAATCTGCTCCGAGGTAGAATAATCACCCCGGGCACATCCACAAAATGGCAAGCCTTGACGCTCCAGTTTTAGTATGCTTCATCTGTGTATGTGGCTGTGTGTGTGTGTGTGTGTGTGTATATGTGTATGTGTGTGTGTGAAGGAGAGAGAGAGAGGACTTTTGTCACTGTAGATGATCAACAGCGTTTGTGCAGCTGATATACAGTATGAATAATTCTATAACCTGCCCTTAAAAATTTGTATTGTTAAGAAATGAATGAGGTGTGATTTCCTCCACAGACAAGACGTCCATTCAGCTGTATGCTTTACAGTCTCAGATAGACCATACCTCATCCAAAAAACAACTTAGATAAAAAAGCTTAATTTTGGAGCACGTGCATTAAGTTGTTTTAAAGCAAATCAAAACAGAATCTTGCATGTTAACCTCTGCACCTCCATGGACACAGAAAAGAGTTCCATAGCTTTTACAGCATTATTCATTATTTAATTTTACTTTCCTCATAATTAGGTCTCTTCTTCCCTTGTTTTGTTTTACCCATGTTTGAGGAGAGTTTCAGCACCATGGACAGCGAAGCAAGCCATGCAAGCCATGCAGTAGGAGCCGCTTCCAGCTCCATGAGCGGACCCCTCAGCTGTGCACTAGCTGCAACCCGCGCACTAAATTAGGGTTTGGGGGATCAGCTCTCGGCTCATCATTGCCTTATAACAGAGGGCCTTTGAAAAAGCAGGCAAGCAAAAATTTGTAGATGCGGGGGAAAACTCCCGGAAAAAAAAATGCCCAGAGTGTATGATGATCATTATCTAGCCATCTTTTAGCCTGCCCTCTGAATGACAGGACAAATTACAACAGATACAACAGAAAGTGATGCAGTATGCCACTGATTAAATGTATACGTTTTTGGATAAACTAATTGCTTTAGAGAGTTTACCATCTGGTTGAATTTTAAATATGACACTACTCAGTAGCCTGCGTAGCCGTGCCCTTGCTTTGCAATAAGCAGTAATTTCATTTCACTACCACAGAACACTCTCATATCCTCACTCTGTTTCCTGATTGTACTAATGAGTTTCATAAAGATCATATTGCATGCTGCCTTTCCTATGGCATGCCACATAACTGCTCTCACAAGCCTATTTATGTTTGATTTACAAGGTACTTTGTCAGCGTAAACAGCTATCACACATCATATTCATGTAATGGTGACTCCATAAAGATATTTTTGTTGAGATTTGCTTAGTAGTGTTTTCAAAAGTTTGAAAACAACAGTTTTCTAAAAATTTTTTTTTCCAGAAGTATCATGAGTTTATCAGTGAATGAGAGGGCCAGATGAAACATACGTTTGTGCGCTCCTAATTGACCCAGACTAGTAATGATGTTCTCGTCAGGGAACGGCACTGCCTGTGAATCATATTTTGTTTTGCAAAGCACAGATGAACAGTGAAGAGTAATGTCTCAAGAGTCTCAACATTCAAGCTCTGTCGCTTAAACAGTGGGTTGCAAGATCGCAAATGATCTCGCAAAATAGCATCACAGACTGGTGCTCCTCACACTTCAGTGTTCTCATCAGCTGGAATTAAACACTGTCTCCTTTCATAATCATACCATAGACATCAGGCAGTGCATATAATCAGGCATATTCTGTGCATATTCCCTCCCGCTGTTCTCACGTTATCATGTCATTTTCCCTACAGTTACTGCACATACCTCATGCATGGGTTTCATACATTAAGCTCCTGCTTTAGGAACAATAGGTGACATGTTTACACCAGTAATGGGAGTTGCTGTGCTTAAGATGGCACTCAGACAGAGGACCCACATAATGCCTGCTTCATTTACCTCCCCAAAACTCCTGGCGGAGGGCACCTTTGTAGTTGGGGTTGTTGCTGTGTGTGACTGATGTTGGTCACCTGAGGGATTTGAAACATGGGCATTAGCAAGTCTAATGAAATCATTTGAATGAGTTAGTATATTAATGAAGTGACGAGGTGTTTGTCAGGAAAGCTAAACACTTTCGATAGCCCTTCTGTGTGTTTGGTTCAGATTGCCTGTAATATGGCATCTAGACAGAACAATGTGAAAAGACCCTCTTGTTGTGGTAAATTGGCACGATCACCCCTCATCGTACTGAGTCCATGTTCTTTGCCACACTGAGTTTCCACGATGATTGATATCATTAATTTTCACCCCGGCTTTGTGTACTCGGCGAGAGAGCTTTTTTTTCTTTGAGGTGCATTTTCCAGGTCAGTAAAGCGGGGTAATGAACATTTTGGCTTTGTGTGCTTTCACAGATCTGCACGCTAATTTCAAAGCTAAAACACTCAGGGCTGACTGTGGCAGTGCCTCTTAGTATGAACAAAGTGTGAGTGCCAGTCTTCTGTGAACCCGCCATTATGACTCTTTTAAATGTCTGTTTTAAAGTAGGTGATGGCTCTAACACTTTATAAACAATTGAGGGGCTAAGGGTGGAAATTGTAAGGATTTCATCAGTATCATTGCCATTGTCAATTTTGCTTATCGGTCCAATTCTTTATCAATTCTCTTATCAATTCCTTACTGTTTTGAAGGTATTCTACTCAGGTTACAGTGTCAGCATATACTGTGGGCCAATAACAGCCTATACCACTAAGGTGACAATAGCAGCTTATTACAATGAGATAAAACAATGTAGAGCTGTGTTATCCATTTAAGTATTGTATCTGAAAGACAATACTTGTTGGCAAATGTCGGCATTGATTAGAGGAATTGATAATGTCAAAGGGGTACAATACCAGTGAACTAAAGGATTCGATTCCGGTTCTTGATTCCCCCCCTTAATAAAGGATCATGCCCTGTGTGCTGCCTGTTCATATTACCAATATGGATAATTGCCCTGACAACTCTCAGAATTTTAGATGTCATAGCTGGTAGTCACATGCCAGTAAGTTGAGACGTGTCACACCAACTGCCCATGCATCTGCACCCTGCTTTGTGGCATAAGGCATGTTTGATGTGTTTGTGGTATACTAACATTAGTCTTGCAATGCTGGGTTCACCTTGAGTGCAACTTCAATGTGTGTCTGTCAGTATCTTCCACCCTGAGGCCTTAATCATATAAAATGGCCACTCTTTTCGATACACACAAGAACACAAAGCAATAACCAGTGTCCTTAATAGCACATTTGTGGTCTGCTTACATAATGCCAGTGCTCTTGACTTGAAATAACCTCTGAAAGCTGCGAGTACATTATAAATACATGTAAGCACAAATGATGGACAGATGTGCTCTTGCTCACTATTACTGAGTATTTTGCATTATAATGCCACAGAAAAAGAAACAAGACATCTCAACATAGCAACACTGATGGCTAATGTATGCACAGTACATAGGAGAACTGAAACAGGGTGATTCAAGGATTCTCAATGAACACACTGAGGCCAGAGTTTGAGGCAGAGAGCTTGTTAAGCAGATAGTTTCTTAGCTGTGCAGCACCTCTAACTGCTGCATGTAATTGTGCAGGAGCTTTGCAGGGTCAGAAGTGATTATTCATGAGGCGAAGCTAGCCTCTGGTTAGAGCTTGATTTTTCTCTCTCTCCTCTCCCCCCTGCCCCGCTTTCATTAACAATTTAGATTCCTGTTAATGATTTTTCCAGTACCACTTGATTACTTACTATTGATTGTTTTTGAAGCATAAAAACATATTAGATTGCCTCAGCTAGATGTAGCATTTTGTAATGCAGGCTAAACCATTCTCAACTACACTTTGATGTTGGGTAGGTGGGGGATGAGTATAGCAGCAGAGATTTCATTTCTGTGATTAGTTTACAAAATGTCTTGTCAGCACATCTCATATGCATCAACAACGCAGGTTGCAAAAGTTTTAGTCTTTTTATTGTAATGTTTGAGTCTTCAGGGTTTCCTAAAGTGTGTGTCTGTCAACACCTTCATGTGTTGGTCAACACTTTCAGATCCTACAGAGAGGTGCCTCTTTGAGTTCTATCTGTTTTGCACATGGTACCCAGTGCAGGGAACACGTGATGCACTCATGTCTACTTGCTACATGAAAAACAGCAGCAAAACGTCGGATTCATCTGCAGAGCGAAAGACTGATGTGCAGAGAGCCATCATAAAGACTGCAACTTTTTTCAAAGTAACAATAACAACAACAACAGCAGCAGGAGAGAGAGGCTTTTACCCTCTTTCCCTCCATTTTATGTATAGCCTAATTCAATTTGCATGCTCAGCTGTGCATGATAGAACAGGGTGCGGAAAGCAACCACACAACATAAGCTTTCTTGTTCTTTCATTTATTTAAGATTTGCGTGTTTTTTTTATTTTTTTGACTCCACCACTGACAAAAAGCGCTATGGGCAGCCCCCCTCTTCTCTCTGAACTTTGACAAGGGGGGTGGGGGGTGCAGAGGCAGCAACTCAAGACTCCCTGTCTCCTGATCTGCAATGATCCAGCTCTGATTCTCAAAGGAGAATATGCCTCTGCATAAAGAGGCAACAGAGAGAAGCTTGAATCACTGGCTGGGAACAGTCGTCAAAGCTTGCAAAAGTATAAACAATGTCAAAGCTTGGTGTCAAATGCTAGACAATGGTTTGTGAGATCGGAAAAAAAAGCTGAGAAAGAAGAAAGAAGGAAAAGGACACCATTATTTTGGTGATAGTTCAATGAGATGCAGTGCTCTGACAAGGAGAGGAGACTTTTCATGCTCACTCAAATTACACTACAAATGACCCAGACCCTCATCACTATTCAGTTATTTACTGCAACTGAAAAGGGGTGATGAGTAAGATACAATTGCATGTGACCGGGGCTGGATATAAACGTTTTCTCTCTCAGTTCTCTCTCGAAGCAAATTACAGGTGAAATGATTTGGTCATGCATTGAAATAAAAGCACTGTAGCTTTTCTTACTCGTACATACTGACACCCAATAATATAATTTCTCTATCACGCTGCAGTTTCTGATCCCCGACACAGCTCGTAATGAAGCACAACTCTCGTGTCCTCATTTGGTTCGCAGTCAAAGTGGCTAAATGTCAGAAAGTTTAGCCAATCCCAATGCCCCTTTCTTCTCCGTCCCATTCCCTGGAAGAGATCTAAAAGATCCCATCCGAGTTCTGTGCACAGTGGAGCTTTCACTCCACAGCCACAGTAATTATGCATGAATGAGCCATGGATTTGACACTTTTATTACTAAAGCAGCTGCAAATCCTTGACTTGAAGGCCAGAACTAATGTGAGATGTGGAAATCACATCAAATATGAAACACCTTAATGAGTTTATAAATAACGCAACATTTTGTTTTATGCGGCAGTCTCCTAAGACATATTACAAGCAATGATGTCATGGTTGTCCCTCCTTAAAACAAGGCATTAATTGTTGGTAACAAGAATGACCCAGCTCAGAAAAGGCCCTATTTTTGGACAGATTAGAATGACTGGCGCAACAGCCTGAAGAAACATTTGTATCATTACACTGCACACGTGGTGAATTTGTTTAGCACACATGGTACCATTGATGCTGCCACATGAGGGAATTTTCATAGCATCACATTAAGCACATGGTAAAGTCCTTCCCCCTGACATCATATATTTTATGTGGGTGGGAGTTTTCATGTGTCAGTTGTTCAGATCAGTATTTAGATCAGTGCTCAGACCCCAGTTCTGTCTTCTGTTCACGCTTCCCTTGGGCACTGTCATGCTGAAGCACAGCATCAGTTTCCATTGCTATGCAGATGACATCCAATTATACTTACCCATGAAGCCAGATGAAACTATGCAACTAGACAGGGCTGCCTTGAAGCCATGAAGGTTTGGGTGACTCACAGCTTCTTGCTCTTGAATACAGATAAATCTGAGGCTAGCAAGCCTTAAACTTTGGAGAGACACACACTGGCTCCCATTTTTTATTTTTTTAACATTTACTGGCTGTACTGAATGTTACTAAATGTCTTTGTCTTCTTGAAGTTTTCATTTGTGAATGTATACTAACAATCAGGCATCCAGTTGCTTTGCCTGTGTTCTCTCTGTCTCTCTATCTTCCCTTTAGTCTGGTTCTCCCAAAGTGTTTCAGTGCTCGCTGTCTTCGGTATTCTCTTTCAGTAGATGTACCCAACCACTTCTGAGATGGGTGTTGGCAAGTGCTTGCACTCTTCGTGGTTTAGCCCTTGCCCCTCCACTGCTTCCTCCCCCCTCCTGATGGCGTAGCAGCCCATCACACCCTGTAAGGGCTGTCACTCGCTTCATCTCAGTGCTCTGTCTGAGACATCTCATCACACAGCATCTGGCTGGAGTGACAGCTGAACATCACCGCAGCGCAACGGGAGCATGCATTGCACTACCACCACTGGTACAGGATGCTACCACGCACACCACGTCACACCACTCAGCAGTTGCTCTCTGGCCTCCTAACACCCACAGGAGCACCGCGGCATCACAACACTCATTTGTGATATGTGGAGTGTCTCCAAGCACTTGTTCTTGTGTGTGTGTGATCTTAAGCTGGTTATCAAGGACAGCAGTGAAGAAACACTGAGCTTCAGAGGGCGATTGGAGTTCTCCATAACTGTCAGACTAAGCATCTCTGTAGCTGAGATGTTGAGCTATCTGTAGTATCTGAATGTGTACACACACTCAAGCGCACAATTGTTTGTCTTGCATTCTCTGTTTCTAAGTTTTTACACTTTGATGGAAAGCTGAGTTTCAGCAGGCAGTTGGAGTTCTACTTAACTATTTCACTGAGCATCTCTGTACAGATCTATTCTCATGCTGAGCTATCTGTTGTTTCTGAATGTATACACACAACCAATCAATTGTCTTGCTTTTTCTCTATATATATTTTTTTTCCCATTTGTATGCTTTGTTTGCATTACATTTTCTGTTTCTACTTTGAAAGAACAGTGACCTTCAGCAGGCGATTGGAGTTCCACTTGGCTATCTCGTTGAGCAGTTATGGTGGTCCACTCTCATGCAAAAGTGATTAGACCTTCATGTAAAACATGCATACATTTCAAAACACACCGACTGCTGAGCCTCCTTCCTTTGTAGCTCTCCTGAGATCAGTTTAGAAGTAGGGGAACATCACCATACAGTATATGGAACATGCAGGTTCACAAGATCCTCTCCTCTGAGGGCGGCGAAGGAGCATGGTAGATGCTCAGATGCCTCTCCATCACACCTCTGCCACTCGACAGACACCCACACACCCACCCGGAGAGACCAGTGCACACACTTTCATCTTCCTAGCTTCTGCCAGCCCAAGGAGAAAATAAATGATTAAATAAGCCCTTCGGTGTGCCTAATCAGAATAATTGGAGCATGTGTTGTATAATCAAGTCATTAATCCTATAGATCATCTGTCCGCTGCTTGGTGCCTCCCAATCACATTTTGGCGTCCTAATCTCTCCATCCTCAGCACTTTTGCACTGATAGTTTTGCATCCCGGGGAGTTCCTCATTAACCCTCATTAGCTATCTAGCTTTGACACTAATTACTATTGCAGAGATATGCATAGCTAACATCCTCCTTCTATGTTTTGTTCTGTAAACACGCACAAGTCTGCCCATCATGATTGACGTGTGGCTTCTTGCATTGTATAATACAGTTGTTTACGTTTATCTGTCACAACAAAAGAGTTTATGATATCTGCATAATTGTTAATGTGTTTGATGACATCAGTGCGCTATAAAGAAGCTTATTCCACCAAGTTTACATAAGCACTTTCTGAAGGTTTCTACAAGAAAAAAAATAGTCGCCTCATTTGCACTTATTTACTGTAATTCTTTTGCAAATAATCATTCGAATCAAAGCTGTTTTATCCAAATTATTAAGTTTTGTATTTTGACATAGGAAATGTTCAAAGAGTCTTGGCAAGCATCATGTGACCTTGAAGGTCAATTAATTTGTATCTGCCAGACTTACTGCCGGTTTATCAGTTCATTATCAAATTTCAGTTAAACGATTACTTGAGTGCCACTCATTTGGGGACCAACCATAACTTATTGACAGCACAGCCATTCATAGATGTGTGCATAGACCAGTGTATCAGTGTGAAGCACAGAGCGAGCATGGAAACAGACAGCATCCATTTTTGCACAGATTAATATCTTCTTCTTATAGACATAACACTGTACTATCGTGCTACTGCAAAGTACTCTGTGTGTGCGTGTGTGTATTGACAGTGTGGTCATACCTCATACATTAAATGCTTCATGTATTTAGTTAACCACAATACTTCACCTGACCTCCCCATGCAGAAGTCAAATTTGATTAGTTCCTCCTGACCTTAAACCACTTTCTTTCTACTCCAGCATTTGTTCTAAATATCATCTGTGACAGAGGTGTTCTCTTATTTTTGTCTGCCAAGGCCTGTGTGTGTTGAAAGTTAATGTTTTTCCTCACTTGGGTCAGGCACAAACTTCAACCTCCAATTATCACTTAGAACACAGTGCTGGCAGCTTTGTGTGGAGGAGAGAGTGAGAGCGAGGCTGAGATGGGTCTGTCGCCTACTGTGCTCCTCTTCCCGTTTCCCTGTTAGCGGGGAGTGAGCAGGGCCATTGCTGAGAACCTCCAGGAGGGGCCCAGGGGTGAGCAGACGCGTCTCCCAGCTGAGACCCCTGGGGGTTGGAGAGCAGAAGGAAAGCAGAGTCCTGTCTCCCTTGTCCTCCCCCCTCTCTCTCTCTCTGGGAGAACATTTTGTGCCTTTTACTCTTGTCATAACCAAAGACAGTCTAAATTGAAACACTATATAACTCTAAATATGATACCTTGAAGGGACAATACACCATTCTATATCACACTATTCATACACCAGTGGTAATTTGACTCTCTCTCTCTCTTTCATAGAATTCTCCTCATTCTCACAACCTTTCATTATTTTAGCTGGGTCTCAACAAGGTGATACAATACTACCTAAGAGTGGGAATGGCATGGAAAGTAATTCAAACTCTATGTTTGTTATGTTTGTCATGTATAGAATGTATATATCAAAAAAGGAGAAGACAAGATATGGTCTTTCATGATGTCAAAATATGCCTGAATGCTATACACACATACCATAATATATATATATTTTTTCATTGATCATTAAGTTTCAGTAGATGTCCGAGCATGACAAATGCTTGGGATTGCTAAAAAATGTGAAATGTAATCTATGATGATCCCAAGTGACACAATAAAAGGCTAATCATTGCTTGGAAAATTGCCTGCCTGTTTGTTGATCATAGCAATGCTTGTGAGACATTGTAGACCTTATATTTGATGAGCTAGCTTATTGCATACAGTATGTCATAGAAATTCATTATATCTAAATTCATCTCAGCTTAATCATCCTGCCTGAAGTGGAAAGTGTTATTTTCACAACTGGAGGAGTGATTTGGTATGCAAAGCATGCAGCACTGCTTCAAAGGCAAAAATTCAAGTGCAAGAAAAACACAGCTGAGAAATGGTAAATGGACAGAAAAAATAAAACCCATGTAAACCTGTTGTGATGGTGAAATTCTGAGGTAACAGCTGAAGTAATTCAGTTTTGACTCTTTACCAGAGGTGTTTTAATGGACATTATGTACAAGGGACTGCAAATGTAAACAACACTAATAAAATCACTGAAATAGGAAAGGATCCATTTACTGTGTAGGATTATTAAACACCATCGCTTCAAAATTATATCACCACCATCAGTAAGAGAGTGTTTAAGTTAAGAGAAAATTATAAAAGAAAAACATTTTCACAAACAAAATCAAAACCTAGAACCAGCCACATGAATTGACTGCTCTCCTCCTTAGTGTCTGCACACCTCCCCCACTATGGTACCCCAACACCTAATTTGTCTCCATTCCCCATCACAGGGGCTAAACCACAGTCACCATCCAGCCGCATGGAGGCGAGTGCCTCCCTGACTGGGATCCCAGACTGGGATCCAATACACAGGCTCTGCTGTGCTTTGGCATGTGGGATTACATATCAATGTGTGTGAGTGTGTGTGTGTGTGTGTGTGTGTCTGTGTATGTGTGTGCTTGTGTGCTGTAGAGAGTGGGCTGCAGCCGCATGCGGCCTGCTTAGGTGATGAATCACCCGAGTCGCCTGGTCGTGCCAGAAACATGGCCCTATCTCTCGCATGCAGCACTTCTTTCTGCACGCAGGGCCTATGGTGAAGTTAGAGCAGGCAGAGAGATAGGTTGTCCACACACACACACACACACACACACACACACACACACACACACACACACACACAAAGAGACTCAACATGGGACAGTGGAACCTGTTTCTCAAAGTGCCATTTCTGCCAGAGGAGGTCCACTTGTGGGAATTACCACTGAAATTATGTGTTTAAAAGCTGACTGGTAAATTGCTTCAGGCCAGAGTTGTTGGAGTGACTCTGTGGTTTGTTTATTTGTCGTGATTTATTTGTTGTGTCTGTTTTTGAGGTTGGCATTGTGGTGTCCCAAGACTACTTGGTTGTGACAGCAACTGCATGCAAACACAAACCTATGATTGGCTACTGACTATTTATCTATTTAATATTCAAAAGAACAACTGCAATTATCTTTTACTGTTATTTTAATGAAAGGGGAATTCAAAAGGATTTCTATGCTGTGTAAGTATCTTTTAAACTGTTCTGAAAAAGTGTGTTGTTTTTTGTATGTGGATCAATAGAGCAGTATGTTAAACCCAATTACCTATGACAGCTAACTCTAACGCATGACAGCTGACATTTAGGTCCCTCTGATGAGAAGAGGATCTCACCAATTTAGCTTTAACTCAGCCCTGCAACTGAGGCAACATTTCATGCATGTCTATAGTTCACAGTCCGAGTCAGTCTTGCAAGTGGTACACCCCTGTTGTGATTAGATCAAAAGCATGTATACATTCCCCTGTGGGATTTTTAGGTCGCAGTCTTGCTTTGATCCTCTGCTTCAGTCTCACGCGTTGGCTGCCTCTCTCTCTTACGTGGAAGCTTAGCCACACTGAGACAAATACATTGTGAGCAGATATGGGAAAGAGGATTGAATCAAGCCGGTGTGAAATTGTCTATAGCGAGAGCAGCCATCTCTAAAAGAAAATGTATTTGACATGACCCTTTAAACACTAAGAAGTAAACAACCCAGGCGAATAGCATATGGGTTTTAACTTCACGTTCATACTTGAGTTCACATTCAGGCAGGGTTCTGTAAGGTGCCTGGAGACATATTCATATGCTATTGTGGCGCTATATCAATAAAATTGAATTGAATGAAACAATTGTACACCATTCATTGTTTTCATTAATCTCTCAATAACTCTTTATATCTCGAACACATATATCTTGATGTTCATGAATTAAAAGAACATTTTGACGGATCATCAAGAAACATTTAACTGTAGTAGTGCCATATAAAAGCCAAGGGCTATTATCAGTGGAATGTTTATGGGAGGTTGTTGCACATTCATTTGAAAAGGCCTGCCAGCAATGTATCTTAGGCACATATAATGGCTTTATAATGTCCTGAACTTCATAAAGTTAGCATCTCATAAAAGACTAAGTACTGCAATACCACAAGGAACCACATATTGATTCAAATACCTAGCCCTTTGAATAGGAAAGATTTGTGCCATTTTTCTGTGGGGAAAAATAAATCCACAGAACTCTCTCCACACTAACACATACCCTCCAACAACAACTCTGGGTACTGGGTGAAGCATTGACTGAAGTCCAAGGGGGGAGGGGGGGGGGATCACTTGCCTCTTTCTTCTCTCTTTTTTGTTGGTGTTAAAGCACTGCACAGGTGATGCCGGGGAGCAGGTGATAATGGCCTGGATTGCTGACATTTTAACTTGATTGTCTGAAAAGATGAATGAACGCTCACTCTCCCTCCAGTGCTCTGCCTTATTACCCAGGCCGGGGTGAGATCATGCGAGTGCTTATTCCGACCAGCCTCATGGGACCTTTCGCAGGGCGGCCGCTTCCAACGGCACAGACTGCAGTTGCGGGAGCAGATCCTGTCTGCCATATGCAAGGCCGTGCAAGCTCAGTAGACTGGAAAAAGAGGAAGCTTTCTGGCAGAGAAAACAGCCGTGCTCTCCAGCTCCGTGTAAACATTGCAATTAGTTACCTTTTGAGTTTCATGTCACTGTTGCGAGTGCCGGTGACAAAAAAAAGAAAAAGAAAATAAAAGAAGAGCTCTGTTTTTATCCCCAAAGAAGATCAAACAGCTGCATTTTCCTCCTACTTCTCAATCACATTCAGGGGCCCTTGTGCTGAGAAACCAGACAATTTCAAGTGACAGATGTGATGTGTGATCCAATTTGGTTGTGATGTGGCGGTAATGTCAGTCTTTTGTAGGCAGGGGAGTCTTGTTGGATGCCTAGTTCACCCTTAACAGGTGTCTCCACAGTATGCCTCCGGAATAAAAACATCTTTCTGTGATTTGTGATTGGATGTTTTGTCTGTTGGGTGAAAAACAGTGAGGACATGCAATTATTTGTTATGTAGTGTTTCGTATGCCTCATGTGCTAATTCAGATGTAGACTATTGGTTCACAATGCTTTTCAACAGTAGGGAAACTTGACAACTTCATGTTTTGTAGGCTTTGATCTGAAATCATAACAATGGCTTGATAAAAAAGGGGGAAAAAATCAGTTGCTCAAGTGGTATCATTCAGGTAACTATAAAGTATAAATATCACACACAATGGAAGAGGGACTGAAAAGGGGTGATTTTCAGGACATTTCGAATAAGGTGTTATTAGGTGCTTAGTAAGCATTCATTATCAGATCCTTTTCACTTCACAAATGTCCTGTAATTAAATTATTATCGCTAATAAATCTCACTGTAAGTTCTGCCTACGAGGTAATTACAGTGTTTAATATTGCAAAGGTTTCGAGAGGACATGATATTTTCTTAATTATTCAGGAGCTGGAGTACATGTCTGGGAAAGAAAGAAAATATCCTCTTAGTTTTTCATCCATGTTGAAGTTTTTGATCCTATAACCCTTGCTGATGCAAATCCAGAGTGGGAGTAAAGTAGATGTTAGAGTTGTTTTGTTAGCACCTGTAATTAAAGGCAGATGAGGCAGACTTTAATATAATACAAGAGGCAGTCCAATGAGCTTCATCTCTGAAGTGAACAATAGCTCTTCAGTGTAATCCTATAATGTTGTCGATCCATCAATTTCTGTTTAGATATTACACAATAAATCACTCTGAAATGTTATGCAGGACATATCCCAAGAATAGTTGAGTGTATTATTGCATTATAGGTTGACACAAAATGACATTTGTGATGCATCACCTGATGCCTAAAACCCATTTAAACATTCAAGTAGGATAAAGGACTTGCTTTTCTGCAAAAAATTTAAAAAGGAGGTCTGATATCAAGGTCAAATGACAAACTTCTTATCTAATTGATCATGACAAAAAATGGTGATCTGAGAACTGTCAGTGGACAGCAAAGGTCACATGGTCCAAAGCTCAGCATGACCAAAGAACTGATGTATTCAACTTTCTGTATGTCCCCCTTTCTACTTTGCCCCTGTCCTTTCACTTCCAGCACCTTTATAGTTTGAAGAATAAAATGCTTTGCATTTCAAAGATTGCCATTTGTCAGTTCTGAAAGCATGTCATTTTGGAGTGATTCAAGAAAATCTTTCACATCCTCTTTCATAAGCGTACACATTTACATATTTGTCCAATAAAATCCCATTTAGATGAGTTTATGTTACAGAGGGCAGTGTACTTTTGTTCTTGTACTTAAGTAGTTTGTTCTGTAAATGCTCATATAATTCTATTAAATGTTAATGAATGGTCCACTGGTAGAGTCCACTTGCAACTCCCCGATTCAAGGTTTAACCAAAACATTACTGTCCTTTTGGCTCTAATGCAGAATGGCAAACAAAGAACACATTTTAAAAATTCATCCAACAATCTAGTTTAATGTTTGATGCCCCATAAATGTGCTCTTCAAACAGGACGCCCCTGCTGACCGCTCAAACCCCATAGCCTTAATGGAGCTGGTCATAAATAATTTTTGCATTATGTGTGAGTGCTTCCTGTAAATATGAAGCTATTAAGCCTAAACTAGCTTATTAATAACTTTGAGAATGTGATTTCACTTATGGCATTATATTTTATACACTGAAGTACATGTGTATACATGTATTGTTTCTATACATATGTATGGCTAGATTTTCCTCACACACACAAACTCACATTGTGTATGTCATATAACATTGTATTTGCCAAGAAAATAGAAACATGCAGTATTCAAATATTCTGCCTGTGTTACAGTTTTTTAGACATTGAATGTGTGGAGGCAAATCCAAGGCAAGTTGCAAGGTCCTCAGTCCCCCCCTCCACCCCCCCACCCCCCATCCTGCCACACACACACACACACACACACACGCTGTTTGGTATTTGACAGTTGTAGTTTTCCTCCACAGGAAACTTTCTTGCTGATTTGATGCTATTTTACTTCATTTTGTTTTGTGTCAAGGTGTGCTTTTTAAGCTTCCGAATGAGGCAGCACTAAAAAAACATCTGCATAACAGTACATTCATTCCCTTAGTTTCAGCAGGGAACCCTCCAACACATTACTAATTGTCATATTACAAATAATTTATTGCATTATTTCATGCATAATGCATTAGGGTGCAACCACAGCAGAAGCCTACAGTGTGTGCGCATGCATGTGTGTCTGGAAGGGGGGGGGGGGGGGTTGCTGGGGGTGGCTGTGATTGTGGGTCTGTCTTGCTAATATGGCCAGATTTCTGACAGCTCGAGCAAAGAGCAATCCTCCATTTGTCTTTTTGTCTCCATTTGTCTTTTAGACATGGAAAATGGTCATAAACTAGTCTTAAACAACTCTGAATCATCCACTCTGATTCATTCAACTTTCCTCTTATTCTGCTTATCTTGATATATTGTATTTTATAAGCAACTTGGTGTTAACTTTTTTTGGAAACTGCAACCCTAAGCAGCAACTACTCCCCTGGAAGATACCAGATGACTGGTGGGAGGGAATCAAAGTGATGATGCCATGCCATTTTATTCTGCTTTTCACCATCTTTTCTGAAAAAAAAGAAAAAAAAACATGTTTATGGACATTTTGGTTAATTGGACAATTACGGGATATCTTGGACAGAAAATTGCTGACTTGACTGTTGGATTAATTGGACACTGGTGTGTGGTGGACATTTGCTCTGTTTAGGTTGCCAGATTTTTTTTTTTTGCTTTGCTTGCTATCTCACAGTCAAAACAAAAAAAAGGTATTTTTTCTTTTCGTAGAGTTCTGCCATGTCATGTCAAGCTGTGCCGTGAATGTAAAGGTTTTAGTAGTGCTTCTGTTTGCAAAACTGTGCTTCATCCATACTTTCATCAATGTGATAAACGAGTCTTCCCACAAGGTGTCTATCCAACCATTCTGTCTAATTTATATCTCTTTCTCATTCCCTTTGCCCCCCCCGCCCCCCACACACACACACACACACTCACTCACACTTACACACACACACACACACACACACTCACACACATACATCTCAACACCTTGCCCACACTTTCACATACACCACAGCTCTTTGTGGTGTCTTTGTGCCCTGTGTGTGTGTATGTGTGTTTGTATGTGGTGTTTACAGTCTACTGCAGCACAGTCTGTTTGTGGAGCTCTAAAGCTGAGAGCCATTGCCCCTCTGGAAAAACCACAAAACTGCTTCAAAGAGTTCCACAGTTGCTATGACAACTGAAATAAAAGCAATTAAGCATGATTTAAGGGGGGCTGGGATAGAGGTGGCGGCGGTGGTGGTGGAGCTGATGAGCCATAATTTTCATCTGGCCTGATAGAGTCCTCAGAAAATCAGCCGCGCTGCTTTCCTTCCCCTATCCGTCTTGCGTATTGTTTCAGAAGAAGTTAACATGCCGACTAATGGAACATGCGCTGTCATCTACCCACCGATAAGGCTGGGAAAAGCCGGGCTGACTCAGAATAATGTCTTCATGTGAAACTTACAGTTCCTTACTGTACTGCATCAGCAGAAAACTTGGAAGGCAGGAAATTTGCCCAGATGACAATGTGCTGGTCTTATAATGATTATGTCTAAAACAAATGAAAGGAAGGAAGGATGAAAAAAATAGGGAATTGGACAGGCACAGATGGCACTCTGTCAGTCATCTCTACGATTAATCTACATTTGCTTGGGCTGCACAGAAAAACTTCTGGATGTGTGAACATGTGTGTGTGTGTGTGTGAGAGAGAGAGAGAGAGAAAGAGAGAGATTGTGTGTGTAAGAGAGAAAGAAAGAGAGAGACTGTGTGTGTGTTTGTGTGTGAGCATGTGAGCCAGATTCCACCTTCAGAGTAGACACATGGTACTCCACTCAGGGGATGACTGGTGTGCTCATGGCCAATCTCCTGTGATGCTGACGTCGCCGTGTGGGTCCGCCTCAATCACATGGACGGCTTGACATCCTCGCCGGGGCACCAGAGACACACACACACACACACACTCTCTCTCTTTCTCTCTCTCTTCCTCTGAAGCCTGTCACACAAGGACAAGGATCTATTCTATGTTTGCAGTGACATATCTCTGTATGTATGTGTGTGCTCATGGTTCAATGACAGATTATTTGTGTTTGCAGCGAGTTGTGTGTGTGTGAGTATATGTGTGTGTGTGTGTCTGTGCGTGTGTGTGGTCATGGCTCAGTGATAGAGTATCTGTGTTTGCAGAAGGATATGTGTGTGTGTGTGTGTACGTGTGTGGTAATGGCCAGATGATAGAGATCCCCCTTTGACGCTTGGCACCATCATGTCATTTTCATGAGGCTAAGAGCAAACATTCACCTGAGTCTTTGATGCCATGCCTTTGACCTTTTGAGTCCCCCCTGCTCAGTTTTGAAGGCAATTTGAAGTGTGTGAGTAAATTATGCCCACCCCCCTTAACAAAAAAAATTACAAAGAAAAAGACATACACAGTAAAACCTTTCATCCTGATGCACTGTACACATGGGACCAGGACCATAGATCAACTCTTTAATGGAATACAAACACTTAGCTTGTTACTTTGGAAGAGCATCATGAGTTAAATTATCCTTAGCTGGATGCACTATGATGAGCTATAATGGCCTGCATACACTTTTAAGTAAGTTGTACGGAAGTAATGTATACGCAGACAGAACAAAGATGTTTTGCTATGCATAGATGTATAGTATGGTTTTAGCTTTAGCAACTGTCTCGGAAAAAAAAACAAGTACAGAAAGAGCGTTGCCTCACAAGAACATCTGAGGGAAATAACTTGTGATGTTTATGTCACTTAATCTGTATATAGGCAGCATTGGATTTAACCATCCGCACTATCCGCACATTCTTTTCACGAGGCTTTATGAGATTACCCCAGCCAGTTTTTTTTTTCTTTATCCTCTAGATGAGTTTTGTAAATTAGAATTATGATAATTGGTTCTTTACACATCCCTCACTGTCACCCTGCAGGATAAGGAAAAGCCCATGCACACAGTAATTTTCAGTCAAATTTGACAGTCTGATTCTTAACCTCATAACCTCTGTCTGGAAGTGTGTGTATATGTGTCTGTCTGCCTGTGTGTGTGTGTGTGTTTGCGTGTGTGTGTGTGTGTGTGTTTGTATGTGTGTGTTTGGGGGCTCGCTTCATTTTGAAACAAACTCTTGCCTCTCTCCTCCTGCCTCCAGCAGTAACAAGATATGACAGTTGAGATGCGGTGGCAAAATTAATATGAAAGGAGGGCAAGCTTTTTTGAATCACATGCTTGCCTGTGTAATAATGCTACTAATGGCCATCCCTCTTGGAGAAGCCGGTCAGACCTCCTGTCTTACACTCTGGCATTCAAAGGTAAAAAGCTTTTTCATCGTCAGAAACACAGGAGGTGCAAATAGTACGCTGAAAAGGGCAATGAATCAGCCAAGCACCATTACCTTGCACATAAAAAGGAAGAAGGGAAAAAAAGAAGAAAGAGCCCAGTTTGGCCAAAGGATGGATAGGAAGGGGAGGATTGAAACATTTGAAATGCCCTCCTTTGTGATTGCATTGCACATCACAGCCACACAAAAAACCCCACATAATCTATGCTTATGTGGCAGCGCTCATAAAATAGTAGATGCTGGCCAGTTGGGTTTGGTTGGGTGGTTGGAGTGAGGGGGGGGGCTGTTCCATTATTTATCTGTTTAATATTTAGTCTATCAGCTTTACATAAATGTGAATGGCATGAAACATGTCGCTCCCCAGCGTTTGACAAATTACTGCACATGATGTATGGAGTGCAAGCGCACACCCAAGACTATTTGTCCTTGCAGTTGGCACCTTGATTCTGCCCTCTTTGCATACAAGATCAATTTGGTCCCAGGGAATGATGAATTTCACTGAAGAGTTTACTGGGATGTTCACAGCAAAGATTTAAGCTCTTAAACTGTGTCAAGATACAAAAAATGAGTTGCTGCTTAATGACAACTGATTACCATAATCAATCTTGACTCCAATGCAAACAATTATCTTGCAATTTTTCAT
Source organism: Tenualosa thibaudeaui (assembly GCA_027481765.1). Classification (NCBI taxonomy): domain Eukaryota; kingdom Metazoa; phylum Chordata; class Actinopteri; order Clupeiformes; family Clupeidae; genus Tenualosa; species Tenualosa thibaudeaui. The sequence goes on from JAIFZK010000009.1 coordinate 13,386,785, forward strand.
TTGTGAATGCTGATGTGTTTTTTCAGATTCTTAGGCCCCTTTTGCCTAAAAACATTTTTGGAGTAGATTATTCAAAACTGGAGTTAGATTTCAGACTTACACAGGAAAGGTGCTAAAGTTCTTCTCATATTGGAAATTGGTATTTCCAACAGTTCTCTGTCAGCAACCAAGCCATATTTACCCAACATGATGCAAGATACAATTGCAATGCATAATTGCACTGCAAGGTTAATCTCAAATCCTATTTAATTTTTCCACTATATCTAACCACTCATCATCATCATCATTCTGAGTTTACACCATTTAATGATCTTTGCTGTAATGGCATTCGTTCTTTCTTTCCCTTTGATACTGGTATACTGATGTCTATTTTAAAATCTCCCATTATTTTCCTATTATCAGGCCATCTTCAGTCTCACTTCTGTCCTGCTATCTGGGAGGCAGCTTCTCATCCCTCCTGACACCTCTCAGAATGTACTTTACTCTCTGCAGAGGAATTCTTGGCACATTTAGTCCACTGGCTGGTGCACTCTGTGTTTTACTGTGGCCACTCAAATAAACAAATTACATTTTTGCGAAACTACTTAACACACAAATGCACAAAAAATAGGTGTGTTAATCCACTTAAAGGTCATGCAGCATAATTAATGGTATTCCAGGAACAGGGACCAGTTTCCGGTCCAGTCCCCTACAAATGGATTACAATGTGAATTCAGAGGCCACCATACACACATCATCACAATTGGATTGCTTACCCTGAGGCACATCTCAATTATTTAATTTTGGAGTATTCATGCTTTATTTATGGGCATTTAATAATTCATCCGTTTTATGTTTCAGCTAACTTGCAGCAACTCCTGTAGTCACATCGCATAAGGGCATCATTTTGGCACTTGTAAGCATAACCTATTTACCATTGGGAGAGCTGGTGTATTCCCCTCTAAACATCCTCACATAGGCAGGCTGGACTGTGGTGCTACCCTTGACTAATTAGCCTGTGTGATGGTGAATGCTCATCTCATCACACATCAACAACTCCCACAAGAGCGCAACCTGATAAGGCTTCATTTATGACCAACCAAAAACACCAAAGCAAAATAGTTTCTCTCACACTTCATGTCAAGCCCCAGTGGACGACACTTGCAAAGTACACCCTGTCTCTTAATTGCTTCTTACTGTAAGCATTTGGAGTGGTAAGCATTCAGTCTGTTGAATTAACATGAAAGAAATTCATTTGCTTTCCAGCAAAGGAGAGCATAGAATGGCGAAGGTAGGCCTACCAGTATGGGAAGAACATTCCAGTGCCTGTCATGAGGACCTTTGTGACTCTTTGTGTGTGTCTGTGTGTAGCTCTGCTGACAAGGCTCATGCCTACATACATACTAAATTGTGTCAGAGATGCAATGCATCAAATGTGCATGTTTTCTATGTGTGTGCCTGTATTCATCATGTAGTAATATACCATCTTTTAATAGAAAGAGGTAGAATGAGGATATTCCTCCTATTTGCCACCACAGGAGTATCTGAATCGAGGACTTTAGAGGAAGTTAGAAATTTACAAAATTCAGTACACAGAATCATGATAATGTGTGTGTGTTGGGGGGGGGGGGGGTATGTGTGCAGTAAAAAGACATAACAGTATTATGGCTTTTCTCTACTTTACACTCTATCCTTGACTTTAACTGAAAGTTTTTAATCGCCAACCAACTTCAGTTTGCCTTTAGTGATTGTGTCTGCCCTTCCATGTGTCATCTAAGTCCACTTAGATATTTGTAATGAACCCATTATCACTCTCATCGTCCAATCATGGCCTATGTGGAGCACAGAGCACATTCATTGCTCAGTTAGCAAAACACCATGAGCTCATCTTCTGGGTTAGTCTGGGAGAGATTTTGAGAGTACTTAACAGATGGAATTATACACAGTTGAAAAGAGTAATCACCATTAAGTACCATTTTGTATATTGAATTATGTTGCATCATCGAGGTCATTAATAGTATATTATTATTATTGTTATAATTACAGTTACTGTTATTATTATCTTTAATATTAGTATTGTCATTATTGTTTTTCTATTAAAACTAAAGTAGCACAGCGCGTCGTCATCAAATCGTTACTATGAAAAAAAGAGTAGCCTAAATGGTACAGTCTGCGGAGGGGCTTACTATTTGGAATCATATGCAGCTGTAGACTTCCACGCTTCTGACTGTGAATAGACTGAGGACAACGAAAATGCGCTGACTGTGTTAAGAAAGCAATCGTGACCCCTTTGCTGACACTATTGAGTCCTTTCATAGGGCTTCGTAGGGCGCGCGGAATCAGGGTTCCTCAGTTGCCACGGTTATTACCTCAAGCGCAGCGCTTGCAGCGAGGAGCGAAGAGACTTGAGTAGAGCTCTGCGAATTCAGTTTGTCTGTACTATGGGCACATTGTATGGGAACTGACGGATGCGCGTCAGAATATCTGGTTGGAATTTGGCTCTCTTTGCGTCGCCAATGCAAAAGGAAATATGCAGCGAAGCTTCGCCCTCCTCCTCACCAGTGTTGTCGGCTTTTGTTTAGGTTCAAGTTTTCCAAGTAATATAAATATAGGTAAGTATTTTTTAGCCAATAACTCTAAACCCACTCAGCATATCCTTTATTTGAAGTAAGGTTGACACGAACTTCCTAAAATCACATCCAGTAGGAATAGAGAGGGCTGCATATTCACATTTTTTAAAACGTTGTGGTGATTTCAGCATTAATGTTTCCAATGGTTTTGGTTTTGGTGACAGGAGGATTGTTCCCCACCGGTTCACACGAATATGAGGTTTTTCGATTTGCGCTTTCTCGGCATCAGGATATCCCTAAACTGGTACCACAAGTGGATATGGTTGACACAGGGAGCAGCTTTGCCATGACATACGCATGTAAGTTGCTCCTGTTTTTACTCTTCTTGATTACGGAAAGTAAAAGCCTGAAACAACCATAATCACCCTGTCGCTTCAACATTGATGGTATGCGTGGGAGAAACCATAACAAAAGAGTTGACATCTATCTGTTGCCGTAAACCTTGAAACTAATATGCTCTAGAAGGGAAGCAAGTGAAAAAGAAAATGTCAGCATTATTTGTATGCATTATTTGCATCCTCATACATTGCTGGAGCTGAAAAGACACAGTTTTTAGTCTTCTGTAGTATAAGACATTCAAATTACATATTTACACGATTTATGGGAAGATTTAGTGGTAGGTGCAAGGGAAGATTTAGTGGTAGGTTGCCCACAGTGGAAAAAAACACAGCGTTTTTTAAAATATCTTTTGGATCTAAGTTTGATTTGCGATTCATCGTATGCGTCAGCAAGATCTTTGAACTTTTTGTCTGTTGACGTTTTGAAGCCTTGAGGTGAAGACACTGCGCAGTGAAAGCAAGTGAGACAGCAAGAGATGAGTTATTCATTACAGCAGACAAGCTGGCAGTAAAGAAATAACACACACACACACACACACACACACACACATATATATATATATATATATATATATATATATATATATATACCCACAGAGACAGAGAAAGATTAGATACGAAATCAAAGTACCTGTAAGAAAATTGTGACTTGAACGATTGAAAATGTAACTGTGCTGTGGTGTTTCAAAAAAAAAAAAAAAAAAGAAAAGAAAAGAAAATGGACACAGCTTAACACTGCATAGATGACATTCTCATCACAATTTGTCTTGCCGAAATAGTTTGTGACAAATGCTACTAGCATTTCTTTTCCGAGTTCATATATGATGTAGGGAATTTAGGCAGTATTGAAGTCACAGTTTCCTTGTGTGATGTTAGGTTGCCAGGGAAATCTTGCAAGTTAGGTAAACCCCCTTAAAAGACAAATGTAGAGCTATCTACAATTCACTTTCTCTCTCTCTCTTCTTCCTCCCTTCCTCTGTGTGTGTGTGTGTGTGTGTGTGTGTGTGTGTGTGTGTGTGTGTGGGTGTTTCTGTGTGCATGAGAGAGAGAGAGTGCAGGAGAGAGACCCTCATGTTTTGAATCATAGTGGTACTACCACACTTCATTCAGTAGGTTTATCCTTAGTATTGCTGTCTCTGCCGCAACATATCCTCCGTAATGTCTGGCAAATCACTTGCTTATCCACTGCGCAGGATAGAAATGCACCACAAGTGCAGTTAACTTGCCCGGTGATAGACATTTACTTATGTAGAGCAAAGTAACTACAACCTGTGATCTGTTCTTTATAGCCTTCTGGGTGTCTTTTTTTCATCCTCTGCAACAAGCCTCTCACATTAAGTGTGAATGACTTGAGGAAAGATTCTTCTAATGTGAGAGGGCAAGGTGTAAATTAGTTTCTGATATGTACTGACCACATTAGCAGAATTTTAAGAAGTTTACACCATCACTCAGCTGAACAAATTGGTGTTCAGTATAGCATTAGCCCAGAAGAGGGCAGCACCCTGGTCTAATCAGAAGTCATATTAGTTGCTTGTAACATTTAGGTCGTGTCCTTTTTTTTTACACCCCAGCATAGCCTACAAAAAGATGTTCATTAGACTAAACACCTAGATTTGATGTAACACAAACTTTAACATGGTGGTATTGACTGAGTATGAGACTGATCTGTAAGTTCATGACATACAGATGATATTTTTCTGATTGTCAGTTAACAAAAGGTCAGCATGATTTTTAAACTGATTGTTTGGTGTTATTTGTGCTTAATGCAAAATACATATTTTCTGTTTTGTATGCAAGTGAAATATATTCATTCCACTTACTAGCATTCAGGTCATTAGAGACCCTTCACAAAACAAAATGTATCCATTTTAAATAACTGTGTTATTATGAGCACAACGGGAGAGTTGGTCTTAAATATTAATCTTTTGCTATTAGAAGTCATTGCATTGCATCTGCTTTGGCTTATTTGCATAGTTACACCATTTGTTCATCAGTTGGTGTCCTTTCACAACTCCATTCCCTGCCACGGATTAAGTTGTAAATACAAATGCCATTGGATTCATTATGCAAATGGAGGTGTTAGTCACAATGACCTCCAGTGAAAATGCATTATGATAAGCTGATGTTGAGGATGGTGCAAATAACGCAAGACATTCATACAATCTCAACTTCTCTTTCTGTACATATTAAGGACTTCATTTATGCAGCGAATGTGCTTCCTTGCTGCTTGAAATTCAATGCTATTCATATGTGCAAGTGGAGCATCTTATCAGGAAATTACTCACCAGAAAAAACCTATAGGCAAAGAAAATTGGTTGAACATTATCTCACACATTCTTTTATTCATTTAAGTTTGCTGCTACATTGCAATATACGAGTTGTCATATTGTGTCAGAGCATCAGAAGAGTACTGGAGTTTCCGTTTAGTATGTTCAGTATAAATATTCAGTTGTTTATTTTCTTGTGATGCTTGATTCACTCCTAATGGCGTGTTCAACAGGCATCTTTGAATTTTGTTTTGAAATTACAGGGCAAACTTCATTTATCACTACTGAAAGATATGTATAGAAACAACATATTTTTATTGTTTTTTCCCCACTGTGTGTGTGAGAGAGAGTATGTGTGTTTTTACAAACCCATTTAATTTATTATTCATTGCATCATAGCTAAACTGATTACTTTCTGGTGTTCAGATTTGAGAATTACTCCATCGGCTCAGAGTACACCTCACATCGGCTCAATGAAGACGAGGGGGGAGTGCTAAAGCTAAAAAATCCATTTAAGTGGGAGGGGATTGACAATATTTAGCTGGAGTGAGACAGGTACTCTCAAGGGGGGGGGGGGTTCAGTGTTTGAAATTACCATTTCAAGGGAGACTTGGAGCATTCAGATGATAGCGCACCTTGATAGGCTGTGGCAAGATGTTGTTTGAGCCAACGATAACTGTGTTGAGTGATGCCAAATCAGACACACAAGGGATCTACATGGTCAATTTTAAATGGTCAGACAAGCAGAGTTACTTTGTTAGGGATGCCCCAACTCTGACCCCTTTTCATGCTCACATCGCGACTTGGTATCTCTGCTTGTAACACTGTGGAGAAGCACTGAATGTTAGTCTCTAGACCTATTTGTAGCACTTTGATGATGGAGGGAACCAGAAGGGCACTTGCAGAGAGCCGAACTCTGCCAAGACCTAATGTCATGAAATTGAAAATTAAACTAAATTCAGTCTTGCTTGCTGCCAGTTGCAGCCAGTGAAAGATTGGAGGGGCTTTTTTTTGGGCTATGCTATGCCTAACCACCACATTGATTTCAAAATAGTATTTGTTGCAAAACCAACTGACAAATCAGACCAAAAACAACAACCTCCTGGGTAATTAAAATAGCTTAAAGTAAACCATACTTGTGTTGATATGCATGTATACATTATATGCATGTGCAGATGTTAGATAGCGGCATGTCAGTGTGTAAGTTACAGTAATTAAGAGAATTGCCTACATAAAATTGCTTACATAAAAAAACTACTACTGCACTACTGCAGGTACAGTACTTCCCCCACACTTACTCTCAAAATGCAGTGCATAGCTGTATGTCTTTACATGGCTGTGCTGACCTTAGCCAGAGTACGGATGCCGTGGCAGACATGTCACAACGCCTTTACAGCCCTTCCTTGGCCTGACAGCCTGTCCACTGCGTTTGATTTATTAGTCAGAGACTGCTCTGGGTCCCCTCCCCGACAGAATATCAGTCCTGAGATCACAGCGAATCGCAGCCAGCCAGACCCAGTGTACCCAGCATGCCAATCAGCTTAGGTCCAAAGGGCTCCATTGAGGCGGCGGAGATGAAAGTAATGGGGTTTAAGACAAACCCGGCATTATGTGTCGCCTCCAGTCGGCTGCTCAAATTACCGCGCATCCCTGAGCAGATCCCCTCCGAATGGGAACGGCAGCCTGGAATCTAACCTCAACTGGACCCGCGTGCCCACCGATTGGGAGAAGATGGCCAGCCGACTGATTTGTGAAGGAAACACAACCTCCCTTCCCTTGTTACAACCCCTGTTGCAGTGCTCTCTCTTGGCGCTTGTGCATCTCCCTCGGTCGTTGAGATTAGCTGTGAAAGGCCAGCTGGGGTGTCGTGTTGCAGTGAGACTGTCGGCTTTGGGCAACAAGGAACAAACATATAAATACAAATATATATATATATATATATGTGTGTGTGTAAAAATAAAGCATGTGTCAGATATGCACTTTGTCATAGGGTCCTCCATGATGATATGGGTCAGTTAAGGGGGGCTTCAGTGTTGATTGCTGTTGACAGGTATCTCATTAGCCTGATATGAAATGCCACCAGGACCAGTGCTGAAGGCAAAGGGCAAACAAGTAGGGCAGCAGGGCTCATATAGTGTTAGGGATCAGATATGTTTATCTATGCCTTATGGCTGTGAATGCAAACGTGTGTGTGTGTGTTTGATGTTTGTGCACATATGTGTGTGACTGCATGTGTATGTGTGAGTGTGTGTGAGAGATAGAGAGAGCAATGTGTGTGGGCACAGAAGGGGGACAGGGGGGTGAGGAGGGTGATCCCTGACCTTCTCTCTCATGTCTGTGTAGTCATAGATGAGTGACCCAGGGCAGTGTAGAGATGAAACTGAAGGATGCAAGACCTATGGCCCTTAATGCATACTGACTGGGACTTGTCAGGAACACTGAGAAGCTGCTGGTGATTTAGAGGCAAATAGAACACGACCAATGATATCTTGGACATTTTTCCAAGTGTCTGATGATTTTATCATTGCACGGCCAGCAACACACCCTCCCCTGGGCTAAAGGAGTCCTTTACTTTGTTCTTGGAGAAGACCCATAAGAGTTAGACTAGACAATAACCTTGCATTGCATTCAGTTTATTTTTTGTTATTAAATGGCAAGCAATGCTAAGTGATTTTTAAACTTTCAGCACTTTTAGAAACATTCATGCAAATACACCTCTTCATGATTTGTTCCGTTCTCTCTATTGGCTCTCCATTCTCTGAGAACACTAAAAGAATCCCAGTCTTCTTACACAGACTTGGCTCCACAAACTGGAACAAACAAATTGGGGGCAATGTGCTCCTTAAACAATAACAAAACTGTGCAGTTTCTTCGGAAGAACTAAAGGGAGGGATGAGCTCTCTGATTTGGTTTGTTTTGTCCTTGATTCAAAAATAATGTGTTGCAAAAGCTTCTAATACAAAAAATGTAAACATACCCATGAACAAATGCATTGTTGTTTACCATCGTTTATACCACCTTTAAGTGGGATTAACAACAGAGTGGGGTATAGAGTTTCATATGAAAATTTTACTTCTAAGCTAATGTTATTCAATTCTTCACCACCACGTGATGATTGGGCCCAGGCCCTCCTTAAGACATGACACCTCTGGCATTAAAATTCTTCATAGCACAGTTTCTCTGTCTATCTACTGTTACCTGCACACTCTTTACTTAGGAGGTCCTGACAAAAGCCCCATCTCAGGACAATGGCAAACCTCTTTTTCTTTTGATATATAATGTGGCTTCACTTTAGCCTGGTCCCCACATAAGTCCTCTTTAAAGGCGTCTGCCTTGAAAGTAAGCCCAACAAAGGGCATTTGGGTCATTAATAATTATCACCACTGTCAGGCCGTAGCACTTCAGTCCAAGTGGAGCTCAAACTAGCCAGTCATCCAGAAAGCCAGACAGTCTCTCTTAAGCATCTAGAGCCAGGGGAAGCTGCGGGTCGCTGGTATGGATTGCTCCGGTAGGGCCCTTCAGATCTATGCTGGGGATCAGGGATGATCATCGACCTCTGGGCCCCCATAGCAACCAGTGCCACAGCACTGCTGCCAAAAGGCCCACAGGCAGCAGAGAAACAGCCCTCCCTTCCCTTTCCTTCTCCTCCCACGTACCCTCCCAAAACATATGACGCAGCATCAGGGCTGACCTTATGTGTGCTTATTTACACCTCATTGAGATTCATATGTGACATATGAAGAAGCAATAGCCCGGAGTGACATGTGTTAAATAAGTGGCTATACGAGTTGGATTTTCTGGAAAAATCCAATGTTATTGCATGTAGAGATGTACTCAGACTTAATAAGCAATAGCAGAATTGGCATTGTTGTTTAGAATGGTGAAAGACCGTTGTGAGAGAGTTTGATTATTCGTGTCATCACTACACCCACTGGGTTTTCAGTTTTAGGACTCCATATGTTCTCTTAAAGAAGTGGAATTAGTTTGGGAATGAAATAGAACCTTCAAGCATTGTTTTTTTTTGTTTTCATCATTGAAACTATACAAACAGACTATAGAAGCATGAAAAAATAAATTTAGCAAACACAGAGGATGAGCAGGAATGAAAAAAATCATCATCACCGTTTGCCCTTAGTCATGGCTGTGCCTGCAGCACTGATCTGGCATCAGTTTCTGAAGAGACACCCCATTAATTGTTTGTTATTGATGCATGAGCCATGCTTATGCTCATTATTTCTTTTCGTTAATTAACACTGAGTCGTTGACCACTTACTCTGGGAAGCTGATGGAGTGTGACACCCTTGACCAATTAAAAATCATTCATTTAAAAGACCAAAAATTTTACCAGACTGGAGTGAACTGACAACAAAGCTTAGAATCCTGTTAGGAGACTTAGCTCTCCATTCCAGATCTGCTACACTGCTTCAATTTTTAATGAACGAAATAGTCAAAGTTGTGCTTCTCCCCTCTTGCATGTGTTAATGATCCAGCCTAACTCGTCTCTTCTCCCACTATTAGTTTGTTCACAGTTTTCTAAAGGAGTCTACGCCATCATTGGACTATACGACAAGAAAACCATGAACATGCTAATGTCCTTCTGCGGAGCACTGCACGTCTGCTTTGTGACGCCGAGTTTCCCCATCGACACCAACAACCAGTTTGTCATCCAGCTTCGGCCTGAGCTGCAGGACGCCCTGATAGACCTTGTGGAGTACTACAAGTGGAACAAGTTTGTCTACATGTACAGCTCAGATTCAGGTAAGGTGGTCCGCCTTTGGCTTGAGTTGAAGTGGATATAAAGGCTTTGGAATGTCAAGTGTCCTATCTCATGTGTGCACATTTCTGAAAGACTCCTATAGTGTTGAATTAGCATGCATTATTAAGTGCGTTACTGGAAGGCAGGTTGAGGACAGTGAGGATGCAGTATGCCTCTTTGTGAACTCTGTACTGAAATACTGTTGAGGGTGTTGGAAATTCAAGCTCTTCATCTCAGTGTCTTTTGTAAACTTGTGAGGATACAGAAGGGGAAGAAATGCTATTGTGTATACAGAGCGTTTCTGAATCCTTTCATTTGTAGTGGCAGTTCCAGGCCTAGTTTGTCAAGCTCTTGGGATGCAAGGCTCTTCATGATCTGCTTGAAACGCTGGAAAATATTTTTTGCACGTTTTGCGCATGGGTGGGCATCCACGACTTTTCACTGTGTTCTACTCATCTCATTTCTGTGAAGCAAGCCATATTTATCTGGTGCTCATCCGCCCATTTCCAGCCAGTAATCTTGCGACACCTCATCAGCATGTGTCATCACGAGCCAAGGCATCAAGTTCATTTTCAGAACTGCACAGCCTCTCTCAGAGATATTGGTAACAGAAGTAATGCATGCAAGGTCACAGATGAGCAGCTGAGTTATATAATCTTTTAATGTAATAATACCACTGTAGCTATTCTTTTGTCATCCATGCTGTCATGCTTGAAGATGGCGTAGTTGGCAAATTGACTTGGCTTTTGGATGGGATGCTCTTGTGAGATGTGAGATGAGCATGTCATTGATTTGTTTGTGTTACTCATGTGGGCCACCACTGAGCTAGGAACTCAAGGTCATTGACTCTTCCATGCCATCCTAATACCACAGGAATCCCCATCGCTCTTCTCCTGTTGCCTGGATACCATATTGCACACCCAAGGTTATTTTAAACCCTTTAAAGGTTTAAGGTTTGCCTGTGTGTGTGTGTGTGTGTGTGTGTGTGTGTGTGTGTGTGTGTGTTTGTGTGTGTGTGTGTGAGCATGTGTGTGCGTGTGTGTGTGCACGCGTTTTAAATTAATGAATACCTTCCTCATTATTGGAATGTGTAATCCAATCCAATGGCACTGATTAGTCTTTCTGCAGAGGGGGTTGGGTGATTATTTCGACTGTATGCATGCATTTACTGCTTTTAGTTGTCTTTGAATTATCATAAATTAAAGCACTTTCACACCTTTAGAGGGCAATTATCTTTGTGATTGTGTGTAAAGGTCACGACGAGAGTGATCTATTTCAGTTTCACTTCCCCACTAATGTATGCAAGGGTTTGAAAACTAGCTAACCAAGTTTGGTTTCTTCGCAGTATATTGTGCAGTTGACACATGGATAAATTCATGCATGGAAATGTGTCTTACTGAGAACTGGCAGCGCTGATGGACATTTAAAGAAAAAAAAAAAGGTAAATTAGAGTCAAATGGCGACGGGCGGAAATTCAATCTGTTGTTGTGTGACATTTGGAGAATGTGTGACGGGCAGGTGAGTGAAAGCATTAGAGAGAGCGGAAGAGGAGTCGACCAGGGCCAAGCTTGTTTCTCCGAGCCAGTCCCAAATGCTCATCTCTTCGTCTCGCATCCTTATCTGCACTGGTGCAGTAGTATGGGGGAACAGTAATGCGAAACAGATAGGACTCTCTCTCTCTCTCTTTCTCTCTGTTTCACCCCTCTCTTTCTTGTGCTCTCTCTCACTGGCCAGTTTATCTGCAGGTTAGTGCTGCTCAGTGGGCGATAAAGCTGGTTTGCTCTGCGGTGCGAGACAATTTCACAGCTGCCGAGACAAGCTCAAGCGCGCCCGCACACACTCACAGACTACAGGAGAGCATCAATGCTGCAAAAAAAGGGGAGGCATTTCAAAATTCGATCCGACACAGTCTTTTAATGAACACAAAATACGCTGGCCGCCTCACCGCTGTTTCACTGACAAACCTAGTTTTGGCATCTGTTGCATAACCCAAGAAATGACTATAATTAGCAAATCTCCACTTAATCTGTTACTATATGTAGCTCAGAGAATGCAAAGGGATTTGTAATGAATTCAGTGTCTTTGTGCACTGGAAAAATCCTGTTCCTACTTTAAATGGAGGTGAACTGAAAATGAGCTGGTGAGGAACCTTACCTTGAAGAGACTGGAAATGCTACCATATATAATGGTATTGACTATATCAGGCATTGATTTGAGTTCATGTTGTTACATTTGCTCTAATTTTACTGTAAAACCACATAAGCAAATTGTACCTTTCAGCATAGGTCCCTCCTGGATGCCTGAATGTATATCTTTTGGTCTAGTTCACTTTTTGATACACATTTGTTAGCTGTGAAGGAGCGTAGTAAGTTTCATATCTACAGTCGTTTCTTTCATAGGTGCAATAAAAGTTAGTCCTGAATCCCCATCCATCAAAGCAATGCTTCTGTCTCTGTAAAGATGATAATAGGAATGTTGTCATGGACTCAGTCTACTCTATTTTTTATGAGGGCTAAATAGCACAAAGTGCAGAAGGTAAATAACTAAGTAAATAACTAAGTTTACAGGTAATTAGAAACCAATCTATCATAATCCAAGCCTGCCTGGTGAAATATGGACTGGTAAGTTACTGTTTTCTTCTATATCCTACTGGTTGGACCATGGTTGGACTGGCTGCTTACAAATGCTGTTTTGCTGCTACTGTAGGTGTTTGGAGTTGATCAAAATGTGCTTTGAAGCCAGTTGCTTACTGCCTGAGGTTGAGTATACAATTTTGTGTCTTTGAAGTTGAAATTATGCATAGATTCATATGCATGTCCTTCATGCTGACCACCATGCTTATCACTGAAATACACTTGTCAGCGATCAGAGAGGTGCCAAGGTTTAAACTAAAAAGGGAAAGAAACAGCCTCACAGCATACCCTATCAGGAAACGAGTGCAACTAAATAAAACTGTCAGTAAGGTAAAAAAAATCACAACAATGCAAATCTTTGAGTTTGTGAAACTGGAATTGTTCTACCTTTAACTCCAAATATTTCTTACCTGGGGTTTTTTAAACGTACAAGCAAAGCAGAAGCATGCTAGTTTAGATTATGTCAAATGTTACATTTTCTCATTGTTTATCCTGAATCCTGCATTTAGTTTATCCTTTGCTTTTTTTAAAAAAAAACAAGAGCCCACTACCCTTAGCCTCCATCTTGGTAAACAGATCTTTCAAATCCTCATTAACAAAACATTGCAAACATGCCCTGGAAAGGAGACACCTGGGGAAATGAAATGTTCATCGCAAATCTGACAGATCATCTGTGTGTGTATTTTGGTCCTCACTGTGCTCTTGCCATTTAATTTGAGTCCTCACCTAATGGCAAACCCCCACTAGGCCTTTGTAAGGGAGGTTTGCTCCGTAATAAAGCCAATTATATCAGTTTTGCTTTTGATACTGATGACGGAATGTCAGTTGGGCAGGAATGTGGTCTAAGAATTATGGCTAATGGGCCCAATATGCATGCTGCTTTGCTGTAGGTACGAGTCATGGGAGTTATATAAGTCTGATAGAAACGACCACCAATGAGGAATAAACACCAACCGGCAATTAGAAAATGAGAGCTCCAGTCTCACTGTACCATGAAGAGTTGGCATGAGAATTGAGCTGCATGTTGTTGTATCACTTGAGAGGAAGGCAAGATACAGAGTTGTGCTTGTTGTTGTTTTTTTTATTTTTTAAATGGCCTTTTCCTTAGTGACGCACAATCTTATCCAGTTATATGTTGCTTGGGGAATTGTATGTGCTGATGGAGGCTGACTTAGAAACACTGGATCGTTGTGTGAGTAGAGTACAGGGTTCAAGGCTGAGTATGGTACGGGAAAAGCACTATCAGGGCGTAAAAACAAAACAAAACATGTTTCTTTGAAAGGCAGTAGTGTGTCAAATGCAGTCCAAAAGTCTAAGAAGGGGAAGAAGTATGATGGTGTGAACTTATGGTGCTCGGAGATAGGGCTTTGTTGAGCGGATACAGCTCGTTTGTGCTCATCCCATCTTGTGAGTAGTATTCTTCAAGGGTTTGCACAGGCATGAATGGATGATGGGAAGGCTGAAGGCCAGCATGGTTTTTGGGGGGATTGAGAAACTTTCCCCCACTTCATAGAAAGCCCTTGCTGTGATCAATCCAGATTCTGCATAATGTGTTCGGACTAGCCGGCTTCAAACATATGCCTCCACGTCCTTATCATGCAAAGCACTTATTTCTCTCTCTCTCTCTCTCACTCTCTCTCTCTCGACAGAACTAAGGGAACATTTTTAAAAGCTGCATTTGGTTTTAAATTCAGAAAGTAAGCGAAATGACACACATTTGCTGTGTGCTTTTTGAATAATCAGACAGGAAATAGGCGTGCTTGCTCGTTGTTGATGTGATGTGAAGCTGTGGCCAACATATAGACACTCAAACTTTTCTGTTCAATATTAGCTCTTGAAAGGCCGCACAGAGCTTGAGGTTGATTTGAAAGTTATTTTTAAACAAAGACAAGTTCAAAGTTTGTTTACTGGAGAGTACTGGGTATGAAATGTGTATTTTAAAAGCTGACAAGAGCTAGCCACTTACTTGCTAATGCTAATGCCTTGTCTTTGATAGGCCTGACAGTTCTGCAAAAGATCCTGGACACAGCGGCCGAAAAGACGTGGACAGTGACCTCAGTAAACTTGGACAGTCTGACAGAGACGGCCTTTCTGAAGGTCATCCAGGACCTGGATGCTAAGAAGGACTTCCGCATCATTCTGGACTGTGAGCTGGAAAGGCTCAACTCCATCCTCAACTTGGTAATTATGTCAGGACTGACATCACCGCGTCAATACATCAATAGCTGTCTGTAATTGTAGACCCGAAGACTGCAGACTGCAGTGATGGGTCTCTAGCCGAGCTGAGTGAATGCCTAGCTGGAGCTTATTTAATCAGAATGGTCAGCAGGCGTGAATCTGAAGAGAGGAAGAACACAACAGTCTGGCCAATTTTGTCATTATTTATAGAATAATAACATTTTCCTGAGTCCACACAGCTGCCTTTTCAAGTGTCTCTCAATTGTTGCGTATCACATAAAACCACCATATTGGCATTATTAGTGGCTAGATTTGGCTACATCTTGCTAAATTTGTCACCCACATGTAGGAGGGCTGGATCTAACTTTTGTCACTCTTTCAACTTTTCACCCAAGGGACCATGCCAGGGTGTACAGGTCGCAGGTGTATGTGCAATTATAATGCGGAGAGTGCACATGTAGTCATTAAACCCATAATTGGTCTTCCCACAGTAACAGATGCCAAATCTTCACCCCCCCCCAATGTTGTTGCAGCTGCCCCCTCTCTGCTGATAACAGACATTCCTCACACATGGAGCGTGAGGGAAAGGTGTGCAATTAGAAAGATGGCCCTGATTAGCTCCTGTTTGGAGGCGCAGAGGCAGAAACTGGGGCTGGCCTGCCAAGCCTTTAATCTCTGTGGCTGATAAACGAGTTGTGCATTCAGTCAATAATATGACGGAAGCGCCAGAAAGAACACTTAAAAAAAATAGTTTTCAGCTTGTATTTGTCTTTGCAGATTGTAGTCCAAAGGAAAAACCTCAAGATGTACCACTTCGTTCTGGCAAACCTGGTGAGTACCAATAAACCTGTTTCCCTAAACCTCAACTAAACCTTCATGCTAAAGGTGAAGGGCTTGCTTGTCAATCGACCACTAGCCTTACATGCAGTCTTTTGTGTGAGGCCTTAAGTTGAACGAAATCAATAGTGCCATTGTTCCATGTAGTGGTGCTTATTCATCCACTTTGTATCAGACTGAAGCGCCTCAGCTTTTAAATGCAGAGCACAATGCAGACAGATTGCTGATTACCCGCTGAGCAAAGGAATTATCATTTCTGCTCCTTCAAGGCATCACAGTCTTCTCTCTTCCTCTCTTTTCATGTGTGGGAGTGTGTGTGTGTGTGTCCAAGAGACCGTGGATTTGCAAATGTGTTTATCCGTGTGTGCCTGCACATATGACTCAGTTTGCATGTGTGTGTGTGTATGTGTGTGTACATCTGTGACTGTGGTTGTTCTTTGACTGTGCTCACAGTTCTTTTAAAATGGACTTAAGGGACACTGAAAAGACACATTTGAAGAATTAGTTAGAATATGTTTGTAAGAACATAGCAGATATGAAATTTAAATGACCTTAGGTCATTTTCAGACAATGCATTTTATGGCACATAACATATGAACGGTATTCATTGCTCCTGGTATGGATGAAGGTAACAACCTTTTTTGTGTCTTTAAAAATGAGGTTGTTAACGTACTTACACTGAGAAAAATGCATCTCTACAATTAAGAGAAATCTGGCAAAAGTTGAATAAATGTCAAAAATCATTTCTGTGTTGTTGAATATTGATGATTAGGTATGTAGGTATGTGTGAACAGTTGTTGAGCTATGAGCTATGGCTTCATACTGTGCTTTGCATTGTTAGGTTCATAATGTGATCCTCTAGCATCAAATAGCAATTTAAGGAGTGCATACACTCATGCACATAATTGGATTGGGGAATAATGAAACAACATGTCAAGCTATAAATAATGATGACAATAAAGGCTGCAGGAATGCTTCATTTCTGTAGAGAAAGGGCCCATGGGTCCCATATCTGTGTGCGAAATCGCTTAATATGTGCCATCGCAAATGTGCAGAGAGAGAGAGATCACACTGCATTTTCTCACATATACATACATACATACATAAACATACAGTGCATGTTAATTTACATATAGGAAGAACCTGAGGAGAAAGATGCCTGGCTGTTAAATGCAACATAAAAGGAAGACTATTATTAACTAATCTACAGCACTTCAGCATTTACTGATTTAACAACAGTCTATCTGAGAGATAATATCTCTAAATTAACAGTTGAAAGGTTAATTCCTGCATAAAACTGCAATTCTGCAGCCTGAATGCTTATTCTCCTCATGTTTTCCAAAGTATAGCTGTAAATGTAGCGTTTGTTGTTTTTCTCTCTTTTATGTAAAATCAACATTTACCTCAAGAATGTGTGTGCTCTTGTTAAGCATATTGTATTGCAATGGTAGGAATATTCTCGCCTGTTTTGGGGTCTACATGATTGTGACATTTAAAGGGCAATCCATACATTGATGTGGTGACAAGAATAGACTGAGTTCTTCTTAGAAGAACAGAACTGCAAATGCGGAGGCCTCCTGCATGAGTGTTTGTATAGAGCATACTAATGCAGACATGTACCTGTTCTTTCCATGGAATAGATTTAGCCCTTTTATGGTCCTTGTTTTCAACTGACAATAGGCACCATACAATGAGACAGTCATTTCCACAATTGCCCATAACATGGCTTTAATATGCATGGGAATTGCCATGTTATGAACAGCTACAGTTGAATACACTCAGATCTAAGATTGTATTCCAGATTGACCTGTATCCCTAGAAAAAGACTTCATGCAGTTAATGCAGTTGCCATTTTACAACATTCCAGTATTCACCAGATTGCAGAGCAATGTAGTTTCGATTCATATAATAGTTCACTAGGAAGACTGCATTTGGAAATGATAGTGTCTTTTGTACTTTGTAAACCAAATGACTAAGTATTACATCTTATCTGCAACAGACTCTATATGAATAAAAAAATACCTTGAATTATATGAATGCACACACACATACATGATTTCATGCAGGTTTCCTGCTGACATCCAGGTGTAGTCATTATCATGGTATTGGTGTGTTTGAGTGTCTGGTGATGGTCGTGACCTTTCCTCCCCCTCCGTGCACCCCCCCCCCCCTATCTCTCTCTCTCTCTCTATCTCGCTCTCTCTCTGCCTCTCGCTCTCTCTTAGGGTTTCATGGATCTAAATCTGACAGAGTTCAGGAAGGCAGGCGCCAATGTAACAGGCTTCCAGCTGATGAACTACTCAGCACCCCTGGTCAGCAACACCATCCAAGACTGGCTGGAGTTTGACAGCAAAGACCTTAAGATTCCCAAAAGAAGACTGAAGGTATGAGTGAAAAAAGGCACAGCGCCTCAACATGGTGGATGCTAAGCAGTGATATTAAATCAGATAGGCCTATCAAAAAATGAAATCCAATAAAGGGGAAAGTTCCCCCGAGGGATGTATTCTGCTTGTTCCTGTGCTTTTCAAAAAGACATCTGTGGAATATATGTGGCTTCTTTAGGCAGTTTTAAATGCTGTAACTGTTTGACTACCACTCCTCTGTGCAGTACACCGGAGCACTCACCTACGACGGGGTGACGGTGATGGCCACTGCATTTCAGAACCTCCGCAAACAACGCATTGACATTTCACGGCGAGGGAATGCCGGGGAGTGTCTGGCCAATCCTCCGGCTCCCTGGGGCCAGGGCATCGACATCCAGAGGGCCCTCCAGCAGGTAGGCTAAGCCCAGCAAGTGGACACCATGCTGGGGGGAGCCAGTGACTGAGACTACCTGGGGTTCATGGCTCCACCATAGCTGCCTCCGAAAAAGAGCACACCTGCATAAACAAGCAAGGGGCTTTTTTCTATTAGTTTGCAGAGCGGTTTTCTGCTCTTCTTCTAGGACTCCTGTTGTTCAAACATTCTGTTTACTCTGTTTAATTTTAACATTTACCATTTCCAATTGTCTCGCTTATGACTTGAGAAATGGATCCCATTCATAGTTTTGTCCTTTCACAGTGGGTGTACTGACTGTTTCAGATATGCTGTGTTATATTAGCCCTGCCTATTGTTCCGGTCAGTCTTTTGTCCCTGGGCATGCCTTGTAATGACATGGCTGCTGTGACTCACTTTAAGCGGTTTTATTTTTGGATGCCTCCATGTAGGTCCAGTTCGAAGGCATCACGGGTCACGTCCAGTTCAACGAGAAAGGCCATCGGACCAACTTCACGGTTGACGTGATGGAGCTTAGGCCGAGTGGACCCAAAAAGGTAAAGAGAATGATTCCATCTCACTAGAGTTTATGAATGAGCTAAATTTGATAGTGCAGCAACCATCAGTTGCGGAGCCTATTGCCTTAAAGAATTACTGAAGAGAGACAAAGCATCGTTGTGAAGAAGTTATTACAGGATTATAGTCATTGGGCCTCATTCTCTAATATCTTCCTGAGAATTTCTTTAAATTTGTTCTTAAGGTCCAATTTCAAAGATTTAAATCCTGCATTATCTCCCTTAACAATGGCATTCTCTTTTCTGATTGGTTAATGAGGTGGGAATTGTCAAAAATCTGAATCACCGTTCTATACCAATGCGCTTATAAATGGTAACCATAACAACCATTGTATTTCACGCAGTACTTTTCCCCCTTTAATGGTAGCTAGGGAGATGAGTGGGATAATGGCCTTTTGAGGTGACCAGTTCGATGGAAATAATGACTCGGTGGAGACAACCCAGTCCTTCACCGCCAGCTCGCCATTATTTCCATTGAACTGGTCACCTCTTTCATATTTTATAACTGCAGAACTGAAAATGCAACAACCAATTATTTATTAATTATGATAACAAGTCACTGATCAAAGGTACTTTTGAGTATGTGTGTGCAGATTAATTTTTTACCTATGAAGAAATACCAGATGAGAAAACATAGGTGAAGCCAAAATCTTCTTAAAACTTGTGTAAGTGGGGTTTAAGAAGAAATTTTCTTCCTTAGAAGAACAGTTAGCAAATGAGGCCCATTGTTATTATAATAGCATTGACAGGACTTATTGGTATGTTACTACATAGAATAAAGTCACATAGTCATTCATTGTTTCTGGCCTACAATGCAGTACTGTACACAAAAGTGAAAGTCAATGAAGGAAAAAGGATGTGTGCTGTTGGTTCAGCTTGAAGACAATGCAGAAAAGCCGTACAAGCCAAGGCTGTATTTCAGCTTTCAGAGTAAAAAAAAATTGTCATTGTAGAGGAGGCAGAACCTGTAAGTCCTGACACGGAGTCTTTATCAGCTGAGAGTGTGTGCGCCAGAAGAGGAGCGTTAGTCACAGGAGTGAAAGGGTTGTGCCTGCATTTCAAGTGATTGTGCTCCTTCTTAAGCCATTCGTATGAATATTTATTAAACTATAAATAGCGGAACAGAAAAATGCCTGTGCACTCCATGCTGGTGCATTTCCCACTACCCATTGAATCCCACCAACCCCCAACCCCCCACCCCCCATTCTGTCTGCAGGTGGGCTACTGGAACGAGAAATATGTCCACACGGCGACGTACTCCCCATTAAATGAGACGCAGCTCCTCAACAAGACCTACATCGTCACCACCATCCTTGTAAGTCCAGCCACGTGGGAAAATGCCTACATACTATGTGTGTGTGTGTGCGGGTGCGCAACAACTAACCCAATCATGCATATGGATGATGCGCTTGGGTTTTGAAAACGAACACCCAAATGCGATAGCCCAGAGCGTGCTGCAAAGTTTATCGCACCTCGGCCTCCTCAATTAGCGAGAGGGGACAGGAGGCAAAGGAAGACCACTTGTTATTCTCCTTAGTGGTGGCAGCTGGCAGAGTCAACCCCAGTAGCAGCAACATCACCAGCAGCAGCACAAGCAGCAGCCGCAGCTTAGCAGACAGACAACAGCTTATAGCAAGGAGCGGCACTAGCAAATGAATTCATTTGACAGAGCTGCTCTGGCAGCAGGGAGCTCTTCCAAAGGTTCTTTTGCCTGCCCTGCCTATGAAGTCCCCATCAGAGAGAAAGATGAATTTAAATGTGATTTTCTCTCTGCTTCTCTCTTGCTATCCCTGCCTCTCTGCCATTTCTGTCCCTCCTTTCTCCTATTTGTAACTGACTCCCTCCCTTTCTCCTTCCTCTCTCCATTCCCCTCTCTCTCCTTCCCCTCCCCTCCCCCTTCTCTCTTTCTTTCCATCTCTCTCCCTCTCTCATCTGTTACTATAAAGAGTTGTCCACATAGTAGGCTTGCTAGATCAACACATCACAATAGTTCCAGTCAGGTCTGATTGTTATTGATGAGCTCAGTCTCTGAGGTCGTCTCCTCACACTGTTGCCTTTGGCTATGGGCTCAGGCAAGTGAGACAGGTGGAATAGTGAATAGTCTGGGGATGAATGGGCTTTTTTTCTGGTTTGGATTCGCTGCACATGAACACAGGTGTCCCAATTCCCCCAGGCCTTCTTTGAGTCTTCGAGATACGGGTGTTGTTTAGCTTTTCCCGGCTGACAGGAACCTTATTTCGGATTCACCAAAAAAAGCAGTGAATTCAGTGTACATCATGCTGAGCTGGAAAATTTGTTGACAAATAAAAAAAAAAAACAATGTACAGTATGTTTACATATAATAGCACTGCTTGTGAACATCTATTGCTATTGAGAATTGTGCAGTCTCAACTATTGCACTACAAAATCATTGTGGGTTTTTAGCTTTGTTCCTGTTGTGCTTGTATGTATTTGTGGGCTCTTCTCTGTGTGTGCATGTGTTTGTCTTAGTGTGGTGTGTGTGTGCAGTGGTGTTTTTTGTGTGCACTGTGCACGTTTGTGTTGGTATGTGTTTGTGTGTGTGTGTGTGTGTTCTCCACTCTCTGACTCACCCTCACTCAGGAGACGGAGGCAGAGGCTCTTCAATCGTAGCCACGGGCGTTTGCTGGAACTCGCTGATGTAAATAACACAGTTGGAAAGCCCAGGGCAGACAGAGAGAAATGATCCATGTCCGTTCACGGCCCATTATTTGTGTTTTCCCATTATTGCTTGCTTATTAACAACTCATAATAACTCTCTAAATATGTTGCACAGTGAGAAGTGGCACTCAGCCACTCCTGCTAGGCAAGAATGGTGTTGCTCTTAAAATGGCCGACAAAGAGCACAATGTTTTTCTCTGACACACAAATAAAGAGTTGATTCTACTTTTTTAAACACAGGAGTCTCCTTATGTGATGCTCAAGAAGAACCATGAGAACTTTGAGGGCAACGACAAGTATGAGGGCTACTGCGTGGAGCTAGCAGCTGAGATTGCCAAACACGCTGGCTACAACTACACACTGGAGATAGTGGCCGATGGGAAGTATGGGGCCAAAGACGCTGAGACCAAGATGTGGAACGGGATGGTGGGAGAGCTAGTCTACGGTGTAAGTAAACAGCCATTCAGGCCAGCAGTTTCCGCTTGTGTGATTCTGTTTGGTTTGCGTGTTGAGAAGATTGAATATAAGCTACTGTATGTGTTTAACTGTATTATCTGAATCTGAATGTGCTAAGTCAAGGAGATTTATGTAAATATGTCCATATTTTTTGAACATATGAGAACAAGTGCCCTTGCAAGGATACATACATACGCATGAATCATACTTATATTCACCATCTCTGTCTTCTACAAATAATTTTTTTAAGTGGAACTATTGACACAAATACTTTGTGAGCAGAATACCATTGTCCTGGCAGAGTGCAGTACATCTCGGCCCTGTGAAGTGTACACTCTGTTCAAACGGTGCAGCCATGAGTTTGACAAAGGCTTCTGCTCCTCCTATTTATATGTTCACTTGCTTTGCCCCTGTCACAACACATTAGGGGAGAATGGATTCATCTTGATTTACTGCCAATTCCACAACAGTGAAGCCATAAACAGTAGGGAAAAGAACACATCGAGATTCGAGACAAAAAAGGACAATTAGTAAGATTAGAATCGCACTGGGGTACTAAAATGTCCCGCGATGCATCATCATCTGTTAGGATGTGCTCAGTTTCTTGGACCATTTTGCCCCCAGGATATTCAAATGGCTGAATTAATGACATAAGAGAATGGCGGAGAACTCTGCATTATCTGCCTCGACTGGGCTATATGCAGTTTTTTTCCCTCTCTCTGCTCTAACCCAATCAAGTGTGGCTTTGTGGATTTGTGTCTCTTTTTTTCTCAAGTAATCTTAAAATTACTTGAAAGCATCTTATTATTATTCAGCCCTAGAAAGCAGAATTATGCGAAGCATTCTCTAGAGAGAAATACTCCAGTTGAGTTCTTTAGGGAGGGGATTTTAGTAATACTCGCATACATAAAAATCTTTCTGAATCTGAAGGTTATTTACATTTGTTACTACATCTCCTCAAGGAAAAAGGATTGCTTTTGTGGTCTGGTTATTGATTGGTTGTTCTTTTACGGGAAATAAACATTAAGCGCAGTGGCTTATATGAGGTTGTTTTGTTGATGTTCTGCTTGGCCAAATTTCGAAAACCTTTTAGGCCAGTGCACTTACTCATCTGATTGTGTGTGTGTCTCAGGGAATGTGCAATGGACATTTTCCTCCTGAGATAAAAACAGCTAGTCTTCCATGATGCAAGAATCTGTAATCATATTATACCATCAGTGTTGTTCAATCTTGAAAAATACGTTTTTATTTTTGTCTTGCAGAAAGCTGATGTTGCCGTGGCCCCTCTTACCATTACTCTGGTTCGGGAAGAAGTCATTGACTTCACCAAGCCTTTCATGAGTCTGGGCATCTCCATTATGATCAAGAAACCTACCAAGTCCAAGCCGGGGGTCTTCTCCTTCCTGGACCCGCTGGCATACGAGATCTGGATGTGCATCGTGTTCGCCTACATCGGCGTGAGCGTGGTGCTCTTCCTGGTGAGCCGCTTCAGCCCCTACGAGTGGCAAGGGGACGAGGATGGGGACAGTGGCGAGGGTCAGGGCCAGCAGACCCAGTCATCGTCACCGCAGGCCGGCCAGTCCCAGGGGGGGCAGCAGACTCAGCAGCAGCAGCAGCCTGAGCACACCAACGAGTTTGGGATTTTTAACAGCCTGTGGTTCTCGCTCGGGGCCTTCATGCAGCAGGGCTGTGACATCTCACCAAGGTGAGGCATTCATCTTCACCACTATAGTACTTCAGTATTAAAGAGTGGTTTAACTCCTAGGGCCATGTTTATCTATGTTTTGGCTCCCATGCAACAAGGCGAACTTCTCAAAATTAACAGCCATGACAGTGCCCTGTCATCACCAATGTTACCCTGGGGCTACACTGGATACATTATGGAAGTGTTTAAGTCAAAGTCTCATCTGCTGTAACAATTAGCTTCCACCATAGTCAATGGAACTGGCTACACCAGATGCATCAGAGCAGCGAACATACTTTCAATTCAGTTCAATTCAGTTTTATTTATACAGTGCCTTTTACAATAGTATTGTCTCATGGTGCTTTACAGAAGGAACACCCAAGAGCAAGAGGGGCAAGGAAAAACTCCTTTATGTTAAGTTAGTCTAGGAAGAAACCTGCCAGGGGTCTTGCCAGGGGTCATGCAGGAAAATTACAATCAGTAGTAACCATGATAGGCTACAAGTTGTCTATGGTTTTAGCTAAGGTTCATAATAGTTCCAGAGTATTATCCCACTTTACATTACATGCATTTTACATCACTCAAAGGAGTGAGATGGGTCATGGGGGTCCGTTTGACAGTGCTATTGTGAGTGGGGTCAGTCACAAAGCCACAGGGAAGGGAAGTTGGGCCTGGCATGCGTCTAGAAAGGGCCTCTTGATGGAGAGTCGGTCCTGGCATGGGCCTCCCATAGTGTTGGTTGCAGGAGGGGAGGGTGAGAGGAGTCCGCAGGAAGGAGGCAGGGATGTCAGCAGAGATGATTGTGGACAGAGAAAGCAAATGAGCAAATGTGTCATTTGTGCATACATATATGTATATAAATATATATATATATATATACATATGGAGAGAGAGGGGAAAGAGAGAGAGAGGGTAAGAGAGAAAAAGAGTTGTACGGCATGACACATGAAGGTTTTGTGGCGGCACTAGGCTATAGCAGCATAACTAAGGTATGATGCATGGCAACCCAGCAGCACTGCAGGGATGGTCAGTGGCCACCATGCCTCGCAACAGGGGGCAACAGCAGAGGCATTCCCTCCCAAAAGACCCATGAGAAGTGATGATGTGCCATGCACCATCCCTACCTATGGTAAACAATAAAGAGGAAGGTTTTAAGTCTAGACTTAAAGGTATTGAGAGTGTTCACTTGTCGGATGTGGGGGGGGGGGGATTATTCCACAGGAGGGGTGCACGGTAACAAAAGGCTCTTCCTCCTATCATAGATTTTGATATTCTTGAAATTACAAGAAGACCAGCATTTTGGGATCTTAGGGTTCTAGGAGGGTGGTAAGGGACAAGTAAGTCTTTAATATATGTTGGAGCATGGCCATTGAGGGCTTTGTAGGTTAGGAGGAGGATTTTAAAATCGATGCGACTTTTAATAGGGAGCCAATGTAAGGAAGCAAGGATAGGAGAGATATGTTTATATTTTTTAGTCCTAGTGAGTGTTCAGGCCGCAGCATTTTGTATTAGCTATAGGCTTTTGATACAGGTATTACTACACCCAGGGAACAGAGCATTGCAATGATCGAGCCTGGAAGTAATAAATGCATGTATTAATTTTTCAGCATCCTCAAAGGATAGGAACTTTCTAACCTTAGCAATATTTCATAGGTGGAAAAAAGATGTTTTTGAAATGTGTTTTACATGACTATTTAGAGAGAGGTTCTGGTCAATAATAACCCCGATGTCTTTTGTGTTACATGACAGTGAAAGGCCACTGAGTAAGTTTTGGTGAAGGAGTAGAATGTTGTTCAGCTGTTTAGGGTCTGTCATCATAACTTCAGTTTTATCAGAGTTTAAACATAGTCATCCAGGTTTTTATGTCTTGGAGGCAGGCATCAAGTTGAGTTATTGGCATATAGTCATTAGGCTTCATAGAAAGGTAAGGCTGGGTATCATCAGCATAGGAGTGGAAAGTAATGCCATGTTTCCTTATAGCAGATCCTAAAGGTAACACGTACAGGGAGAATAACAGCGGCCCTAGCACTGAGCCTTCGGGTACACCAAACTTTTCTTTAGTGTGGGATGATGACTGATTATAAGCATGTACAAACTGGTAATGACCAGAGAGTTACGTTTTGAACCAGGCTAATGCAATTCAAGCCTGTGTAGTAGGATACCATGGTCAATAGTGTCAAAGACCGCTGTAAGATCCAATAGGATTAATATTGATATATATCCATTATCAGATGAGATAAGAAGGTCATTGAAGACTTGAACTAGGGCTGCTTCTGTACTATGATTAGCTCTAAAGCCTGACTGGAATGTTTCCTGGATATTAATTTTGTTTAAGAAGCTACAGATTTGCTTAGACACTATTTTTTCAAGTATTTTTGATACAAATGGGATGGGGTAATGGGGTAATTAGCAAAGACATCAAGGTTAGGTTTTTAATAGATGGTTTAATAACAGATTTTGGGACATGCCCAGCTATGAGCGAGTCATTTATAATTTTAAGAATCGTCTCGGCCAATAGAGGGAGAGCAGCCTTTAGAAGATCAGTTGCTATAGGATCCAATAAGCATGTTGAGGCTTTAGCTGAAGAAATCAAAGACGTTATTTCTGATATATTGGTGGGTGTGAATGAATCAAGGTATGCTACAGGTTGACAAGAGCTAGCTGTAACCATTTGGTCCAACTGGATTTGAGGTTACATGTGAGTTGTTTATTTTAAGTCTAATAGATTCAATTTTGTCATGAAAAGTCCATGAAGTCATTGATGCTTAGAGTTAATGGAATCAAATGGGTCACCGCATTCCTGCTTTTTGTTAGATGGGATATAGCGTTAAAAAGGAATTACTAAATTTATTTTCGACATGATTTAATGCAACACTTCCTTAATGGATCCGGTGTAGCCCTAGCTTTTACTTTCACTTGTTTTGGACAACATATAGCCATGATGAAGCTGTCATAATTTCCAGCCATGACACTGTGCTATCATCAACAGTGTTAGCCTCTATGCCATTGGTATTACAAGCTGTGTGCTAATGTTAGCACTATATTACTACTATGCCAACCTATTGTGGAATGTGATAGAAATGACTATGAGGTTGACAGGCTGACAGGTTTCAAACCCTTGGGTATAGGTGGGGTGACAGCACATCTGTGCAATGTAGTGGCTGGGCTCATAGAATTCACTTTCACTTTATTGTTATGTTTTTGGGTTTTTTTTTGGATTTGTGACCATTGGAAAGATTGTGGTTTATCAGGTGAACCACATTGCCGGGACATACTATTTCCTCGCCCACACTTGTGTATATGAGTGCACAGTGTCAGAGTGATGTGACCAGGCTTGAAAGGTATTCGACTGCTATTGAAATGCTGTGAAACCACGCTAGCACAGTGATGGCACAGCATGTCCCAAGTGAAACATACATTTCTCACACTTTGGTGTCAGCTTGGACTCAATCTCGAAACCACACACTGGAGAAGTCTTGAAGATCTCATAGGAGGTCATTTGAATGTTTGGGTTGTGTTGTTTGCTGTTTTGACTTGTTTGTATGTTTGTTTTTTTGTGCCATAGCTCAGCTGGCTTTGAGAAGGCCAGTGGTCTTTAATGTCAAAATCTTCAGTCGCAGTCAAGTATTTTGCTTGAATCGAACAAACTAGATGGAGACTTGCTCTGAGGTGGACTTGTCCCTTCCACGCCCTCAGTAAGAGAGTGGATATTTTGTCTAGTGTTCTTTGTGTTGTGTTTGCACAGGGTGTAGTCAGAGTGCTTATTCTACTGTTGTTTATTTTACAGTTACAGGATTATTTATTGTAAGAAGAGGCATTTGATTGGGGTTTTGTTTTGTGTATTATAAGCTGGCCTTGGCATGGATCTCTGTGACCTGGATGTGAGAAGACTGTGATTTGTCCTGATCTGCTCCTGTTGTGTGATACAGGGACAATCATCTGTGTGACAAATCACCCAGTGTAGCCCCCCCCCCCCCCCAAGCCCCTCCACCCCTCCATCCTACCACCCCTTCACCCCTCCACCCTCCCCGTCTTTTCTTCTGTGCTCTCCTCTCTGTTCTGTTTTCTGCCCATTCTCTGGAGCTACCAATCTCCTGACCTTTCCCTGTCAGACCCCCACCCTCACACACAAACACACACACACCGCCTTTAACCCAGTTCTTATTACTTATTTAATATGACCACCACCCCAGCTCTCACACCATCCATCCAACCCCCCCACCCCCCACTGTCCCTTTCACATTGAAAGGGTTTGGGAGCCGTGACTGATCCTTCGCTCATTAAGCGGACACCTCTGAGCTGCGGACCCCTTGCCCAGCTGCCGCAGCTGGTGACTGATGTGTGTAGGTGGTGGGTCTGCATATGCCTGGGTCTGCAGGGAGCCACCGGTCTGCTCGCTCTCCCCAATTAAACCATTGTCTCCGGCAAATAGGCAAGTGGCACTATAGTGTGGCACAGGGGTGTGCGAAGGGGGGGCACATCTGTTGGTTTTAGGCCAATGAAGACATCACAGGGCCCTGTCGCATTGTGGAGGGGGAGAGGACAGTGCTATGAGTGGCTGTGGATTCTTTTTTTATATTCCCTGAGCCCTCTCCTCTGGATAATTGGGAACAATGGATGTGGTGAACTTTAGATGAGTGATTGCTTTTAATTAAATCATTCAGAGCTGCTTTGATCCGCTATTTTGTGGTGATTTATATAATGAGGCTTGTTTTTTTATTTTGCCCTCTGCTAGGTCCGCTGAGATTATGTCTCCTAAAAACTGTTTTTAGTTTATTACTGGAAAGGGAAGAACCAGGGTTACCCCCCCCTCCCCCATACCCCCCACACCCCCTGCTTTCTCTCTCTCTCTCTCCCTCTCTCTTGCTGAGCAGGGGGACCAAAACACTTGTGACTCAGCCATTGTCACCTCAGGACAGTGATATGTGGAGTCTAAAATGACATGAATCTTTGCTGACGTTTAACGAGTGAATCATTTGGGTCTCAAAATTGTCTTTTTTTGGGGGGGGGGGGGTCTAGCACAGTGGTAGTGTCCACATCCAGCACCACATTCAGTTTAGTGACTAGTGCTACAGGGAATCAGGTTCAACCTGTGACCATTTCATAATGGTGTTTGGTTTCCTGATCACTCAGGAAACCAAACACACGTGGGGCATGTACTATCTCCTACTGTCTACTGGGCAGAAAGAATTCAGACACATGAACTCCTATTTGGGATGCAGCAGCTACAGTACTAAGTATAGATTCAGTCATTGTCACTTTTTAAGAGTGTCTGTCCATGGCAGGAACAGTGAGAGGAGAGAATTCTTTACAAGGAGGATGGAAGAAAAGGGGCAGTAGGGTAAAGGTGTGAGGAGAAGAATTATTATTCCAGTGTTGAGCTGTGCAAGTGTGTGCACACTATAGATTTACTGAGCGGGCATTAATGTGTCTGTGTGCGTGTATCTGTGTTTGTGTTGGAGATGGGTGGGTGTAGGAAGCAGGAAGGAGAGCATTCCGAGATACACGCCAGGTGATAAAGAAAAGTGTTTGTTCTTGATAAATGTCAGAGCCGTCAATCAGCACTGCTTCATCACATTGTAATTCAACTCGCCGTTCGTCTCCACCTCCTCCAACTGTTGTGTTGAAGGGAAAAGTTAGTGGGGTCCACCTTTCTCTCCATGCTCTAGTTGATTCTCAAAATTTGCCAGAAAGAACGATGTGGAACTCTCCTGAAAACACTCCTGGTCCGAGCACAGGCGAGAGCCAGGCTGGCAAGGGCTTCAGAGAGAGATGCTCTCTCTGACGACTGCGTGGCTCTGAGCTGTGGCACACAAGCCGTAATCTGCTGCTTGTTCAGGTTCTTTGTGCCTTCCCTCCCCCCTCCACTCCCCTCTCCTCTCCTCTCCTTTCTTTTTCTTACCTTTCCTCTCCTCCCCCCTCCTCTCGTCTTCCATTTTCTATTCTTCTCAACCCCCTCCTTATCACTCTTCTCCTCCTCCTCTCCTTCCCTCTTTTCTCCTTGGCCTTCCCATCCTCCACTTTCTCTATACCTCCCCTTCTCTCTCCCTTTTTCTTCACTCTGCCACTCTCCTCCTTCACCCCTCTATTGCTTCCCTCCCTCCCCTCTCAATCCCACTCCTCTCCCCATATCCCCTCTTCCTATCTCCTTCACTCCACATTCCTCTCTTCTCCTCTCCCCTCCTCCCTTTTCCTATCCCCCTCCTCTCCTCCTCCCCTTTCTTCCTCTCCGCTGCTGCACTGAGGCCTGTAATGTGGAATAATGAGGGGAGGAAGGAGCGGAGTGGCACAGAGTGGCTGACTGCAGATATCTGTCCTCCATCCCAGCCGCACCGCCCCGCAACACACCGCCCGCGCCTCTGACTGACACGCCACTGATAGCGCCTGACTCTCTCCGCTCGCTCCTGGAGGATGGCAGCCTGTTTCTCCACCTGAGGGGGAAATCTCTCTCTTTTTTTTTCTCTCTCTCTCTGTTTCTCTCTCTTTCTCTGTCTTTCTTCATGATCTCTCTGGCTTTTTTTCCAATCCCTACCCATCTCTCTATTCTACTCTATCTTACCCTACCCCCCCCATTTTCCCTCTTTCTCTGTCTCCTCCTTTTTTCCACTCTGTTCTTTTCCTTCCTCTCCTACTCTCACTTTCTCTCTCTCTCTCTCTCTCTGTGTCTTTCTCTTGTGTGCGAAAACAGCTCATCTACTTGGCCCCGTTTAAGCATGCATGCTGTCGTCGGCACTTCTTGAGTTTTATGCAGAGCTGTATCAGATGCCTGTTTGGAATGTAGGAGTGTGTGTGTGTGTGTGTGTGTGTGTGTGTGTGTGTGTGTGTGTGAAAGAGAAGTGGGAAGGGGTGCTGTTTCAGATAAGGGTTTACAGCTAAGCAGAAGAAGCTGGGGTCATGGGCAGTCTACAGAGGACTCTTAGAGCCTCTGTATGCAGTGATAGAGAACAGACATAGAGTTTTTGGAGGGTGTGGTGGATAGGTAGAAGGCTTAGCACTTTTCAGACCTGAAAGACTCATTTAGTCTTGTTGTTGCAAAAAATATTTTTTTAACTGCTATACATCTTGATCAAAGATTTTATTAGTATATAGTATTAGAGTATCAATAATTGCAGGTATGACAGGTATTAGTTAGCATGAAATACTTGCAGCAAGAAGATCAAGGATGTGTTTGTGATTTCATGCAAAGCTATTTTTGATATGATATTCTTTATGTTAATACATATGATGTCAGGCAAAGCAAAATCTTTGTTTCAAAAACATTAAGCTCTTTTAAAAGTAGATCTGTTCAGCTTAAATTCAAATCTCGGACAGCAATAAATGACCACTATGTAAATACATGATAATGATATTTCTAGTCTACATATTTGGCTCACACTGCCAGGGAATTGCCTCTGCCAGTCCTCCTTCCACCACCTGAAGTGTCTACCAGCCTTAAGTGTCTTTGTTGGTCAGGTTTTCTAAACGCTTTCACACCATTTCACTTTGTGCAAGGTGTCTGGGGTCCCTCGATTGGCATACATTTCCCTCCTCATGGGCAAATAGTTTCTGTGAACCTTAAAAATATTAGGCATGCCAGAGCCTACTGAGCCAAACTTAAACTTATGGAGAGATCCCTGACTGTCCTGTAGCGAAATGTGATATTGAGCGGAAGTACTAGGCAGCGCTAGCATGGCTAGTGGGCAGTAGCTAATATTCCAAACTAAAATATTCATCAGGGGTCTTTGTAGTTCATGTTTGAAATATTAACAAGGGAGATCACACAGAACTCCATTTCTGTGGAGGTGAAGACTTCACTGAAGTCCTGTCAGTCAGTCAGTGATTTCCATAGCTTGTGAATATGCAACTGAGGAAGAAATATATTAGCCCAGTTTTGCACCAAAGATTGGAACAGAACACAGAACACTGTCTTCTTTCAGGTTGGCCCAAGTATAACATAGTATAACATGTCTTCCTCCCATTATATTTTCCATTCATTTAGGTTACTGGTCAATGCAGCTTTGTTTTTTTTACCTCTCAGTATCTTTATCTGTTTCTGGGATATCCAATAGAGTCTGTTTATTTACACACAAAGCCAGCCGTGTGTTATTCAAATTATTTTTTTTATTTATCGAATCTCTCTCACGGATCCAGTGCTCAATTAAACAGGCACTCACTCACATATTCACTTCTGCTGGAATGCAGGAAGCATCAACTGCACCAAAATAGCAGACGGTTTGTTCCCAAAATAATCCTAAGAAGAAATCATGTAAGAAAGAAAAATGTCAACTAATTAATGTCAGAATCCATAGTTAGACTACCTCAGATGAACCTAATGTGCTGTTGCATTAGCATTCTACAGTAACATATTTGGGTTTAGGGTTAAGAAGTGAAAGTTGCCTATAGTAAGAGACTTTCATCAAAACAGTTATTTCTAAAAAGTATAGCATTGACCTCTCCCGCTCCCTCAATTCACACTACTGCAAGTGCAAGAATGTGTGCTAAAACATTTAACACTTCAGCTGGAAGATATAGCCTACATATTATGCTTACCAAAATCACCTCCCCTGATTACCAATATAACAGTCTGTTTGAAGGGATATGGCTTGGGTAATTTAAAGCAGTGCTGACAGGCTACAAATATGTGTAGGCTAAACAAAAAGAATTGTTTACAGAAGAGGCACAATGTTTACTCATTGTCAAAGCCTTGGCACACACTGGCAAGAACCTGCGGTGATTTCACTATTCCCTTATAATACATGGCGATATCATTTGACACCTTCAGTTTAATGGAATTTCTCATTTCTCAATTTCTCTCTCATTTCTCATTTTTATTGGTCATCTTAATAATATTTTTTTTTGTTGTATTACAAACAGCAATGTGCTAATGGAATATTTAAGCATTGTAATACGAGTGGGAGTGAGGTTTTTCGTGTATATCCTCACTGTTGTGGTTCGTCCGTCACAGGCAACAGTTATCAACGGCTTAAAAGTTCTTTCAGTCGAAAATGCAGAGTGATTATTAGCTGTGAAGAGTCACCGATTGTATATTATGGGATATCCTCACTCCTAGTGACGCATAGAATGTGTCTCGTCCAATCAGAAATTGCTAAATAGTTTGACCAGACCTAACTGTTGAATAATGAAGATTAAACAATAGTACTGGAATCTGGCTTGATGCATTTATGCATATGTGTGTTTGTTTGTGTGTTCAGGCAACTGTGTGTGTATGTGTGTGTGTGTGTGTGTGTGTTTGTGAGTGAGCTAATAATGAATCTGAATGTATCGTTAAATCACAGTGTTTTTGTTCAATGGCCTCTCTGACGGCAGGCTGGGGCTTGAATAGATCTGTGTGTGTGTGTGTGTGTGTGTGTGTGTGTGTGTGTGTGGGTGTGTGTGCCTGAGAGAGGAGGAGTGCAGTGAGAGAGGGACAAGGGAAACGAGAGAGAAGGTGGAGGGTGTTCCCCTCAGGACGTCCTCCATAGTGTCTGTGTGTGTGTGTGTGTGTGTGAATGTGTGAACGGGCGCAGGGAGATGGAAGGGGAAGGGTCAAACAGTGGACTCCCCAGGGCCACTTGTAACTATTCTGGCCGGGCTCCGCAGCCCGTCACTTTTGTTTGGGTGCCTCATAGCACTGTTCTTGAAACACACAAACACATACACAGGCATGCACATACATACACACAATAGGTTCACACACACACACACACACACACAGTGCTACTATATATATCATTCTATATAGTCTCAAGGCATCATCAGCAGGAGTCCTAATGGGTCAAAGATATAATATGAGCGTTTTACACGATATCTCTCTGAGTTTTTATCTTTATCATTACTATGAATGTGTGGGGTTAATCTCTCTTAGTCTCAAATTTCAAATTAAAGCATCAACTGCATCTAGGCCTTATTGCATAAATGCTTGCTGTAACCCTGAAGGGTCTGCAGCCATCTTACAGTGTAGAGGTGACCCTGCCATCATGGCATCGTGGTGACATGCTCAACAGAATTTAACACAATAACATGTCTGTCACGCGGGGAAACACAAGCTGAGCTATTTCACCGAACCATCAAACTGCGTTGGAAGAGAGCAATCGCACCTCGTGATAATATTAGATCTGGCAGAAATGCTGAGACCCAGTGCCACTCGCAAACGGGCAGAGACAGAGAAAAAAAAAATACAAACAGCGGCGGCAGAGAAGACGTGTTTACCTTCAGACTGCAAGGGCCAGCACACCATCTGTGTCTGTGCAGAACTACTTAATATAAGCCTGTCAAAACACTGAGGAAGAGACAAAGACAAGGTAGTGTGTATTCTAGCAGGGGCAGCTATTACAGGCTTGACAGAAATTCATAGGAAATAGTATTACCATTTTTAATTACATCTGTGAAGATTGTCATTCATCCAGGTCTAGTGCTAGTCCAAGGTCTATGCAACTGGACTTCTTTTTTGGAGACGTTTCACTTTTCATCCAAAAGGCTTCTTGATGGTAGAGAACCTGGAGGTATATTTCTGGACCACTGTGGATAGAGCTTTGATCTGTAGACCACACCCTTCATCATGTGGCAGTGGGTCACATGGGTCAACATGTGACCCATTGGTAACATAACTTAATGTTTGAATTGTAGTGAGTCATTATGATCACAGGATCCAGAGCAGTGTAAACTTCCTAGGATGGGATCTCAAGGCAGAATGGTATGTAGCAGACAGATGATGATGCAGCCCCCCCTCCTCTGTTCAAAGTTGGTTGTTCCAGATGGACATAGGTGGCCTTCTTCACTCCTATCTCAATCTCTATCTCCTATCTCTTCCTTGTCCAAAAAGTACACATTAGTGCACATTCAGCTACAATTCTGCAGCATCGAATTGAGATCTTAACTACTCAGAACTTATTATTTCTGAATTTCAGTATTTCTGAACATTTTTTTGTGATGGCATAGTTGTTGACATAGCAAGATATGGGCTATGTAATAATTATTTTGTGTATGTGCAGGAGGCCTTACTGCAACTAGACTAGAGGATGAGAAAATTGACCTGTTGAAGAAATAGTCATGTAGCCCGGATGTCTTGGCTGTGATGTATAAATAGAGGCCAAAAGCATTCCAAATCTTTTGACACACACATCTGGTTGGAACTGGATCTGTTGTCAATTCGCCCATTTTGTTCGTAAATAACTGGCGCCTATTTTCAGGTCTGGTAACAGACTGCTGGCCAGCCTATGCGTGCTTCACAGACAGCCCACTCCATGAACTCATGATGGAAATGGCATGGAAATGGCACTCATCCTCCATGAGCTGAAATTACCAAACGGAAAAAATAGGAGGCCGGTAGCTAAAGTGGAAAGCAAGGATATGGCTGCTTGTTTTTTCTCTTTTTCTCTCTCTCTCTCTCCTGCTCTCTCTCTTTCTTTCTGTCCTCTCTCTCTGTCTCTCATTTCTTTCTTCACTGGTTCTGTAAGTATAGCCTTGGCATGATACCTCCTCAGCACTGTCATCCACCACCCTCCCCCTCTGTGCCTTGCTCTCTCCTTTGGCTGTTTTTGGAGATTCTCTCTGAGCCCCTTTGCCGCCGCATTGTATAGAGAGGATTCTGGGTGATAAAAAAGAAGGTTTTTTTGTGTCAGTTGTGCTTTCCGGAGGAATGATTGCCATGGAGTCTTGATTTGGAAACAGGTCTGTGGGTGAGGGATGTTCTCGGATGAATTTTGACTTTTTTTTTTTGGAAAGGAGGGAGTGAATGAACCAAAAAAAGAGAAGCAGCCAGGACCAGCTTATCTGCTACAAAAACAACAGTTTGCTATTTTTATTTGTAGGATTTGTCTCTTCCTTCGTCTGTCTCCCTCTGCTCTGCTCCTGAGCCGAGTGCAGTCTTTGAAGTACCTGCGTTAGACTTATTGGTTTTTAGCACCATTTGCCACGACCGCATCAATATTTCATCAGCCGCTCTTCAACTCACACTGCCGTTTCATAATTTCCTCTCTCTTCATCTTGACTTGCGTAATCCGACCCAGGCCTGCATTGAAATTCTAATTGGGCAAAACAGACTTACAAGACAAGAGAGAAGACTCCTGCAGTATTCTCTCATTTGCCACATGATCTTTTTTTTCACACAGGGTTATGTGTGATGGTTAAATCAGCCCCACCATCTCTCTGTCTCTATCTCTCGTTTTCACTCATGTAGATAGCAGCAAATTCATGTGCCAGAATGTCATGCATTTGAATTAAACCCCTTCCTTAACTTTGAAATATTTGCTAAACTTTGAAAAGACATTTTAGTTAATGTGCCTTGATTAATTTGTAGACATTTTAATTATTGTGGAAAATTTACTGATCATTGTGTTTGTCTTGAACCACTAAGGTCTGTTTACTGTTTGAGATACGGTGTCTGTTTACTGTCTTGGTCTTTGGCTGTGTTTTCTTTTTCTTGGCTAGATTACAGCTCTGTTGTTTTTTGTTTTTTCCCTGCAGATCTCTCTCAGGCCGTATCGTTGGAGGGGTGTGGTGGTTCTTCACCCTCATCATCATCTCATCCTACACTGCCAACCTGGCAGCCTTCCTCACTGTAGAAAGGATGGTCTCCCCCATCGAGAGCGCTGAAGACTTGGCCAAGCAGACAGAGATTGCCTATGGTACATTGGACGGTGGCTCCACCAAGGAATTCTTCAAGGTGGATGCTTGCAATTACTTTCTGCTGCCTGCCAAAACATACATTACAGTTTTATGACATAAACAGTTGGAATTCAACATTAAAATTTGAGTGGCTTGGTTTAACTTGGGTAATGTATTTGTCCTGTGTTAGACTCCATTATAATGACATTAAAATTAAGTCAGCGTCAAACAATCAAGACAACGCAGTAGGAAATGCAAACGGCAAAGAATGTATCTGCTTTTCCCACTAAAGTCCTAATGAACAGCAATCCCACACCATTGACCTGTAGGCTGAAAGACAATTGAATTTGTAATTGTGTCTTTGTAAACCATCTATAATTTATTATCCGTAGGCTGGCATAGACTCCACATTAGTTAGCCTTTTTCAGTCCGTCACACCCTGATTTACAATCCAAACAAATACACGACCTTAGAACAGAGAATTTACAGTGTTATACAACATATCAGTTTGTTGTATGAATCATCCTGCACATCTGTGTTAAGTCTACGATGGTGACATTCAGCTGTTTGAAGAAATAAAATTAAGTTTTGAGTTGATATTGCAGTACATCTACATTAATTAACTAATTAACATTAATTCATGAATTTCTGGAATGCAACTTGACAATGTGATATGACTATAAGGGTATATAATGAAATCAGTGATCACACACGTTTCCACAATGTTTCACAACGTTTCCACAATGACAAACAACGTTGTCTCAATAATGTCAAAAGAACCCTGTCTTTTTTAACCTATCTATCTGTTTATACTTTTTGCTCAAATACAGTATTTAATAGTTTTTTTCCCATTTTACAGCACAAATGCTCACACAAATGTTAACAAATGCCAACAGAGTATGTCCATTCTTGGTGTGGATTAATTTTGTCTGGTATTCTCTCTGTAGAGATCAAGGATAGCCGTGTTTGAGAAGATGTGGTCGTATATGAAGTCTGCTGATCCCTCAGTGTTTGTCAAGACTACCGATGAGGGTGTGGCACGGGTCCGGAAGTCCAAGGGGAAGTATGCTTACTTGCTGGAGTCTACCATGAATGAGTATATTGAGCAACGTAAGCCCTGCGATACCATGAAAGTGGGGGGCAACCTGGACTCCAAGGGCTACGGTGTAGCCACACCCAAAGGATCACACTTAAGGTAATGTTTTTTCACAAAATCCAAACATGGAAATTCTTTTGTTAATGCCTTTTCTAATTGTGAATGCATAGGCTTACCTGAGGCAGGAGAGGATATCAAAACAATGTTACTCCCTCATCTTGAGAGGAATAGTCATTCTAAGCATCACCTCAAAAAGCTCAGAACTTATCCGTATTTGCCTTAAACATTAGTACAGCTATATAAAGCATCTTCATCTAGTGCAGCAGTAGGCCTATCACAGGCTAGCTGTCCCTGCGGTTCAGTGTAAATATTATAATGAGAACATAGACCTCTCTTGCCTCATAGCTCCCTGGAATGTTTGTGATGTTCCCCTCTTCTTGTCCTGTTCACCCCTCTGCTCTGTTTCATCATCCTTTTATTCCCTCTGCTCTCTACAATCACATGCTCACAATGCAGTTCTTTTTCTGCTTGAATCTCATCATTATTAAGTCCTTCCATACCCATGAATAACAACTTCCCACTCATCTTTATATATCACAGGATATATTTTTTGCTTTTTTATATTGCCTTTGCAAAGCACTCATTATGTGATATTGCAGTTATGAAGCCTTTAAAGTCAGCTGGAGGACACCGCTAATTACTTTTCAGGGACTAACACTAGCTGTATTGTGCCTTAAGTGTTGTTATCCAAGGGCATAGTGCCTATAAAGACCTAATCCTGAATACTCATATAACATGTAGCACCAGTGTTAGAAAGGCACTTAGGGCATGCAGTGTAAGTTCCCACATTTGCACATATGAAGCCTTGTGTAAAATAGAAACATCTATACTGCAAACCTGTCAGTACAGTATGTAGGTTGCCATAGCTTATCTTAGTTGCTTTTATCTGCTTCATACGTGTGTAATATTCCCTTGAGTGCTTTTGAAGGCGAAGGCTTCTGCTAAGACAGTGATGTGTCACTTCATTTGCATGAGATTGATACAGTCTTTCCCTCTTTATTTATTTTGTGGGTGCGCAAAGACTGTCGCAAGGAGTACAAACTAGTAACAGCATTTATTAAAAAAAAATTGGTGTTTTTTTTAAATACCTTTTATACCTTGCCTTGTTCAGTGGAATTATATGGTAATGTAGAAAGTGTGATCAGTTGAACTAAGTAAATTAGTTTTTTTCTGTTCTTAGTATTTTAATAAGTAGTTTTTTCAAAGTATGTAATATCAGCTTTCAAATATAGGTTTATTAATAGTTTGTATGTTAATTTGATAAGATTTGACAAGGCTGCAGCTATTAAATAAGAGTACAGTAATAACAGTATTCTTAGCCTTTAGGAGTCCTACTAAGCACCCTAAGAAGGGTAGCTAAAGTTCAGTGTTAATTTTAATCCACAAAAGCACGATTCTGCATTTTCTCACTGCTAAGAGGAGTAATATGTCTCTTCAGTAAAAGTCTTCGCATGTTGTTTTAAGAACATGGAGATATGTTAGTATATTCACTCTGATACTGGGTCAGACACAAGCACTGAATATGAAGCCTATGAACTTCATCTCACCTACCATGTGAATGACAAATGGGCATCATGCCATGATAACTTGATTAATGCAGTGTTTTCATCACCACTTATGTGCGTGTGT
This sequence comes from Tenualosa thibaudeaui, assembly GCA_027481765.1. Lineage (NCBI taxonomy): Eukaryota > Metazoa > Chordata > Actinopteri > Clupeiformes > Clupeidae > Tenualosa > Tenualosa thibaudeaui. The sequence continues at coordinate 13,425,921 of JAIFZK010000009.1, forward strand.
TGTTTGGCTTTTGTAGAGATAGCCTATGCCTTAGTGCAGAGATCTGCCTTAAAGCAACAAACTGCATGTGCATTTCTGGATAAAAAAGCTCATTAATTTCTATATAAGTGGAAAAACAGATCTCAAGGTGTTGCAGTGTGCAAAAATTAAGGAGAACTCTTTATCCCTAGTCTTCCACTATTTTGTATTTCAAAACACTTTTGTGGCTGATACATCTCACAAAGCACATTAAAAACTTTTTCTACCTTGCACTATGACCTTGTGATTGTGTTTCTCAGAAGGCACATGAAAAACCTTTCCACCTTGCGCTAAGACCTTGTGATTGTGTTTGCGCACTGCACCTTACACAGTTAACATGTCAACTTATAAATATTTATAATGTCAAATATATTTCTTAATGTCATGCAGCAGTAAATAGTAGTAGTATTTTGCTAAAGCTCTCTATTCTCTAGTAATTTGTTTTTATAGTTACTTCAGATGCTTCAGATGAATGTTGTATTGCTTCTGTTTATCTGCTGATGTTTTCCTACACATTGTTTGCAAATGTTTATAATATATTGCCATCAAGTGTTAATGTTGCAACTCACCAGGACTGTTAATGGCACGAAGTGTAGCACCTCAAACCAAGTTCCTCTCACCGTGTGGCATTTCTCATTTACTCATTTCTCATGTTTGTTTTTGGGGTCAGTCACGTCTCTTATCAGTCTGCCTTTCTTTGTGATGGGTCATGTGCAAGATGTATCTTTTTGCTCTGTCTGTCATCCATAAGCACACTGAGCTCTTTCTGTCCCGTGCTCACGGGACCTGAAGGAACTCAGGGGTTTTACTGAGAAAGACACTTAACAGCACTATGCCAGAGGGCTAAGACCCTCAGTAGGTATGTTCTTCCATTGCTGCTTGGCGCATCTCCCTGCAATGCAGAGAAAAGGGTTATCCATAACATACCAGTGAGGGTACCAGTGAAGATAAAGACAAGGAGTGGGGTCTGTGAGGTGTTACAAATGCTTTGGATTGTGTCTTGATTTTAAGAGAGAGAGAGCAAACAAAAAAAAAGATGAAGATAAATGGGACGCCAGTAATTAGATCGCAGTTGTGATTTTCCACATCAGCCTCCCAGAATTTAACCTCGATGTGTAACTGCAGTGCAATAGTAAGATAATTTAAATATTTGCATGATAATGACCCGACTAAGCTTTCTGCAGTTCGGAAAGAGCGAGGGGGTAACGGGGGTGGGTGGGTGTGCTGCTCCGAGTTCAAATCCAGAGCATTAGTAATCCTTATATTTCTCTTCCAAGAGTTCTTGTCTTGCTTGGTAAAATCTGCCACAGTTTGGTCACACAGCATTATTACACATTACCAGAAAAAACAAAACAAAACAAACAGTACAGTTGCTTTTCTGTTTTTGCTTTACACAAAGAGCCAGGTACATGAATCAGATTTGATTACTTCTCCATTTTTTACTTCTCCTTTACGAAATTTAAGTTTTTTTTTACTGATAACACCTCTGCCTCACCGTTATCACATCTCCATTAATGCTGACCAAGAATTATTTTATATCATTTCAAGAAACGCAGTAAACCTGGCAGTACTTAAACTGAACGAGCAGGGCCTGTTGGACAAATTGAAAAACAAATGGTGGTACGACAAGGGAGAGTGCGGCAGCGGGGGCGGGGACTCCAAGGTCAGACCCAGTATGAGTGAACCAGCGGGTAACCACCACCAGCAGGGGGTAACCGGCAACTACTGCTAGCAAACACATCGGCTGCAGCCCCCCAAAACACCCTTATTCTATAGCCTTCTCCCCACAAGGAGAAACACCATCTCCCACAATGTCTGCAGGCTTATTAGAACTTATTTGGATTTTCCTGTCTTTTCTGCAAATTGGGTGAATTCATGCATGTGAAAAGGAAATAGAAATGTTTTGAGTTGCCACATGTTGTGTTTGACAAAGTGGCCACAAAGATTTAGGAGAACAAAACAGACTCAAATGTGCATAACCGAGTGTTTTCATATCTTGCCGGTTACCCAAAGTGATATTGTAATACACATCTTGCAGTAGGGAGAAAGGAAGCCAAGCTAGATGGAGTATTAACTCATATCACTTTGTCAGTTTCAAAATGTGTTTGTGATTTTTTTTTCTATCTATAGACTATCTGTAGAACACATCAATACATAATTATGGGTGTATGTTTACTACTATGTGCTGAATAACATAAGATAACATGCTTAATGTTATTTATGTTATTTCTCCGGTTGAAGAATCCCTGTAAACCTAGCGGTGTTGAAACTCAATGAGCAAGCCGTCTTAGACAAAATGAAAAACAAATGGTGGTACGATAAAGGGGAATGTGGAAGCAAGGATTCCGGAAGAAAGGTCAGTCCACACGTTGGTCCTCTACTTAACACCAAGAATCCAGCATTAATGCCTCGTCAAAGGTCTCTCTTCCTCCCCCCTTGGCACTCAGCTCTCTCTTCAAGCGCTTTGTCTCCAATCTGCCATTTGCCCATTTTGCTCTGGCATCTGTTTATTCCCTCTGAGAATCTTCTAGAAAGTGCCTTGTTGTGATGTCCCTGAAATGTCTGTTCAGGGGGCCTGTACAATGCTCTCTAGGCCAGCCTAGGCTGCTCAGCAGCTAAGGCTTAAACCAGAAAAAAATAAATAATTTGTTGGTTCATTGAAATGAGTCAGTTTTATTCATTACAGAACATTAAAAGCAGACTATGAGCCGAGCATGAAACTGCTCAGCGTGATGTTTTGAGAGATCCATATTTTCAATTAAATATTTAAACTACGCAAATACCTTAGGGAAAATGCCTAATGTGCATACAGCAAAGATCACTTCAAAGGCCTATAAAAAATATCCATGCTCTTCAAACATTTCCCTCTTCAATCACCGTTACTATAAAACTGTTGCATTGCAATTGTCATATATTTCACACTATGGGTTGTTCATTTTTTTTCTCCTCTACCTTGATGAGCCTGTGCAGCTTTTTGTTCTGAAAGGCTTGCCGTTTTCAAGCTTGTCCCTCTCTCTAAAGACCAGAGCAAATGACAGTTTGGAGATAAAGGGGCAGTGAGATGAAAAAAATTCCCAACCCCAAACCCCAAACCCCCCCCCCCCAACCCCCCTTTTCATAACTGGTTTGCTTCCCTCGAGAGTCTCCCTCCAGTGGTGTTCCCCCCTGTTCACCCGTCCCAAGACAATGTGCATGCTGTTGGATGAGACCTCAAAAGCGATCACCAAGCTGATGCATGACACTGATGCCCAAAGCCCTTCATGTGATGATGCCTAACCACCAGGGCTAGTAGCAGGATTAGCATCCCTCAGTGACCTCCCCCTACAGACTCTCTATATGTTCTCCAGCTCTAAATAATTTAGTGTATATACCCGGAGGCATTATTAAAAAAAAAAAATCCAACTCTCTTCATCCATATACTGCATGGCCCCTCCAATATATGAACATAGACGATTTAAGCTTTTAAAGAAAAAAATCGGCGAGTTCAATCCTTAAAGAATGTCCTTTTTTCTTATTATTGTTATATATGTCATTAACCATGCATATCTGTTCTGTATATCTGAACACTGTCAGAGTAGTATTAGTCAGTCAGATTGATGGATATCCAAGTGATTTGTGCATGCACCTGCATGTGTTTTTGTGAATACTGCCTTAATTACCATTTGATATCTATAGCATTGATGTAAAAGTAAATTGTGCTTGCTTTATTATTTTGAAGTAATATACATGTATATTTTAAAGTAATGCAAATATCTGTGTCCCTGTATGTATGAATGAAAGTGACTGATTTGAAAGAGTGTGTTTTATTTTCTTTGAGGTGCTGCCATTTCATGCATAGCTAAAGGTGACTATGTGTGTTGTCTAGGATAAGACCAGCGCTCTGAGCCTCAGTAATGTGGCTGGAGTCTTCTACATCCTCATCGGAGGCCTGGGGCTCGCCATGCTTGTGGCCTTGGTCGAGTTCTGTTACAAATCCAGAATTGAGTCGCAGAGGATGAAGGTGTTGCACTTAATACTTTGATGCATTTAGACACACACATATTAGAGTGTGTGTGTGTGTAAGAGAGAGAAAGAGAGAGAGAGCCCTCTAAATTCTTGCACATGTATCCATGCACACAGATACACAGGGGTACAATCCTTTTGCTTAACTGACTTGTCGCTTAAACGCTTTAGTTTGATAAGTTCATAAGTGGCTTTTGAAGCTGTCTGTTCCATTACATCATCTTAAGAATACACAACATGTGAGAGTCGCCTGTTTACTGACAACCCAAGTAATATTGTCACGGGCCTCCGAACCTCCCAGGAGCTCCCAAATATCAGTTACCAGACTCATCGGGGCCGACATCATAGTCATGTGATGGCCAAATTTTCAAGTATCAGAGCCACAAATCACAGCCCTGAACACTCTGATTAGGCTGCATCGTCAGCCCCAAAGAAGATAATCTTCCGGATCCATTGAAGTGCACTGGATTTAAATCATTTATTCAGCAAGGATGTTCAAGCCAACATCGACATCATTAGCTACAGTTTCAAGCCTACAGGGTTTCATTATGTTAAACTAATGTGAAAGAGAGTGGGCTCCAAGCAACCACACTACTGCTTTCATTATTGTTGTATTTGAGCACCATTATTTTGCTATTGCAAGAGTTTTCCCCCCACTTAAAGCCTAGTGTCAGGGCAGGAGACGACAAATCTTCAGATGTAACAATGCTATTTTGTCCATAAATACTAATTCCCTATGGACATAAAAAAGTGTCTGTGTTCGGATCATCAGTACTCTGCCAGTAACAAGCTGTTACTGTTATTGTTATTATTGTTGTTTATGATACTTTAAAGTGCTCATAATTGACTAGGGGCTCTTTGAAAAGTACCCTTTGAAAGTAAAAGTCTTCCCCTTTTATTCTGCTGTTTGAATTAACTGTTTACCAAAAACCCCAAAGGCGAGAACAAAAAAGAGTTTTGTGGTAGTGGGCGGGGTAGAACACAAACTGAGCGTAACTTTTAACTTTCTGGAATCTAAAAATGTTCTACTCCATCCCACAGACATGGACTCCTCACTCACAATGGAAGAACTTATAGTTAGTAGTATTTGAATAACATTATTGTTATTTTTATGTTATCATTCTCATTATATCCGGTTTCAACTATTTAGAATCTCTTCTAACTTGCCCATGGGATCATTGAGTTGACCAGGCTTACATTTGCACTGTTAGTAGTGGGTTTATGCTGTAACTGCATACGTGACAAATAAATCTCTTGAATCTTGAATCTTATCTGAGTTAACTGTCCACATGTTTTTTTTTTTTGGTCTCTGTTGCCTCACAGCAAATCATTGACGCAGCCATGCTGAGTTCCACACTTAGCCGAATCAGCGGCTCGGGGAGCGGGGGTGAGAACGGACGTGTGGTCACCCACGACTTCCCCAAATCCTCACAGACTCTCCCCTGCATGAGCCAGGCGACCAGCCTGGGCCTGAGCACCACGGGCATGTGACGACCACCCTAGGTCAGCCAGCGGCGTTCACCAGATGACACGAGGGTGGGAAAACGGAGAGATTGGGAGAGAAAGAGAGAGAGAGAGCATGTGTGTGTGATAAAGAAGAGGAAGAAGAAGGAAGAAGGGAAAAAAAAAAAACGTTGCACTGCGGTATTCCGCTCACCCGCCACTGAACTACTGCCAAATGGATTCACTGACTGCTCTCTCTGGATTCCTACATGAAAGATGAAGGGAAGATCACCATTTTCTAAGAAAAAAAATCGTTAAAAACAGAAGTTTGGTCATTTTTTGGAACTCATCTGCTGCAATAAAGAAGCTGTTTGGAAGTTTTTTAAAAGGCATACTTTTGTGGGATAATGGGAAAGCAAAAAGGGAAGCTTGCCCCAAAATAGTAACTGTTGCACTATGCCAGATCTGATTCTCTCCTTTCCTTTGCTGTTTTTAAATAGTTATGTGCAAATAATCTGCGTTGTCTGCCTTACCTTTTAGTCTGTTACTACTCAATCACCTGGGCTGTGAGTCCCATGTCTCAAATGATATAGCTTTTCCACTATGTTTTGCCCAGTTGTTTTGCAGGGCCACTTGCAATGGAAAGGTATTAATGTTTGGTTTCATTTCTGAGAAGATTTTCAAGACAGGTGGTACAGGCTGGTTTGGGCTAGTTTCATTGCACACGATCAATGCCATAATGTCTTCCATCTTAGTATGATTTTTTGTGTTACATTGCAACTCTTCACAGGGAAAAAAAACCTTGTTGTAAAGCATTGACTCCCCTTGTCCTAATAGCCTGACAAGTTTTTTTTTTCTTTTTTTTTGTATTAATTATGAAGGAAAATAGTCATGAAAGAATAGCTATTTCCCTTTGTTATTTTATGTCCCACATTTGTATATGTATCCCCTCAGACCATATTGAAAAGAATCAGTACCTTTGAGGATTCAAACCATAAGGCTGACTAACTAGCTTTTGTTTACCACACAGACGCCATGGTGTACCCAGGGAGCCAGAGAACACAACAGAGACTACAAATCGCAAAGACAGACAGAACAGACAGAGTCAGAGCCATGCTATTTATTCACTGTTGTTTTATGAAAGCAATTAACTATTTGACAAAAAATGCAAAATTACAAAATAGTCATATTCTCTATTCTTTCAGTGTTTTTGTTTTAGGTGGTTGGTAACCATGTTAGTCTGATATTGACTGTTTTCAGTATATGTGGAAACAACACAACATATTTGTGAGTTTTTGACACTAAACTGATGATGCACATCTCAGCAAAAAATCTGTGGCATTAAAACAATTACTTTAGACTTAACAGTCTAATTCTGTCTGCTCTGCAAGCCCTACACAGTATAGCAATTTGTTAGCTTCTTAACTATGAGCATATTTAACTATTTACAGTGAATCAGCGATGACAAGATGGTTGCTCTCGGTTAATCAGCAGCTTGTCGGCAAATACATCAAACCACCATTAATCACTTCCTGTCTCATGTTACTTCACCCTCCACCCCATTCCACCCCACACATAACAATGCGTTTGAAACAGCATCTGACGCATGGAATCAAAGCTTCTGACATGCTGACATGACAAGGCCCACAATAGGAAACTGTTGCACTTCAGTGCCAATGTGCCAGACATTTTTGCTTTATTTTTTTGTAACTATGAGTTTATGAGCACAAAACTTACATTCATAAACATAATGTGTTATTTTATCGTGTTACATTTAATATACTTTATTACCATTATGAATCATAAGCAGATGTGTTGAATTGATTCAGAGTTGTTTCTATCTGTATGTTTTCCTAATTTAATTTGGCATAGCACAATTGTAGAGTGTGTCACAAACACAAAGGGTTTTTCATATTTGAATGGATTTGTATAACAATAATAATGACTGAAAATAAATGACATAAAGAATAAATACCTGTATGATATATTTGTGCAGATAAACTGATTACTTTGTTGAAGTGGTGTTTGAGTCAGTTCTGTTATGAGTTTTGGTTTTAGTCCTGTATTTGTAGTGAAATTCTGTTGAAATTGTCCCTCTTTGATTTTAAGTTTATTTTATTCCCTTTCCTGTTGAAATACAAGTCCTTAATTTTTGTGTTGGCATCAGACTCACAAAAAATACCTTTTAGAAAAATGACAGCAAGATGTGCTTTGCATTGTGATGGGGAAATGTTGATGAGGAGTGATCAAAAATAAAATATGAACTTTTTTCTAAACACATCACTGGATGATGGTCTGAATATTATTGCTATAGTTTTTTTTGTGCCAGGCAAACAGATGAAAGCCATCTGCAAAGTGAGCAGCATGGACGCGTTCAGGCATGTGAGAGCTTCAAGTAGAGATCTGTTTTACAGTTACCCCCCACAATCCTCCCATAAAAGTCTGGGCCAAAGCTGGAGAGTCAGAGGTGAACTAGTTCACACAATCTCATTTGCTCACCATAGAGGTAATAAGAGAGGTGAGGTTTCATTTTTTTCCTCTCCCCTCTTCCTCTATTCACTAAACCAAATGGAGGAATATATGAATTTATCCCCTTCACTGACTGCTCATCTAATACGCCTATTCATAGGGTCCACCATTGTGCTTCGGCAGTTGGCCTTATAGGATGGCATTGGTCTCAATAAATGACACATTTGCTCTCACATTCCTTTCTCCATAGGTCGGGCCTTTTTATTGACAAACTAAGTGAAATACACTCTCTCTCTCTCTCTCTCTCTCTCTCTCTCTCTCTCTGATGCACTGTAGCATAGGGAGTTGCCAGACTGTTACATGTGTAGCAGAAACTGATGTTTCAGTAATGTCCTCCCCAGCCCCATCCAACATCTGCTCGCAAGCAAAACTCATCCCCTAATCTAACAATGACTTTGATGTGTGTTGGTTATACCAGCAGCTTGTCCTCTGCCGTTGTTAGATCAGACTGCTCAGTCAAGCCTGACTGTACTCTCCAATCTACACAACTCATTTGTCTCATTTCACTGTTATCTCTGTGTAGCGCTAATTAATTGGGTTGTGTGAGTGTGTGCAGTTGTGTGAGTGTGTGCAGTGTGTCTGTCTGTCTGCGTGTGTGTGTGTTTGTGTGTGTATGTGCATGCACACAAGATCATGAGTATGTTAGAGTGTTTTTCTCCTAAGCAGTTAAAGCTGACAGAGACACATGCTTTGAACTGAGCTTTAGTGGAGGCTTTATAGACACGCCAATATCACCTTGGATTTTAAATTGCAAATATACTCTCTCCCTCACATGAGGAACAACACATTTGCATTTGGACAGAAACACTGGGGTTTGGTACACAGCAGAAGTGTGAATCTAAACAAAGCACATCTCTGAACTCAAATTCATATCTACAGTATTTTACATTTATGCATTTGGCAGACACTTTAATTCAAAGCAACTAATGTTTGTCAACTATCTAGTTAATTCAGGGCCAGTCTCCCCTAGAGCAACTTAGGTTAAGTACCTTGCTCAAGGGCACAACGGTAGCAACCAGGATTTGAACCCACAATTTCCAGGCTACAAGTGTGCTAACCAGGTTCCTTAACCACTTGGCTATCACTATCCTCATGTTCACCTTTTGTTCTCTATAGTCTCTGCTTCCAGTAAAGTGTACCCAAACTGGAAGAGACACTATCTGGGTGCAGAGCTTAGCATCTCAGACTCCTGAGGCTCTGTCCAGATCAGATAAGACAGTCTTGTATCACACTTTATGATATACTGCGACAAGGTAAACAGAAGTCAGCACTGTACTGATAGGATGGTGATGACAAATCATTAAACACAGCTGTCGCCTCCTCAGATGTTTGCACTGTTCGTGTCGGTAGGGTTAAGTTGACCCAGGCCTTTCTGAAAGACAAATCACTTGTGGTATTTGTCTGGACACAGGTTGCGTTCAGCAAAAGACATCACACACATCATCCTCTTGTACAGTTTTTAATAAACACCTTTGAGGTAGACGCACTGGGCACATTTTTACAGCACATTTTTTGTAACCAATACAGCAGCACTCATTGCAAATACTGTTTTTTGGTTGTTGTATTTGAGGAAGGCTGACTATAGAGCTCTCAAGTCAATATCAGAGAAACCTTCCTTTTGTTTCATCAAAGCAGAAAAATATTACAGTGCAACCCTACTCAGACTGTGGAGATTGAGCAGAGAGACTCATTAATGCTTTTCTTGTCATCCTCTTCTCCCTCAGATAAGACAGAGATGAAACTGTTTTCAGTGGCCACTCTAAGATCGTTTGAATGCAGCTTATATATCCCACAATGCAGCTCTCAACGCTGTGTGAACGTGTGAAGTATAAATCTGAATCGATGCACAGATGATGCCTCCTATAGTATAAAACAGAGACATTTTTTATCCCACAGTCCCACTATCCGAGTCTATATGCACATTCTTAAGGCCTGATCAGTATTCCAGTATCATTGTTTCCAAACAAAAGGAAGATGTATTGGTGAGACATGATTTGGAGAGCCCATAAATTTCCTCTCGTGGGATCCAGCCCTCACACAGATAAAAAAAACAACCTGTGAGCACTTCTGCCTAGCTCTGCAGTAGCCAGGAGAGCCTGGAATCATGTTTTATAATGTTTATCGTAAGTTTTCAATAAAATCAATGGGCAACGGGAAAGGTTCTGAAATTAGCCTGCAAAAAAACATCATGCCTGTATCATGAATTCTGAAGCTCCTTCTTTGGTACAGCATTCAGGCAGCAGTCCCTTCAAAGACCCACATGTCAATCATTCCTTTGTTTGAAAACGAGAGCACATATCTCTTTGTTACACTCCTAATTTTTGCTATCTCACAAGTGATCGCTGTGATATGCGTTATTATGGTTTGAGATGCAGCACACCAATATTAACCTTTTGACCGTGCTGGGTGGCAACAGCCTCAAAAGAGCTTCAGAACGGCTTTGATATTTTTTTCCCCTTTAGACCTGAGGCAGTTCCAGTCTACAGCCACAAAATAAAGTTTTTCTTCTAAGTCCAGCTCTGTGAACTCTTGCAGGGAGGAGTAGTATTGATTCTCTTATCGTTTCAATCCAGCTTTCCATCTGAAAGGCCTAAGCCCATCAGGGTCTGCTGACCCTGCAAACTAAAGAAACATAAGCTTCCTGGAGGAGAAACTTTCCAGTTAGCACCATGTACAGATATTGGGGCACGTCTACTTTACTACACTGACCTCCATGGCTTATATTTCTGTTACATTCCGTTACATCTTTTCTTTAACCTCTCATTTTCTGCTACAAGTCTGTTTTTGAGAACAACCAGTTTTGATACATGAGACCAACACATGTAGTAGGTTCAATATTCTTAAATAAAGACATGTTATTCTCTCATGAATTCTGTTTTCAACCTGTACATTAACCTCTCCAGACAGTGTTCCGGTATTATACATGCACTGACGGTTCTCTACATTGATAGCTTTGAAGTACAGCAACGCCTTTTATCATTTCCTCTTTTCCTTTGCTCCCTCCCAATACCCCTGCTCATGTTCAATCCCTTGTTCTGAAATGAACTGCATGTTCATAGACTTGGCCAGAGTGAATGCTGTGTGAATGTGATATGAGCACTACTAAAATCTTGGAAGATGATTTTAAAATGTACGTGGTTTTAGGATGTCACGGCCTTGGCCAAGTGGCCCAATGCAGTGCTGGGGGATGGGGGGTTGTGGTCTCAGAGGAACAGAAGTCCATGGGGGTTCTGCAGTATGTCAACTGCTTGCTGTGAACTTCATTGTTCACAGAGTAAACATCTGTGCCACTCGATTTCGCAGTTCTCAAATCCGTTACCATGCCAACCTTACAATTCCACTGCATGGTGTCTAGCTTGAGAATCTACCTTTTCAGCTGCAAACCCTGCAGTATGGCATATTTCCATTTGTTCTTTTTCCTCCTGAGTCTTAAATATATATGCTACTACACTACAATGACAAAAGCAAATGGAGTTTGTTAGTAAAAGCATCTGGATTGTTCCAACCGAAGTTTAAACCGTAGTTTGTATTGATGTCTGATTCCTGACAGTTTCTAAACTCTTGTTAGTTTGACAACTTAGAAACACACTCACACACACACACACACACACACACACACAAAGAGGCACACACACACACACTAAAAGCTCAGTGGGTCGTCCTCTCTCATAACACTAATGACAGCAGAATATGGGCAAAGGCACCATTATGGCAGCCTAGCAACAGCTGCAGGAGTGGCAACGTGGCAGGGGAGCACAGCCGCCCTCCCACTGTAACGGCACACACGTGTGTACTGTTCTGTGAAGTAAGCGCAGTGAGGATCTGCTGCTGCCGGCGTGAACCCAGACATCCGAGGAGCAGCAGGCTGGGCTCTTAGTGGGGAAGGATATTACAGTAACAACTCTCCCTACAGTTGGTGTTTAAGGCAGCCTTGGGATGGATCCTGTAGGTGTTGAAGAGCACTTTGGCCACCACAGCGGCTAATGGGACATTAGCGGTATGCATAAACTGTGGGAGATTCGGGAGAGAAGATCAATAGCAATCTGTTGCTACAGCAGTAGCAAATGGTAGGAAAGCTGTTTAAAAATCTGGAGTGCTACTTGACACTGAAAAAGCTATACTGAAATTGCATATAGAAAGCTATAAACTTCTTGTTTGTCTGACAGTTTTGCAAGTGTGACCTCTCCTAAACTGAACTTCCCTTACAGTAGTTATATCGACAAACTCAGGCCTGGAACTTTCACCTAACTCTTAGCAGCCATCTCAGAACTGGATGTAATACTTTCCACCAGCAACCATCTTCATGATAGTTCTACAGTTAAATGGATGACATCACTATTTTAGATAGAAATGGGAGTTTGGTCAGACACAGAGCTCAAGGCCTTTAACATCAATGCTTGAGCTTCCTGTGACAAGCTGTTTGCCAGTTCACCTACAGTAACAGGTCAGGTGTTTGAGAACATTCTAGAGCTATTCTATTGTGGACACAGGGAAAAATACAAAGGCCACAACAACTGCAAACAGGAAATGGCAAAACGCCAGACTGTGTTAGTAGCTGCAAATAACAGCCATTTCAAATGCACGCATTGCTATTGCACATCACAAATACACATCACTTAAAGGTAAACTGCATTTGTGCAGTTCATGTTTGTGTGTGTGAGATAGAGAGAGAGAGAGAGAGAGTGAGAGAGAGATAGAGAGAGGGAGAGAGAGACGGACACTGAATGTTACGTGAAAATGTATGCAATAATGATTTCCAGCGTTAGGGATGTGTGGTGTTAGCCAGAGTTGGGATGTTCTACATGTAGATGTTATTAATGTGTTTTTATAATGAGCCAAAAGGGAAGCACTGGTATCAGGTCAACATCATGAATCTAACATCACCTATATGCAACATGGACCTACAGCCTACATTGCCCTGCAATCTGTTAAATGTCCTTGGCAGGTGGGGTTGGGAGATCAGGAAACAAAAGGAATTTGGATGGGATACATTTTAATCACACGGTGCACAAACATGGCAAATCTCAAACCTGTCTAAAAGAGGCTAAATGATTCTAATACCTTTTTTGTGTTAAATTCTGAAAATTGCTTCAGGTGGTCCTCTGACTGTATCCAATGTTGGAGTAACAAAAATGTTTTTTTTGGTTGTTGTTTTTTTTACGTTGCCCAAGGCAAGTAAGCTACATGGCAAAATGTGGCTTGGACAAAATCATATACTGTTCTAGCCAATCAGTGCTTTACATAATCAACACATCTTAAGGAACATGGCTGGGAAAGTGTGATTGATTGCTTGGTGAGCTAAACCATTTTCCAAAATCACAGACTCTGCCTGAGGCCAGACCAACAATGTTGGAAGCATCTGAACAAGAATGTTGTCCTGCCCCAGTTATAAAAAGATAGATATTTTTGGGCTAATTTTATGACACCAACCAGAGGTACTTTATATTAACCTACAGGCATTTAGAACCTTTACAACCACCACAATTTCATAATGTCACAGGTTGAGCTTTAATACTTCTCCTTAACAGCTGCTCTGAGACTGAACATTATTATCATTGCTACTTATATTACTAAACTGCTAATACTTCTACCACTGCTGCCATTGCGGTTGCTGCTGCTGCTGCTGCTACTAACAGTACTGTCTTCTAAGCCACAGACAATACCTAAAAGCTGTCAGTGCCAACTTGTATTTCCTCCCAGTGCACTGCCAACTGGAATTAAAGGTCTAGAGCAGGACTTGAGTTTGAGTGATCATGGCAATTAATTTAACACATGCGATGAACAAAGGGCGGTTCTCTTTTTTTTTTTCAAAAATAGAAAATGAGAAGTGCATTTTCTCTATGATGATGAAGCCTGCTTATCTCGCTCCATGACACTCACGGCTAATAGCATGTTGTTCTCTTTCCATTGCAGCGCAGTGGGGGTGGAGAGGGTTTGCAAGGAGGAGAACAATCAAATGTGTTGCACTAAGGGGGATGGAAGAAGAGAGGGTCTGTTGAAATGCTGCTGCAAAACCAACTTCAAATTACATGACCAGAAACCCAAGAGTGAGAGAAGGAGAAGCCGCTGTGTACCAGGCAATAGTAAGAAGTGTCTCTGATTGATGACTTGCCACGAGAAGGATTTACAAACAGTAAAGCAGCCATTTCAAAATCGTTCTTGCTCTCTCTTATTTTGAAACCATGTAGAGGCAGGTTCACTGTAGTGAAAACTACTTAGTGATCATTTATGCAATTCCTTCATACTTCTGAGACACTAGGTTAAAAAAGAAAAACAATATTGAAGGGCAAAGTAGAATGACAGTGTGTCTGCTATGATAACAGAGAGCAGAAAGATAAGTTTGATGACATAAATCATTTTAATGTTTGGTTCCATAGATACTATATACACATACACTCAATGTATAGGCATGTCAGGTCGAAATTAGCTTTTTTTTTATAATACTGGCACTAAGAATTTTTTATAGCTTTATAGTGGGTTTGTGTAGTCATTGGGAAAGAGGCTGGACAGACTCCTTCCAATAATTACCTAGGTGTCATCAGAAAAAGAGAGAAATGGTTTTAGCCCCTGGTAACTACAATTTTGGCAAATGAATTTTTGGCTCTGTTAAAAACCCAGAATGAATTGAAGGCTTGAGTCCAACAGATATGTTTTGGTTTAGTCCAACAAAAATCAGAGGTATCTAAATAAGTAACAACACAGAAAAGATCTACCAGAAACATCACGAATAAAAAATGCGAGAAAGCAATTTCGGAAAACAATTCACCATCATTCTTCACTCAGGCCTTTTTGGAAACACTGTCTGAATCGCATCTATGCCAAATGCCCCCCTCAATAATTCAATCACTGTGTCTCTGGGAAGTATGGGAGGGCACCCAGATGCATGCCTAGTGCCTAAGGAGCTCCATTTCTATGCAGACCCAGTTTACCACCACTGCGCCTGAGGCTTTTTTTATGTTTGTTGAGGATGTCTGAAGTGAGATGGAGAGGATGTGAGCTTTGAAGCAAATGCATCCTGTCCAGATAACAGTAGGGACAACCATACCCATGCTAAAAAATGACTGAGAGACCCCACGAGTAAACAGCAGTGGCACGGTTAATAGGCCTGCACACAGTATGACGGCTTCTGTATTTCTAACATGTTTATTCCTCCAACAGCTTCCTCACTGAATGTTTCAATGAGCCTTGACTTTCTCACAGCCTATGAAAGTAGATTGTCCTCTTTAGCATCTGTACACTCACCTTCATACCCACTCCCCACCGTCCCCTGTTCACAGAAGCCCAGCTGGCAAACACTAGGTCAAGGTTGTAGACCAGACAAGCCCTGGGCTCAGCAGGGACTGTGGTGTTGGTTGTTCTCCCCAAAAAAGGCCCTCAGCAACTTGGCTGGCATTCCATCGGCCACTGACGCCTCTGTTTGTAGCTAGTAGCTGATACCCACCTTGGCGCCTGCTGGTCTCCAGGCAACATAGACTGTTCTTTGATGCTGGCACTAGAGGGGTTGACTTTGGGCACCATGTTTACACCATGCTGCAGATTATGTACTTTTACTTGAGGACACATGCAAAGTGAACAGAGCTGGAAGCTATGGCTCAATCTCACTTATATATAGTATAACCCCCCCCCCCAAATTGGTGTTTGTTTAATCTTGTTTCTAAAATGTTCTTGTATTAGATGTGGGGATAAGCTGCTATTATTTCTATATGGTGAGGAAAAGCCTTATCAGTCAAGATTCCCTTTAGCGCTTTTATTTGATTTCTTTGCACATTCGTGAGGATCTCCCCTGCAGGCGTATGGATTGATGCCAATATTCTGTAAAGCTTATCTGAGGTAGACACATAAAAGACTTGTGAGAGGTGTGAGCAGCACATCTCATGGGGGTCTGATGATGGAGATCAAGACAACCGGTGCTGGAGACTGAAGCTGGATCTTCTCTTCCTCCTCGCTCTCTCTGCATTTTTGTAATAAAGCCAGGACTGTGTGAATGTGCATGATGGTGTGTGTGAATATATAAATGATGGCATGAAATAAAAAAGATTATGATTTGAGTTTTATATTCTTTTCCAAATGGTTCATCACATAAAAGATGTGTTATGATTCTGATGTGAATGATTTCATTAGCATTCATTATGTCTAGAATTCTGGTGATTGAGCTCAGTTTTCTTCATTTGATGTTTTGATATACCCTAACATTATAACAATGTTATGAGATGTAGTGAGGCTCTGTGAAGGGAAATGTTATCTTTTACTTTGTTATACGTACTAGCTGAAAAGGATTGAGTATAATAGGGTTAGAATAACACCTCAAGCAGAATCCACTGAAGACGAGATAAAATGAACGAGGTTAGTCTGCTCTGGGTTTCTGATCAATAGGAGAACTGCTGGCTCCCTTCTCTAGATTCTTTGTTCAATAAAGTTGTCCTTCAGCTTCAGTAGAGATCTTCTCCACAGTGCGCATTAGGCGATTTATCAGAATAGGGTGTGAAGAAGAAAGCCTTTTTTCACTGTAAGAAGGGCTGCAGCAGAGACTCCCAGACAGCACTGGTGCCCTTCCAGACTGCTTTAAATGTCACAGCTATGAACAAAACATACGACCCAGTGTGACTTTAGGAGGATTATTGAAAAGAGTAAAACAAAGTAATCCCTCAAAATGACACAAATGACACAAAATGACAAAATGTGTAATTTTCCTGAATGAAATTCAGAGATTATTACCATATTACACACACACACAAAACTTGAGTGCTCAGTGTTACTGAAAGAGCAGCGAAGTCTGAAAATGAAGATGTTGCAGGAATAATAATGACAATAATGTTTGTTTTGAGTCTGTGTTGTGTCCACCAAAAGCATCATCTCTGATCAAAAAGGACAAATATCTCTCATTTAATGACAAGAGTTTGGTTGTAAAATATTAGGGGCTTCAAAATACTTAAATAATTGTAACTTTTAATATTTGTAAATTGCAAAAAAACTACATAATAGATTTTAGAGACAGTAATTGCCTATCTATACCATTATGACCACACCTGGACTTCTTTTATAAGAATAGATGACAATCAAGAACAGAGAAAATGTGCATGTTGAATTTCTAGGAGTATGTCTACACCTGCTGGACACAAGGGGGAACTACACAACGTTTTCTTGAGGTTATAGTAAACACTTCTTTGATGTCCTTACACCTCTCCAATCATAAGGACATTGAGTAAAGTGTTCCAAACCAGTCAATGTGTTTGATATTTTATGTTATTTCTCTCAAACAAAAACACAACACAAGATATGTTAAATCTGAAATTCAAACCCATCAATTGAACATAAAAAGGAGAGAATGGATGATTGCTTTCCAAAAGGTCAAGCATTTCTCACATATGGTCTACACCTCATCGTGAGCACAGGTTATTTACTGTGTGGATTTGTTGGAACAACAACCATTACCCTGCTCTTTTTGTGTGGTAGTGGTAACTCAGGAATAGTTGTTTCCTTTTCTCCGCCCACAAAAAGTTACCTAACACTTTATGCAGTCTAGATCCTTATTGACATAACCTACTTTTTCTCAGAGCATGACACACATAAATATAATGTAGCAGCAAACAGCAATGGGGGGGCAAAGAATATTAGCAGGCCAGAGTTGCAATGACAGTTCACCTATACACAGCTTCTTGTTAGGTGGCTACACTGTTGATTTTGATTGGCTGTAATAGACAAATGCAGATGTATCCAGTATCCAAAAAGTATCCAGTAAATGCAAGGCTTCACCTGGGGACCATCTCCTGTTTGATGGCTTCACCATCAATTCCAATTGACTGTGGCTGATGAACACTCTTTAGAATGAAGTTTAACTGTTTAACTTTTGTCACACTTAGTCTGAAAAGCATCTGACAAATTTCATGAAGAACAAAATAAAATGTGTGTTTTTGACAAAATTCGATATGGCATGAAATTATGGAATGAGATATACTGAACTCTTCTTCAAGGATCTAATTTTTCAATCCAGTTTTGCCACATGGCCCCTACTGCCCTATTGGCTCCAAATGAATTCATCAGTATCCTTGGACTGTGAGATGATTGTGGGACAAATTGCTAATACAAGACACTATTCTTAGTCAACTAGTTATCGTACATATCTCCCAGTTCTTTCTCTGTGTCCCTCTGTGTGGGCGTGTGTGTGCGTGCACGTTTTTCCCTCCTCTTCCCGGTGGAGAGCTTGCTGCAACCAAACCCTGCCTGACTGGCACACCAGTCATATGACACCTCACAGCCGAAACCGTCAAGCCCCCTGGAAAGCAGGAAAACCTGTCTGACTCATGATGGCACTTAGCCTAATGAAATAAAATTGAATATGGTGCTTTTACAGTTCTGTGGAGGGTGCCAAAGTCATGTGCTGTTTTTGCTTTACCTAGAGTTAGGGTTAGGGTTCTGATTTAGGTTACATTCTGATGTAAATTCACTGTCACCGTCACATTCCACTTGATGTTACTCGCACATAAACAAAACTACCTACATTTTGTACCATGAATTACTGTACTCTGTCCCCCGCTATATGCTCTCGTGAGTTGAGGTACAGACTCCCACCAACAACTTGATATTGCATAATGGTCAGACGCATTTTTATTAAAATCTAACGGATGGCATTCAACGGAACGCACTCAACTAATGTGTAACATTCTTAATTGGTGTCTCTAAAGTTTGGGCGTGCCGTGCATTCCACCCTTGACAAATTTGTGTTTGATGTGTAAACTGCCACGCCCTCGGGAGCACAGCGGAACACTGTTGATTTAGCCGAGGGTGTGATAACCTTACCTGTAATATAGATAACATATGTGAACCCATTAGCGTTGTGTCTATCCTTCTCGTCCTAGTAGGAAAGATATCGTTTTCTGGCAACAAGTGTCAAAAGTTTGGCCATTTCAACGAAGTAGTCATAACTAGTATTAGGCTGCGGAGACCACATTACGCTATGAGCTAAACCTATGAGGACACGTTTGGGGCGGGGCGGGCAGATGTAGCCTACCTGAGCAGGTTGTTTGTCTGTCCATCTGATCCCGAGATTTGCTCATGGATACATGAAACTACACTGCTGATGTCTCAACATGAATCGCATCGACAGTAAACTGACGAAGTATCATCTGAATGTGTAATAGCAATTTTCAATCGAAAAGGAGTACTCTCTAAATGTACGCCTATCCCATGAAGACTACCGAATCACGACCTACGACGCTTTATATTTTCAATCTTTCCGGACAGTAGGCGACATGATGCAAGATGTACAATTACCTGATTATATATGTAAAAATGGTAAGTGTTAATGCAATAGCCATTTTTGGCCCTTAGGAAACTGGGGGGCATGTAAGCTAATGTTTGAGAATAAAACTTTAGGGTAAATAGGGAAGTCTCGTCAATCAACTGAGCCTAAGCGTCTTCTGACTAGGTTTGATTTTTATTGTTATGAAGAAATAATGTTAAGCCTACCTGTAATTCCATGCCATTCCATTCTTTTGTCTGCCCATCTGCAATGTGAAGTTTTATCCATTGACACAGAAATAAATTGTGTGTTGTAATAGCTTGTTCAAAGGGCATTTCCCCCCTAGGTCATGCACCTAATGTCCTGTTTCTATGTCCACAATTTTGCTGTGCCTATATACTCTCATGAATGGGCATGAGTAGGCCCTATTTGCTCAAACACCTTTATTGACATAGCAAACATTTTTTGGCATGGATTAAACACAGTTTGTAGTGGGAACAATATGGTCTCACAATGAGGAACTGATCTAATGTTCTCCCTAATGGTGATGGGACAGACGGTATTCACATTTAGATTTTCACCCAACTCAACTTCTGCCAAGCAGGTCCACCAGCAAGTTTCACTCAAGTTCTGTTTTCAACCTATTGTCCTCTTTCTTCCTCCTGTAGAGACTGTTGTCAGGTTACTCTGTCCAGCTCGAACTTCCACTTGTGTAATAAACCCAGAGACCTTAATCAACACCACTCTGTATGACAACAGCACGACAGCAGTACTTTCAGTTAATAAATGGAGCAATTACAACTTCTGGATTGGCCTGATGCTTGCTGTGCTATCAGCCTTCTTGATTGGAGGAAGTGTAATTCTCAAGAAGAAAGCTTTGCTGCGCCTTGCCACCAATGGACAGACAAGAGCAGGTGTGTTGCATCTTAGCAATATCTTTCACAAAATGACCAATGAAATAAATGTGTGTGTGTGTGTGTAAATGTTATATCAGAAATTTGCATATTGTAACGTCATGTGTAACAAACACAAGCATGACCAAAAGCCAAATACTATAAACAAAAGTCTAAAAGGCACTAATTTGTTTGCTGCTGCTCACACAAAAATTCATTTAAAGCAACACTCATTCCATGAAACTGAAGAAATCACAGGCAGCTAAGTAGCCAGCATTCAGTTGGAGAACAACAATCATAACAGTAAGTCAATTGAAGTTGAATTCACTCAGAGGAAAAGTGTTGGTAAGGAAGTTGCCTGGTTCACTCTTGGAAAAAAGCATTCTCCAACCACCACCACAGCCCCAAGGGTTGGCTACCAAGGCTACCCTTGCTTCTGTGTATCTCTCTTCCCATCATTGGTTCCTCCACTTCCAATTGTTCATTAACACCTGATATTTTTTTAGCCCTTGCCCCTTTCTCTGGTCTCTCTTGTAATCCATTTAAGAGACCTTTGGTGTAAAAGGATGTTCTTACTTGTCTAACTCAACTGTAGTTTTAATAGGACCTCAGTTAATTAACACCATTTTCTTTTTTTTTACCTTGGACAGGAGAGGGTGGACATGGGTACCTGAAAGACTGGGTTTGGTGGGGTGGACTCCTCACAAGTAAGTTTCAAATGATGATGGTGAACATAGAAGAAATGATAATAAAAATGCCGTACAGCACAACACAACAGTATACACTTCAGCCAGTTGCAACACAGCCCTATGGAATAGCATTGTGTCATAGCACAGTAAAATGTGTCATGTGTCAACATCAGCTGGCATAACACTCTGTAATATTACATTGTGTGTGTGTGTGTGTGTGTGTGCTTATGTGTGTGTTTGTGTGTGTGCTTATGTGTGTGTGTGTTTGTGCATGTCTCTGTGTGTGTGTGTGTGTGTGTGCTTATGTGTGTGTGTGTGCTAATGTGTGTGTGTGTGTCTTTCTCAGTGGGAGCAGGCGAGGTTGCTAACTTTGCTGCGTACATGTTTGCGCCTGCCACAGTAGTTACTCCGCTGGGAGCTCTAAGTGTTCTTATCAGGTTGGTGAACACAACTCTTGACACCATTAACACGTTGCAACAGGTGACTGTATAAGGTTAAACTCAAGCAGCATGAGAACATAGAATCTATTGAACAGAACTGAAACTTTCCCACAGTGTTTAAATGAATGTGTAAATGAAAAGAATGATTAAAAAAAAACCTGCTGAAAATATATATTTCAGTCCAGGTGTATATTCACACATGACAATTTACCATAACTGACTTTGAAACTATATGTAGTATTATCATTTGTCTTAAAATACTCCTCAAATTCTGTTGGTAATATTTTTTTGTGCAAAATGACTGTACTTCCAGTGCTGTTCTGTCTTCCCACCTGCTGGGGGAGTCAATGAACCTGTTGGGAAAAATGGGATGTGTGCTCAGCTTGCTTGGCAGCACCATAATGGTGATCCATGCCCCAGAGGAAGAGGAGGTGACAACCCTAAGGGAAATGACGGAGAAATTATTGGACCCTGGTGAGTTGAAATCAGTAGTGACTACAATACCACAGTGCTAACAGCTACTTCTACTACAGCCACTATTATACAGCTATTATGGCAATCACATTATAATTATTATAAAACTGTACTAGTATCTATTAAGATTAGAAGTTATATATAAGTTATATATAAAAGTTCTATATAAAAAAATGCTACCAGTATATACCACCAACACAACTATTACTTATATTGTTGCTAATGTAGCTGCTGCTGCTGATGGTGGTAATATACCTGTAGTCATTTCCTACATAGTTGCACAGTGTGTAAACTGCAGGCCAGAGTTTTATGCAAACTATATATATAAACACAGGTTCTTCAAGGGATACGCCACCTTTTGGCCAATTTCCACCTCCCCTAGAGTTAAACAATTGAGTATTCATACTTTCTTCAGTTCATCCAGCCGTTGTCTCAGTCTGACGGTAGTGTTTTTAGCTTCAGGTTAGCATATATCGTTGAATCATTTGGTTGCCAATAGCACCTCACCCATTAGCATCTAGCTTAAAAATGTCCACAGGATTCTGTTTTTTTTCCTATTTAAAATCAGTTTTTAAGTGATTTAACATGGAACTATACTCTCATTCTGGTGTAATAATCAAGCAGAGCAATCAAGGCATAGATCAAGTAGTCTAAGCATAGCTCAGTGAGCCCAAGCCACTGTTCCTTGATTCCAAGAGTATGTTGATTTTGATTTTGTTGATTTACGCAAAGAAAAGCATTCCCATGTATAACCCTTCCCCCATGCTCATAGATTAAATCATTTAGCAAAATCAATGTATTAACTTCCATCCCCTTAGGCTTTCTGGTATACGCCATCATCCTGTTGGTGACCTGCTTAGTGCTTGTCTTCTACGTGTCTCCCCGCTGGGGTCCGACCAACATCCTGGTGTACATCATGATCTGCTCCCTGCTGGGGGCCTTCACTGTGTCCTCGGTCAAGGGCCTGGGCATCGCCATTCGCACCGTCTTCACCGACCTGTCCGTCCTGCGCAACCCGCTCACATGGATCTTGCTCCTGACGCTGGTGGGCTCTATTGTCACGCAGGTGAACTACCTGAACAAGTCACTGGACACCTTCAACACTCTGCTGGTGTACCCCATCTACTATGTGTGCTTCACCACCGTGGTCCTCACCACCTCCATCATCCTCTTCAAGGAGTGGTTTGCCATGTCCGGCGTGGACATTGTGGGTACCGTCGGGGGTTTCTTGGTCATCGTGCTCGGCGTGAGCATGTTGCACCTGTTCAAGGATGTACCCGTGACTTTGAAGGGGCTCCAGAGTAGCCTGTGCCAACCAGTGGCATTGAGGGAGAGCACACCCAAGAGGGAGGACAAGCATATCCTCATTGAGAACATTGAATGCCTTCCACCTATGAGAGAAGATGGGCCTCGAGTGTTCATTATTAGTTAAGAGGCTCCAGCACACACACACACACACACAGACCTGGCTTGGCGTACATGTGAGTTTCTCTAAAAATTATGTATTTTAGTGAATTTAGTCATTTCTTCTGCTGATGACAAGATAAGATGACACAGTAGGCTGTGCAAAACAGACCACTGCTGAAAGTAAGTCAGTGACGCAGGATTAAAGTTTGCCAGTAGTTCTGGCAATAGATTGTGGGATTGTGGGAAGTATGAACCCCTCTTAACCATCTGCCTTAAAAAATCATGTACCTGCTGTACCTATGTAAATAGCAATCCAAAGCACCTTTTTTTTTTTTCTATTAATTACTACTTTGAATTTATTTGATTTAATTTTATTATACATTATTATTATTATTATTATATGTCTGGATTCCCATGCTTGAGGCTTTCCTGCTGTTGTGAAAAAAAAAAATTAATAGATAATTTGGCACTTTGCATTTGTCTCGCTTCTGTCACTGGGAGGCGCTCATTCACCTCTAACTGTTTACCTTTTAAGCTGCCATTGGGAAGAATTTCAAGAGGAGCGATCTGTGAGGGGCACTGCTGCATATTTAAGTCAGTTATGGTATCTATTAGTTAAAAACAGTACATTTACATTTCAGTATTGAAAAGCGTGGCTAGAAAATAAGAGGTGTAAGATGAATGGAAGGGTAGAATGTGCCCAGGTAGAAAGTGCTCAGTATTCCTCATTATGGTCAGCGCTGTAAAAGAGATAAGTTAACCACTTTAACTACTATAATGTAACATAACAGCATGCTAGTGGAGTTAAACGTAGACCATAAGGTGTTAAGTGCATAGAATCGGATGGGATTTGCCATCTCAAGATGTTTCAAGAGACTCAGTGTATTTCTGACTCTTCAGCATCATTCATTCATGCACATTTTTACGTGCCTACTTTTCCATTGTGCGTGTTCTCAAGTGCCCTTAAAAAACAGCATGCATCCTAAGGCACTTATTCATACACTTGAAAGCAATTAAAATGTTCCAACAAACTGTAATGGTAAAGAGTAATTACACTTCAGCATATGCAGCCAGCACAGAATTAATTACTGCTATTTACTGCCTTGAATTTTCTTTGGCCTAAAAGCTTTTCTTGATATCATAGCATTTTTACAAGCATAAATATATCCCCTTGTCATTAGGCCAAATTAAGCGGTGAGTAGAGGACTCAGGAAGTGCAATGAGATCGTGGTAAAGGAGTCAAGGTCCTACTCGGAGGAACAGAGGCAAACCATCATACATCCTCATTACTTGGTTTTTACCAAGATCAGTAAAAGGGTTCATTATGCTGGAAAGCATGAAAGCCGCATGCACATCATGAAATGTGCTTTAGCATATTTAACCAAATACAGGCACTGGAAAGATGTTTTATTTATGAATACATGCAGTTAGGTACTTTTACTTCTACAATCCAAAATGCAGTGTAAAGGACTCAAGTACATGGAGAGGAAACTATAGCACAGAGAGGTGTGTACCGAGTTGGTGATGCTTTGCCTTCATATCCTGTTGAGAGGGTAAATGTCAAATGCAAGTCTTGTCAGACAAGTTTGACTACCGTTCATGGTACATTTCATTATCCAACCACCAGATGTCCCTCATTGATTTCAGACACCTATGCATCCCTTCCTCATGTTACACATTTGACAATCTGATATGGCATTATTAGGGAAAGTACATGGGAGAGTTGATATGTTGTAAAAGTATGTTGGATAGTGTGTTTGCACATGTCATACAGACACACTAGCGGCACACAGTTTTAGAGAAGGATGTTCTAGCCTGCTCGGTGAATGTGTTAGTGTTTCACTATACACAATATGTGTCCATTGACTGAATAAATTAAAGCATCAAACACATCTTAATGACATATGAACAACAATAAGAAAGCCTTACGACAAACTTTAGATAGACATAACTGAACACTATAACAACTTTTTATTTTCTGTTGTATGTTATAGAGCAGAGAGGCTTATTACCCATTGCAGAGTGGATAAAACAGTGGGCCAGGAAAGAACAGGTTCTGAGGGGTATGCAATTCTGATTTCAAATTAATAGAACTGACAGTGCAATTGAGATATGAGGGGTTGTCTGTCTGCAGCCGAGCTCAAAGAGGATTTAATTAAGTACTCAGTACATGACATGATTAATGGCATGTTTAAGGCATGCATTGATTGTGATAGCTAGTCTTAGACAGAAGAATAATAATTATCTCCTCTTGAGTGTTTGCTTGTGATAATGATTCAAATCATGCAGCTTCAAGTCTTGGTGTTTAGTGTATTAAATGTAGTTCAATTTCAGGTGTTGAGCTTGCTCTCTCACTCAGTTTGCCACATGCTGAAGTTTAGGGTTGGACTCTCTGTTTTCACAGTGGGCATAAAAAAGATAACCTCTGAATGTGCAGTATATATCAATCAAAGGGGCAAAAGCAGTATCCTTGTTGTTTTGAGCAGTATGTCTACCAATCAATCAAAAGTGCAAGAGCAAAAGTAACTGTAATTTTCACTTCGCTGCCAAATCTAAATGTCAAACCACTAGACAAGCTAGCTACTAACTAGCTACTATTGTCAATTAACCAAATTGTGTAAACTTTTAATTTAGTTTTCCTAATTAATAGCTGTCGTCAATTATCCAAAATTATCCAAAATGTGTAAAAATTAGTAAAAAAGAATTGTGACAAGTATGTTCAATATCTTCATATTCAATATCATAATTTGATGTTTAGTAGTAGTTATATCATCGCTGAATGTAGAAGTGGGTTCTAGCTCAAAACTGCTCATGTGCAGTTAAAGTATACTAATTGCAGTCTATTATTATACTCTAATGGTGTTGTTAATTTAATTATGCAAACTAAATCATGATTAGGTCCTAAAAGGTAGGTCCAATATGCAATTAAACATCAAGTCCAAAAGTGGTCATGACTTGTAACATACCTGAAGTGCATGCCTCCAAGAAATATCAACATATCATAATTCATCAGATTTTGGTTTTCATCAGGACTGACCACACTTAATCAATTAAAAAAGCTTTCAGTCTCTTCTCCTTTCTCTAAATGAAGTATTTGCTTTGAAAGAATAATCTTAATTAAGGTGATTTAATTGGTTCAGTAGGCAGTGCTTCACTCTAAAGGTTGCCTCTAAAGGTTAATGATGAAATGTTTATCTCAAACAACATTTTTATTGTTAATATAATTTTAATGAAGGAAAGTGGTCATCTAAAAATGGCAATGATTGTTCAAGTTAAAATGTCTTTGAAATAATGTCTGATTCTGAAAATCATTTGACCCTTTTCATCAGAGGTGAACACTCAATGGTAAGATTTAGCCTTGTGGAAAATAGCCATAGTTGAGATAGTGATAATGTAATTTTGCCTCTAAAAAGGCATCTCATATCACACTGATAACATGGATTGCTTCTGTGCCATTAGAGTCCTTTATCTCATCTCTCATCACCCAGATTTCAAAAGAATCACTTTCAATATCCCCATTAGAGGCACTGACATTTAAGATAAATGTCAAGTGTTTGTTGTTCTCATTAAGGCTGTATGGAAAACCATTAATACGAGGCAGCTTGGCGACCAGAAAGTAACAGAAGAAAAGGGCCAGGAGAGGGAGAGGAGTGAGCGAAATAAAAAGGGAAGAGGGAAGGAAGAAACCGAGGACTAGAAGGGCAAAAGAAGAATAGATTGAAAAAGGCTGAAAGATAATGCAATTCTCAGACTGGCACATTACAAGGCAGACATTTTTAGAGGTGTTCATGATTGAGTTACCGTAATTAATATATCTGAACAGCCTAATATGTCTCCTCCATCTTACTCGGAGTGCACTGTCTTTGATGGAGACTGTAATGGGATTTTTTTTTTTGTCCCACCGTGACAATTATGGAGGGATCCATCTGCTGTGAGGTCTATCTGCAGGTGTGGCATAAATGGAGCTCCGGCACAGATTTCATCTCCCGCAGTTCGAGCTGAGAGAAAACAGGCAAATCACAGAGTCAAATCCACAGTGCCGCATCAGTGCAGAAAAGGCACTTGCCATTCACATTAATCTGCCTTTATGGATATATCTATATCTTATTTCTATTATATACAGTAGCAATTGCTTTGCCAGCCATCCAGGACATGCACTGAGCAGTTTGGGGTGTTTTGGGTTTGGGTGTTTTGGGCTTTATTACAATGACTGTACAAAGTCCTGTATTGTCATCAAACACCTATTAGGATCTTCTAGAAGTCTCTGGAAAATGTTCAAAAGGTTTTTGTGCAGCTAGTCAAAACCACATAGTGTTGCTTTAAGATTTTGCTGTAATTTTTGGACAGCCTCCCTGGAAGTGACTTTTAACCTTTCATTTAAAAAAAAAAATATGACCACTAAGGTCACCTGTCACCTGTCCACAAGACTGGTGAACCAAGCATGAACTAAGAGTATTTACTACTTACTTACCCTTAAGTAAACAGGTTTAATAGCACAAACTAGACTATTTTCTAAAACCTTATACACTCTAGATATAATATACCATGCACTGAGACTTCAACTTCCACCATGCCATGGACTATGCATAGTCCTGTAATGCATTTCAGGCATTCTGTGGTATTGAAATGCATTGATTTTCAATTGACAACTATTTACTGAATCAAGTAGTGCATACTAACATTGTTAACATTCAAATTCACATTCAGCATACCTTGACCTTTAAGAAGAGGTCATCTTTGTTGGCAGGTGTGTGGATGTGCATGTGACTGAAAAACTGACTGGATTCAGATAGAGATACCTAGATAGCTTTGGAGGGTCACAGGGGCATGTCAGTCTAATGCTGTGGAGGGAATATTGAATATCACTTCTCTGGATTCAATGTATAATGTAAAAGGTGTACATTGATGAGAGAGAGAGAGAGAGCAGCATGGTAAGATGCAGTGGATATACAGAAACAGTATTTATTTTATTGATAAAATAGAATTATGAATTAAAGCATTCATTCATTGTTTTTTTTTCACAACATTAGATAGTGGGAGTGGCCAAAATTATTGGCTTGGTGCAGGTTATTGGTTTATTATTAGTTCTTCTTGGGCATTTGTCATTCTTCTGAGAAGAGCAGAGCAGACTATGGGATGTGGCTTTTTAATTCTGTTGACAGCACATTGAATCTCTAATTTATCAACATTTAAGAGGTTGTAGTCAGAATAATTTGTCCACTTTCTAAACAGAACTCAGTTCATTTGGACAGTTTTTTTTTGCTTGGGGACGAGACTAATTAACTTTATAAGTATAGATGGTCACTCACAACTGGGTTCAATGACAGCCTGGTAATTTGCATAGCCTTTCCAGTCCAACCCCTCACACAGGATTTTCTGTTACTGAACAATGTGTGCTTTCATTGGGTGGAGTCAGGCTGCCGTTCCTCATCTAAAGTATCCATTCTAAACCAGCGTCATACTGCAACTACAAATGATCTTCTGCTATTGCTGCTTCAGTATAGGCCTAATAAGGTCAGTCACCAGCCTCCTAGTGACATTTAATCTAATCTCAGGAGCTTTGAGGCACACGCTCAGTGACTGGTCAGAGGACCAGTCACTAGGAGAGGGAAGCAGAACTAGACGCCTACCCGTCATTATCTGAGGGGAAGACTGGAGATGGTTTGAGCACAGCTGAAATGTAGCAACCGTTAAAGGCTCACCTCACCTCTTACAGTTGCCAGTCTCTTACAGGGCAGTTGGGACCAGGAAGCTAAAAGCTCTCTCTCTCTCTCTTTCTTTCTGCCTTTTCTTGTCTCTCTACCTTTTCTTCCCTGTCATGAAAGAATCCTTCCCTTGACAGCTCAGGAAATTACATTTGCTCTGTGGTGTTTGTAGATTAACACGCTTTTTTATATAATTTCATACAGCTGCCTGGGTAAAGTCAACAGTCTTTCAGTCAACATTCCACAGCCTTGACCAATGAAGCCAACCCGCCTTGCAGTCTAATTAACAATATAAATGTGTGCGCGCAGACCTGTGTTTGAAGACTATTGCACAATTGGTGTAGAGAGCAACACTAAGGCCAGTCCCCTAAGTGATCCGTGAGTGAGTGATGAACGCCCCAGTACCAAGATCAGTGTTCCCATGGCCCGCCTGTCTTGTTAACTGTGCCTAGCGCCGTCATAGAAATCAGTCGGCTCTGACGAAGGAGTCTAATTAATGATAAGAGGAAAACAACAATGCAGTGATCATAAATTACTCTTGTTCTTGTACCCTTATGTTCTGATTGCCTTTGTGGAGAAACAAGGCTTTCCCCCTTGTTTCGTTCCTCCTCATAGCTGGTATTTCTGCCTACATATAGCCAATGCTTTTTAAAAGGTGCGGCTGAATTAATTGTTTGCCTCCTCTCAATCATTCATCATTTCAATAAAAATGATTAGTACTGTTGTAAGTACGTCATTAAAACCAAAAGCATAAAAGACTTATTAAAAAGTCATTAAAACCATCTCACCATGAAGGTCTGCTTAGCTGGTATTTTGGTTTTGTTTTTAGCTGTACAGGATAGAGAGGTTAAAGGCTCCTTTTTTCAGCTGGGCAACTGGCTGATGGAATTCTGAGAAACCGTGTTTTCAATTTTGATAATCCGGGGAACTGAATGATTATTTCATTGGATTTTTGAATGTGTTCCAAAGAACACTGCTCAGTGGTGAAAATGAATGTGTTCCAAAGAACACTGCTCAGTGTTGAAAATGACAGTGTGGACAGTGTAGGAGATATCTCCCTCTGGTGTAGTCTCTCATTCTCCCTAGGGTTTGCATGTATAGTACGCTAGTGTCTGTATGTGTAAATGTATGTGTGTGTGTGTGTGTGTGTGTGTGTGTTTAGGAGTGTATTGTCTGAGTGATGGATGACTTAATGGATTACATGCTCATGTTTGTTCTAAGATGAGGGAAATTCCTAACGAGTCTTAGGGTCATTGCAGGCACAAGCAGCCTGATGAGTTATTTAATTTCTTATTTAGGACAGACTGAGCTTCAAGATTGCCTTTTTAATTACTCTACAGATGGCAGAGTGTTTTTTCCTCTATTATCAGGACCTCAGGGGAAGATCCTTTGTGTGTCTTTCTACAGCTTTTACCTGAACAGCACCATGTAATTAGTCAAAACTATCAGATATCTATGCATAAAATCTGTGCATTTCCTCTACTGTTTATTTTTAAACTTTTGATTGTATATACTACACTCTCAACTGGCACGGATCTACATGTGTGGATACATCAATACATCCAGGTGCTGTCTTGTAACTTGCATTAAAACCAGTGAGTGTACACCTGTGTGTGTGTATGTGTGTGTGTGTTTGTGTGTGTGTGTGTTTGTGTGAGCGTGTGTAATACATCCACATTTGTGTACCTCCAGTAGGGGTCACTCTGGTACTCCAATGCAGCCGCGCAGTAGCACAGGTGCTGGAGAATGGAATCACACTCCCTCTCTGCATTAGCACAGGAAAATACTGTCAAAGAAAAGGCAAAACCCACACAGCAGCTACTGAAGGACAAGAGTAAATATGTTTGCTAATTGGTCACCTAATTGAAAAAAAAACAACTTAAATTTCAAATGAGCAAGAGGTTCATTATGCGATTTCATCTTATAGCCTTTAATAAACAATTAAGTGAACACTAGTCTGGCTAATTTGATAAGGGAACGATAAACAATTTCATTTGTTTGGCTTTGTATTCACTACGCTACCCTTGGGGAGTAGGCAGAATGCAGAGTTTGAGATTTCAATGGCAATGGATCTCAAGGGATCAAACATCAATCACTACAAAAAGGCCAGGAGCTTACAGCAAGCTGTTTAATTCGTAACCAGCTCTCCCTTCCTGATGGCCTGATATGACTCTTGACTCCATACCTCTTTGTAATGAAAGAGATGGGGAATCAATCTGAGAAAGCTTTTGTTATTTATTTGTTTTTCTCCTTGCTAGTGAACTTCAAGGGAATTCCTTGTTTACTGGCTTTTTTTTGCATTAGCATGTCCTTGATAACGAACAGAATTTATAAGCCCTCTTTGGTGTCTCACTTTCAAAAGGCATGTCTCCACAGAGCAAAGTGTCAACCTTTCAAACACCCTCAAAGAAGTGATTCATCTCAGGGGTCCGGTGCCCTTAACCGATGAAGGGTAATTTCATTTAACCTTTTCACCTAACGTAATTACCCAAAAGCCTGGCAAAATTGCTCTGTACCACAGTTAGCATACTGTGTATCAGAGCAGAGTAGCACAGATGAGATAGCATGCATGGGTTTCAGTAGGAATAAAATAAGTGACACTTTGCAGGGCCACTTTGAATAAATGGTTGTTCTTGCCTCATTGTACATTAGTGGCAAAGCACATCATGAATCCCAGGTCTATATTTTACCGCATAGAGATATTTGTCAGAATTACCAAGAATCTTTACAGTAAGTGGTTCAAGAAATAAGATGAAATAAGAAATAAAATGTTAACGATAGAGTGCAATCATCTAATTAATCAACCCCACATTCATCCATTTCAGTTATCAACAATATTTCACGTGTAAACAGTGCCTTCATTGGGGGAATAAGGTCTTAGATCTACATATATTTATAGTGAAGAATGTGGCCATAATGACATCACCCTCATCACCTGTGATAATGCCGTTTACAGTAAGTGTTGAATAATTAAAATCATCCTTAGTGTCTGGCTCTCGCACTCTCCTCCTCACTTACTTTCACACTCTAAGTGTGTGTGTGTGTGTGTGTGTGTGTGTGTGTGTGTACTTGTGTGTAAAACAGAGGGATAGTGCAACAAAAGCCAGGTGGGAATAGAAGGCAATGTAGCTGAGTGGTCATTAGTTAGTAAATGGTAAGAGGACGGATGAGGTGTGATTTATTATTGATCGAAAAATGGCTCAGCTCAGGTCAGAGAGGTTGAAGTGCATTTATAATGCAGTAATACAGTAAACCCAGATCCAGGGTGATTAATGGGAAAGTAGGAAATTGTGATCTGCCACACATTTTGTCATATTCAGCAGATTGCTCCTTACCCAGACAGTCATTCAAGCTAACATAACATTTTTAGTCATGACATTACTAAACATTAAACAAAACAAAACATATTGAATGAAAATGATACTAAATATATTGAATGAAATAATAAGGGCAAATCATTATAGTAACAATAACCATAACCACAAACATACAATCCGTGACAGTGTAAAAAAAGTCAGTTAGTTAGATACAATTGTCATTACAGAGTCATAGTTTGTTAAAGATCTTAAAATGATTATGACTGAATATCAAAAACCTTTGACCAGAACTACAGACTCCTTCACCCCTTCTCCATGTCTATAGTTGTCATGGCAGAGTGACTATGATGTGAGTGAGCTCTGACATGGTATGTTGAGCTATTAAAGAGCAGTACAGCAGTAAAACAGCAGCAGCTCAGGGACATAATACACATGCAGCAATCTAGGTCACCCACCGTGGAAAACCTGTTACCTTTTCTTTCTAACCTGTGGTAAACAGACAGGATGGTAACGAGGCCTTGACGTCTTTCGGAAAGTCTTGAGGTTTCTCAGCAATGCAACCGTGATCTCTGAGATAATGGTGCATCACAGCAGGAGGCAAATAATCATGTGCATCACAGTCGACTCATTTCAGATGTTCGCACCTACAGGTGAGGCCCATATTATGCACACACTCAGTCACACTCGGGCTTGTTGACGTGGGGGGAGAGTCTGCAGCTATTTAAACTCATTTGACAGAGCTCCCCAGCTCAGGTCTGAAATACGTTCTGGCGTACTCCGTTCCCCCCTGAGTGTCGGGAGAGTGTGGCAAAGTGGAATTGATCTCATCACCCAACACCAATAAATGTCAGAGTGATTCAAACCACCACAAAAACAGGTGCTAAAAAGCAGCAATACTATTCCTACGACAGTCAAGAGGAGCTGTCGGGCTGATACATAATGTACTTGGCATGCTTGCTGATAACCCAGAGTGAAGCAATCAAGAGGAATCGATGCACTGGTGAATTGACACATTATCTGACAAACTGGCATTTATTTATTTATCTATCTTTCTTTTTATTTATTTATTTATTTATCTATTTGTGAAAGTCAGTAAGTGTGCTCTCCTGAAGGTGCACTGTCAAGACATGTGGATCTCAGTCGTGTGAATAATTCAACAAGTCTGCAAAGATAAAATTTTAATCCAAAATGCATTTCAGATGCAATGATGGGTGGAATGGATCTGAGGAGCTCCACTGTTTGAAATGGGCGTGACAGGAGCCAAGGGTAAACAGTGAGGGATGGACAGATGGCAGCTGGAGTCAGTGATAGCACCCAAAACAAACTTGACCTCAAGAACCTCCAATACTGAACTTGAAGGAACTCTGCCCTTGATGGTGACACATAATCAGAGTGTGGAATGACTTTTTTCAGCAATTGGACTTGGGGACCCATGTCGCTGCATGTTTAGTGGCTATACCCTTCACTAAGTGACTTCGGCGACCCTAATTTTGAGAACAGCCCGTGGTGCATAAGATGCTCCCTCTCCTACCTGCAAAAAAAGTGTGATGGTTACCCTGTTATCTGCCTGATTCTTTTGGTCCTCTTGAAGTCTTATACTGCCTCTAGGGGTTACGCAGAGCAACAGGGCCAACACACCTTGATACCTGGCCACTGAACTTGATGAGGAGTGAAATGAGAAGTGGTGTGGAGCAGGGGGGCTGTCAACAGGGCTTCCAGAACTCTCTGTGCCAAGGTGATGGTGTCGAGCAAAGGGGAGAAGGAGGAGGGGGTGAGGTGAGCTGAGCAAAAGAGACAGGGCAGTGCTAATGCCTTTGGGTTCCCAAGAGTGAGATGGAGGTGGAGGGAAGAGCGAGGCGGCCATGTCGAGAGGGTTTTATCCTGCTGATTTCAGCTGTCCTTTCTTGTGACAAAAAATGTTGCGAAGTTGTCTCTGTGGTTTTGGTCAGTTCTCTTCAGTGACGCACACAAGGATCTCTGGAAAGAATAGCATAACTGACAAAGCTTTTTTAGGAATTGAAATTATTTAAGAATCCTGTGAAGATGATGATCCCCTAAAGCAATACTCCAGAGTCAATCAACCCATATCCACATTGTTCAAGGTTGCCAAGTGCTGCTGGTAGGAATAATAACAAGAAAATATGATACAATGCACACCGAATAGCAAAATGGCAGGCAATTCTAACTGATAAGAGCACAAAAAACATTGTTTATCTGGTGCCCTGTTCAGTTAATGTTAGCTGCTGGTTCAGAAATTCATTTTGTGTTGTTTCAAATTTTCTCATTCTTATTCCTACCAACAGCTCCGGGCAACCTTGAACAACAGAGCCAGGTTTTGACTCTGGTCAAGCCCAATGTTTTGGAATGCAAATCTACAATTTAAGCGGCTGACTTCCTCTATAGCATAATATGTTTTGACCAATTGCTTGACTATGCACCCATGCAGTACAGTTCTGAGATTAAGTGTAGCTAATTTTAGTTATATTCATATATCTACACAGTAACATTGTTCCACATTAGCATTGACATTTCTGTGTAATGAAACAGTGGAATAAACAGGATGGCAGTTTCACTGATGCCTGACCATACTCTCTGACACGGCACATGATGTACAGTCACTTGTACACGATGCTGTCCTGATACACTCAGTTAGCTCTGGTGTCTCAGTGGCAGTCATGGTGGTGTGATTTCTCTATCTGCTGTGAAACACATGGCTCGACTGGGTCGTCTGACAGTGACATTCCTCCCCCAGTCCCTGGAGAAATGACTACCATGCATGCGTGTACGGCGTAATGTGTCTGAGCGCAATCTGCATGTTGTTCCATGTTATGAGTTTGGTGGGTTTTATCTCCAGGAAAATAAACAATCCTTCACTCAGAATACGGAGTGGCATTAATTTATTTTCTATCCAAAGGATAAGTGCTTTCCATCTCTATGCCAGTGTTGTGGACCAGTTAAAAAAAATACATTCTGTGGAAATATGAATATTTCAACATCGGCTTGTCTCTCGAGCACCACCTCTGACTGCTCTCTGGTCAGAGAGCCGACACACCCTGTTTAGTGTATTAAGACACCCAAGCACAGAGCTTTGCAAGGCTAATATTTTAAGATGCGTATCAGGTTGTGTGTTAAAGTGAGTGGGAGGAGAAAACACTCTGAGCGTAAACAGGAGGCCAGTGGTTCAGGCCTCAGTTGAAGTGAAGCTTTACTAAGACTCTACTCTGGCTATTAGCTGTAGTCCTGCTGTGTGGGAGGGCATTGCAAAGTGTTTCATCAAAATCATATTCACTGAACATTTTCTGTGAAATAGCATGTAATGGACATTTTGTATGCTACTTGTATCCTTCATAAACTGTAGTTTGGCTTTAAATTCTACAATTTTCCATTTGGGCCAACTTATCAAATCTAAGTGATGGCCAGAGACAAAAATACAATGCATATGCATTTTGTTGAGGGGGATTGTCTAGATTGTCTTAGCCTTACAAACAATACAGCATGAACGCAAGCCAAACTTACTCCGGAAGAATTTTTGTGATACCACAGACTAGACTGATGAGTTATGGTCTGGTTGTTGGTCCATGTATCTTGTTCTCAACCCTCCGGAGATAAATTAGTTAGGCCTCTTTGTCACTTTTGCCCTACACTATCTATGCTCTGGATTATAAATGGGGTGTCGTACACCACAATCAATATTCAGAATATCAATTTTATTGCTTGGCAGCCTGTGACAAAACATGTGCTTTAGGTTGAATTCACAATTTACAGGCAGCCGAGAATCGATTCAGTGATCACGCATGGCTATCCAAAGGTCTGGGAGAACAGAGTACTCAGTCTCATCTCTTATGATCATCCATTTCATTCTGCTGATTAAATGTCCTGTCAGCAAATAGTATATCTTGGTTCTATCATCCTGTAGGAAGGAATCTAGATGTGGAAGAGAGAAATTCACACAGACATATTCTTAGTCTTAAATGATTTTTTTAAAGAGTTTGATAGCCCATTTAGGAAGAATACAGTCATCAAGGAGAGCAGCGAGAAAGCACTTAGAAAACAGGATAAGTTCATTCCCCGTGCAACAATCTGAAAAATTGCTAGAGGTTGGCAAATTATGACAAATGACAGATCAAGTATGAATGTCATTAAAAAATCAACGCCTACGGAAAATTATTGCCTGTAACAATCCCACTGAGACTGATAACTAGTTTACGTGTCTACTCCCTGATACTCAAACCACATGACAACTCCTGCAAGACGATTATTTGACATCAATACTTCTTACTGATTCCATTAAAGGAAATCACAATACAAATACTGTACAGACACCCTACATATTCAACAAAAAGCTTTTCTTTCATTTGCCAGTGAATGTTAAATTATAGGGACACTTGTTTCAGGGGCAAATGTAATTCTGCCTCAAATGATTTTCTATATATTGTAAGCAAGAATGCTTTGTTCCTATGTGCTTTCTAATCAGCTTATAAGTAAACAAATACCACAGTGTTCTGTCAAAAAGATATCCTGACAGGGGAAATTGCTAACAGACATAGACTGACATCTACAAGCTTCAAGGTGTGTTTTCAGATTCGGTGATTGTGTACTTCTCCCGCAGTAAGTATACAACCAGAAGGTCATTTACAAAATTGAATTCCCTCCAGGATCAAGGGTCAGATTTTGCTCTCACTCTCTCTCTCTCTCTCTCTCTCCCTCTCTCTCTCACTCACACACACACACACACACACACACACACACAAACACTGTGTCTCTGAAATTGCTTTGTGTTTGGGCAGAACCAGCGGGTCGCTTTGTGGTTGTGTTGATGAGGTCACCAGTGAGATGTGAGGTTCCAGGCAGGTAGGCGGGCAAACACACACACACACACAGTGGTGCTCTTATTTCCTCCTCCAATAACGGAGTGTGCCCGCTGCTCTTCCACAACCACTGTAATCACAGCTCACCTGTTCCTCTCCATGTCTATTTCCACCATCACACACACACACACACACACACACAAACACACACACAAACACACACACACACACACACACACACACACACACACAAACACACACACACGCTCACACACACACACAAACACACACACACACACACAAACACACACACACGCTCACACACACACACACACACACACACTGCATCCTGTCTAGACATGTTAGACAATCTGCAGAAAATGACCAGATAAAAAAAGACGTGTTCAGCTGGAAAATGCCACGGAGGCAGAAGGCAGGAGGAATCTATGGTGTTGGTCAGTGACTCCAGTCAGAGGCCAGAGAAGATGTGAGCCTGAGCCAAAGATTCAGAGAGAAAGAAATGGCTTGTTGGGGCCCAAGGGGAAGAATGTGTGTGGGAGATTGGATAATGACACTAAGGACAAACAAGAAGGGTTAGTCAATAGATGCAAGACAAACAACGGCCTGGATGAGACACCTGGCTTTAAAAAAGGCATTAAAAAAAGGTAGAGGAACTTTTGGTCTAGATAAGCACTTAAGAAGAGAGAGACTGCAGTTAATGACACTTCACCACAAAAGACATGAAATTAAAATGGGAAAATAATATGCTGTTTTAAAGGGATTTGCCCTCAAGGTCCAGCAGCTCATTGACATGGCATTTGATCCTGATGCAGCTGGCAAGCCAGGGGCACAGTCAACCCAGAACACAACATGGTGGCACAGCACAGAGAGAGAGAGAGAGCAAGGACCCAGAAATATCATAGGGCTGGAGTGCTGATCAAAGAGACAAGCCACATAGGCCAAGCCCAGGGAAATCATTCAATGGGACAACGAACCAACAGAAGCTCTGTCAGGACTAGATTACAAAAAAACCCATCTTTGTCAGCATTCCCTGTGGAATGGATGGCAAAAGCTACCATACTCCCAATTCATTATTATTGCAGTGCATCTGAAAATTGGAGTCATTACCAACAGCATATTGTACATGATGACTGCATAGTATCGGCTCTACTATACTATACTATTCTATGGTACTATAGTATTGCACTATACCACACTATACTACACCACACTAAAATATGCTATGCTATACTATACTATACTATACTATACTATACTATACTATACTATAGGCTACTATACAATACTATACTATGACAACGACTGACAGTTTAACCAACGTTAATTATTTCTTGGATTGAAATGACTGGATATAGGCTTGCAACTAAGATGAATCTTAAAATGTTCAGTCAACATGGACTCCAGCAACAGCATACAAACCCAGTTGTGGGCTGATATCGACATGTTGTTGAGGCCACTTACTGATCAGGCCACTTAGTTAAGATGAGTAAATGCTTGTTAGGCAGACAAGCTGCCCACATGTACTGAGCTTTCTTTTACTGGATAATGACAGTACCCAGTATTTCAAAAGCAACAGTATAACCCATAGGCACACCCATCCATAATTTACAACACAGTAATGAAATTGACTTGTAAATGCAGATAGCATTTAGTTGTTATGTTAGCATAAGTGTTTTTTTTTTTTTAATACAGTCATCCTTTGAATCACAGAATGATTGTATGTAAATGGCCTACTCAAGGCAGTGTGGAATGTGGAGCACTGGCTCTGGTGACTAGCTGACAGATTCATTAAAAGTGATTTCTGCGGGCACCGCGGCCTCTTTGTACGCAGTGGACAGCGGCATTTGCGTCACACCTTGCCTCTTCAGACAGCGCGCCCCCCTGTTAGTCTGGGACAGCTGTCCGGGAGGAATTTTAATTTGTCTACATTTGCTATGCTGCTGCTGAGAAAGAAGAGAGAGAGAGAGAGAGAGAGAGAGAGAAAGAATCCACCTTAGGGGCCTTCAACCAGAGACTCGGGAGCTATACCAACAAAAAGACAAACCAGGAGTCGGTGTATGAGGGAGCTGTCTCGTCTAGCCTGTGCAAAGAGACAGAGAGGGAAAGGAAGACAAGTGGGAGCCAGACAGATTGGAGGACAAATTGCTAAACTGCAAAACTTCCTCCGCTTTAGATTTTTTTTCTTGCTTCAGCCACCCTTCTCTGGACATACAATATCACAGTAGTCCAAAGAATTCTCTGTCTCCTGACTGATACAACATATGTCCTTGTGCAACTTTTGAAGTTCCCTGACTTGTACTGTAGAAGGGGCAGTGAACAAAGAGAGACATGGAAAAAGAGAAAGAGTGAGAGATAGGGGGAAAGATAAAGGGACAGAGAGAGAGAGAGAGAGAGAGACAGACAGACAGACAGACAGAACCAGAGGAATCTCTGTCTTCTCTCTCTCACACGCCTCTAACGGGAGAGCCCCCAGCCTGAGTCCCTACTGGATCTCTGTCAGACCAAGGCAGTCAGCCTCTCCAGCCAAGCACGCATGCGGCTCTGGTTCCCTGGGCTGCTTAAAAAGCCTTTCCGTGTCACTTGGCCATCTCGTCTGTGTGCTGCGACCAGACTGTGTGCCAGCCTCAGACTGTCCTGCCACCTGCAGCCTCTGCTGTGTTGGGCCTGAGGGCAATGTCAGAATTCTCTTGATTTTGCCTGAGCCAATGGATCAGCCTCTAATCCATCACATCAACCCACACAAGGAACGGCATAATCAGAGATCCACATTCTGATTATAAAGCAGTTGAGTTTTATTCATAACTGAAATGGAGGGGAATCAAATCTCAAATAAATACTTTAGTGACAACCTAGGCTTTGCTGGTCGGTCACGTATGTGTGAACAGCCTCATTTACAGAGGTCAGTTTCTAATCTCTGGAGGTGTCAGAGGTTACTGTCACCAGAGACTGTTGATGTTCTAAAAAATCTGTTTTTTTTTCTCACCTCCTGCTCAGTTTTTCTGACAGCTTTCAAAATAGGTTGCATAGATCATCATGCTGTAACTGTACAAGGTCACCTCTGATCTACCACCTGGGCAAAAGAGCACTGGGAGATACATAACAAGATGTGAACAAAAAAATAATCCAATTTAAAATGGACTGCCAAAACAAACAAACAAATACCTATTAAACACATGTAAAAGTACTCCATTACCTCACATCTTCATTAATAATGCAATGCCCTTAAGAACTATTCAAAGCAGAGCTGTCCACATTGGCTGAAATAGGCACATATGGCCCAGAAGGGGTTTTCATTGGCTAATTTGGTTCTCCTAATTCCGCATCTGTTAAGTCTCTGATTGACACATCAACTGTTTCAATGACTTGACGGGCTGAACTGG
The DNA here is from genome assembly GCA_027481765.1 of Tenualosa thibaudeaui. Taxonomy (NCBI): domain Eukaryota; kingdom Metazoa; phylum Chordata; class Actinopteri; order Clupeiformes; family Clupeidae; genus Tenualosa; species Tenualosa thibaudeaui. The sequence continues at coordinate 13,466,286 of JAIFZK010000009.1, forward strand.
GCCATAAACTACATCTTAATTCAGGCTCTTAAATATGGACATTTGGTCTGGGTGCAGGAGGGTCTGCTCTTGCAAGTGAGAGGTACATTACACAGCAGATGGAGGTATCTTCCTCTGAAGGGCCACACTACAGACGGCCTCTTTACCTGTTTTTGTATGAGGCTTAGCAATATTTATTTGTTTTTGTTGCTGTCATCAGTGAAACACATATGATTCTTCTTTAGACATGCACACACAATCCATATCATGGTTTAGAGTATTAGAGAGAATTCATTGTCAATTTGTTAACCCCCACCAACATATACAGTAATAATTCTGGGCATAAACTATCATGTCTTTGCCAACCTCTTCCTCAACCACCCATTATGGCAATTCTGATTAACATCTGTGTGACTGCCTTCAGCGATGACCTCTTTACACTATTGTGTATCCACTCTGATTTTTTTAATGCAAGCCTAAGTCACAGTTGTCAAAAGAATCTGGATGAAAAATGTGATATTTAACTGGTGATCCATGGTAACCATTATTGTTTTCTGTGTGTGTTAATATATTAATACAATTCTCACATTAGATTACAGTGCACAACTCCTGTCCCTGCAGAGCTGACACCATCGGGTCTTCCCTCATTCTAGAATCATATTGTGATTCTGGTAACTAAGGCATTGGGGTCATATGTATGTACAAACCAGCAAGGGCTTTGCCTCCCACAGGTTTCTAAATGTGAGAGCCTATCTATTCCCCTGGGTCTGACAAGGACCCCTATATCTTCATGCAGTTTGCCCTTCCCATCCCTGTGTAGCCAATGACCTTCTGTTGACCTTCACGATGATAGGCCTTCATGGCTGCAGCAGGGTATTTCTATTCCAATCACCAGCGGGACAAAAAAATAATGTTTGTGTGTGCAGTGCATGTGTGTGCAGTGTGTGTGTGTGTGTATGTGTGTGTGTGTGTGTGTGTGTGTGTGTGTGCGTGTGTGTCTGGGCCATAGTGTTATAGCACATTGAGAGGCATTCACAGTGACTACAGATAGCCTGGCAATAGTGTCAGTATAAATCCCTGTGTGCTTTCTGAGTTTAAATATTTAGCTTTAGTATCTCTCACTCCTCTCTCTCTCTCTCTATCTGTGTGTGTGTGCATGCGTGTGTGTGTGTGTGTACGGGCACTCCCAGCTCAGCATGGGGTAATGTGAGAATGCCTTCACATTCCCTCCGGCTGGTGTATTGAAGGAGCACATTATGTCCCAAAGCAATTTTCAAACACACCAAGAGCAGGACCTGGTTAAGAAAACATGTTTGGTTTTTAATTGCATGTTTATGCCAAACAGTTGGAGGTCTTTGTTATTTGTTATTTTTTAATAATCCTAAGGACATCTCTCTCCTCCATTTTTTTCAACGAATAGTCAGTTGTTGAACTAATCTCACGGGGCTACCTTTTGTTAATTCAGTTGAAGGGGAAAACTTCAAAGTTAAAACATGAAAGAACATCTATGCGGTATGTGAATAATTATATGAACTGGAAATTGGAATTCATGAAAAGCTTTTATCAAAGTTTGCTCTTTTCCTGATGTCAGAATATTATGCAAAATATTACATACATTTCTGATGTTTGTCCAGACAGGTTCTTCTACTCTCTGATATATAGTCCAGGTGGGAGCTGTGATGCAAGCAGCAGAATTCTGACCACATACAGCCCATAACGCCCCTAAGGACCCAGGTTGAATTTCATCCAACAGCCATTTCCTGATTCCAAAAATTCTCAACTGTCCTCTCCAAATAAAGGTGAAAAGACAAACCAAAAGAAAATCCAGTTAAGGTATATAAAAATATGTTTGTGTTTACAGTGAGAAGACAAAATTCTCTCCTACATCTCTTCTTGTGGGGGGGTATTGTTTAACTGATATGCCAAAACACATTTACCTCAGTGTGCTGTGCATGGACATAATTCATCCTTTGCTTCCTAGGCTGTGAATTGATCACTGGTGGGGGGGTTCTCACACCTCTCCTGCACTGACAACTTCCCTCTCCATGTCAGCCCTCTGCACGTCAGCTCTTGTTGGACACACTGAGATGTCCTCGTGGATAACCATGGTGCTCCTCACAGGTTCTGACAGGCCCAACAGATCCCATTCATATGTAAGGTGACTCAAGCTAATAGTTGAGGAAAACATACTGTCATGGATGACCGTGTCTGTCTTCAACTGGGGATGGCTGGTGGAACAGCAGCATGCTTTGCAGCCCAAGTCCACATACTCAATACTCAACAACAGGAACAGCAAGGAGTTTTGGTGTAAAACTGGTGGACTAGCTTCCAAAAGGGTATACAAAGCTTTCCAAACACTTCCAAAAGCCTTATTGCCATTACTAGAACATGCTAATTGGATGTAAAGATTTTTCTACCGTGGCTGCATCTAGAACTGCACATTACATACAATTTCCTGGATGGCTGGTAGGAAAAACAGTTGTGTTTATCCACTTTTCATAAGGCTATTTACTATTCATTTGAAGATGACAACAGTTTGGTCCGTGGAGAAACCGGAGCCCCTACGTAACCAATGTTTTAACCACTGTCCGGTCCAGTGGCAACTTTGGCACAGGGATGGAATGTGTGAGTAATTATGGTTTTGCAGCTTTATTTAATATATGTATGGGGGTAAATGTGGGGTGTCTATCTTCTACTTTCTATAGGGTGTATCTTGGGATGTTGTGATATTTGGTATGTTAATTTACCTGGGTGGTGTAACCGTTAATGAAATCCCATTTTTTCTATTGGTCGCTGACTGGCCAATCAGCTCTCTTTTCTTGATTGCGAGCCCTTCAAAAGGGCAGGGGTTTTCATTGATCAGTGAGAGGGGGCAGGAGAACATGCTTGCTGTGAGGCTGTGTAGAAGAAGTAAGTGCTAAGTGTACGGTTATTTAAAAAGTCTTTTGTTATATTTATATTTGGTTTGCCTGAGTGTAGCCGGTTTTGTTTTGTGTTTTTCCTCAGTTTTTGTTTCTATTTATGTTAGTCACTTCAGCACTGTAAATAAACTCGCACCCGCTTCACATTATATTTTAGAGTTGCCTAGTCTTTCTTCCTCTAGTGGCCAGTCCTGGCGTGAGGTGGGGGTAGAGAAACCCATCTTTCTCACAGATATCAAAACAAATTGTCTGATAAAAAGCCTTACATAATAGCAAATTGTTACATAGTGTTGCTTTTAACAAACTTTAACAAACTTTAACAAACGTTAGCTCTTGCTGATTACTCTGATTGGTAGATTACTAACCACTTCAAATGTCTCTGGAGGTCTGTGGTCATTTCCCTACCTCACCCCCAGTATCGGTGAATGGATGAAAAAACTGAATGAAAAACATCACGTTGGTGTATGTCTGTTTCCAGCAGAATGATGCTACAAGAGTGGTGTTTTGGGAAATATACTTGGAGATCTGGTGCAGTTAAAGCATTTGCAACTTACAACATATCCTGGTTGACTAGTGGGACTAGTGGGTGTTTATCTGTCCTTCACATGATATTATCAAAATAAATTTGAAGATGCCAAAACTACTTGCCTATAAGAATGTTTATGCTGACTTCCAGCATAGTATAATTGCATTCAGGGTATTGCAATGCAACAAGAACACAATCTTTTACAAATGCCTCAGAAAATCTAGAATATCTTACAATATCTGATGAAACAACTTGAAATGCATAATACAACTGATTTCATAGTGCAGTCAGTGAAGTTAGGGCAGTACTTAGATGTTCCTCATACCATGAACTCTCTTTTATCCTCATGTCATCAAAGCAAAGGCCAACTGCAAGATATTGATTCCTCAGCCCATAGCCTGAGCCTGTGAATATAATTCAGCACAACCACAACATGATGACCAATACAAGACTGAATCTAAACACTGTACTTTTGATGTATTCTGAAGATGCTCACATCTCTTTTGACTGGTGTAATTTTTATATAAGAGCAATTGGATCCAGCTGCTGCTTTTCTGCAAGAAGAGAGTGCTCACTTTTAACTTCAGGAGTTGCTTCAACTTGATGTAACATATGTATTTTTTTTGCCCAAAGACTACTGGCAGCTCACTAGTGATTGCTTGTGTTAGATATAAAACTGTTATGCAACATTGTGGAAAACAACAGATTTTTTTAAATCCAAGAGGAAAGAGTATATGAGTCACATTAAGCAAAGGGAGACTCATCCTGTAATATAACATGATTAAGCAAATTACTTTTGAAAGGTACATTATCAATGTATGCTAATGATGCTAACAATTCTGAATAAAGTATTCAAATAAGTTTGCAATACTTAAAGTAATATGAAATAGTAATATGATATTAATTTATCAATTATCAATCATTTATCAATTTACTAGCATGCATGTGCCTTTATGGACATAAAAGATGAATAGAAATACTAGTAACATATATTGTTTCTGTCTTCACTTTTGAATCACTATTGATTTAAGAATTGAATAAACAGGTATACATTATTTGTCTGTGAACTACTCAGTTAGTTTGGTTGACCTCACTCAGCTTTATCAAAGAAGACATAGAATGAAATCCCATTTTGCCTTTGCTGATGAATTAGGGGAGGTTGTGCGTGGCCAAAAAGCCATCATGAACATGAGGAATGGTTATGTCCACCTTCATTTGAAAATCTTACAAATGCAGCTAAAACATGGGCAAGTTAGAACAACGCCTAAATGTGATGCCAAATAGCACAAAGCAATTGTAGTTCAATTGTGGTTGCCAACGAGGGCGCCATTTATTCAAAAGAACCATTTCAATACCCAGCCTAAATATAAGGTTTTAATTGCGCTTGAGCTTATTTTTGATAAAATAATGATTTTAATTTCAGAGAACAAATTACAAGACTCCATTCATCCATTCTACGTCCCCTTTAAACAACCCAAACTTACATGACAAACCCAACTGAGAGGGTTCTTCTGAATGACTCATTCATGCTTTGGCTGTCATATAGCCATCCATGAATGGCCATAGATATATTATTTACATATTTCATATTAGATTTCATTTCATCCACACATATGCACAACTTTCCTCTCCATATAGAATTTCACAGAGATTTCACATAAAACATTCAAGCATTAAGAACAAAGTCTGCAGAAGTACAAAACAATTATCAAAGATCGTGGTGTTAAAAGCAATGACACAAAGATGAATGGGTTTCTGGGAAAAATGCTTTACTCCAAGAGACAATTGCCTTAAGAAAAGACAAAATTGGCAATGAAATGGTACAAATGACCTCTAAAGCAAGAGTAACCTTATGATTTGAGAACAGTGTGGATCCACTTATGGTCTTCCCCCCCCAAGTTCATTTAAATGCCATCGTAAGGTGGATGTACAGAATGATAGGAGGGACCAACACTGGGCGACCAATCAAAGACTATACACTATTTCATTTTATGATGTAGATAAGCCACAACCAATTTTGCTTTCAGATGTCACTGGCTCCCACTCCCACTGAACAAGGCCTCTGGGCAATGTCTTGGTTGACAACTAAGGCAATTGTGTGGGAATGAGAGAGAACATCAACATTTGGTTTGGATTGGACAATGGGGGCGGGGAGGCATAGACGCTGTGTGTGCTGGTGGGAGCTTGGGATTTAACTAACTAAAAACATGTTGAATTCTACTGATGATGTTTTTAACAAACAAGTGTGTCTTGTGTAAGACTTGATGTAAGACTGAAATGTTTCAATGCTGATATCTGTAAGGAGAGCAACTCATATGTATATCTTTTTTAAAGTACAGCACTACATCCTGATCATAATAATGATAATAATGAACATTTCAGAGTTTTCAAGGTTTTCCTGGTTGATTGTATCCTCACTTAAAGGCTGCTTGCTGCTGGAGTGGGTGTTTCTGAATGACCAGTTTGTAGTTCTATAAGGCTATAGCCTCTCCACATGAAAAAACAGTATCCCTTATTCTTAAACACAACCACAATAAAAGATGTCAAGGGACCGCTGTCCAGGGTTCTGACGTTGCTTGCCTGAGTGTGCACTACATGATACTCATTGGTATTGTGTGTGTGCAACCACTAATATACATTGTATGTATGAGTGGGTGGGTGGATACTCAGTGTCAGAGTGGATGTTACATTGCTAATCAGTATGACATGAGTTTGGTGAATTTAACATAATGAGAGGGATAAAATCACAAGTGCAAAATCTTCTGTCTGGCACCCTGCAGTTAATTTCAGATCATGTGTATCTGCAGATACACCCCACCCACACCCACACAAACACAGACACACCCCCACACACACTTCCTTGGTAGAGCTGCATCTGTTGCTAGCTTGAGACAATCCTGTTTGTTGATTGCTTTTCACATCCCATAATTTAGGAGATTTTAGGAGAAGATTTGGCATTAGCATACTGTGTCTAAAGCTAAAGCACATCAACCCATCAGTACTGTTCCCATATCTGGCCTGGTAATTGTTTGCCACTGTGGTGACTGAGATGCATGGAAGCAAATGTCACTTTTTCACATCAGAGAGAAAGAGAGAGGGAGAGAGAGACTTCATCAGACACCACACACCGGGCTTTATCAAAAAGCATTTAAAAGCTTTCTGACAGGTGTATTCAAATGAGAGGTCACAAAGGGTTAGTGTTCACATCAAAGGTGACAATGACAAAACCCTGTTTTCAGAATAGGTTAGTACATCAACAAAGCAAATCATTCTAAAAAAGTAATGAGTTTTCAAGACACAGCTGCCCAGCATTCACTATAGAAATTATCCCAGTGTTTAGTTTGAATTCAGAGATTAGGCTGACCTTTGTCTGCAGGTAAGACAAATGAATAGTTACTTTGTGTGATCCTTGTAGCAACGAGCAGTAGATTTGACCCTGGGACGTGTCACACCATTTTGACACAGTAATATGTGTATTTCTATGTATGAGTATCTATATGTATCTCAGCTCATATTTAAACTAGTATTTGGTAGATTGTTAATCTGCTGTTATCTTGTGTATGATGACAAACTACATGAAATGGAATTTTACATGCAACTGTGGCAGTATGATGCATTTGAATTTAGTAGAATTGAATTTAGAAGTATTCTCATTGTAACACTCTTTTGATCCCGTAAGGGAAACTCAGTCTCTGCATTTTTCCCATCTGTGAATTAGTGCCACACACAGCACGCAGTATGTGAACGCACTCATTGTTCTAGAGCAGTGGGTAACATGCTGCTGTTAACAAGCATACCATTTTTCTTACTGGTCAAAGATGGAACCAACTACTGTTTGGTTACAAGTCTGACATCCTAACCACCAGGACATGGTTGCCCCAATTCTTAGATTCTTCAGCAATGTCCTTAGGATATTTTACTATTTTTTCCAACCTATAAAAGGGTGTCAAATCAAATTCCACTTATTTATAGACTAAATAAAAAACTAAGGTTGTACTAAAGTACTTTTGAGGTTAATCAATTAAAAATAATGGTAAACAAAAACAGAATAACAGAATGAGAGATTAAAGAAAAACTAAAGAGACTATAAACATAAGATTATAAATATGGAGTAGAATAAATCAATGGAAAGAAGTGAATACATAAATAAACAAACAAATAAATAATAAACATATAAAAACAACAACAAGAAAAATCATAAATAAAACCACTAAAACCTTATAAACCAGGCTCACAGGCTCATGAATATGGAGAAGAACCTCCACAACAATAAAAACATTAAGGAAGACAGATTAAAAAGTGAACTTCCAAAAGAGCCCCTGACTAAAATCATAAAAAGAAGCCAGACCTCTAGCTGGAATACATTAAAATCGAAAAATTTTAGTCAGGGTTAGGTTTCAAGAATAGACCTAGAGTCCAAATACTTTTCCCTTTCCAGAAAAGGCTACACACCCTCTCTTCAGTATAAAACAAGATCGACATGGGATGAGCCCAATCGGCTCTTCAGAAAGCTGACCTAGGTGTGTCCGTTAGAAAATGCTGATGGGATACTCAGGATTAAGCAAAGGATTATAAATATGGAGTAGAATAAATCAATGGAAAGAAATGAATAAATACATAAACAAATAAATGAAAACAACAACAAGAAAAAACATAAATAAAACCACTAAAACATTATAAACCAGGCTCACAGGCTCATGAATATGGAGAAGAGCCTCCACAATAAAACATTAAAACATTAAAAACATTAACCCTAACAGGAAATCTTACAAGTTAACTGCATTTACATTTTACTTTAATTGGTGGTCTAACTGCAGAGCCCTATTATTTTTCTTATTATTATTTTATCTTCTGCTATAGAACCATATGGAAAAAGTTGTGAATTTTGCACACAGATTGGGCATGACCCCTTGATTAATTTGAGTTAGGTTTAATGGAGTTACATGCATGTAACTTTTGAACCGTATGCCCAATATTCAAAATTTTAGGTGCCGTTGGAGTCCTTGGGTCAAGCAGAGTTCAATGCATCCTATGACGCCAGTTTCCACCATATTGGATTTTGTGGAAAGTGAAACTACATTGCCCAATCCTCAGGCCATTCTCCACAATTGACAATCCAAAGAGTTCACCCCGCAAAGCCAATGACAAAGCTGCCAAACAACAAAATGATTTGACATTCCAACTTTAAACTTGGCACATGGATTTAGATCCACATCCTTGTGGGGTTCAATAAATATGGTGACCTTTTATAACGCTTTCACGTTTGGAAACCAAATTTGGTATATGGTGCTCATGACCAAAGTCTGAGAAATACAAATCTGGGGACCATTGGGGACACTACCTTTGCTGCTAGACCCCCACAATGCTGCTTGCAGCTATATTTAAAGATAAGACTTTTCTGTTTTTAGAAACCAATAGGCCTGCTTGTGCCCTTAAAACATCACCCTGGAAATTCTGGAAAAGAAACTATAGCACAGTCATTCCTCTATGCATTTAGCCAGAGGAAAGGTAATCATAGTTGACTTACACTTGGATTATACAGTGGTCAGTGGCCATTACTCATCATTATAATTTTCCTCCAAAAGTTACTCTGTCTTCCTGAATAATTTAACATAGAACAATAATAGCTGACCCTGACTTTTAGTTTGCGATATTGTGCCATTCAACAGCCCACTTCTCCCATGGTATTTGGAGGTTAAACCGACAAATAGCTTATCCATACACAACTTATGTGTGATGACAATTTATCAGCATGTTTTTCCTTACCTTGTTGTCATAGACTGTGTCCAATTTAAAGAGGGTTGAGTGTATGGCGTAACATCAATTTACCACCATTCAGCTGAAGTGCAAAGTTGCTAATTGCACTGGTGTGTCAGGCCTCGGCTTTTAGCAGAGTATTTTAATAAGCACAGTTTTGCATCACACTGTTTCACACTTAATTAGTACAATCCCTTTCTGCCCATCTGCCAATTTCTGCATCTCAATTTAGGCTGTTTTACCACTGCATCATTATCAGGGTGTCAACTCCGGAGTTGGAAGCTCTGGTCGAAAATGAGCACCAAATAGCTTTCAGGAATTACAGAAGTGCACTCTGGGAAATAACGTCTTGAAACAAATTTCCTTTACTTACGGAATGTGCGTGTGTTTGTCTGTGTGTGTGTGAGAGAGAGAGAGAGAGAGAGACAGACAGACAGACAGACAGAGAGAGAGATCACAATAAAACAAATGCTGTAACATGATGCCATAACAGTTCTCAAAAGTTTAACTTGAACGTTTTCTACCCACCTCATCTTACACAAATCTTGCACAGTCATTCAATATAATAATTTAAAAAATGAAAAAATGGCACTGACAAAATGAACAATGAATAAAGCACAAGTTTCAATCCATATGACCTGTGCACATTCAAAGCATCCTGGACCAGACACAGGAAAGCAGCATGAAAACATAACCAAGCCTCCCCTTTTAAAAATGTTTTTAAATAAATGAATAAATAAATAATAAGTATGGTGTTCTTTTCTCAGACATGTTCATTTTTGAATGTAGAGATCATATCACTTGTCATGTTTTTGGAACCCAGAGATGATGTGACTTGATGTGACTTCTGATTAGTCCAAAGGACATTTCACCATTAGGGATTACAACATGACAATATGTATTTTAGCCATTGATTGATGTTTGAATGTTTTCCTTTCAAAAGAATAATGTGCAACTGTAGCAAATGAAACAGTTAGCCTCATGGATTTTAAAGCTGCTTAGTGAACATAGTTGTCGATAATTTTTCCCAACAATCCCCTCAGACAAGACTTTCCAATGATATCCATGACGGTCCATGTTCATTTGGATTCACTAAAGATACCAAACACCAGAGCAAGCAGTCACCATTTAAACAGGCTGAATGATTAAATACAGCAAAATATATTACATAAACATCAATACAATCCAATAATGATCTTTAGGGTTAACCACAAATCTGTTCAGGTCATTTTGGAATCATAATCTCTCTTTTCCCCCCCAAGTCTCTCCTTCACCCCATTAATCCAAAGGCATGCAGATGTACAGGAGAAAATTGGGATACTTTGAATTGCGTTCAATTTCATCACTTTTAGGAGATGATGAATTCTCTCAATAATCTGTAATACTTTACATGCGGCTCCACAGTTAGATGCCCTTTATGTGTTAATTAAGTACTTGACAAAATGAAAAGTTTAGACTATTCTAAAAAACTCACATCTCCTTCATCACCAACATGACAAGGCGAAAAGGCACATTTCACTGTCCAAAATTTTGAAAGCTTCCTCATATATTTATTTAATAATTTTGCCCAATTTGGGTTTTCTCTGGGATCTCCAGCTTTTCCTGGCAAGGTGCAGAGCAGATTCCATATTGTGCAGATCACAGGAGCGCAGCCTGAGGAGCACTTTTATCAATATTTATGTGCACATTAATCTTTGGGCGCAGCTGTTTGACTTAATCTCCGTGAATCATGCATAATGGATGCAGGCCGAGGAGGATGCCTCTAAAAAGGAGGGTATCCTCTGTGCATCTTCCAACAGGATCAGTCTGGGGGTCTGACTTTTTATAATGGCATGTTTATCAAAGCGGCAAGATTAAAAACACACACACACACACAAAGACCAAAAGCCTGATAAGTTAACACCACAGGCCCTTGTCTGACAGGAATGAATAAATCAATGAATAAGAAAAAAGGAGAGACACTATCAACCTAGATGGCACTGCAACTTAATGAACACACACATGTGACCCCCATGCTTTGTTTAAAGGTCAAACACCAAAGTGGTCATGTCGACTAGATATAAATTTATTCAGATATAAGGCCCATTCTAGGCCTCTCATCTCAGATCAGAGCTCATTTTGTGTGGGAGTGTGCTTACAAAACTGTTGCACATTAGCTTGAATTAACATACAACATGCTGTTTTCCCAGTGAGGATTTTAGCACAAGCTATGATCATGTTAATGACTATTTGTTGGCCCTGAAAAATAGTCTAAAACTGTGCACATCCATGGCATTCTCATTTGTAAAGTCAAAGAGAGGGGAAAATCTGGGGTTTAGTGTGTTGGCTCAAAAAGACTGCTAAATGACAACGTAGAAAAAATGTAAGTGATGCACTTCCATATACTATTAAAGTTCAACTACAAACAAAAATATGAAGTCCTTGTCCTATTGTCTGAGCACTCCCCACAGCAGCCAATCAGCACCAAGCAACATCCCTTCTTACACAGCACAATATGCAGTCTGCAGCCAATGCACATTTCAAAGGCCTTCCCTTTTATTCCCCAGTTAGCTTGCCAAATACTTTAGTGGCTAAGGAACCCAGTTAGCAACAGGGTTTAAGTGCCACAGCATTATAGCAAATATGGTTAATATGACTTGTCAACATGGCTCTCACATCCTCTTACTGTATTGTCTGATCATCTCTATACTGATGTGTCTTCTGATTGATCTCACTCCTCAGATATTTTCAGTATTAGGCTGTGCTAGGGCAGGGGAAGCCCCATATGCGAAGAGGGTCTTTGTCAAAGTAGACCACACTACATGAAGACCACACAAATAAATGACTTTACAGTTATGTTTTGGATTATTATCTCAAAGACCATATTCCAAACTCTAACTCTCCATCTTACCTGAACTGAAAGAGGTATCCATGGTATATCCATGTAACATTACAAGCATGGTACTTGGCAAAGACGTTGTGTCTAACAACTCCCCTTAGCAATTGTAAAACTAGCATAACCCATGGCCTCTTGTGGCTCACATTGCTTACGTCTGAGTGAGCTGCAAACGGAAATAAGACACAACGCATGTCAGAGTCACTGCTAGGTTTACAGTCTGCTAGAGAGAACAGAAGATCAGAAACATCAAGTATCTCACAGAGGCATTGGAAAAGTCTTAATGGTTCCCACTCCCTTTGTTTAAGAGGTGAGTCAAGACCTCAACGTCGTGTTTTTACTGGTACATTGGCTGATAAAGCCTCGACAAAGCCAAACATGTGGAAAATGTGCGAATGTGTCATCCACATAAGGCCCAGGCCAGCCTTATGAATAGATAAAAACCTCCTCTTTTGTGTAGCATTAGAATCTGCTCACATTACTCAGAGGGAGGCTTTTCAATTTAAACAGATAAACATCAGTTTAGAATCAAAGACTTTCAAAGGCAGTCATTACGATGTGTAATGACTTGTATTGGCTACTACAGCCTCAATAATTTTCTTTTTTTTTTGGCTCAAATCAAAGCGACATTCTCCGTAATCGAATTACCCATAGACAATTTAGCATTGTGCGGTCACATCTCTGAATGTGACATCTCTGTCTCTGACACAGAGGCTGGCCATCGTGGGTACTTCGCTGTGGTTGCTGTAGACATCTTGGCTGTAAAGAGCAGATGGCTCCCCTACCCACAAACTCTGACACACGTGGAGATCTCCAAGGAGTGTGTCACATGCTTGGGGCCACCAAACACACTCAACCACCCGCCCGCCTGCCCAGGGAGGCGAGAAGAAGCACAGTAACCAACTGTTCATGCACCCGAGAAAAACAGAGAACAGCAGCAAGTGATAATTACACGCTGACAATAGCCTGGTTGGGTAACATGTTGATCATATAAGTTGTTTACTTGGTCACTTAATTATGTAAACAATTGTTTACAAACAATTGCATGATAAACTTCAAGTGTTGCAACCACTGCAATATACTTTACTAATATTTAGTAAATAGTTCAAAGGATCTACTTTTCAGGTTATGACATCAGACACCTCATTGTTTTTCACCTTTCTGTTAGATCTGCAAGGCTGTACAAAGGATATGGAGGTCTTATCCCAGACTCTGGGTCTTAGCATAGACTATGTTCTTCAACATATGCTGTACATTCTGATACATTCATCTTAATATGTTCCTGAAACCAGACAGAGGGATGCAGGGGCCCTTACTTTGGAAGTAGACTGCTTTAATCTCTACTTAATCTGTAGCTGCATGATAATCTACTCTTTTTGCATGTGCAAGACTCCTTAACACTGACTTTACTATTCACTTAAAACACTGGTGTCTGTTTCAGAGTGGTGCAAAAACCGTTTGAGTTAGCATTCCCCTCTTCTTTTTCTGCTCCCTTTACAGGCTTATTGGCTCTGAGAATGAATTTGTGGTGTGACATCTACAGGAGATTGACAGCTCTCATATCCTCCTTGTTTAATGTTACATTTGTTAGGTGGTGTCCTTGGTGAACAAGATGGCAGCTGCAGACTGCAGTCATGCCTTCCTCAGCAGCAGTGGAATGAAAGTGTCTGGCCGTGGCAGGTTGTAATGAAAGGATTTTCTCCCCGGGGGGGCTGAAGCCTTTGCTTGGCCAAAGCTTTTCATCCTATAATTTTCATAACCATTCTGCCTGTGCCTTCCCTATTTTAACCTGGCAAGACATTGGCTGACCACTTCAGTATTTTATATATTTCAAGTTGAGCTGTTTTCAGCTGTGGATGCTTCTGTGTAGGTTTGTGTGTGTGTGTGTATGTGCGTGTATGTGTGTGTCTGTGTGTGTGTTAAAAAAAGTGCTGTATTAAGTCTTATTAATTCTCAGCTCCCTCCCAAGTAGGGACACAATAACTTTCCTGTAGATCCTGTTATATTGATTTCACAGTAGTCATTCTCACTCAATGTGTGTCCACCCAGGCATCCTCGTTTGCTCATGTTCATACAGAGTTAGACATGAGCCGCTTTGTATTTTTGAGCAGATCTTTTCTCCCTTAGAAGACCTGCTATGTAAGCGGCTCAATTTTACGGCCAATTACGTATTTATTGACACAAGTTAGCAAGAAGCAAAGATCCTTAATGCATATGTTTCAATGCTGTTTTAACTCAAGTGGTCCGATTTAAGGCATTGGAATAATGACAATTCTTTTCAAAAGTACGGGTGGAAATAATCCAAATTACTATGTCCAGGCAGGTACTTATGGCACTGAGTTCATCTCATTTTTCTCTCCATCTTCTATTTCTGTGCTTGGAGGTGCTGGGTGACATGTGTAAGGACTGGTTTTATGTGGCCACTGAGGTCATAAAGTGCATATGCTTGTTCCCATAAGTGGCTGAGCCACTGAATCAGAAAATGGCCACTTGGATGTTAGAATAGTTTCCCTCTTTTCAACATTGTACTGCTGTCCATGGTACTGAAGCAGTAACATTTATTGCCATTTTGACTCTTTACCGAAATATCCACGCTGAGAAATTCTTTATACTGTATATCTCTACTATATGTGCAGTACAAATATAGTGGTATAAAAAAGTGTCTGAATGAAATTGTTGCACTCTATGGAGAATTTGATGACAAAAGCACTCATTCATGTGTGCTTCAGGATGTTATGCAGAGATCAACTTCTTGCAAGCATGAGGAATGAGCCACCAAAACAGACACCCACTCTTACTCTGAATTTTCCTTTCTTACTTTTCAAAATATTTCCATAATCTCATTGTTGGTACTATAGCATCTGTACCACAGCCAACAGAATCTGAATAGAAGAGACAGGCCTAGGTAGGGGGCCAGACGGAAAATCAGAAGAAAGTAAGCGTTACATCTCTCACATCAAAAGTAAAAGGCGAAACTGTGAATTTGCGAGCTCAGCTGAATTTTTCACAAAAGCTCTCCTTCTCATGCCTAACACTGCAGATGCCTGGCGTGAGACAAAACATGGAGAATGAGAATCTCCTCTGATTTCCCGCCTCTCCACGCCCACTAGAAACAGTCTATCCATATGTTTGTCCAAGAAAGTTCTCAAACAATTCACATCAATCACTCTATTTAAACCATTTAAACAATCAACAAAATTATATGTAATTTTTTTTTCAAGCAGTCTTTCTCCTAGGTACATTTACAGATTACCATATTTTATGCACCTGTTGAATGATGCACTTCTGACATTATATAATTTGTCACTGTCATTTTAAAAATACAATACAAAAAAAAATACAAACATTTATCATTTCATGTTAAAATCATCTATGTTTGTAACTTATTTGTCTTATTAATCCATGTATCATGAATGCTGCTGTGTGCCATATGCTGCTAAAATAAGATGTTATGTATTAGACTAATCCCCTGCATTAACAAGGCTTTAAAGGCTTTGAATGGCATGTAATATTAATCAGATTAAAGAGTTTGAGTAACTTAGATCACGATTAAAATAGCAATGCAAACATTTCAAACTTGTTTTTTTGCCTCAGTCTAGTACCTCACCCATTCATTAGGTGTTACCTCTAGTCTTCAAACACTTTTTGTGTAATCTATCATTTACTGCTTTTTTCTCCTTGTTTGGCATCCCTGTGCAGCCCTCCTTCCCTTTTGTTTTCCATTGTCCCTGTGTGTCAATCACGCACCCTTTTTTACTGACCTTGTTCATCTTAAACCCCCCTAAGCCATCCCAAACCACTATCTTTGAGAGGCTTAAGGTTAAGCTATACAAGGCATACTGATGATGAGGAGGAGGAGAAGGAGTCAGTGCAGTGCGCTCTCCATTCAAGCACATGCAATTTGCCATTTTCCATCTCTGACATGTGTGAGTGTTTTCTGTATTAGTATTTTCATTTATAAAGTAAACTATAATTGGATCCCTGAGCTCCACACACACACTGTCAGCCATGATAATGCTCCCATATTCACTTTTATGTGAACAAAAGCCAGCAAACTCAATCCACAAAATGAGGGAAGGCTTTGATGCCGAGAGTTTGATGGCGGATTGAAATGGACAAAAATGTGCGGCGAGTATATCTTCAAATAGAAATAAAGGGGAGAAATGTGGTCGTTAAATCAACAGCATGAAATCCAACAGAATAAATAAGACTGAAGGCCAACTGGATTTAAAAAAAGAGCTTTTATCTCCGTCTCACCCCCTTTCCTGATGATAATAGTAAAGTGTAAGCTCTGAATACAGAGACTCTAAGGTCTGCCTCCAACAGATGCTTCACATTGCTAGATATTGGTGGTTAGCACTATGCATATTGTATGAAAGGAGGAAGAGAGAAGATGTATCTGACATTACACAGACTGCCATTCATACTCATACTATTCTACTGCCCAAAGACAGTAGAATAGTAACCTTGTAACCAGTAGAACAGTAACCTTGAGAGAAGGTCTATAAGCCAGAGGAAATTCACGACCTCCTCAAAAATATTTTTGTGAAAGCAGAACAACAGAATTCAGAAGCCCTCAGAAGTCATAGAGCTAGTTTATTTGCACTGTTTACTGAGTTCATGAATGAGATGTGGATACTACAGAGGAATAGGCAGTGTATCCCTTACAACAAAGTGTGTCAGTTCTAAAACCCTCTTTCACTTATGCCATCTGTCCCTGGGTTTTATGCAACCCAGTGCTGCTGATATGGGTCAGCCGGCCTCTCCCATGTATTCAGTCTGAGGCTTAAACCGGAATGCCTCAACATCCTCTTTCTTTCTCTCTCTCTCATTCCATTACTTGCTTTCTTTGTCCCTCTCTGTGAATTTGAAGAAATCTCTCTTTTTTCTCTCTGTGTGTCTCTCTTTTTTTCTCTTTGTGTGTTTTGTTTTGTATTCAATCTTCACTGATTGCTTTTTATTTTTGTTCTCCTGATTGTTATCTGGTAGCTTGATAAATCTTTAGATTTTTATAATGATTTCTACTTATGCTGTCATGGAATTTGCATCCATGACCGAGGTTGGTCAGCTTGGGTCAAATGGTGCATCATTACAAAACAATGCATTCACCATCACATTTTACTTTGATCAGAATACGTGCCAATACTCAGCACACAAGGTTCTCAAAGTTCCATCCGGCCTCAAGTTTCTCAAGGTTCCATACACCCTCTGACGCTATGAGGCAGTGTTTCAGTGAAGACATTGCTTTGGGGTTGGTCAACATACCTCATGTTGATGTTCAATGTTAATTCCACACCCAGTTCATGTCAGTTGTCTATTTCAACCACTATCTCTTGCTCTCTGCAGGTTTGTTCGTGGCTGTGTGCAGATGAAGGTGAAGAGGGAGCTGTGTAAAGGTAACTACACTAACAACAATTATTATGAGGCAGTGGAAATATTAATTAATTCACTATTTAGAAATATTAAGAAAAACAACAAAAACATATTTTCAGTTTTGGCAACAAAAAAGCTGCTGTCTATGATAACTTTGCAGAAGGCCCCACAGATCAATCAGGACGTATGGCCCTCACTGTAACGTCTGATATCCATCTGTAAACATACAGGAAACAGAGCGCAGGGCATTTCTCAAGCTGGCTGGCATATGGGCAGATTCTCACAGACGTCCGTAGTCAATTCAATCAAAGCTGCAAGAAAAAAGCCATAGAGCCTATGAGTTCAGTTCACTTATGTAGAATATTTGTTTCTAAGGGCAAATGCTGTGTCAGGCATTTCCTCTCCCCACCACCGTACACCATAAGTTGCGGTTGAACTTTTTTAGTAAACACAGCTATGCGTGTAGCGCTTTGTCTCATATTTTTCTGCGTTTGCTGAGGCCTGTCTGTCTTGTGACTTGTGTTTGCTGATCTCATGCTCTGTTAGCCATGGAGCCGGGGGAGGAATCATCGGCTGGGGAGGGGTTGGGGAAAGGAGGGATGGTTGGATAGAGAATGGAGGTGAGGGAAGGACAGAAGGAATGATAGGATGGAGGGAAAGGAGGGAAGGCGGGCGAATCCAGCCTCTGCACTCTAGCTCTCACTGATGGACAGCTCGTTGCTCACAGAGCATCCATAATGGCTGTGTTGTTGACTGAAGCCTTCAACGCATCTTTGGGTTGTGGGTGCTCAAAAATGTGAGTGAAAGTCTGAGCTTGAATGCACATTTTTATGAGCTAATGTCAGCGGTGTCATCACAATACTGACACCATCGGAAGAAGCTATGATGTACAGTACATATTTTGCCTAAAGCTTGTTTTAGATACCAAGGAATGAGGATCATCAATATTTCCACTCTAAACATCAATGCCTCACATACTACAGCTTCACGTATTTCTTGTGTTCATACCTCTTGTTGGAAAAAAAGGGAGAACTTAAAGTCTTGGGATGCAGTCATAGATTTTTTTTTACCACTGAATAGCATTCCATTTGATGCTCTGAATACTTCAATGTGTTTATTTGAACAATTATTGATCAGCTTTCAACAGATGTGAAGTAAGCCACCTGAGATTAGAACATGGCTCAAGGTCATTTTCATCCTTTTCAAGGCCAGCCTTCTGAGATTCATCAGCATCCATTCATCTGATTTAAAGCCAGTAGTGTGACCGCTTAGAAAGAGGTCAATGGCCAGCAGGCAAGGATAGGAATGGGGAGTCGGTGGTGGGGGGCTGTTAATACCAACTTTCACTTTTTGTCAGAGAAACTTGTCCTCTCTGTGGATCCCCTCTCCAAGCTCAAGGGGAGACGCCAAGTAGAAAGATAAAGGTGAACGAAGGATCAAAACAGGCCTTTGAAGTGAGCTGATCCTCTGGGAAAAATATCTATCTGAGGCATGTATCCTCTTCATATCTCCCCTCCACGGACCTTCTGTTTATCTTGCTCACTGTCCCCCCTCTTATCTGCATGGCTGTGCCGTGGGTCATTGCAGATCAGAGAGCCAATCTCGCCCCATGATGATGATCATCCAGAGGCCCATTCGCTCCCATTAGGAAGTGCTTCACTGCCCGGCTCGGCTCCCCCCGCACCCCTCCACTGCACGCTACGTGACCACAAAAAAGCCTCCAACTGAACTCAAGTCTGATGGACACAGGCACTTTCCTCGCCACGCTTGCTAAGGGGTGAAGCAATTGAAAAAAAAAAATCTTGCCATCATTGTAGTAGCTTCCATGCGCTTAATTGGAAAGAAAAACAAACACTGGCTCTTGATCTTTTCATTGTCACCATTTCAATTAGAGGGCAGGGAGAGACTGCAAGGCCCTCTGTGCAGCCAATTGGCCATAAGGCAGCCACGGCTAATGGTGTGGCAATAATTTGTTGTCAGCATGTCTGTGAAGCACTCATTGAAATACACAAACCATGAAGGGATCCTGTGAGTTTCAAGTACAGTTCTGAGAAGTCTGTTTCTGTATGTTTTGTCCTGTAAAACACTATGTGTCCAACAGTATTGTTAACATAAATGTCTCTTAGTAATTACCACAACAAAGTACTGTCATAATTATTACATTACCTAGCAATTGCTAACTTATGGTATTCACACAGTATGCCTTGACAAGGCATTCTTTCTTCTATGTGTCACCTAAAACTGCAAACAAAATGCACTGAACACATTCCTGTTGACTGCAAAAACTCAGTCACTTACAGACTTTGACCTTATTTTGGATTTCTAAGTCAAGGGCACTAGTGCATAGCGCACTCTTATTAACAGATGGAAGAATCTATGATGCAATTGGAATTAATCAAATGAACTATATGATAGATAGGCCTTTTCAAAACTACATTCAGTTTTTCTATCAAATTTGTGAAATTGTGGGGTCATCTCAAGGCAACCACAATCATTATGTCTTAACAAGAGAAGGAAGAAGCACTTCAAGAAGCGAGCATAATTCGCCGTCATATTGTGTCACTTCTCACTCCCCCTATCACTCCCTGTTCTCCTGGTGTATGACTTATTAGAGTGATTTTAATCAGTGGTGTGCTCTGACGGGGTAATGACCATCTTTACTGAGGACAAAATGTCACACGAATTGTTAGGGCTGATTTGTTTGCATGCTAATGCTAAAATATAGGGACTGTTTGGCCGCGGTTATATAATTCAAGTGTGAGCAATTTTCCAGCATCGCCCCTCGAACCCTAGCGAGGTCCCACTGCTGTTTGTGGAGGGCATACAGGCTAAAACGCAGCTCAATTTTCTGTGTAAAATTAACACTCAATGACATAAACGATACTTACCGCGCATTTTCCTTAGGGCTGAGTCAAAACACTTTTGGTGAGATGAAACGGTGCCACCCAATCAGATTTCATCTTTAACGCGCACCCTAGCATCAGACTCGGCATCGTTGTAATTGTCCCTCCCGCTCGTGGACTAGCCAGCCCGTCAACCGTTTCGTATTTCACGTTCCAGCAGATGACTAAATGAACTTTAACGTTATCTGGATATTTCGTTACAGTTAAGGGGTTGCATGTGGGCATTTAAGTATACTTGTCATCCTTAAATTTATACGCAGGTTATTATTCTGTTTTCAGAAAGACAAGGTTTTTAGTATAACCTCGCTCTTCTGTGTGGTTTTACACTGTTTTTGTAATTGGACTAAAACTTATCTACAGTGATGTGACGAAGAAGACACCTGCTGTACCAATTTGATCAACATAACAGGTAAGAATATCACTCGCATCTTATTGCACTGAGGAAAACAACATTTTAAGTTGAGTGTCGTATTGCATTATACTTCCGACATTATGGCTTGGTAAGTGCGTGTGCGCGCGGTGTGTGTGTGAGTGAGAGTGTGCGAGTGCTTTGAACCTGTCACAACGCAGTCTTTAGAGTGCAGAATCTGAATGGGACAGTTAATGTTGCTTTGCTGTATCTCTGACAGCGAAATATACAGAAGTTGAATGAGCAATATTAAAAGGACTTAATATCTTGACTAAGATTGTTCATAAACAGCAGTGACTTGGTGTTATGGATGTAGAATGTACGTTGACTTTAGTCTTTGGGACCTGTGGTGGTGCTTTTCATGTACAGAAATCTTCAGTCCTTTGACTGAGGATTGATGGGTTGTGTTTAATCCTTTCTGTTGTGATAAACACACAGCACAAATACGTTTTGTTTGACAAAAGGCACCCTGTGGGAGAGAACCAGGGGATGGGGAAGAGTTAACTTCTGCATTAGGACCCTGTTGGTCAGCCATTTTAGTAATAGGTTTAGTAATGGCTTTATTTGGCCTGAATGACATCTCCCATTTATCACCTGAGTGGAATCATCAATCACAGGTCTCGCCATTCGATCAGAGCATCAGATAGGTTGAGGCCCTTTTTTCTGTCTTAAAGGGTAATGAAACTAAAATCTCTGGCTCGTGACTTGTGTGAAAACACAAGGTCCTATTTTGAACATACACATCAAGGGCAGACTGCCTTGTCTTTTAGAAGGACAAGATCAGGTTTGAATTTTCTTCTTATGATCCTTCTCACAGGAAGGAACACAGTTCAACATAACAACACGTGGTGTTAAGGTTGTCTAAACTTCAATCACAATTTAAGGGCCTGTAAGCAGAACATTTTTGTCTATGAAATATGTCACTGCATTGGTCTGATCTCTGACTCAGAAGAGATCTTACCATCTTACCACTGCTCTCACTCTCACTCTCTCTCTGTATGCATGTTTGTGTGTGTAAGTGTCAGTGTATGGCAACCTCTCTGCAATATTTGTGCTACTGTCTATTCAGTTGTGACCTCCATATGGCTGAAGATCTCCAGTGTCTGTGATTGTTGTGTCATGCTGCACAGCTCTACACAATGCATATGGTGCACACAGAGGTGAGGTGTGAAATGCAGTTCACGCCGCCGCTGTGTGTTTTGTGTTTTGGCTCTTATCTGCTTGCCACTCTCACAGCTTAGAGATCCATGCGTCACACTGCCTGTCACCGCAGAGTCGCAAACTCCAGTGTCTCACACTAAGCAAATTGCCGTCAAGACTGACAATGGGAGTGTGTGGTATGCAAGGTATAGGTCCTCATAGCTGGGGAATTCTCTGCATTACTCAAATGAGGCGCGTGTTGCTCTGGAGTGCTGATGTTTGACAGATGCAGACAGCAATTCCCAGGGTCCTACAGCTTAGGGGATTAGAAACAGGACTGTCGTTTTGTCCAATATCCTTAATGCACCCACATAGGCTGTGGTGGCTGAATGAGCTCAGTCCTTTATTTTATTTTTCTAGATATTTCTTTATTGGTGTTGCACTTCTGGTGTCATGACTGACACCCCTTTCTCTTTGCTTGTCTGTCCTTTTCTCTCTCTCTCTCGCTCTCTCTCTTCATTTCTTTGATTATATTTATTTCTAAAGCACTCACTACCTATTCAGAATTTCTGGAGATAAAAGTAGAGAGCCCTCAAATACTCTGCTGTCACTTCCTGTGTTAGATGCTTTGCTACAGCCTGTGTAAGCCAGCCTGGCTTTTTTGTATCCTTGAAAACTGCTCATCTCGGTATGGGAAGTTGAAGTCTTGCTGGCCCCATTTCTTTCATGCATAGACCCCTTTATTGTTTGGAAACTTTCCAGTGCAACCGCTGACACACTGCTATTAGAACCAATAAAAAATGGATGTAGGCCTAATGATATTTCAACAGGTAATTCTACATTTTATATATAATTTTTATATGATATATCAGATGTATATTAAAGACATTTTTCCTAGTGACAAGGTAGTTATTAATGAGAGCCAATAAGATTCTGATTCAGTGTAGCAGTCCTTATTGGATGTCATCAATATGTCTTTAGTAACACCTGTGCTTACCTTGCCACTTGGAAAAATGGTTGCTGTGGAATGGGCCCAATGTTACTTTGAGTTGTCAGCTACAAGTTAGCAGGTCATAAATGGTGACAAGCTAGGCTTCTCTTCTGCCATATTTGAGGCCTTCAACAACAGGAACACACAGAGTGTTCTGTGAAATGCCTTTTATGGAAATCGAGGTGGGGGTATGATCCACAGGAGACACCTCAGACTGGTGTGTGACTTTTTTTAGACGGGCAAATGTGTCACCAAAAGACAAAGAAAAGCCTGAAATGCGAGAATTGGTGAGATTTGATATATGGTTGTGTTGTGAATACAGAATGCTTTTGAAATCGCATGGCATTTTAGAGGTCTTCAAATGAAGGTTCTTACACTAACTAAAAAATAGCTGCACAGTGCACCTTTGAACACTGAAATCCCTTTTATATCATGACTGAGGACATAGTGATTTATTACATCTTAACACCCATAAAGACACATAATCAGACATCAGGTCTTCAATAATGAAAATCCTTTGCATCCATAAGAATTCAATACTGTAAACTTTCTGTGTTGTTTAACATTTCTTGTCATGCACCTTGTTAAGACAAGTTTGCTCTGAGAATGCCTTAAGGCTTTTTAAAAATCTTATTAGGTTAACTTTTTAAAAATCTATTATGGTGAGGGAGGTAACAGACCATAGTTAGAATTAATGAAAGTGCATAGATGTCAGTTATCCAGTTGCTCTGCCATAACCAAAATGCCTGAGCAGCCATAAGAGAAATTGTTCTTCCACTTCCACAGTTTCCTTTCCATTTTCCTTAGAGGCTGAGTCTGTACTTGATATATTTATTTTATATAATAGGACTGGATTGTGTCTATTATTTCCAATCTTCCCCTTAAAATGGCCATTTGACTGCTCACAGACAAAACATCTTTCGCTCACAGACAGATAGATAGATAGATAGATAGATAGATAGATAGATAGATAGATAGATAGATAGATAATGATCCACAGCTTTCACTTGCTGTTCAATTAGTATTTGTTATTGATGCATGTCACCTACATTCTGTTACATTTTTTAACCAAAGATCTCTAATATGGGCTTATGGGATTGTCCTGTAGCACTGTAGGACTTACGTCAAAGGACGATTAATCCACAATGGAGAGCAACATATGCACATCACACCATCTGTCCCTCTGCTGTAATTCTGTTTGGCACTCAAGGAAAAAATATGAATGAATGAATCACTCCATACTACGAATACAAGCAGTCAATTCAAAATTAAACACAAATACATCAGTGTTCTCTCTACCATTGCCATGCTTTTTTTAACAGTTCAGAAACACAAAAACACAGCCCTTGACTTGTCCATTCAAATGATGGAGAAATGCTCTGGGTGCCAAGCTGGGCTTCCCTCTGAATCCTATTACAGCTTTGCAGGATACATCTGAATGGAGCACTTCACCATGCTGATCCACAAACCCACCCAAGCCTCCACTTCATGTAATTTACTCTGATTTAATCCCCAATCCAGCCCAAATGAATTCATAGAAATTGGCGACCACATCAGATGCTGTCAGGTTTGAGTTTATTTCTGTAATCTCCTGTGGTCTCCCAGTAAGGGATTGAAATGAAAGATGTGGTGACCACCCCCTTGCCGAGCATTCATCTACTTATTCTCAGAGTTCTCTTTCATATTTCTGCAAAACTCTCTGGAGTTGTTATATTCATGCTTGTTGCCACGCCTGTTCAATTAAGTGTCCACTTGATATACCCTCTAAAATAGAGTTCAAACAGGAAGACGCAGAGGCAGACAATAAGAGTTAAATAATTTAAACCATCTTAAATCAAAAGGATTTTATAGTAATAAGACAATAAATGAAAGTCTTGGCAATAATAAGTCTTTGACTTAGACCCTGACCTCAAATTAGGTCTTGAAGTGAGTAAAGCTTTTCAGATTCTGCCAGGAGGGGAGGCGGCAGGGGCAGAGCCTACCCCCCTGGACAGATGGACAGAGACCAAACTGATTACGGTTGGGGAGGAAGGTGGAGAACATCAAAAGTCAGCACCTGAAAGCAGCAGGGCGGGAAAGTAAGGGAGTCATTATAAAGGCAGCTGTTGACAATAAATGGTTAGTTCGAGTAATGAGGCCTGAAAAAGAAAAAGGTTTGGTTCCTGTTGGTTGTCAGTTGAGGTCAAGGGTCAGTATGGATTTTTTTCTTTCCAGTGGCAGCAAGGGCTAGGGAATTCCTTTTGTTTTTTTAATTTCCTTTACAGAAGCTATGTTATTTTTTCATAACAAAGCCTACCTGTACTACATGTATTCTACCAGCTTGTGTGTCCCAGCATGTTACATACACACGCATAGACACACACACACATACATGCGCACAGAGCCAGCTTCCCTTGTCATCAATGACATAGTTTGCTAGATCGATACTGGTACCTGAAGAAAAAAGCCCAAACCAATGGTTATTACAATTATTATTATTATTATTTTTATAATTATTATTATCAGCTGTTGGCATTTCTGTTTAGGCTACTGTGGCTACCTTCTGTCAGAGAAAGTGAACTAGTGATCGTAAGCGCATGTGAGAAGTCTTAGAAATATCTGTGTTAAGGTAGGCTATAGGTTTATTTGCAATTTAGTTTATTATTATTTGCAACTCTACCAGTTTGCAGCGTATTTAGCGAGATGGGGCAAACGTTGCTCATACTTGTATGCTTTGAATAGCATAGCCTAATTCATTAAACTATGAGTTATGAGAAAATGCTTTACTTAGGCTACTTGGCGTGGGGATGCGCTGATGCACATGTTGCATCCTTCAGTTGTTGATTTCTTTGCCTTTCCATTAAAGGCTTGCTTTTACCATAGCAAATATTTCACATAGAGTTTTTGACCACTGTGCTACCCAAAATTACTTTGAATGTCTGGAATTCCTGTCATGGTTTTTTGCAGCATTGCCATGGAAACCGACGTCAGTGCCGAGTTACAGTAATCAAAATCATTTTCCATCTCTACATGAAAGAGGAGTGCTTATACCATCAGCCAGCTGGCCGATTAGCTGATGGGGTCAGCAGCCTTTGGCAGGGGGCAGGGACCTGCCACAGCAACATGAACCTGGTGTAAAACAGAAGGTGTGGGCAGGGAGGGGACTGTGCCCTTCATGACCACATGGGTTGAGTGGCACACATGCCCATTGCCCAACCCCCAGTTGTGTGGTGCCGGAATCTGTGTCACCATATGCTGCAAAGGTGTGATACAATGACCTTCAGTGACAGGATGACATACTGGCACTTTAGATAATGGATCTAATCAATGTAAACGGGGGGACTGCATCAGTGTAGAAAATGGATTTGACAGAGCTGGTGAGAAGAATCTCCTCTTTACTGTAAAAAGTTGAGAGTTAGTTGTCAAATTATGATTCCTGAATTGTACCACTGCTAAATGATTGGGAAGTATTGTTAGGTTTGGTTTTTGGAAGGTGCTGATTCAGTCTTTCATTTTGACCTGTTTTGAATGACAGGAATAAATGGATTATTACTGTTTATGATGGCCTAATGAGACATGAATAAAAACCCAGGCTGTATAAGTATGTGTGTCTGTATTATAACCTAGAGGTCAATGTTTATTGCTGCTAGTGTTGCTGTTAGGTTAGTATTATCATGTTTTATCATCAATCCAGCACTGTGGCTGTGCGCCACCATCAAATCACTTTAAAACAAGGAAATTATGCAAATATTTTGAATATTACTGTAATGTTATCTACTTCATCTCTACGCCAATTGCAATTCAATGAAACAGTTTTAGACTGTAATGACCGCAGTGAATGTCAATTTAGTGTGCCCACAGTAAATTGGCTTAAAGAGAAAACATCCAAACAAGTGTGTGATTTAGCTGAAATATTTTAATTTAGACTCTGTGGATCTTGGCACATTTTGGAAACAAACTCTCCAGGCAGCCTGCTAGACCTGCCCCAATACAGTATGCTTGTTTTTGTTTTTTTCAAAATGAAAATAATCTGATGACATTTTGATGGAAGATGAGGCTTTGTATTGTCAGTAGGAGTGTGCTGCATTGCTGGGGATAATGTCTTGTGAACTTGTAGAACTGTAGTGCTCCTCCTCCCCCGCCATTCTAATATGACATATGTGAAATACAGGGTCTGGTCACAGTAATCTCTTGACATGTTTGTTTAGGAATTATTTAACACATTGTTGCCTTGTCAATTTAGATTGTGCCCTGTGCATTAGCCGTCTATCAGATATTTAAGTCCAGAGTCTCACTATCTGGAGAGCATTAAAATGACAGTGAAAGATTAAGACACTTCCATTTCTGGTGTCTAAATCCAACATTTTATCTAAATCCCATGTACTTGACTACAGTGATGGAAAAGCATTTTTTTTCTAAAGCATGAAAGGTTGTACTACAAGAGGCCTATACATGCATTGCCGCAATTATTTGTCCTGTTTAATGTCTTCATTTGATGTGTGTGTCCTGCATGCCCCTGTGATGATAGATGTAGTATGGAAGTGCTGTAAAAGACTAGAATATAGCATGCATTACCACAGAGGAGAACAGTGTGGAGAGAAGCTCATTTTTCACCAGTTGAGTTTCAGCATTTAAATAGCGATTTCCCCCAGTAATTTCTTTGGCATTAAGTGAACTGGCTGCTTCATTACATGAGTGGAGTCCGATCGCTCCTCCAGGACATATCTAGTTGAGTCTCCTGGGTAATCTTGCGTACAATAGAGCGTGTGGACTCCTTATTAGACTAATATTCTCACAGTCTAGCCTTCTGAGTTGCAACTTCCTCCTCCTTCATATTAATGCGCAGAAAGGGAATGTTGGGAATGGACCAAATGGAGCCTGTTCTATATAATTTACTTTCTTATTATGAGAGCCTGAATACTGAAGGGTAGTCTCAGTGATTCTGTATTTAACCTGTGATGG
Organism: Tenualosa thibaudeaui; assembly: GCA_027481765.1. Lineage (NCBI taxonomy): Eukaryota > Metazoa > Chordata > Actinopteri > Clupeiformes > Clupeidae > Tenualosa > Tenualosa thibaudeaui. The sequence continues at coordinate 13,494,101 of JAIFZK010000009.1, forward strand.
CCTAAGGATAGCTGAGCTTTATTTCACAAAAAGGAGCTTTTAGCAGGTATGTGAAGGATAAAGTCCTCTCAACAAATGTTACATAAATTTGCTGATGTACAGTACAGATTATGGTCTAGATAGGACCATCCAGGAACCTGGCCAGTTTTATAGCTTGGATGGCTTTATTCAGTTTACTGAGAAGCACATCAATAATGGCTATAAGCAGCATCCCCAAGCCCCAGCCTCTCACCCCAAGAGTGACATGAGAACATCTTAATAAAAACAGGTTACATCAATCAATACTGGATTCACATTTCTTAACTGGGCCGCAATTCAAAATTAAGAGCAACAATTCTCATATTACACAATTTCACATTTTATCCTCCATTTTACACTCACACAGCATTATGTGCCCTAGAGTCCTAGACACGCTGCAACTACACTATTGCTGGCCATAATGAACTTACTGACAACTGGTTGGATGAAACCTTTTATTACATAGATATTGTGTGCATCATAAAAAAACGTATACATATAGCTATGCGTATGCATTTTTTTCCCCCCAAAATAGGTATATATGAAACTAAAGGTCTCTGGACTTGCCATTTGTCAGCGTGGCACTGATATGACTTCTACACCATCCGCTAAGCACATAAAAGCGCTAAACCAGATACAGTATCTATCTGCCATTGCTACAGGGCATCAGTCTGCTGCATAAAAATTCAGATGGGTTACTGTATTAACTTGTTCTTTTACATGTCCCTTGTTTTGCCCCGTGGGGTTAAAGTTCCAATTATCACTTCCCTTGCCAAGGCTCCAAAGAGCAGTAAGATGAAGTTGCTCACTCCCAGGTCTGACACAGCTGTTCTCGTTCTAGCCCATTTGCATCCTGGGCAGGTTTCACTGCTGATACGAAATGGTGATTCATGGGAAAGGGCTGGTATGAACTACTAAGTGCTGCAAACTGAGTCATATAAAATGAATTATGTCTTCTTCCATTTTGGTGATAAAATATACTCTCCTTACTCGTTCCCAAATGTTTCATGAGTGTCTTTTTATTTGCAGTATATTTGGGGAGCACGCAAAAAAACTGAATTAAATTGCACTGTTATATGCAAATGTATTTGTTCATTTTATGCCAAGTCCATTTTAGTCTACTGTATTTCAGACCTTAAAGGTACAGTCAGTGATGCTATGCAGTTTGTAAAATTATTTTATGACATTCTGTCTCCTCATGATGCTCATGAAGCTCTCCATTCTTCAAGGACTCTGCCAAATTCAAGGACTCCATCTTTTAATGATACCCAGGCTCTCCGGGAATACTGAGTGCAGGTGTGAGGATGTTTTGGCATGTTTTGTGTGGTCAGGAGATCAAATACAGTGAAAGTTGGGTTGGTCAAAAACATCTGCTAAGAAATGTAAACATAAACAGTATTGATTTTCACCAATATCGTTGATCACACCTCTAAGTAATTTCAAGTAGAATAGCTTCAGATGTTTGCTATATACTATCACCTCATATTATTGGAAAACAAAGCAAAACAAAAGCATGGCAGATTAAGTCTGTTTACATGAAGGGACAGTTATTGTGGGAATCCAAAACCACTTTCTTGGTACCACTCAGTTTTCATGTACACACAGAATTGCAACAAAGAAAGTAAGACAGTTTGATAATATTTGTACCCTTAGGTGGCAATATTAAATCAACAACCTCAGTTATAACTGCCAGTCAGAGCATATTTGGTGGGCAGGGTGTCGAACCACCCTTGGGCTCATGGAATAGCCTAATGTCTCTCATACGCATTCAAGTGAAACAAAAGGACAATTTTAACCTCAAGCAAGGGAAGACGAGGGATTAGCATCACAGATTTACACTTTTAAAATGTCGCCGTACAGACTATTACTTAACCCAAAAACGATGGGAAAAAAACGAAAATATGTTTTTAAAAAATTATTATCTGTAATAAGTAAATCATCATCATTGAGCTGTATCTTTAAATTGTTTGGTCTCCAGGAGGTTGTCATTTCAGGTGTCAGTTTGTTGTGGAGTAGACTACACAGCACAGGTTTGTCGATTTCGCAGATTTTTAGAGCATTCATCATTTTCTTTCAGATCATGTACTATTGCTTCCATAATCTCATTCACTCTAACATAGCAGTGAGCTATCTGCAGTTGGTATTTGATTTTAGCAGTAATTGAGGTGAAAAGTGAAATGGCCCATGCCTGGGATTATCTGAGCTTTACGTCTGCAGCCAAGCCTGGATGCCTTCCAGCAGTCCTCTGGAGCGAAGCGTGGGGCTCGCAAGCAAGACACTCTGGATAAGGGCCAGCTGTTTCTCCCTCTCTCTCTCTTTCTCTCACTCTCTCGTTACTGGGCACCTCCATCAATATCAGTTTGGCAGATTGTGGTTTCCTGTAGATTTAATTCACTTTCTTGGGCACCCTCCCACTGCAAAGACATGTCTCTACATTCATTCAGGAGCAGTGGTGCTGGACTCAGATCTGAATGTGCCTGACTGCACAGCTGTGTGTTATGCTGTGTGTGTGTGTGTGCATGTGTGTTTTACACATAAAATGTTTAATTGTGATTGTAGATATTCAATAGTGAAACATCAATCTATGCTCAAGTGTGTGTTTGTGATGTTAAGTGGAGGATCTATAATGATAATAACAATTGGCATGTCATGGCCAAATATCATCATCCTGTACTCGTGGAATCTTAACTTCTGCCTGGGGAGCTGTGTTCTCCATCCGCATTAAGCATAAAGTTAGTTCTGCTTTAGTAACCACTTCTAAAGCTCCCCCTGACTACAGCTACTGTTGTCAAATGAGAGTCTGTAGCTGCTGAACATCTTGTCTTGAGTGGCAGGGGCATGTCAGCACCAGTAGCAGGGGTTTGGCATTTTAAAAAGATCTACTCCCGAAGACTGAACTTTTTGACATAGATACACCAGTGACTTTTAATACACCAGTATTCCAGTACAATATCCCAGCGCAAAGGACATCAATTACCTGAAGAATCGCTGATGGAATCTTATAGGTATATGTAGAAACGACTGACCTTTCTGAATTTTCATTTCAGTTACTAATCTACTTCATCTATTAAAGTCCTCAATGATGCATGTAAAATCATTCATCTGTCATTTAATTATAATATTAATTACAAACCACACCAAATTGTCCTGCTGTCAGTTGGGTGACATTGGGTTATTGTATAGAAACTGAGAGAGATTAATTGTCTGAAGCAGGTTTAAAGTATACTAAACTAAACATTTTCCTGTTAGATTAAAAAGAGAGATTTTCCTCCTAGTAATGTATTCCAGCATATCACAGCTCACAGTATTCTGCTGTTGCCTGTGAGATCCTTATTGTATATGCTGATGATCATAATGTATTTAAGCAATGTGTCACAAATGTGTGAACATAAAACATGGACACAAGTTACAGGCACATTTGCTAGTTTCAAGTGATCCTTGTCTATTTTTATTTATTATCATCATTATTATTATCAATGTCAATACAATAGCCCACAGAAGGATGTGCACACACGCACACATGTGGTAATAAAATATTCATCAGAGAAAATGAAAAGAGAGGGAAAAAATCTTGTCAGAGTTGCCTACTCCAAAGTGGAAATGCCCTTCACCCTCGCCACTCTCTTTTTATCAATATTTAAAGGGAAACACAGACAACGGTATTGTAGCACAGGGGCCTTCACTCTCTACCATTGATCAAATAGGTGTAGCTAAATAATTTAGGAGTGCAATCTCCTCAGCGGAGGCAATCGGTGGTGTTGCTGGCTCTCGCTTACTCAAGCTCTGTGGTAGTGGTGGTGGTTCGAACAGAAAAGACTGCCTCAGCCATGTTTGCCCTCTGAGTGGTCAGTAGTGGAGAACTGTGAGCCTGACCGCAAACTAAGACCACCAAACATCTAACGGTAGAATGGGTGGTCGGGGAGTCTAGGAAGATGGCCAAAGCAGGGACAAGACTCTAATGAGCTCTGTGGGTTCCACAGACCCGGAGATTTATCTGGGTAAGTAGGCCCTACGCAGCAGAGCCTCCAGACACCAAGCAGCATCCATGGTCCAGGAATGAATTCAAACCAAAAGCGACCACTGCCTCATCATTCATGAGGTGGGCAACAGCTGCACATTAGGACAAGGAAGCACAGAAGTAAGCGCATGTTTATGCATGCGTGGCCTCGATCCATGACTCAGCACGGTGAGGAGCCTGCCCTCGTACATCAGAGCGCACAAACGTTCCACACCGGTAAAGCCACAGATGGTGCTGTGTCGCTTCACATTGGAACTTTTCAACTCTGCCTAATTTCCTCCTGGGTCCTGAGTTGTTTGTTTTTGTTCTTTGCCTTAGTGTTGGTCCATGTAAGCGCCGTTTTTTTTGAGGCAGGCAATTTGCTCCCTGAGGAAGTGTGACTGTTGTCAAGCTGTATGCCAAACCTAGAGAAAACAGTAAAACCGGGGGGCTTGTCTTTCTTCTATGACGTTTTCAGTAACTAGCAAACTACTGTGTGTTACTGTACTACTAGAAGCTACACATCCTTAACTGTGTTTGGGAGATTCTGACATACATTTACAACAACTATTTGTGTTTTGCCTCTTTTTCCACATATCTACGCAAATGTGTTAACAAATTTTAGAAATGGTAAAGAATATTAACTCATGACAAAAGGGAACAAATATATTTACAATAACACTGACACTGATCTAGAGTTAAGTACCAGGGCTTCTCTATTTCCTTGTTATTTTTTGACAAAAACAAACAAACAAAAAGAAACATCTTATTAGTATGCCATATACATGCAAATTGCATACTCATGCATGTGGCTGCTGTCTCAACATGACATTCTAATCCACTAATCCATATTTTTATTCAAATAAACACACTCTGTCTGTAGGTAAGGCTTAGGGAGGTTTTTGCATTAGATAGTTGCATTTTTGCATTAAATAGTGAGGTTTTTGCATTAAATGAGGTTTTGCATTAAATAGTGAGGTTTTTGCATTAACCTTTTAATGCCTCAGAAAGCCCACCAATCAATGAATCAACCAATCAATTATTCAATCAATCACATGGTATTGTGCTCTGAATTGTTCACGTTGTGTTTCACAGAGACCCTAAAGTCTGTGTAAACAAGGATCTCTGTACTGTTTTGCAAAACAACAATAGAAGTAGACAGACAAACAAAAAGAAACATCTTATTAGTATGCCATATACATGCAAATTGCATACTCATGCATGTGGCTGCTGTCTCAACATGACATTCTAATCCACTAATCCATATTTTTATTCAAATAAACACACTCTGTCTGTAGGTAAGGCTTAGGGAGGTTTTTGCATTAGATAGTTGCATTTTTGCATTAAATAGTGAGGTTTTTGCATTAAATGAGGTTTTGCATTAAATAGTGAGGTTTTTGCATTAACCTTTTAATGCCTCAGAAAGCCCACCAATCAATGAATCAACCAATCAATTATTCAATCAATCACATGGTATTGTGCTCTGAATTGTTCACGTTGTGTTTCACAGAGACCCTAAAGTCTGTGTAAACAAGGATCTCTGTACTGTTTTGCAAAACAACAATAGAAGTAGACAGGCACATCCCACCTACTGGAAATGTTTATGGGTGTCTAATGGTTTTGTCTGACTCTCCGACACTTTTATCTCTGAGTAGTTTTGCTAGACGGAAAAATCAGATTAATGTCAATGGGAGGCTTGTAGCCTGTGTCATCTCCTTCTCATAGACGTAGTGAGACTCAATTACTGCACACAAAGTGCTAGAAACAGACAGCTCTGTGGCATACGAGTTAGGCCGCTGGATATACCACGATGCGCTGCAGGATAATGCACAATAATGATAATGGGCTAACGTGCTGTAGGACTATCTGAACAATATGAGAAATGGACACCAAAATGAAGACGTGTCACACTACGCAATAGGGATGATCAACACAGTAACTTGCCGTCATCATGTCTAAGAGTCAGCATGCCACTGTGGTCTGTATTTATAATTTTACAAATGTTCTCATTCTGTGGCCATGGTACAATATCATTTGTGTGTGTGTGTACCATTTTATCCCCTCATTCATTCAATATGCTCAAGAGTTTCATAACAGTTAAGAGTTTTCTTTGTCATGAATACACAATTTACTGGCGTCTCCTCCATGTGAGATGTTGTGCCATTCACAGCTGTATTAGACACTCAAAGCGAACAGTTGCTCCGCCGTTTGCATATGCCATGTGCTGAGCCTGCGCCTGTTGTGAATGCCAACCGCCGAGCGAATTGGTTTGCGGCTGTGTGGATGACAACCCCCCACTACTCTGCAGAAGGCATTAAAACTCAATCTAGGAGGATGTAGGGGAAAATAATTGTGTTGCTCGCTTTATCTGCGCCAGTGTAAAGGGCTTAGGGGAGACTCCCCGCTGCTCGCCTGATCCTTACTTCAGTACACTGTTTTGGATAATGTTTCCAAGAACTTGAAGTGCCCATTGGAGCAACAGACTTTCATTTACTTTAATAGGAGGTCGGATGTCATAGAGGAGAGGTGCTCACCGTGGCATCAAGAGGCCCTTATGCATTTACCCTGAGCCTTTAAGACCTTTCCCCTGATGCCGGTCATCTTGCAGTGCATGTCAAACATAGGTTGTGTTTTTTGCAACATACATTTTCAAAAAAAAAAAAAAATGCAGGCTGTACATCTAATGTTTTGCCCATGTCAGCAAACTGCTGATCCTCACTGGCCTAGGCTGGTCTGCCTAGGCTGTGTTCATACATTACATGTTTATACAGTTTATACAGTGTTTGTTACTTTGTATTTAACTACTTGTGAAATATACCTGGGTGCTACTACTGGGACAAATAAAGTACTACTGCAACGTCTACTACTACTTCTACTACTACTAGTAACCACTACTACTACTGCTACTACTACAACTGTTACTACTACAGGCAACCTGGATTTGATCCTTGAACACCACATTGCAAGTCCATGTCACTTTGGATTAAAGCGTCTGCTCAGTTTTACTGTACTTTACTATTAATAGTAGTACTACTACAGTTAATGTTCTCTAAAGGGGAAGCCTACACAATGGCTCAACTCAAAGCCATGAACCATTTTTGCCAATCAACACATTCCATTAGTTGCATGGAAGGAATGGGTGCAGTTTGATCAGGACTGTACTAATAAGTATCATCACTCAATAGAATCATGTACTGCAAGTTTGATGTAGGCTATGGCTGATAGCTGACTTAGCCATCAATGTCTTTCAGCATTTCCATTGTAACATCCAACACCCTACCTTATGAACACCTTGCTAAGGATTCAAGATTTCAAGTATGTTGACTACTAGTTTGTAACATAAAGTATGTGAGAGCTCAGTTCAGGCCTTGGCCTGTAAGTACAGTATTTATGAAATGTCTAATCATTATGGCTGATAAACTCTTTGATAACTCCCTGTGCGCCGTGCCAAGGTTGCTGTGATGACAGGAAACAGGTGTGTGAGGAGGCCTGCAGCGGCATCTAAAGAGCCACAAACTAAAAGCCTTCCCTTGGGCACTGTTGCCCCTCAGAAAGAAACCAGACCAGACCAGACTTCTGTGGGTGTGTGAGTGGGGTTGGGGGGTGGGGTGGTTGTCAGTAGTCTATCAAGGCTGTGTCATCTGCACACTTATCATATTGGTATTCAAGTGTTCCTTCCCAGCTGTCCCACTACCAATACAAGTTTACATTGCAAGTTTACAACTGCTTGTCACATGTAATCATCTGCCATTTCACCATCCCTCTTTATTATGATGTATGCTTTTAAGTGTTCAGACATTTAGTATGTCTTTCAGCAAGTTAGTGTAGTATTAAGTGGTCTTTTTATGAAAGTTGTTTACAAGAGTAGAGTGCCCTTTACAAAATACCCATGAAGTTATATTAGCAGTCAGTATGTGGATTAACTGAGGCGCAATGATATGTCGGTTGGTGATTATGATGAAGGGCTTATACTGGTTTGCTCCACATTTATGCTGCAGTTCCTGCATTTGCCCTGTATGCAGACAAAGAGCGAACAAAGAGGAATGATTGAAATGAAAGTAGCAGAGTTTTTAATTAGCTCTTTTGTCATTTCCTTTGACCTCAGCGTGTTCTCCAACTGTTTCAGCGGAGCCCAAGAAAGAGCCTTCTCTGCATCAGCGGCACATTGTGATGATTTCACACTAATTGTTGCCTGATAATTAGGACTCCTGGTGCACTGAGGGCTTTTGAACGTGGCCAAGGAGCCTTTGTCATAACTGCCTGGACGAGAATCACCAAGAAGAGCAACAGACTCATGGAACATCAGAAACCACAGATTATTATGATTATTTGTCCTTTTTTCATTTTTATTTATAGTTCTGTTATTTTTAAAGTTTAATTAGAAACATGTCTTGAACATAATTTGTATATTAATTTATAGTAATTACTACAGTCTTTGCAAATGATAGGAGAATATTTTTTTTGTTGTTGTTGACCATTCATCCATATTCTACAGGTTCCGTATTGTGAACCTGTAGAAGAAAAGTCCTTTTGCTGGTGTAGAACAACATGCATATCAAAATGGGAGAAGTACATAGACTCTAGAGCAATGACCTTCAGCAGTGCCAGATACTGTATGTATGCAGGCATTCACTTTACTCAAACCTCTTTTCATCTAGGGCAGCAATTCTAAGACTACAAGGAAAGCTCTGCCTTCTCTCAGTTGTGACCAAAACATTCATCAATGAAATATATAAAAAGGTTACTTTTCATGCGGTGTTGGATGGATTAAAACTCTCTGCACTAAGGAAATGTACGGAACAGTGCAATAATGACTGCTATTGAGTTAGGCTACTGACAGGTCAGCCTTTACATCTAGTTGGCTCATGTGGTCCTTGTCATATAATTGCCAGGATTACCAGGATTGTTAGGATCATAAATACCCTTTTTCTCCTGAATAATTGACGGAATAGCATGCATAGATGTCAACAGACTGAATATCATATTTGTGTTTTCAGGTCCTAACCTTGGCAGCTAAGCAGTACTTATATGGTATCCTGTGCTGTATTGTTTGCAGTCAGTTCACTGAAATGGTAAATTATACAGCCTTACATTTTTCCTTTCCTTACCTTACCCTCCTTTTATATGTAAATGATTCAATATCTTTTTACAGTTTTGGCCTGTTCTCACACAATTACAAACAAATTGAAATGTATAATATTGTATTCTAAAATATAAATCTCTTAGTATTCTGCCTGCTATCCTGGTTTGTGTCAGTACTAGATACTGTCTCCTCCCTTCTGTTTAAAACATCTTCAACCCTTTAAAGCTGCTGTTCTTGCTGGAAGACACACAATCATACAAAGCTGCTTCAGTGATGTCCTGCTTCCTCTTCCCCTTTTCTCATTTTGGGCTGCTCACTGGGACTGCTGCTGCCTGGGACTACTGCTGCTCACTGGGACTACTGCTGTCTTTTGCAGAGGGTCTCTTAAAGCCCTGAGTCCAGAGTTAGATCAGATTGGCTGATACTGTGATGGTTTTGTAACAGGCAAATAATTCATATTGTTGGTCTACAGTATCAGTGAGTGAGCACTTTATCTCAGCCAAGTAGGACTCAAGGAGTAGGCCATCTACCTGCCTGCACCATTTTGGGTTTGAAAGTGTTACATAACCCTCTTTCACTTTGTATCTCTCAGTCTCTCTTTGTCCTTTTCTCTCTTGTCTCTGTGCTTCCTGTGATGGTTTTGTAACAGGCAAATAATTCATATTGTTAGTGGGGTTGTTAGCTGTGACTCAGATACAGATTTTGCTGGGGGGGGGGGGGTTAATTTGCACATTTTTAAGCTGGACGAAATGAGAAGATTGTGTGCGTGGCTGAGTCACACTCCTTTCGCCTGGTCCAGTCCACAGTGTAGTGGCTGAATGTCTAATTTTATGGCACTTGGCAGTGGAGAGCAGAGCCCACTCCAGCCTCGCTGGAAGGGGCCGCCTTATATGGAATATAATGTGTTTGGAGAGTGGAGCCATTATCCAGCTGTGGTTGGGTTGGGCAGGGGTGGGGTGTGTGCATGTGTATGTGTGTGTGAGTGTGAGATGAAGTGGACTGTGGAGCAGCCCTTCAGAGGGGGGTGTGAGTGCGCACAAGCGAGAGAGGGAGAGAGAAAGGGTGCGATCGTCCTCACTTCCTGCCACTTGCGTTGTCTTCATTACAGGTCTCCTATCAACAAGCTCTCTGGCAGGGCTGAGTGGGAACAAACCGCCAGAGATTCACAATAAGCACACCTTTTTGTCCACACAGGCCCCCCACTGAAGGAAATAATTATTGTTTGTGCCATTAATGTGAGTCGCTGAATGTACTGAGACATTTCAGAGTAGAATAATATGTTTATTTTTATCAATCAAAATGTACTTTATAACAATGCTTCTGTGCATGATTAGTCTGATCCAGTTTCAGATTTGATGACAATAATATCTGCATATCTGCAAGTCTTGTGGAGTTAAAGGTATTGTCCACGATTGGAATGGAAAGTCGTTGACATTTTATTCAATGGCTCAACCACACTGTAGCCCACTCGTCTGTGAGGGATGCAGTGGAATGTGTAGATTGGCTGGAATAGGTTATGGCTCTGTCCAAGCTCCATGTTTGTTTCCCACTTCAGCTAGGACTGTACTACTCATTCATTTCAATGGCCAAAGCTAGGGTAGCTCATTCAGGCAAAAGAGCTGCTTCTACCTTTACAATTGGCCTCTGATATTTGATATGTGACCTCTGTTCACATGTACACAAATAATCCAATTAGTTACCAGACTATACTGCAGATGTCACATATTATATCAGAACTGGCTAATCCTCCAAGCAAGAAATTGTGAGATTACCCACCATTACAAACTGAAAAATACTTTTGTGTTGTCTGGTAATCTGGCACCTAATTAGCCTTTGCATGAAAACGTGAAAATGTGCCATTTTTAAGATGGTGGTTGTCAACTAGGCTGCTAAATAGGTGATGCTAATCTAAATCCATACAAAATGATGGAGGACAGCTAGTGTATTGATAGGAACATTCATTGACTCTCTGGAATAATGGACTGCATCTTAACAACCAGGTTTATTGTCTGTATTCATTTACATTCCTGTCTGGTTAGCCTCAGTGCACTTAGCAGGCATTCTCCATGTAACAGGATGTTAGGTGTGGACTATTGTGACAGTGGGATTGGGAAACAGATAGTAACATCATTCAACCCACCCACAGCTATTTCATGCTGTCTCTGAGAGTCTAATGCTAGAATCAAGGTCAGAAAGAAAAAGATGCTGGGTTTGTGTTTTGTTTTCATTGTGATGAATACAGGTGTGCATTTAGACTGTTTTTTTTAGAAATGATTATTGGTGAGCATACAAATTATTTTAAACCACAATGCAAACTCAGTTAGCTGTTACTGCTACTGTTAGCTGTTATTGCACATTAACCCATGCCTAAGATTGGAAGCTAAATTATACATACAGAAATTCAGCTTTGCACCAAAGAAACAGTACAGTACAATAATGATAGATATGCTACTGAGCAAATCATCTGATGTCTACCTTTACACCTAGTTGGCTTGGTGCTCATCATATTTGGTCCTTGTCAGGGAATAGCATGCAGAGTTCACAAGGTGTTGAAAACCTATCCTCACTGTAAGATGGCTTCTATTCATCAGAGTTTGTGTTAACATTTTACCCTTTGCATTTGATTACTGAGAGAAAAGCCTATGCATTTCCATCTCCACAATGCCCAGGCAAGCAGAGGGTTGAAAGGCATCTTTGTAATTCCAGCTCCTCTGTTTGGCCTCTCTCTCTCTACACAGGCTTTGAATCCGTCTAACAAATCAAAATTAGAGCGGTTTCACGTCAGGTAGCCATGAACCGGTGATTCATGCTATTCAATGCTTTCGAGCTCAGAACATTCCCCTGCATTTTTTCCTGTCATCTTCCTTTGTGTGCATGCAACTTATTGTTTTGGGCCATTTGAGGAGAGTGAAATTGATGTATTCTGTCGCTCGCTCAGAAGAGAAGGTTAAACTCACACAGACACACACATACACAAACACAGTTCCAGAAACAGTCCATTCTCGTTATCTCCAAGAACACAGGGACACACAGGGACACACAGATAGAAATATGTGCACATATGGTCAAACACAGATATTTGCTTAATATTAATTCTAACTCCATGGCACATAAACCACACAACTGAAACAAAGATTAAGACATTATGAGCTTCAATTTGACTGAAAGGCATTTAAGGTCTCTGGTCTAAGTCTAGTTGGTCAAAGATCTAATAATCTAGTTCAAACATATTTTTCAAGTATCACTGTCATTGATAGGCAAATAAACATCTAAATGTATGAAAGAATTTAAGGTAACCCTTCACTTGACGGATTAGCCTACATAACGCATTCATAGCAGCTGTCATAAATTGCTCACAAAGCATTCATTACTGTTTCATAAGACATGACTCAACATTCATACCAACCTTTCAAATGTGGAAGACAGAATGGCGATAACTTCAAAATGAAAATCCAACAGTCTCGAAGCAGCATTGCCGTTTTTGTTTTAAACGTCTTACCTGTCACATCTAAATATTTCATGAATATCTTGTGAAGTCTACTTCAAATGTGACTTAACTTTGCAAGCTGTGAAGTATTCATGATCACTTATCTGAGTTTAACACAGGTAAACTGCACAGAGCTGACCAGTACTAGTGGACCCTGAATAGTTGGACATTCCCATTTGAGTGTTGACAAGGTAGCAAAAGATGATAATTACCTGCAAAGGTTACATTACATTTATGATTAGTCTAAAATTTATGAAGCATTTAAATTATATGCTCTCTCATGTTTTGTCTCTTTGACACTGGACTTGGCCATTGACTCTGATCAGGTAACAGGTTTAAAAGAAAAACAGCAATGATGCTTTGCGTTTCTTGGTAGCAGCTGTGCTTCAGTACAGGTGATAAATAATTTGTCTTTGTCTCATATTTGAAACCTTTGATGATGGTATCCATACTGGAAACCTTTTCAGTCGTGCCAAGCTGGTTAGCTTTGAATGCCTTCCTGTACCACTCTGGCTAACACTGGCTCCCTTTGGCTGCTCTGGTGAATGGCGTTGCCCTGTACTAAACACTCTCTAATAGGCTCATCAGGGGCTACAGGTGTCCACACTGTGCCAACTATGCCATCCTTACAAGGCTACAGCCAGCGTCGTGGTGGCAAAGTCAGTCGGTGGCACCCCAAATCCTTTTGTTTTCAGGCAGATTAAGGCAGCGAGCGCTCTGCCCAGTGTGGATTTGGGGGATTAGTTTTAATGGAGCGCGAGGATTGCCACTGCTGTGGCAAGCCCAGAAGAGCGTGATTTCTGTTTTTCTCCCGGTGACGGAGAAGGCCCCTGCCTGCTTTTGAGCCCTTTTGTCTTGAAATGTAACTGAAATCCGTGTGGCATCCATCCTCACATCCTGCTGTAGTTTGGCTCGGTCCACTTTTTATCTCTGTGATTCTCCGTCCCTTCCACTTTCAGGATTTCTCCAATAACTCCACTTTTCTCTTAATCTGCATGTTGAGGATTTCACTTTGCTGTTTTTCAGCATCTATTCATGCATAAAAAGGTATAAAAGAATAATATGTGTGTAATCTGAATGTTTGTATTGTGCATGAAATGAAAACTTTGACATGAAAAACACTGTTTTACTAATACTTGTTGTAAGACCAATGTTAGTATCATGAACAGCAGCTGTTTAATTTGCTCCCTTGAAGTTGTAAGGCATACAAAGATGTCTCATGAAATGATAAAAAGAACTGGGACCCATGCCAAAATGGATTGCTTATCAGATCCAGTTTTCTTTTATGAGATGAATTGAAAATTACACTGGTGTGTTAATTTCAGTCTAGATGTGTGAAAGAAATTTCTAAAATGATGGTAGAGTCTAGTTTTGTATGTTTGTATTGTTCAAATGTTCAAAACAAAAGGAATGGTAAACCATTAACCTCTTTTGAGTATTGCCTATGTTTAAGTCATAAAGTGTGTATTGTATGTGTGTAGTGTATATGATGTTTTAGTTATTATGTATTTGTTATTATGTATTAGGCCTGTGTGAAAATGCTGTACCTGATGGATCATCTACCTTATCTCCACTGTATCTGGTAAAATTCTGGCCAACATGACATCTTTCTTCCTTATGAAAACCATTAGCAAAACCAAACATAGACAGAATAAAGATCCATTCACATCTGCATGTCTGTCCCAGGGCATTCATAGAACACTATCCAGCTGTTCTGTTTATTTTGGATCAGCTTTTTTTGTCTTTCTTTCACAAATTAAGTAATTTAACCCCAGGTTCTTATACTTAGCAATTACAGACTGGGGAATGACTATGTGTGGACCATAGACTGAGACAGTACATTTGTGTGTCACATGTTGTGTGATGTCCTGGGGGGTGTTATGAATGTTTATTTGTGACTCATTACTTCAAAGTTGGCCTGCTAAACTGAGAGCCGCCTCACAAACAGATGCAGAGTAGGAGGGTGTCAAAAAGAGGGCCTGGCTACCTCTCGTTAAGTCTGCTTCAAAGGATTTTCTTCTCTCTCTCTCTCTCTCTTTCTGTTTTTCTTCAGTTATTCATCTCTCTTCATCTCTGTCTCTTTGTCTGTCCATCCTTTGTCTTTGTCTCTGTGTCTCAAATCCCTTTGCCCCTTTGTAGGCACAGGAGCCATGGGAGTTGTAGGTTTTTTTTTCAGTAACAATAAGTCTTTGGAAATGCTCTCTTATCTTGTGAATCCTGAAGGATTTCTTCAGCATTCTGGATGGTTTGCTTTAGATATAGAACTGTAGAACTTTTACAGTGGTATGTTTTTCTACTGATCCAAATGAATTATTATGTTCACAAACAAATTGAGGGTTACATGCTGTAACTTTAGCCTAAGAAGAGTTCAGTTTTTACCTCACTTTCTCTTTCTTTCTCTCTCTCTCTCTCTCTCTCTCTCTCACTCATACACACACACGCGCACACACACACACAAATAAACACACACACACAAACCTGGTTGATTAGCCTTGCAGCATGTAAACTATAATGAATGCCATGTTGTGTATTTACCATTATTGCATTTACTCTGAAATGTCTTCTGCTGTGTCATGTCTAACCAATGTGAAACAAGCCCCATGACAAAGTATAGAAGAGAACTGAGGCGCAGTGACGTTCACACGTGTGTTTTGCTCCCACTAGGGGAGGCTTTGAGTTGTGGAGGTGCTCGTAGGGGCTGGAGAGGACAACTGTGTGACGCCAGGCCTGGGTGCCGTGATGGACATGAGGGATAGGCGGCAGCGCTCGCTGGGACGTGGAAGCTTCCGGAGTGACCTGCACTACACCACGGCCACGTCGACCCTGGATGCAGACGAGTGCTGCGTAGCGGCCACACAGAAGGCCTACAGCACCAGTGGCAGTGGCACGCTCAAGGCCTATGAGCACGAAAGCCGGCTGCGCTACGGGGGCTGCGTCACTGAGCTAGTGCGCCATGAGAGGGAGGAGTACGTCAGGCAAGGTGAGAGCAGTACACCAGCTTCCTCTGTCTCCTCTCCTGTCTCTCTCTCTTTCTCTCTGTCTGTCCTGCGGTGGTTCTCACAGCAGGTCTCAGGGAAGCCTGATATTTGAACCCTGTAAAATATCAAAATATCAAAAATATCTTACACTGGTGCAAAATGGATAGATCTATCCACTATGTGCTCTGGCTCCCTGTTAATTATTCTGTTTGCCATTTTTATCAAGTCATTTGATGTGTGTATCCATCTTTTTTAAACATACTAGATATTTTTGATCCACCACCTTCCTTTTCCACATGTTTTTCTACTGGTTACTGTTGAGTCCAACGCCTTATCCATTTCTAGCTCTCTCTCTCTCTTTCTCTCTCTCTGTCTCTCCTCTGTCTTTTTTCTTGCCTTTATGACATAGGTCTCACCTTCTTTTATTTTCTTATCCTCTTTTAGTTTTCTCACTTTCTCAGCTTTTTGACATTTCCGCCATGGTTTTGAACACCTGCACGCACAGGCAAACTATATGTAGGCATATGGGAATTAAGTGAGTTGAGATAACCACACAACAATTCTGTCATTAATTTCACAGGTGGTTGAACTTGTGATATGAAAGTGATGGGGAAAGAACACAAGCGGCTGTGTGGGTTTCCTGATTAGAAATGGGATCACAGGCAAAAGGAAGGCTGAAATGGATCCTATTCCAAAATCATAAAATATGCATTTTGCATATTGATTTTGCAGTTGCTGCTTGGCATTTTTATTCAATACAATTTATTGGAGATTTAAAAAGAGAAAACAGCATTCACACACACCATTAGGCATGAAAATTCCATTTGATGTGCATTTAGACAAGAAGTGTGTACATAATTAATGTAGACATTGAGCCTTTGCCTTTAATACCAATAAATAAAAAATTTGAAAATATGTAAATAAATAAAAAAAATGTGAAAGGTCATTGAAGAATCTTAAAATAATTATAACTATAATAATATGTTCCATGAGCAAACAGTGGAAGCAGCAACTGTGCTATTCCCAGAGAGACCAGTTATCTTTGGATGTAACATGTAGCTTGTTGTCTATTGATTTGCTTTGTGTGCATGTTTTCATCACCCTAAAATCACTTACCTATGAAGTACAAAGCAAAACAAGAGAATTTAAAGTGAATAGAACAGATCCAGAAGATATAGAAACACTAATATTCGATAAGGATCACTTGGAAATATCTAAGAACTGCAGTCATCAAACTTGAACACATAATATGTACTATAGGCTACTGTACAAAATTCTTCAGGAACCTCTTGCATTACATGCATTTTCACAATATTGACAGAATGGCTACATAACTGACATCTTTGCTGTACTGTGCAAGAGCTGTAGAAATACTTTGCGCAAATTACTTTTTTTGCTAAATTTGCAGGAGCTTTGTTCCAGATTGGTAAAAGTTCTCTATTATGGCTCTGTGGCACATTACCTCTGGAGGAAGAAAACTTAATCCAATTTGAGCCTGAAAGTTTTCACTGAAAATGAACTGTGGAGTCACACATCTATTTGTTTCATCTATTCATTCTGAGGTTTTCTGTGCATTCCACGGAGACAGGCTTGGGCCAAGATCAAAGCACTGAGGAAGACGTGGGCCCTCGGTCACTGAGAATTAACATGCCACTCATCAGTTGCCCATTGTTGCTGGAATGTTCTATGCCTCCAAAGCAGCTGATGACCTTGTCATCCACTCTGCTCCTCTTCCCTCACTTAAATGGTGACAGCACTCTAGCCATGTTCATTCCCCCTACACACACACACACACACACACACACACACACATTTGGACACATATATATAAACAACTCACCCCACCCAATGACATACAGTACACTCACTGAGATGTCCATACACTTAGTTGAACTCTCAAATATCCATTAATGCTCACGTGCTTGCTCTGTTGCAGCTCTGAATCACTGAACTCTCTGAGTCACTAAATCATTTAGGAAAGCTAGCTACATTTGTAACACTGCCCCTCTCATATTGTCAAGTTCAGATTCCAGAAATTTCTTGGTGTGTGTTTTTACTGATGTCCTCTGAGGCCCATTTGTAGATGAAGCTATATACAGGAAGGTGAGAATGGTGTGGAGTCTTTGCTTTAATCCCGGCACTGAACAGCAGGGGCATTTAGCCAGAGAAAGACCTTACTGACCCACATGTCTTCTGTGCTCTGCCCTCTCTCTCACCTTCCTCTGTGTTCCAGGCAACAGAAGCCTTGTAGGTAGAAACCTGTTTTGTGTTTTTTTCCGTGCAAGATTCCAGTCCCACAGAGGTGATGCATTGCTTATGTGGGCTCAGCTGAAAAGTCTCGCGTCTCGGCTCTCCGGCTGCCCCTGCAATGAGCCATATGGTCTGGGAGGCAGGGAAGTCGAGGGAGCAGCGGTAATGGCCGCACAGAAACAAGTACGCGTGCAGTCCTGGGCTCGGAAAGCACCTCCAAATCACCCCATAAGAGCAGTTTGTGTCTCCGCAACATCTGGTGGCAGGGTGTAATGGTCCCCTGGCAGAATAAAACACAGTTTCTCTAATCTTTGTAGGCCAAGCAGGGCTTTGGAAAAGACATTCAGCTTGGCTGCTCATGTAGAATAGCAAGACTAGTGTATGGATGTAGCTGTGCCTCTATGAGGGTAAATAGCATATATGACATTTCTTTGAAATGTGAAAGAACAGCGTCTCTGACATTTTGTGACACTGGAAAGTGTGTGTGTTGACCAGCTTGTGATAGATTTCCAGAATGTTTTCCTATCTGAGCAGATTGATAAGAAACAAAAGTGGCAAGACAGAAAATAAGAGTGCAAAGAGCATAGTAAAACAAGTGACTGTGTGTAAATAATGACAACATCAACTAAGCCAAGACCTGATTGCCAGTGTATGTGTATGTGATTGTGCTGGTTAGGAGTGGTTATAGGGGAAGTGTAGGGGTGTTTTCTTCCTTTTATTTCTTTGCTGTCCAGAAAAAAACTCAAGACATTATCAGGTTGCACCAACTGCTCCAATGTGAGATCCATTCACTCTACTAATGCTAGCTGATCTCCTCCTCGGCCCCCCACCCCGACCCCCTCCTCATCATTTTTGGCTGGGGAGAGGAGGGTGAGCAACCAAACGAGCGGGCTTTCTGCTTTGGAGGTCCCATCTGCGTCGGCCGGGTGGACCAAAAGCCCTTCCTCTGTCTAAGTGAGAGGATAAATCGACAGCCGCTAAATCCATGAGCTCCACTCCAGCCCTCTCAGGGTTTGACTCGAGTCCCCTCACCACCACAACCCCACACACACCCCACACAGAGGCGCGGCGCACATGTCTTTGAAATTGTTATCTGGCACGACGCAGTCTTAAAAAAGTAAGGGCCTGGTCCACAGGGAGGCAGAAAAAGAACATTAAATCTCTTTCCTCAGTCCCTCTGTCCATCTCCATCTTGGCTCCAGAGGCCATGCCATGTTGCCTTCTCTATCTGCAGGCATGAAGAGGAGAAAGAATTGATTTTCCTCACATGGCTCCTCTCAGTGGGCAAAACAGTGTCATATTCTGGGCTTTCTGACAAGCAAGATTTTTTGTGTTGATATGTCTACTGCCAAACATTCTGTGAAATGATCAAATCAGACCTTTCTTTGATATGATACATGGCCCTCCTTAACATTTCTGTTCGAAGAAGTAGATAAGAATTCAGATTTTACCAAGCATATAGTTTGTTGCCTTTTTTCCTTCAATTTACAAAATACTCTTCATTACTCCTCACACAATCAAATCCTATAATTATACATTTTATACAGTATTTCCTATGTTTTATATAGGGGATATATTTATAGCATAGGATATATTTATGTAATAATTATCATGTTTATATATCATATGTATGTATTTTACATGGTATACAAAATATCAGCCTGTCGTGAAATGGTATTCATCCAAAGAATGTGACCTTATAGCCCGAGGCTACTTTGCACGGAATAGGTTTAAGTGAGACTCTTAAGGCAAACAACAATGCAGAGAAGTGGATCTTGATTTTTTCACCCCCTCTGGTCTCTAATGGATGGTAATTCTGGTATCCAAGGGTGCATAAGCCTGTAAAATTAGCACAGCATTAGCTTGCCACTAAAAAGGCATTTTAATCTACCACAAATGAGCACCTTTCAGCCAAATGATTGGCCTTAAGGTCCCCTAAATGGTTGAATATTTATTGCATTGGAGTGCTTTAAAGTTCCTCAAACTTTATGGCCAGCATAAATTTCCTTCCCAAGTCTCTTGACAGCGGTGTACATGGATAGGATTACAATGAGAAAAACCTTTGAAACACTGGCAAATTTATATCTCTCTAGCACAAGTCAATATTTAAGGTAATATTCCTTACATTTCGACCCATTTGAGATAATATCACAGTGTACAAATCATGATTGCCTTTATGAACTGTGATCACTCTTGACAAAATAGTGATACAACACAAAGACATAGACAGAGCAAGGCAATTTAAACAAGAATGAGGCCATGGAACTCATAGATCATCCCTTAGTGGGGATGGACTGAGATTCTGTCACTCACGGACAGCCTCTTGTCCAATCAGAAACTAGTTTGACCCAACCTATTTTGAATGAACGAACGGATGGATGAATTTATGAATGATCGAGCAGATGTTATGACACGGTGAGTCATAAGACTATGCTATGAACCTGGAATGCTTCAGGAAGAGTCTGTGGTGAATTCAGACTGGGTCTGTGGTCCTTGAGACTGTATTATCGCAGAGCCAAACTCCAGTGCCTGACTGCAGATGTCTCAGCAACAGCTCTTGGGAGATGTGGGCTGGGGGTGACTGCAGCCCCTCTCCTTTCATGAAGCCCTGAAATCAGAAAAACTTGCCAGCTTGCAGCCTCTGCTCATCGGCATCCCATTGCTTCCCACTATTATATTAGTCACAGTGCCACTTTACTGTGTGGTACATGGTGTGCTAATAATCACAGAGAAGGAATGATGGAGAGAAGGACAACACGTGGGCCTTTGATATGAATCACAAATGGTGCAGAGCAAACATTGCAGGTTACTCAATCAAATTAAGGATGTGCAGTTTCAAAAAGTGAGATTGTAGGCAGGCTGCTTTGGTATTGCATCATGCATCATTTTGGCTGGTGTTCCCATAATTTGAAATTTGTAATCTTTTTTTACCTACCCTCATTATTTTTTTTTTTCAGGACATCATTACGTACAGCATGACTTACTTGGAAAATATCTCTTGAAAACACTTTGGAGTGTCAACATACCTGCTGGCATGTGTGCCATGCATAGTTACCATAGAAACCGTTCGTAAAGCAACTGACATTGTCTCGTGCTCGCTCTTGTCCTGTGGACTAGGTGAGAGGCATTCTAAATAACTCTGTAACCATTTATTTGAAGGTGTTTACATAAGACTGACATAATCCTGTTATAAACATGACATGACATGTTGTGACATGACACTTTATTATTGTTCATAACTGTTGTCATTAAGTGTCATTCGGTTTTCGGAATGTCTGCATCCCAAAGAGTGTCAACTTTATATTTCAGAAACCGAATAACACTTAATTACAACAATAACAGTGTCATTAATGTCATCAATGTTCATAATGTCATTTCATATTTATGACAGGCTTGTGTCACTCTTATATAGACGCCTTCAAATAAGGTGTTACCAACAACTCCTATAAGCTTTAAGAGGTATAGTCGAAGATCCTGTCTGGCCAGTATAAGGGGCAGTCATGAGCAGGAGGTTAGCGTGAGGAGAATTGTGTCTTTCTTTTAAATTGTATAAAACCTGGAAAGGCAAATTAAAGATTGTACCAGGTAGAGATGACCTGACTGTCTTCATCTCTGACAGATGGGTGAAAGTTTCAAACACACAGAAAGGCACTTCCAGGCTTTCTTCCTTTGTCATTAGTTTTCTGTCTTCAGTTTTCAGACGCTTATGTGGAATATATGAGTATTGATTGGCCTCTCTGTTCCATCCCTCTCCATTAATGTGTAGATGGAGAGGGTGGCTGCTGCTTCCTGAAGCACACGGACACTCCTCTCCATTTTCCAAATCCAGAGTTCATCTTTTCCTGACCTATTGTATTTAAGGATCTCTGTATGCAGTGGCTGATGTGGCAGGATCCTTTATGTCTTTAGTGTGCCCATCTGCTGACTCGGTGTAATTTACTAGTTTTAGGGTCACACGTAAGGGATCTTGCACAGTATTTCAAAACCAAGAATGATCTTACATTTTACTTGTGAAATAAGGGTTATTGTTCTTTGTTCCCATTAGGCACTGTGCTGTGCATCAGAATAGCTGAATGATAGCTGAATAAAAATGCATCTTGGCCTAACAGAAGTATGAATGAAAAGAGAATGAATCATACATGAAAGCGAGAGAGAAAAGAAAAAAGAGAAAATAAGAGAAGAATGAAAAGTATATAATGAAGTATGGAAAGGCCATTGTTTCTCTATTCACAGTCTTTTCCTGTTCTTACTCATCCAGCCTATGTGGAGTTGGCTCCTATCGGTATCAGCTATATCCTCTCAGGGGTGAAGTACAGAGGTACGTGTCATGGCCATCCTGTATGCACCTGTGTCCCCACGGGGACATATACGGGTCCCTCTTTCCCTCCCATAATCTCCTCCGGCCCCTTGTACCCATGGAGAGACTACCAATCATCCTTTCTAACCTTTCTAATCCTTTTTGCTGTTTTTTGACCTCTGTGTTTTCCAGATGAAAACCCCAGACCTAGCTTCCTATTAATGTCCTGAATACCTGCTATACATTGACACGTATGTATTCTTGTCTATGTATTCTTTACATGAAGGAAAAGCAGAAGTGTCTGTAACGCTACACCTATAGTACTTACACAGCAACTAAGCAGGAAAGAGTGGCAGGTATGTGGACAATTGATACAAAGCTGGACTCTAACCTGTGTCAAATTGTTTGTGCACTGTCTATCTGCAATGTTTCATGTATGTGTGCTGTCAGGAGTTGCTGCAAATTGGCTCTCAAATCGCAATGCTACGTTTGAACTGTGGCCTGAACCACTTTGTTATTGTGAATTTTGAAATGTGCAATCGGATGTGACACACCAACAAAGGCATGATACAACAGCTAGCAGGCTAGCAGGTTATTTAGAGACTTTATTTCTTAAACATAATGGGGATAGGCGAGCACAGGAGTAGGATGGGACCTTGTATCCTCCTTGACCTTTTGCCATGTTTTCCTATTTAATTTACAAATTATCTCAAAGTATTTTTTTTCTAATTAATTTAATTCCGTCTTCTGGGCTGATTGCAGGAGATTACACACAACATCTCTTTAATTATTGCAGGAAATGCATGGCTTGTGGTCGCCTCCTGTTTGATTGCCTTTTTTCTGCATCTCAAACTTAATTGGGTGTTTGTTGTTTTATTGATTTCCCTTTTGATGTACTTCAGTTCAGATAATTGCTTTTGCCTGTGTTTGATTATCTTCACAACATGGCTCTTACCATCATACATGGAAATACAAGCTTGACCAACATTATCACTACTACTACTTGTACCACTAGGACGGCTTTATGATGACAAATGGTGTTTAAATCTGAGAGTGCAAGCCAGGGTGGCAGTGGAAGAATGTCAGGGAAATATTTCAAGCTTAGATTCAGAGGCTTTGAGCTGACTCCAACTCGCAAGGCTGGCCCATCTGCCTCTGGCTCCAAACTTTGGGCTTTTCATAGTGGGGTGGACACAGCCGTGAGCAAAGACGGAAAAAAGAGCCACGGAGATTTGACACATGCAATATGTCACGACTAAATATAATAACGGAGGCAACTAGAAATAAACCTGAAAATATGTCAAATTCTGTGTGCAAGTTTGTGTATTTTGAGTATTGAATATTGAACATGCAAAGTTGTGCTGGTTGTCTTTTTGTCATTCACTTACACTTCTACACTCTCCTCTATGACAGTAGTGCTTTTCTGATTTTGCTCAAAAACTAAACAGAAAAACAGAACAGTGAAACACCCACACGGAGGATTGGCAAGTGTGGAGGAATGTGTGTGGGTATGTCTTGTGTTCTGAGTGTGACTGGGGTTGATACTGAATAGGACTGGATGGAGGGAAAGTGATGTCAGCAAGCAACACCACACCACACAAACATACAATAGCAAGCAACTTTTTCATTCAAACTTTTTACATTTCTATTGATGTTGCTCTCATAGGGAGCTTTACGTTGGCTGAGCTGGGCCTGTGTGAGCCACCATCCCAGTCCAGCACATTCCACTCAGACCTGGATCAGGTACAACATGGCTACACCCTCAGTGCCGGCTCAGATCTGGACAACGACTCGGACCCTGAGGAGGCCATGACCCCCGAGCGGGCTGTGCGGCTGTGGGCCGGACGTGGCATGAAGTCACGTTGCAGCTCAGGTCTTTCCAGCAGGGAGAACTCGGCCCTCACGCTCACCGACTCCGAACACGAGCACAAGTCTGACAACGAGTCTGGTGAGACATGCTAGTGTCACATTTTTTTCTTCCCCCAATACCAGTAACAAGTATTGTTACTGTTATTATTATTATCCCATAATAACAATTACGTTCATTGTTACATTGTTATCATAAGTATTACAGTAACCATACTACAGGGAGAGACTGTACCTTTGGAGCAACTCTGGTTTAAGTGGCTGGCTCAGGGGCACAAAACAATGGTGGCTCCTAAGACCTAACCCCCAATGATCAATGACCTGTTTACACAGTACACATTGCTGTTTTTATATGTCTCCATGGTGGTTGCTGACAACTTGAGTTTAGATTCTGTTCTGTTCTGTTTAGATTCGGCCACTAACACATTAATTAGAACTTAAACAAAAATTTGGACAATATCGTCTGGGACACTACAGAGCACATTAGCATTTACACTACAGAGGATATGCTTTGTAATATAATGCATCTCAGACCACTTTGGCAAGTGGACTGAGTGAATCACAATGCATCTTGTGACTGTTTACACATGTATGTGAAAAACAAATTTAAATAGTGTCTTAGTGTTCAACTTGGAAGGCCACTAATTCAACTCCTATGCCACTAATGCTATATATGCATCAATAAAACTTGTTAAATGTCATTTGCACTTGCCTCAGAATTTTGATCACTATCAGATGTCGGGACTCATCCTTCTTATCTGGGCTGCTGATAAACATTAGGACCTGCCAAAAAGAACAAAATTTCATCAGTTTTAAAATTCCATCAGTCTGCTTTCATGGTCCAACAGGGTGGAAACTGATACATATTACAATGCATTTTGAGCAAGTGACCTGTACTTAGACAACCGCTAACAGGGATATGTATAGATTAACAACAGTAATTATAGAATGCCTGCCACCAGGATGCCAGAGCAATGCAGCGATTTATGTTGATGTAATGACACCTTCCTTCACTATACCTGCTGGCTTTCTCAGAAAAATGACTGTGTTTATAGTGATTTAAAGGTAGATTGCACACCTGAGTATCACACTGCTGATAGCTTGTCTGCCTGGTTGCATATTTGTCATTTATTTTCTTTAATAAGAGATTATCCTACCATTTAGTTTTTCCTTTTGATTACTGTGTGGCAAGCAAAAGGGAGAAACACTGTGGTGTCACAATGGGTGCTGCATATGAACCTATGGTGTTAACAATGATACCATTCTCCCACAAAACATATTTGTATGCACTGTGCAGGCACAAACACTCACACACACACACACACACACACACACACACACACACACACACACACACACACACAAAAGCACACACTGTGCACTCAAGCTGTGCGCTCAGTAGCAGTTGGTCTCACCAGGGAATCACTTACGTGAATGTCATAGAATCTTCTAGCAGCCTTTTGAAACCTGCTCAAATTTAGTTCCAGAATTTTTTTAATAACAAATACAGTTCTGCTGCCACCCCAAACTTAGCCCAAGCCAGGCCCTGCGTAAGACATTTTTAAAAAAATACATTCTGTGGCTTGCATTAAGCACATATATCAAGTCTCCTGACACTAATGTATGCGCACACAGGGAGCTAATTAATAAGGACGGCGAGGCAAGGGTCTGATTTGATCAAGAGAGCAAGGGGTGGCCAGCTTTCGCCGTGGCACTTAATAAGCCTCATGTAGCCCCTGCACTGCATAGGCGAGGTGACTAGAGGTGATGTTAGCATAATGTAATGATTTAAATAAACATGTCACCTTGGCTTTCCCGTTATGCTCATTAGCGCGCTATTTCCTATTATTGTTGTGCGTGGGATATAAAGCCTGTTGGGCTTTAGGATGCCTTTAAAACGTCAGCCGGCTCTCGCTTGGTACCGCTCCCATTCTTCTGTGCCGCGCTGCCTCACGACTCAAGGCCCCTCCGCTGTCCTTCGCCATTGGAGCCTGACGGTGCCCGCTGGGAGTCACGCTTCCGTGTGGAGACTCGTGGATGCATGCCATGCCACGGCAGGGCTCGAGACAATAGTATGATTAGTCGAGTGCTCATTAAAACAGCACTGTGTCCCAGTGAGTCCCAGGCTGCGCTTTGTCCCCCTTTTAGTGGATTCATTAGTGCAGGAGAAACCAGCGACCTGCCTTCAAGTTTACTTTAACTGTGAGACGTGCACAGCAGTCGGTGGCATGACCTTTACTGGGGATGCTTACAGACCAACATGAAACCACTTGCGACTAGAAGTTACTGCAGTTCACATAGTAGTTGACTTATGAAAGTAATTTCAGATGTGTGGTGAATAGGTGTGAATATTGAAATCGCAATAAACAAGTGAGTTGTTGATGCCATTAAAGGAGGGGTTAGCAATACTTTTGCCTTCCCTCACCCCTTTCTAGTGTGCTATGCACTGCAATTCTTTTTCCACTGTGGACAGAGAATTAGCAGACAGCAGATCTGATCATGAGGATATGTTTCCTCTCTCAAATGTTTCCTCAGTGAAGGTGAAGATCCTTGATGAAATTCTCTTATGATGCAAAGCTAAATCCAAGACTTCCAATGCAAAGCTAAATCTTAGACTCCTCTTCACACACACACACACACACACACACACACACACACACACACACACACACACACACACACACACACACACAGATGCATACACACACACACACACACACACTCACACAAAATATAACATATGACACACACACTGACACAACACATGACATCAAGCTCTGCCCCTGTGTTTTATTTTCTTATGCCTTCTGCTTACCCTCAGTCGGATATGGCACTTCTGTCTTGCCTGTGTGATTGCAGCCATGAATGCATCCTTTCACTATGTGTAACTTAAAGTAATTATGCCTCCCACTTCACTGAAGAAGCATGCAATTTCCCCACCTTCACTACATGTGATTTATGTGATCATGATTAATCCTTACAGACAACCTATTTTATGGCAAACATGTTGCTCTTAAGTATTGAATAAGTGTTGATAGATGCCCCATTTGAATGATGCTGAATATTGGCAGTTGGGTGTATAGTGTTCACACTGACAGATGTTATGTTATCTCTGTTCAGAGAAAGTTGAAAAGTCTAACAATTAGTCATCCCACAGCTACACTGAAGATTTACAGTTTTGTATAGCATTAAGAATGTGTATCTATTAAACTTAGAGTTTGCAAATGGTTGCTGATATTTGAGCTGTACTATCGATCTATCTATCTACTTATCTATAGATAGATAGATAGATCGACAGATATCCCTTCCCTCTGGAGCAAGGCACTGAATTTCTGGAGCTGTTTACTGTTTATGGCTTACTATGAGCTACTGTTGTCATTTTCCTGCACCATGTCTGCTGCCCTTAACATAGCAGCATTCAAGATTATAGGTTATTTAATAACTAATTGTCAGTCGTGTTTTCCTCAAAAGCCATGTTGATCCTATTTATTCTGGGTTGATGAAATTACTAAGCTTAGGTATCGACCTCATTTTACTGAACGGTCCCAAACGAATGATGTAGCACAGACCAAATATCAGTTTACATAAGATCAAAAGCCATCAACTTTTAATACTTTTTTACCATGACTTTATTGGGATCCTGCATGCACCAAGGGAGATATACAGCAAGTCTGCAGCAAGGTAAAACAACTGGCACTTAACACAAAGTACTGATAAAAATGATAATTACCCCAGCTCTATTCCATACATACTCCACAACCCCTGATTTTTAAAATCTCTTGGACAGTTCAAGTGGAGCTTTGTAAACCACCTCGAGGCATATTCAGATGTGATGGTTCTATACATTAAAAAGGAACTTAAAGGAATTGAATTGAATTACTCCAGTGGCTCCAAGGACACCTTTACTTTACTTTACTTTACTTTACTTTACCTTTAAGACCACCCTCATATTTCTAACACTAAAAAATCAGAACAGACTTTTTCAGAACATCAGAACTGGCTAGACTTGACACATAGAGTGCCATAACCAGTAAAAAAGACAAACTGCAAAACACTCAGGAATTGGCCCTGTTTATTAAAAGCAGTTCACACCTGTGTTGTGCCACAGTGAATCTCCAAATGTTCCCAGTCATGCCCGTCCGCGGCAGATGCGTGTCTCGTCAGTAGTGTAATTTCATGATTGTTTACAATCCATTACCATTTCCGTGGCGGTTGAACAATGTGCATCGAGCCATTAGTTGGTCGCTTCATATGGAAAAAAATGGTGACAGTGCTGAATGTTTATTTAACGTGTCAATGGCGGCAGCGAAAGAGGTAATTGAGAATTGATTTGGCAATAATGACTTTTCATATGTTCCCAGCAGAATGCTGATGCCATCTGATTAACTTGCGAGATGGCAATTTGGCACTTAATGGGGTCAGCCCTTGTCCTTTGCACAAGACGAACTGACTGTCTGGAGCCTAAAATAAGACTGTTCCATCATCATTCCACACTGGACTCTTATTACGGTGTAGTTTAACACACACACACACACTCTCACACACACACACACACTTCCCGGTCACAGACATCTGCACACACACACACATACACACACACACTTGCACACACACACAGACACCCAGACACGCAGCCCCTTTATTAACCTACAACTGACGGGAATGGAAGCAGGGCTTGTACTTCATCAGCTTCTCACTAAGCTAAACATACCACTAACTCACTACAGTTTTTTTAATGCTAACAAGCATTAACCCATACTTAAAATACTTAAATACTTGAAACAAACTCTTAACATAGCAAAACACCTACTTCACACAGTTAGCACATTAACAGGTAGTTTTCTTATCAAAAGCAAAAACAAAATCAAAATCAAATAATTCTACCAAACACTAGCATGTGTTTCCTTTAGACAGTGAACACGTACTCAGAGTCAGAGTTTACTGACTTTCAAAATGCTAACAACTGATGGCGTTTCTGAAATTACATTCATTTTCATGTAATTCAAAGTCAGTGAGTCAGTCCTTTTACATTACATAATGATTGTCCATAGAAATTCCTCAAGAATTGTTGCAGATGCCCAGGCCTACAGTTATTCCCATGCTTTTGTCCAATCTGTAATCACTTTTTTTCTAAACTCCAAAACCAACAAAATATCAGTCTGTTGTCAAAAATCTGTCAACCTACTCCAATTGCATTTGAAATTGGAGATGTTTTTTCTATATTTACTTTTCTTTTTTTTTAATTATCTGTTGAGTGAATTATCAAGAATTATCATTGTGCTGCTGTTATTGCCAACCTAAGGTTTTTTTTACTGCATTTAAGGTTTTGGACATTAGATTTCAATTTCTGGCATGCTGTGTGTAAGCATTTGCAAATAAGACATACAAGATACATCATTTTGGTGTGGAATGATCCTGTATGTAAGGAAAAGGTGAGCATTATAGAAATGCATTCAGTGACTGAATATAGTGCAAAAAGAGCAAGAAATGTATCTACAGTACAGCCAGAACAGGCCAATGGTGTGAGTTTTGAAAATGAGGCTGATGATCGGACAAAAGCTTGTTAGCGATTGAAAAAAAGTAATAAAGATGGAGAAATCAAGTGGAAATGGTACTCCTGTATGTTTTATTTCCATAGAAGGTGAGGGTATAAGACCTGTGTGACAATGAGTTGTTTTGATCTGTGATCAGGTTCAAGTTCAACAGGAATTATGTCTGATATGCCAATGTCGACAGTATGTTAACAGTATGTTTTTCTGAGCCTACATCATGCCATTTTTTGTTTATTGTTTGTTTTGGTGGGACTGTTGCATTTGTCATGTTTTCTTTGATTTTATCACTTTTTGATTTGATGTTCATGTCTCTCACCTCAAGCATACTTTGATGATGAGGATGAAGATCCATACATTGACCACCTCTTCAGTAAGTGTTTGTCATCTTTCTGTTAAGGTGCTAAAGTGTTTTTGTTGTTGTCTCTGTGTCTGGGTGGTCTACACAGGTGCATTTTGGTGATAAAGTGCACACTATTTACTATATTTTAAGGGAGAGAAAAAAAGACTGAAAAATTAAGATATGGGTTTTTTTATATTCTGTAAAAATTGTTTGAGGCTGCCTGAAAATAATCATCTGAAAACTTTTTTCATTCTTTACAAATGCAGTAACACCAACTGTGAAATGGCCTCTAAAGTTAATTTGGTCCTATTGTGTTTGCAAACACCAGCTGATGCAGCAGAGCTCAACCAGAAAGGAAAGGAGATTCTGTTTTACATTTGGAGAGCTCAAGTGCAGGTTCTCACCGCAATTCTAGAAGGTTCTCTTGGGATTTGCGAGGGTTCACGTCTCTCCTGTCAGAACAGGAGCAGATTGTCAGACGTGGTCTCGTCTTCCTCCACGTCTGTGCCGTGGCAGCAGGGCCTGTCTTGACTGATTGCCACCCGTTTTCCCAGCAGAAATCCGAGTCGCTAGGGGGACAGATTGCTCGCTCTTCATCATAAACCAGTCATTAGGAGCTTCATTAATCATGCCACTTTAAACAAACCCAGGGCCAATTAGCCCAACCCACGATGCTGACACACCTTCTCAGCCCATCTACTGCTGCATTTCTAGAAGAATGGGAACTAGCGTTTTCTGTAAATCACTTCAGCGCAGACATATCGTCTAAAATTAGAAATTAATTAGAAAATTAGAAATCTGTCTGTTGTAGACTACAGAACACCATCACCACACATCACGTCATTCCAGAGTCAGTCAATTAGTGCTAGTCAAAAAACCTTATGTTCAAACCTTAAATATAGTATAAGCATATCTACCACTACAACAATCATTAGCAGCTGTTCTGTTCCAAGTATATGATGTAATTTTCTGTAAAATTACAAGTTATCTTGAATAGTTACACATTATCTAGACTGTGAAATTTCCTTTTAGATAAAGTTGCCAAAAATGCATACTTACTACTGTAATATCATACATTGAGGTAAGAAAAAGTACCTTGAGGTATGTACTTCCTAAATAATTCCTATTAAGTTCATTTTCAACCATCTGTCAGTAAAAAAAGAAGCTTACTTTAAATGACCACTGTTTCTGTGACAGAAGAACTAGCAAAAGAGAAGGCAACAGGCTGCTAAACAAGGTGACTGAAACAGGCAGCTCCTATGGCTGTAATTGGAGGCCGGTAGGGGAAGTGTCCAGTGGTGGCACCATGAGAAGATGGGCCCAGTCTGAATGCGCCCTGTCAGGTGCTGTAATTTCTGTTTGCTGGAACTGCCGTCTGCCTGTTGGAGTGGTGTGTTGGCTCTTTGCTTTGTGGCTTCAGTGCTGCAAGAGTCCTGCTAGATGCAATGGCAGCCTGCTGATGCTGCTCAATTGATCTGCCTCCCTTGTTGCCCTTCTTTGCCACCACTACCCCTCCCACACCTGCTGCTGCTTGTGTGATGTGCTGTGTGTGTGTGTATGTGTGTGTATGCTTGTGTGATGTGCTGTGTGTGTGTGAGAGAGAGTGTGTGTGTGTGCTTGTGTGTGTGTTTTCCCACCATGATGTGTGGTGCTGTATGAGGCTTTGGGGTGGGGGTGGGGATTCTCTCTTATCTGAGTTGATGAGCAGGCTTTGCTGCCATATCAAGCAGGGTCTCCATTCTCCGGCTCGGCAGGAGGCCCTCGCTCCCTCTGAAGATCTCTCTCAAAAGCCCCCTTATTTTCACTGGGCTTTCACTCACCGCCTAGCATCACCATGTACAGCTCAGCACAGCACCTTACACTTTACCGGAATGGACTCATACATTACACTCAGGATATACACACCACTGGACATACACATAATGACTGAGCTCATATAAGAACCATCTAGAGGCTGGATTTGCCAGGCTGGATGCAAAAATTCCTTAGGGTGAATTGAAGACAGAGATCATCCTAAGTCTGACAGCCTAGGTTGCTGAGTAACATTATTTTACATAGAAGTTGTTAAAAGTTGTTGAAAAATTTGGCTTGTGTTGTCAAGATATTATTTGGAGTAAGTAAATATGTTGTAATTTTAAAAAATCCTTATTTGGATAGGAACGTAGGGCTTTGAAATTGCCTTGTGTGCAATGTCAGTCAATATAGTAGCATGTGTTACCATGCACAGATATACTCCATTGAGTATTCATTAGCTAAGTGCAATCTGGTGTAGCCTAGAGTTTCTCTCTAGTTTCTGTCAGATCAATGAAATCCACACCTGGGCAAAGTTGTTGTGGCTCTGCTGAAGCGTCTCAGATTATTGATAAAACTGGTGATTGGTTGTCTGTGCAGAGCCCCTGTTGTCTAGCACTGTCAGTGGTTTGGAGTCAGACTGAGTCAATCACATTCATCATCATCATCATCATCATCAAGTCTGATTAGTGAACAAAAAGTCCAAGATTAGCAGTGAATTTGCATTTATCGACTCCTCTAGAGAGCACAGGATGAACAAATGTTCTATCTGTTTGTATGAAGTAATTGTATACTTTCAAGATTAGATGGCCAAGTGGATTTTCATGTAATGGGCGATAGTGGGTGTGACTAGGTGGTCTACCATGGAAAATGTGATTTGATCATTTCAAAGGAACTGTATTCACTTAGCCTATAGTGCAGGGAAGTGTGGGCTACCTAGATCATCTAAATGCACTGTTATTGTAACAATAGTTTTAGACCATAATGCTCAACTGGTTGTGAAAATGTTACAAATGCTTGCATCAAAGTCTTCAATTGCCCCCTTTGTCTTAAATAATTTTTATTAGTCACCCATTCATGTTTTGAAACAACAATGACGCTCCATAACAAAAGAAGAGAAATGAGTTTAATGAAGCAATGCACGTTCGTGCACATGCACACACACACACATACACACACACACACACTCACACATACACACTATTCGTCATGCAATGCGTGGTGTTATTGTGGTTATAATGGCGAGTCGTGACTATTCTAGAATCACAGGAGTCTAAGTCTTGAATCTCTTGAATCCAGTCACAATCCAGTCACAATCCATCTCTGTATTGTCACAGTTTGGAGCTATAAACTCACAAAGCAAGGTCTTTACAACATTATGCTTTTAGGGATTACATCTTGTAACTAAAAGTCCTTTCTTTCAGTATTTGGAAAATCATCTTTTAATCATTTAGCTGCTCATCATGTGCATGATAAAACCCATTAGTCATTCTTGTCTCACCACTACTGCCTGTTGTAGTAGTTTGGGGAGAACCATGAGGCTCACACCAAATCGGCACACTAATCATTCATATTCCGTCTCTGTCTTGCGGGCTAGATAGATAGATACATTGATTAACATTCCATGTAGACCACCCTGCTCTGCTGCTTCCTAACAGATAATGTGTCTCCACAGATTTTTTTTCTTCATCTTCCATGGGAAACTAATGAGGAATTGAAGGCACTGAATAAATTGGAAAATTGGTGCATAATGATCCCATCTGCGGGTGTGTTTGTTGAGCAGGGCTGGGGCTGTGATCGGTGGGGGGCCTGCAGGGAGTAGGGGTGTTGGGGGAACGGTTACGGCCTTGCAGGGAGCCCCAAACACCATGCAGGCGAGGGATCTATTTGCTTGGTGAAATGGCTATGCTTGGCGAGGTTATCTTTTTTGCTCGCTAAAATGGCTGTCATATGTAGTCATCTCCATCCACCTGGGTGCATAACAGTGTGTGGAGGAGATGGCTTGCAAATTGCTACCAATTAGTCTGGAGACAGAGACAACTGTGCGGCAGCTTAGCCTGCTTAAAATGACTAATGCCTTCGGTGTGACTGACAGTTTAGCAAGACCTTGCACCCTATGACCCTTGCGTTATCTGTCTTCCCTTCCTTCCTTCTGAGGGAGACTTTTTTACTTTGCTGTGCTTTACCTTTGTGCAAAGAGTCTGGGGAAGAGTACTTCAGGGGTGGGTGGGCACTTGGTTTGAACATTATACCTATTGGTTCTTCCTTCAATTTTTGTTCGCTGATTGGATGCCAAAAAGACAATCATTTTGTCCTGCCGTAGCTAGTTAGGATTTAATGTTGTGTAATTAAGACAGAGTAGGCTATAATCAAATCCTTAATGGCAAAAATGACTGGTGTTTCCATATCCAGATCCAGCTACTTCTGGAACTGGCCAGGTCTGTTGGTATTAACCAACCAAGAGCCAATGACCACTCAGAAATACTCCATTGCCTCTGTATGGGCAGCATATTGTTTCCTCTGTAACACAATTTCCTGCTGATTCCAGGTCCTGGAGATCTGAGTGGTCCTTGGGTCTTCAGCTACTCTTCTGATTATCAATTTGACTTCCAAAATAGGAAACCTGCAAGTAATTGTGCAGGTGTCCAGTTGACAGTGGAATGATGCTCCTCCTGCTTGCAGATAATGGCCCCAGTGATGTTTAGAAGGGCAGAGAGTTTTGAAATATGTCTAAAACAGTTATATTTGTATGTATTAACAAAATTAAGTTTGTAAGTGTCTGGTGAGAGCATTTTGCCTTCACTTATCATGAGTGTCAATTCAATTCAGTTTTATTTATACAGCGCCTTTTACAATAGTATTATCTCATGGCGCTTTACCGAAGGAACACCCAAGAGCAACAGGGGCAAGGAAAAACTCCCTTATATTTAGTTAGTCTAGGAAGAAACCTTGGGCAGATCCAGGGGTCATGCAAGAAAATTAAAATCAGTAGTAACCATGATAGACTAAAAGTTGTCTAGCTAAGGTTCATCATAGTTCCAGAGTATTATCCCACTTTACATTGCATGATAGTCAGTCCATAGGTGGTTATCAGTAATTATGGCTGGACATTGTAGCAGTGGCTATAAATAGTGTTAAACTCAAGGAGTGAGATGGGTCATGGGTGTAACAATAAGGGAAAAATGTAAAAAAAAAGAACATTTTGTAGACCATCAAAATCTATGAGGCAGGTAGGCGCTGGTGAGAGGCATAACCACCCTCAAATTACTGATAGATTCAAGCTGGTTCCTTATCTTTGTGTGCCTTGGTTTTCTGCTCTTCAATACTTTGTCCACCTTCCATTCCACTTTATAACACCTGATGCTACCTTTTGGTGTTTAACATTTGGATTTCTTCACATGTGTGAATTTCTTAGGTTAATACCAATGTCTGGTCCAAATCAATAGTCCAATCAAAAATACTTATATTGGACCACAAGACAATACTATTGTAAAAAGCACTGTATAAATAAAACTGAATTGAATTATACTGAAAATGACGCGTAAAATACTTAATATCACTGCTGTATATAACTCATTCTGTTCTGACATTGGATAACACATTCCCGCCACAGCCAATGAGGAAACTTTCACCTGTCTTGTCCTCCGTGAGGTTCTCTCTCTTGGCTGGAGAATGAGGAGAGAGATCTAAGAGAGAGAGAAAGAAGGTGAACTAGAAGAGGTTTGATTGAAGCCTGATTAATCATGCAAATGTGTACCATTGAGAGCACTTCAACACAACCATGCAAAAAATGGTCAAAAAAAGAAAAAAAAATCAGGAGATAAGACTTGGCCTTCTCATCACGCTTTAATTACATTGTTTTGTTTATTGAGTGCTAAGTGAGAAATCAGTAAGTGTATAGTAAGGGAGGTGAGTGAAACCCTGAGTGAAATTTTTAATGATTTTTATTGAAATCTACTACTGATCTGCAGCTGTCACAATCTGCTACACACCAGCAAGTGTATCAGCAAGTATGGAGTGAATCATGGTGTCACGTGTTTGATTCTTGTGGCACGTGCTCATCGGCTTGCTGTTTAAGTGCTTTATTTGTTGTGTCTTGCTGTTAATATTTCCCAATGCCAATTTTCTGCTGAACCCAGTGGTGAGTGGTGAGAAAAGGCCTTCAGTGAAGAATGAATCTGACTAATCTTGTATGATTTTTTCAACAGTTATTCAAACAACATTTGCTAATCAAATATTTTCAACCATGAACTAGTATTAAAATCTGAAACACAGGTCTATGAAGTAGGCAACAGGTACAATGGCAGTTATTTACATTAGTTTTCTAGTATGGGGGTGTTTGTTGATCACAAGCTGAATGCTCAGTTAAGGTTTATTTGTGAAGGGCTGGCAAGTCAGAATGTAATGAAGCTGAATGAATTTAGGCATTGCAGATCTCCAGCAGGCCACCCCAAAATCCACCAGAACGCAGGAAATCACATCTACTGAATCTGGGGGAGGACTTCTAACCTTCCTGTCTCCTTGTACCAGGCTAGCGCCGCCTAGAGCTTCCATTCAGTTTCTCAATTTCTTCCTTAGCTCCACCGCTGGTCAGAGAAGTATCCTTAGGCTTCCATTCGCATGGTATCTGAGCTGTGCAGGCCAGTCAGTGAACATAGAGAAGGCTGAAAGCGATAAAGTTGAATTCAAGCAGTGTGTTCTAGCATGTAAAATATGTCGCAAAACAAACAGTAGCGATTGGTTGAAGCAGAAAGTATCTGCCCACCATGGAGCAAATGGATGTCAGTGGATAGGTTTCAGATGCTTTGCAAGTGAACGAGTGAAAGTAAAAGTGTGAAAGTATTTGCCGTATCAGGACAGTATTGTCCACAACATGGAAAACACCAGAATGCAGGGGAACACTTGAAAAATCAAATGAATAACACTCATTATTACTAATAACACTCAAAGGTTTTTTGAAAAGTTGGAAGCCCTGGCTAGTGGACACACTAGCTGAGGAATTAGACCACACTAGTGACTAAGTTTATGGTGCAGTTTTATATAAAGCCTTGTGCAAGTGAGAAAGGACAACTTCTTTAAATATACACCAAGCTAAGCTAAGTGTATGCTTTGAAATGTCTGTTCACACTTAAAGATGATTATGAACTGTAGAAATTGTACTATATAAATCAGCATATTTTTCCTTCCCATACATATAAGTCGTGTGAGCTAAAGTCTGCAAGATAGAATGCATGACTTAGAAGTACTGTCTTACTGTAGCATGTAAATGTATATACACTAAGTACTGTGTGTAGAGAAACCATTTAGGAAAAGCATATAAAATTGTTCTTTTCCCCAAAAAATGTTTTATGAGGCTCTTTGCACAAAGGGGTCTGCCAAAGAGCTTGAACATGATCAAAACATACATTTTAACATACCATTGTCTAAGTCTTCATAGCTCTAACATGAACTGTTGAATCCTCAAGCACATGTTTGTGCTGAAGCAGATTGCTTTAAATAGTCCTCACAATTTAGGGTGCACTACAGTATGAATGCTTCAGTTAGGTCGCAGATTGTGGAGCTGGAGCTGCACTCATGAGTTTAAGTGGC
Organism: Tenualosa thibaudeaui; assembly: GCA_027481765.1. Taxonomy (NCBI): domain Eukaryota; kingdom Metazoa; phylum Chordata; class Actinopteri; order Clupeiformes; family Clupeidae; genus Tenualosa; species Tenualosa thibaudeaui. The sequence goes on from JAIFZK010000009.1 coordinate 13,531,349, forward strand.
CCACAGCAGCCAGTCCCTCTCCCTCTCCCTCTCCCCACGGATCAGGTCACAGGGGAGACGGAGGGATTCACTCAAACATGGTGCCATTGCACTCGCCCGCATAGGGACCGCAACAACAGACAACTGGCAATGTGTCGCATTGAAGATAGAGGTACTGGCAAAGCTTCAGCTTGATTACTGCCATATCAAACAAGCGCTGCTGCTTTCTCTCTCTCTTTCTCTCTCTTTCTTTTTTCTGTGTCGCTCTGCCTACTTTTCTCGTCGTTCCTCTTTTCATGTTTGTTGTTTGAAACTCTGTTTGATATGTTTTCCACAATGCGCAGCCACAGTCTGTCAGGAATCGCAGAGATCATAGGTGGAGGGGGGTAGTTCTGCAAAAACACCAAAAAAAGAAACCCATTGGTTTAAACATCTTCACCACACACTCTCAGTGCCCTGTGAACAACACAGAGAGACAGAGAGAACATGAGTTTTCCACAGAGTTAATGTTGTTGATTTCTTTTCACCTCCTTCTCAGTTCTCTCAATCTAATTTTAGTCATGTAACACAGTAGGTTGTTGTTGATCTTTGTCTTCCAAACTGCTTTGCATTCTGATGTAAATTCCAACAGCTGTGGCCCGTTCAGAAAGCTGCTATGCTCCCTCGCTTAAACCCTCTGAATATGTATTGACATGTTGAGACGGTATGCTGAGCAAGGATTGCCAGATGAAAAGACTGCCACTGCTTATTCCAAGAAGGTCCAACTATTTATTCCATGAAGGCCCAAAGTCATATTTGATTTTCTTAGAAATCCATCCTTTGACCAATAATAAAAAGTGGCCACAATATTCCCAAGGCAAATAACAAGACCAAATTACCACCAGACAGGGGAATCAGTTTTACAGGGAATAGAATAACATAGATTAATCATAGATATGTACAAACAGGACTTGTATCTCAGTGTCCATTTATGTGCAGTACACTGTATGTTGGAAAGAATTTGGCATTTTTCATCTACAAAGCAGTTTAATCTACCATAATATGTCTAACAAAGGCTTTATCTCCAGCCCCAGTTAATTGGGAAATTATTGTATATTAATTATTGAATCCAATATATCCAGTATATATATATATATATATATTATATGTATATATATGTATATATATATATATATATATATATATATATATATATATATATATATATATATATATATATATATATATTTTTTTTTTATTTATTTATTTATTTTTTTATGTGTATTATAGAGAACCCAAGCCCAGAAGAATGTTATTTTTGTTGTTACTTTACTGTTTGACCATTAGCATGTTTGCTGTAGAGTTGTTCAGTGCACGTTGGTCTTAGTAGTTGGCCTTGGTCCTGAAATTCCTACAGAGGTAATCAGATCAGAGATTGATGTGTACTGACATCCTCTATGAATAAAGGGAGGTGTGAGCATACAGATATTTGAGAAATAAGGGAGAAAGGAGGAGTGATCATTAACACGCTTTGGCATGTGATGTACGGACAAGGAGGCTGGTTTAAAACTCCTAGAAAAAGGAATAATGGTGTTTCAATTGCAGCCAAATTTCCTTAGCCGCTCTTTCTGCTTGTTTGTTTGTTTGTTTGTTTGTTTTTTGAAGAAAACATTTATGAGGTACAATCTCTTCTTGTTACAACTTACATTATTTACATTACATTACATTGTTTTAACAGCATGTTACAATTTTCTAGACATTTATTTTAAATTGAAATTAATTAATTTTTTCTCTGCAATGCAAAAAAGGGGGCAAAATGTAGTAGACTAATGTCAAAACATAATTAGTTCTTAATCAAGTCATCATGTGGGCTCAAGAGCCAGTTTCAAGAGCTCTGTGACCTATCCTAATATAGCTTGTCTTCTACTTATTGTTGCACTGTATTATAAAGTGTTACCATGAAATAGAGTCTTATGTTCTTGACTTCAACAAAGTTTACACAATGCCTTCAAGACTGACAATGTCCTTCTGATGCATGAGTGTGTATGTTGGCAGTAGATGGAATGGGCAGACCCACCCAGACTTTTTTGACTTGTCTAGAAAGCGGAGATGTGCCCCTGGCATCCCATAGGATCATATTCTTTACGCTTGGTGGGCTGGCCAAATCCTGGGCTATATATAACTACACCATTATTAGAGGTACAGTCAAATCACGCCCAAAGTCAAAAGGGTACCAATACTTTAGCTGTATAATGGGCTTTGGTTAGTAATGAAAGAAGTAAGAATATTACGTTTTTCTGTTCTCTCTCTTTCTCTCTCTCTCCTCTCTCCTGCTCTCTTTCCCTCTCTCTCCTCTCTCTCTCTTTCTTTCTCTCTCTCCTCTCTCCTGCTCTCTTTCCCTCTCTCTCTCTTTCTCTCTCTCTCTCTCTCGCAGCTGTCACGCCCTCAATGTTCTGCCCCCTCCAGAAGAGCTCTTAGTGTCATCTGTCTGTGGATGGTCTGTCACTCATGACATGTCGAGCAAACAGAAGCATGCACATACACACACACACACACACACACACACACACACACACAGGGAGAGAGAGAGAGAGAAAGAGAGCACATTTTCCTCTGCCAAGTTCTCTGTTATTTCTCACTCCCTTCCCAGGTTTGGCCCATTCCCACCTTTATGTCAGCTAGAGGGGAAATCTGATCGTCACCTATGAATTATTGATTTTCTGCAAGGCTTCCCTTTGATTTATTGTGGATGTTTGCTGCAGCTCTTTTTTTTTATTTTATTTTTTTTGGGGGGTGTGGGGGGTGAAAAGACAAGTTACTGACTCCTTGTCGGGTCAGTTGGGTGCTCTGGGGTTTTCATATTTGACTCAGGTCCATGATTCCCATTACAGGATCATTACGACCCAGGAAAGTATGGGAACAGGTTTATACATTTGCATTTCTGTGTCAGTAATGTTAAAGTATAAATATATATAAATACAGAAACAGCAGTGTGTGATGTTTAAAAAGTATGTCCGTGTGCTATGTGCAATGTGCTATCAGAAAGGTGTTGCATTAAAAAAGAGTTTTATATTAAGTCTGTATTGTATCTTTTCTAAAAGCAATATTTTTATCTTATCACTTAAAATATTATCTTATCTCATTGAATATTATGCATTTTTACCTCCACTGTGTTGTTTTAATAGATGGAAGAAAATGTATGGATTTGTGTGAAATGTGTGAATAGTTGTGATCTTCACCCTGTGATTTTACTAACTAGATGGATCAAATCCATATTCAGTCTTAACACTGGTTTGAATGTTGTATAAGTGGCCCTGTGGTCCTTTCTGTCAGTGCAGTAGAGCTACACAAATAGATTGCATCAGAACTGTTTTCATAACGTTTCTTTGTCTATGGGTTTTTTGTAGTGTTATGTGATAGAAAACAGCCTTGTGGCATGATAGACATGCATTCAAACAATTTACTTGATCTTTACCGATCCCAAGAATTGTCTGGGCATCCTTGGAGTTTTGTGTCCAATCAATATTGTAATTAAAGAAAACTTTTCATTCTCATGAAAAGAAATGTCCCTCAGAGACTGCCTATGTGCCATGCCTTTGTATTGCTTTGGTACTGTACATATATTGTGGTTGTGAAAAGAAATTCTTGGATAGGGGTGGTTTCCAGCACCGGTGAATCTAGAGATGGTGAATCCACTCCAGCAACAGAAATTAAGTTTTGACCCCCTCAGATGTAGCCGTCAGTGATTTAATTGACCGACGAGCCTAAGACTTTTGTGGTGTTGATGGCAGTTATCAGGACTGGGTTGAGGGCTTCTCAATGGCTACATGTTTACTATGCTAATTTGCAAAGTTGTGCTCAGAGAACAGCTTGTCACATTGCCCTCTGTGTTAAGAGGCTGCAGATGGCGTGTCAGTCAAAGTTACACCATCACCCACTTTCATTGGTGGAGGAAAAAGGAAACGTGCCTTTCATCATCACGCATGCTTCTGCTTTCTCTCACCAACGAAGTGGTGGTATCTAACACACAAACACAGACACACACACACACACAGAGAAAGGTGTTGGTCATTCATGTATTTTTTGAGAGCCATTTCCCAACCATCATGTCACACAACAAACAGTATCATTCAGAAAAGTCTGATTGTAAGTTTGGTCTCAAAGACTGCACATAAAGCTGGATTTGTCTGAGGTAAACATCTTATTTGATCAGATTCCCAGCAGAATGAACACAAAACACAATCTCAGCGCCATGTCAACTAGATTCTCTAAGCCTTATGTATGTGTTCAAATACAAATGATTTTTGCATTATGAAGACTTTCTCCACACCTAGGTGAATGGTATTGAACCACATCTGTGCAGCAGGTCTATTTGGTATATTTGCAGGTATATTTGTACTGATATGTAGAAAACAAATTACATAGTTGTTTATGAATTTGAAATGCTAACAATTTAACTTCATTAATTGCTGTGCATATTAAATGTGTGTGAAGGAGATGATGAGAAGGTAGTGACTGCCCACCAACCTGTATCTAATCCGAGCCAGGTTACCATCATCAAAATGACACTATTTTTATTAATTTCGTCTCACGCAGATGCCCTTTATGAAGAAATTGGTAGGCTAAAACTATGAAAGAAAAGTTTAAGCAATGAAACATATCATACTAAAATGAAGTTTGACTTCATCTGCACCTTTCTACAGTATTTCTGTTCTCAGTTTGCTGTAAACGTCCATGCCTCACTGTATGTTTTAAACATGACAACCCTTAGGAGACTTTTGCCTGCTGGAAATGACAGCAGTCATCCGTGTCATCATGCAAATGTTTCCCTTCCTTCTATTGTATGTCTGATGCTAATTAGCAAGTACCTAATTAGTGCTTGAGGATTAGCCACTCCTGGGAAAGTGAGGTGGGGTTAGCAATGATGGTGTGTGTGTGTGTGTGTGAGGGGGTTTTGCTCTAAGACACCACGATGTGACAAAGATAGAGGGAGCTGTGCTGTCGCTTCTTAGAGTGTGATAAGTTTCCTGCTTTTGACACATCATTATTTAGCTTACCTCTTACATATTTTTGTTTATTAAGAAACATGGGATATAAGTCATATATATATATGACTATATTTCTCTGCTGTCACCTATGAGGTCTGCAGACATGTTTGTCAGAAATGTTCATGTTCACACTAGAATACACTGGCACAATGGATACAGAGTTCATAAAATTCTGGAACAATCTGTCACAAATTCAACATCAACAATCTTGCTGCCTATTTGTGCTAAACAAACACAGCTGGTTGGACTTCGAATGTGAATACAAATCATTTTCAGCCACATTTCCCAAGATGCTGAGAGGTAGTTATCTTGGTGCTGTGCAGTAGTAGACACAGTTTGTCTAATTCATCTCTTGGCTACATGGTATGATGTTGTGTGACAAGATGTGTGCTTGGCACATGATGAAGCAGTAGAGTACGGTATAGGTCTCATGTTCCTGAGGAGCAAGTTGGACTTCAACCAGCAGTCGATAATAAGTAAACATGAAGTTACATACTATATATATATATATATATATATATATATATATATATATATAGTATAGCACAGTATAGTATAGTATAGTATAGCACAGTATAGTATAGTATAGTATAGTATACATTCATGCAAACATAAATATAGGGACACAGTCAATACCAACATCACCGTTGTCATTATCAATAAGTGAGTGCATGATCCATGAGTGAATGCGTGTGAGTTGGTGAATGTGTAATGAGACTTGGGAAGAGGAGAGGCACAGATGCTGCTCAGTGCATGTGAATACTGATAGGCTTAGCAGTGCAGCCTCAGTGGTGGAGGAGATGGGCTGAAAGTCCCCAAGCTATATGGTCATCACAGACAGTGCTGGCATGGGTGGACACCACAGAGTACTGGCATGGGTGGACTCCCGTAGCCATCCTGATGCCGACTCTGGGTGGTGATAGTGGCGCTAACCCGAAGGCATGCTGCTGTTTATCATGCCCGGCTGTGATTGGCTGAGGGTAATGGCAACAACAAGTATATACCTGCATAGCGCTTTGGCAATCACTGGGCCAAACTGCTGCATGACAAGGAAACAGAGAGACGGTGTCTGCACCTGTGGTGTGTGTGTGTGTGCTCCTGTGTGTGTGTGTGCGCCTGTGTATGTGTTTTATAGAGTGTGAGAGAGTCACTGGACCACTGAGCTGAATTTTGAATACATGCTGATGGAAAAATTTGAAAGAGTTAAAAGATACATTTTCTGTTTTATTTATTTATTTCCTGTTTCAATTCAAAGGGCCACCTTCAGAAACACCCACTGCAACATTTTTTCACCATTGTTGGCCAAATGGTCGCTTGTGCGCAGGTGTACAAAGGCAGGCCCAGCAGGCTCTCAGCAGGAGTGCTGGGGTTTTGTCCATAACCATGAGACACCTCTGATCAGCTTGCATTCAGCGCCCTGTGCACACGCTTCACATCACTGCACCAACTGAGGTGACGCCGTCAGATGAAAATGCCTGCAACATACTGCAAATCCTCTGCTTGTTAAGTTGTAGGCCTTTCAGTTGTAGGTTGCAGTTGTTTTGATGGCCACGTGTATAATTCTTGTGCAAGCGAGCGCGTGTCTCCGACTTCCAGCTCTCAGCGATGGCAGTGAACCAATCTTTGTGCAAGGTCTGTCAGGGTGAAATAGCAATGTGTTGTTGAGCTTCTGTGCTGCCTTTCATCTTTCAATCCATCTCTCATCTGCTGACATTGTGCTGTAAAAAAAAAAAAAAAATCAGAGTACTGTTGTGTTTCAGCTTGGGAATTTGCATTTGTGTGCAGGAATATTGTGTCTGTAGTGTATTATTTGTGTGGAACAGAATTATATTATATTATAATTCCAGCTGTTGTAAATGGGGTTTCACATTGCACTTGGCTCTCACCTCGCACTGCCTTAACCTCCTTTTTTTTGCATACCTTTTTCCATTGACGTAAATATTTTAACGCCCTAATTATGTCCCCTTGATGAAGATTCTGTACAGCGCTATACATTTAATTAGCAGTTCACTGTAATAATATGAATATGAGAATGCCGTTGATATGCATGAGATAAAATCTTGTTAGGCAGAATCAAATAGAAAAAAAATGAATAGGGAAGTTGTAATGAATTAGATTAAGTCCCACTTCCTATTTAAAATATTAAGAATTGCATTCTAATCAGACATTTATGATTAGACATTTATTTCAGACATGCATGCCTTTCTTTTCCTTGGTGCAGATATTAGCACTTGATCCAGTGCAATGATACCAGGGTGAGGGAATGGCAGTTCAGTGTTAATAGTGTTTGCATACACACTGTGTTCTGAGTGAAGGTGCATAATTAGACAGGTTTATACTGCAGTCTCTACTGTCTCTGCATTCTAATCCTTATGCCCAAGCATATTATATGGGGATTGTCTTTCATTATTTGGCGCATTCTACAGAAAGAACCTGCCCTCCGAGCACGCTTCAATCTGAGCTCTCCATGGTCCTGAACTTCTCCTCCTTTTTTGCCGTCTATATTTGGTTCAAGGTTTAAGCATCAATAACACCACCACACTGCCTGCTAGTCTTCAGGTACTCATGGGAGGTCATTGCAGTGGATGGAAGTCAGGTTTAAAAAAAGTCCATGTCTGCACCATGCAGTATGTTAGCCTCCTCTGCAGTCTGTGTTGATATGATGGCCCAGGTTAGCGCACTCGGGCCCTTTTGGACCAGGAAGCCCCCCTCGTGGGAGGAGATGGCGAGCAGCATGTCAGGGCTGTTCACTTGGCCCGCGGCGAGCAGGGAGCACGAGAGTGGCAGATTGGAGCAACACAGGACAGCACTGGCCTGCGAGTGGCCCCTGAAGTAGCCTACCTGTCACCTGTCTCCCCCAGCTAATGAAAAGACTGCGTATAGGACAACCTCACGACCGCGAAACATCTAATCAAAGAGTCTTTTTGAGAGCTTGGCTTGTGTTGATGATGCTAACTGTGTATCTGCTTCTTAGGTGAAATCTCCCACCAATTGTATGCCCTGTAGTTTGATTTCTTGCAGTGATGAAGTTTCACTAGGTTCTAAATAATTTCCTGTGGGGAAAAAAATCGTTGCCAGAGTAAGCATACATTTGGGAATCCTGAATAGATGTGTGTACAGGATGAGGATGATTAACTTTCCATAGGACAGCCTATTTATGTAGCTCAATCGTTATATTTCATTCCCTTCCCTTCTATATTGTCTCTGTTTGTTTTCTTTTTCTTTCGCTCCTGTCTGTTTCCTCATGAAGATTCCCGACCACATTCCACCCCACCCTTCCAATTTCCGTCTGTGAGGAGTGTGAGAATGAGGCGAGTCAGCGCACCGCTCAGTCTCGACTCTCCCTCGCTCTCTTGTTCTTTCTTATCCGCTCTATTCTGGTGTAGGAGATCTTCGTAGTCTTTGTACAGCGATCAGAGACGTTTCGACGTATTGTGTAGCTATACTAGACTTGACTTTAGATATTTCTGTCCAACAGACATCCCAGCCTCGTCTCTTTTCCTTTCTCGGGATCTCATGTTGTAGAAACATCAGACAGCAAGTGGTACATTTCCCTCAACGAGGAACAGATATTTCGCCTATATTTAATTAATTTAGTCATTCCTGTTGTGGTTCGAAGTTGTGAAGGATTGTCTCCAAATCGCGGGTAACGTTGAGCGCTCGCGGAGAGCGATGCACCATTCTGGCATGCACAGAGCCAAAGCGCTCAGCCACGACCCAGGTAGGCTGTTTGGGTTGTACTTCGTGGTTGTATTTGTAATGACAGATAGTTGTTCAGACAGTAGCAGATGGGTTGTATCTCAGTTCCACCAAAGACGGACATGGCACAGGTGTCACTTAAAAGCAAAGTGTAAAATAACTACTAAATATTGCTTTGATTGCTTTTAATTACTCGTTCTCATAATTGAAATCCTGTTTTGTCCTGCGTATGTTCACCATTTTCTGAGTCAGCGCGGGTGATGTCACATTGCTCGGGAGAAATAAATCAAATCTCTTGAATTAACCAAAACTCATTTTACAGGATTGACATCTCAACAGTTCCGTGTTATATTTATTAATTGTTTAATATTCACAGCATTCGTGGCATCATGAAATTGATAGGAAAAGTTAAAAGTTTCACATTACATTTTTGTAGAGACTGCTGTGGTAGTATAGTTTGTATGATTTGTATGTATTATTCATAGGAACATGATAATGTCTGTACCTGTTAAATGCCTATATTAATGTTATCATGTAACAATGTTTTACAAAATATGCATATTACTAATGTACATACCTACAATATTCTGTATACAATTTATTTGTCTACCATACACTCATCCCAGTCACATTATTGCATGATATATACTATTGACAGAGGAGGGGGGGGGGGGAGAGAAAGAAGCTCAGTCACTATTAGTTATCTCTAAGGCAGCCACCAACGAAAAGAAATCTTAGTGAACCCCTCGTCACTAATGTCAATTTTCATGTGATGCTTATATTTAAATTCTGCTTGAACATGAATACCTATGTGTGATTTCAAAGTGGGAAAGCATGAACCAAATCTCTGCTCAGCTGCCTCCCTCTCTGTCTGTTGCTCTCAATTAAAGTCCCAAAGTTAGACTTTATGGAAATGTAGTCATGAGGACTGGGGTGAAGGCAAAGCAGACCAGTCTTCCGCAGGAGCAAACTGCTCATGCTGCCCGTCGCCCAGCAGATAAGGGATATTAATGCCAGCCAATAGCCCTCGTCTGCAAGGGTAGAGAATTCCACAGTGACTCATTTTCATTCAAGCCTTTTTTTTCAAACCAAAAAAGAAGCCGCCGTATGTGTGATTTGTGAATAAGTGCATATGCACACGACACATACATGAGTTTTTGTCTTCTTGTTCTCCTTCTTTTGTTTTTTCTCAGTAGTGCTCATTGTCAGGTAGATGGGTGAGCAGCCAGTGCTGAACACGGCTTAAAATACCATCACAGCGGAGAGCAGTGGAGCAGGTGGAGGCAGATAGAGGAGGATACATGGCCCCGGGCTCTCTGCTGAAATGAAATGCTCTGTGCCAAGACTTAGTCTAGCAGGTGTTATGGTCAGAGGTGTGTGTGTGTGTGTGTGTGTGCGCGCGCGAGAGAAAAAGAGCGAGAGACAAAAAGTGAGAGAGAGTTATTGACTGATTGTGTATGTATGTGCTCTGTGTGTGTGTGTGTGTCTAAATCAGGTATGTGTGTGACTGCATCCATGCATCTCCATGTGTGCTCCTATACCTGACCACTATCAGAGATTGTGTCCCTTCCAAGAACCAAGAGAGAGGAATGTCAGTGCTCACTGCTCAGTTGTTGAGGAGAACCAAGGCTGTGATACTTATTTATTTATTTATCTAACTGTTTATTTATCTAACTGCCACAAGGCAATTTATCTGAGCCTGGGACCCCCTAAACCTCCCTGACACATACGTGGTGAGTCTTTGTGATTGAAATGCACCCACGCCCCCCCCCACCCCCAGGCCCCTCTCGTCCAGCATGCCATATTAGCCGCTGCAGGGACACCTCTCTGCTGCCTGTCGCCATCAATTCAAGCTGCTGGCGGTGGCCTAGCCAGCTTAAGCATTTCATCACTCTCCTTTGTCTGTTTGCACCACTCTAAATGCGAGTGAGACAAGCTGTTGTTTTAAAAGATGGGATCTTTTTAGGAAGCAACCTACCTCACACACATGCACACACACACATACACATGCACACATGCACATGCACACACAACCTCTTGATACACACACACACACATACCACAACCTCTTGCCACACAGACACACACACACACACACACACAGACACACACACACTTACCCAACTACACTCACAGTTACAAAGAACTGGCATTATTCTTGAATATTGAGAGCCGAGGTGAATAGGTATTGTTTGCCAGGATTCTGTCGGCGAAGCCCCTTTCAGCTATTCAAGGCTAATTATCCCACCACTTGTGCTTCTTTTCCAGAACTACAAAAAGACATGTTTAAATGGGAAATATGGAATCCATTAACCTTGCAGACAAGGGCTACTTGCTTGCATCTCATTAGGGGAACTGGGAATTGTGGAACAGAGGAAAATCTATTATTGTTTTAATAAGCTGACAATTTGTTAATTTGCCAGGTCTTGAGAGCCAGTGCAATTTTTCATCAGTATCATCTTAATGGGCTGTACACAGTGGGAGCAGCTTAGAGGTGTGGAGGGCCCCGATAAACAAGGAACTGTAAAGTAGTTTGCTCATGCACATACAGGACACACACACACACACACACACACACACACACACACACACATATATATATATATATATATATATATATATATATATATATATATATATATGTATAAATATAATATTCATACTCTCTCTTCCCACCACTGCTGAGTACCTTTTTTCCTCCCCTTCCCCTATCTCTCTCTCTCTCTCTTGCTCTCTATTTTACACACACACACACACACACACTTACAATAACATTAATCTGGTTACACAGTTAAAAACACAATTTCATGACAACTAGTAATACTAGCAACTAGCAATATCATCCCTGTGGTCTTTGCTGGGCTTAGTGCAATCTACACAAATGAACATAATATCATCGCCTTATAGATATCATGTGGTGACTGGGAAGCTGATGTGGAAGATCATACAACCATGCTACCTTAATGAGCATCCACACCATAATTGGTCAATAAGGTTGAACAGAACAGTTCACAGACTTACGGTGCTAATATATCTTACGTGTGCATACTTGTGCTTCCAAAGAAACATTTATTACATGATATATAAAACAGATTGCCAGAGAGGTATTCTCTGCTCCCTTAGCCAATAGGGAAGTGCTACAGTCTGTAGATGGAAAGCAAATGTATTAGTATGCAAATGTCTGCAATAGCAACATATTTCAGGTTTTCAAACAGAGGGAGAAAAATGACCTTAACCCTCATGTTTATGTTCAATGTCATCATCACAGACAGGTGCTAATGCAATATAATGAAAAGAAGGATGAGAAATTGGGTAACTATGATGTCTGCAAAGGATAGGTATAAAAATCATTGGATTATACCAGAAAGAACTGCAGTGAATCATCTCAAACCAGAATGCTCTCTTAGAAGAAGATTCTGAAACTCTTAGGTCTTTTCTTCAGAGGTACCTCATGAAAGCTTATGTTTTTTATGTCTAAATCATCTCATGAAGGCTTTTTTTATAGTATTGTTGACAGTTATGGCTCAGCAGCTGACAGAGCAGGTTTCTACCTGTCAGTTCACTCTTTAATGTTTCCAAGTAAAGTTTTTAAAGGGTTTGTCTCTGGCAAGATGGAAGAGAATCACCCCTGTTTGAGGTAAAAGCATCCCCAGGCTGTTGGTGGGTCAAGGTGAAATGCCACTGAATCCAATTCTCTTTTCCTGCCGCACCGTGTCCCACTGAGGCCTATGTGCCTCTGTTCAGGAGAGAAAGAGAGTGGAGCGGATAGTTGATGGGTCCCTTTGAGTGCTCCTAACTGCTGCTTCTGTGCTGAGGGCTGGGGGGTGGTGGTGGTGGTTGGGGGCAGGGCGTTGTAGACTTCTGCAACTTGTCCGTTGGGACCCCTCTGCTCCAGGGCAAGGCTGCCCTGTCACCAGAAATGTGCTTCAGGTTTTGGTCCTCTGTGGTCTCTTTATGCTCACCAAAATTCCATCTCTCTGTCTCTCTCTCTCTCTATTTCTCTCTCTCTCTCTCTGTCTTCACCTCTCCCTCTTTCCCTTCCTCACTTCTGCCCTTCCTCTCCTCCTGTCACTCCCTTTCTTTTCCCTTTCTCCTCTCCACTCGTCTCTGTCCTCTTCTCTTTTCTCTTTTTAGATCTCTCTCAACCCTACTTTTATCTCTCTTTCTGCTCCTTTTTTCACCCTCATTCTTTTACCACCACTTAGTCACCTTCTCTCATACAGACCTGCTGTCGTGTAGCATTTCTTTCACCCCATATAAATCCCTCCTTTCTGAGACATTGTCCTTCTCATCTTTTTCATTAATTTATTCTCTTCCTTCCCTCTAATACAGCATACATTTCCTGCACCTGTTTGTATTAAAGGACATAATTAGGGGGGGTTCTCTCCATCATCCGTCTTTCATAGCTTAGGCCATTCATTTCTTCTCCTCTGTCTATTGATGTCTGTCTCCTCTCCTCACACCTGCACATGTGAAGGCAATGATGGTGAAAATGACTTGTAGCACAGCGAGCCGTCCACTTTGCTTTGTGTAATTATGGAAGATTAACAAGGGTGTTTCTCTTTCCACCTCTGGTCTTTTACCTCTCTCTCTCTCTCTCTGTTTCTATCTCTTTCTCTCTCTCTTGCTCGATCACACTTGTGCAGTTTTTAAGCCCTCTCTAAAGATATGATGAGGGGAGGAGAGGAGAAGTGAGGAGAGGTGAAGAGAGGAGAGGAGAGGCGAGAAGAGGAAAGGAAAGGAGAGGAGAGGAGAGGCAAGGGAGCCATTCATTGAGCAGACAGTCTGCTCTGGTGGTGCGCAGTGAGACACCTACCCCAGCCGGCTGACAGGTATTGTCCTTTGAGCCGCATCCCTCCAAGCACGATGGAGCTGTGTGTGTCTGCGTATGTGTGTGCTTGGTTTCGGTATGGTGTGGGGGCACAATTGGCCTTGTCCCCGTAGGGCTGAATGTTGATGAAATATGTAAGTCAGTGTAATGTGTGTTGTGTGTGGTGTGTGTGTGTGTGTGTGTGTGTGAGTTTGTGTGAGTGCGTGTGTGTGTGTGTGTGCCAAGCGAAGCCTTGGTCGGGCTGTCACCCAGGCCATTCGACAGTAAGCGGCACCTTAGCGGCAGCAGTTGGTTCCAGGCGTGGGTCTCTCTCTCTCTCCTGTGCCGGCGGGTGCTCCGCTCACCGCTGTGGACAGTGATGGAGTGGGGGCCGCTCTCCCTGTGAGAGGATCACGGCACTGACAGGCGTGACAAACAACCGGCAGTAGGCTGGGGCCGAGCCAGAGAGCCACGGAGCAGCATCTCCATCCATCAGACACCGTCGCAGGCCGTGCCGCACCGCACCGCGCCACACCGCACACACACACACACACACACACCGCCTGGCTCCGAGGCTGCTTCTTAAGTGGCTCTGTCAAACACACACAGACTAACACACAGACTCACACACAGACACACACAGGAATAGATGGACAGACAGGACAGAGAAAGGGAGTGACACATCTCAAATAAAAACTGCCTCGACTGTGCTGATTTAATTCCCTTTTTGCCTATTGCTTTTAGCTTTTTCCTTTTTTTCATTCACATGAGGTTCAAGGAGAGGATTTAAGATGACAGCTGTGTAATAGCATCCCAGCCCTTGTTTACCCACGTGCCATAAATGAATGGGTCTTTTGCCAACCTGCCAAATGAGTTGTCACTGGAGAGGACTCTGCATTCAGGTTCAGGGATTCTGGTGACCATTCACAGAGCAGCCTGTTTGCTTCTGATTGTACTTTGAAAATCTAAACAGGTGGGCTTACAGATACCAGCAGAGGCAGGATTTGGGTTGTTTAGATCACAGGCAAAAGCACATTGTTTCAGTGGGACTTTGTAAGAAGGCTGTAAGAAGTTGCTGTTTTTAAAATGCAAATTTATGCAGTTTTTTTAATCACTTTTCAAAATTGTTTGATACACTTTTGCAGGGAGAACACCAGACTCTTTATGGCTAGAACCTTGCTGCTAAAATGAAATAAATTGACATAGCTGTTATATCTGTGCCTGTACTTTATAACAGCAGAAGCTGATGTCAAAGCAGACCACCCTTTTTGCCACTAATGAGGTTTGACATGTCTTTACAAGTTCTATTCAACATGTACAGGAGCCTTATGAAGATATCACTGTGCCTCTTTGTATCAGGAATTGTGGGCAAAATATATACATTTTGTGTTTGGCCAAGGAGTCTGTCACATTCTTGACAGCTCCCACAATTCTGTAACAACAGGGCTGTAAGTTGAAATGTTCCTTTAAATTAAATGTCAAGTCTTAATATTGCAGCCAAATATATATACAGTATGCAGAGGAAAGGTGTGATGAAATGCTGTGTGTGTGTGTGTGTGTGTGTGTGTGAGAGAGAGAGAGAGAGAGAGAGAGAGAGAGAGAGAGTTTCTGTATATACCACTATTTGGCATCAGTGGTATTTGTTATTGCTCAGTATTCTCCTCACACCCACAGATACATACACAGACTCACAGCGTGTGCACACACACACACGCACACAGGTATTACATGCTGGGCTTAAGCTGAATTTGTCTGTTCGCACAGCAAGCATTTTGTGCTGTAAGTGTTTTTTCCCCTATCATTGTAAGGCATTTGGAGTCATAAAGGTAGTTGAAGGGTGGTGGAGGAGTTGGTTTGATACATGCTGACATGTTTCCATGCCAACCAGTGTCTAGATCTCATTAGCTGAAATGTTCTGGGTTTTCTTTAATTATGATTCAACTCACCTCCCCTCTCACTCTCTGTGTCTGCTTGTCTGTCAAGAGTGAATCCCCTCTTTGGTTCAAAAGATGTTTTTTTATTTATTATTTCAGTAGACACTGCTTACAGGGTTCAAGTCCACGCGGCACAGCAGTTTACATGTTTGAAGTTATTTAGATGGATAAGCAGAGGGGACTTCATTGCCTCATTGCCCCCCCCCCCCCCCTTTGAAGGGGCTTTTCTGAAGGCTCCCCACGGCTGCCAACACGTGGCCAATCCTGCCCCCTGCCCTGGCGCAGAAATGGCCATACACAAGGGGGGCGAGTCTGTCCTCTCGTTTACTTTTGTCTTCGAAGGGCAGAAAGGGGGTGGGGGTGCTCTGCCAAACAAGACAGCATCACACAATCATTCCAATCTGCATGCTACAGAGAGACACGGGTGGTTTTGATCCAGCACACACACAAGCTCTAAACCCCAACCTCAACCCCCCAACCCTTCTTCAAGGACTAATAGGGAGCGATGTGATAGGCATACAACACAAATATACATCTGCTCACACACACACACACTGACATGGACACACACAAACCCAAAGCGAGGGACAATGATGCCTTCCTGTTTTAATGGGCTGTGTTTGTCAGCTTACACAACTCTGTGTGGGTGAGGGAGAAATGCTGGTATTGATCCTCGCTGGCAACATGAATAAGCTTAATTACCTGAGTCTGCCATGCTGCCCTAACTGCCCTCATGGGTCTCTCCCTCTCTCTCTCTCTCTCTCTCATTCTCTCTCTCTTTTTCTCCCTCTCTCTCTCTGTCTCTCTCTTTCTTTCTTTCTTTCTCTCTCTCTCTCTTTCTCTCTATCTCTCACTCTTTGTCAACTATTTCTCTTTCTCCGTCTCTTTCTACCTCCTCTATCTTTCTTGTTCTCTCTATCCTTCACACTCTCTTTCTCACTCTCATCCCTCTTGCTTACTCATCCTCCTCCTCCTTCATTCTTTCTCCCTCTCTCTCTCCTTCTCCCTCTCTCTTTCTTTTTTCTATTTCCCTCCCTTCCTCTCTTTTCTCTTCTCTGTGTGTGATTGTGTGTGGGTATGAGCTTGAGAGCCTAGGATCAAAACCTCTACTGAGAGGCTGTATAAGCTCAACACCACCACTGCTGAGTACCTTTCTTCCCCACCTCCCTCCTCCCTCTCTCTCTATCTGTCTCTCTCTCCTTCCCTCTCTCTCTTTCTGCTTTACTTCCCTCAATAGAAGAATACAAAGCACGTAGTGTGTTCTGAAAAGAAAATACACAGCTCTGCTGCACAATGTCTTACATGTCAGGTACACGCAATGTCAGGTATTCTTGGTATGATTTTCAGTCACAACACTTCAGGGATAATGTCAACATTCAGATGATGAGCAATGAAGTAAGGTTGTATGGGAAGAAGATAGACTTATAAATAAATGAAAGAAATTTTCTTTTTAATGTAATTGTTGTTTTCAGTAGACCTGCCATTATTGATTCCTGCCAACTCTGCAGAAGAAATGTTTAGAAGGTCTTTTATCAGGTCTTTTAACAGCGTGTAGTGCATGGCACAACATACTGAGGAGTGAATGCATTGTTAGAATCATATTTTCGTGAATATCATTGTGTTGCATAGACAGGTGCATACTTTGCCTCAGCGAGAGAGTGAATTAGTGAGTGAGCGTGGGTTGGTGGGATGACCCAAGGCTCTGCAGTTCAGTACTCAAAATTGTACATTGAGTATCCCTGCCTGTCATATTATGAAATATGGGATCACTGGATGAAGAATGCTATTTATTTTTGCCTCTCATAATTTTTCTTGGTCCCTCTGAAAAAGCAGTGATTCATTCCGCCTGTCCTCCTTGCTATTTACTGTATACAAATCATGTCAGCCTCTTCCAAACAATAAGGAGGAGATTTGATAGATGGCAAAGGCTTTTTTTCCTCCAACATTAAGTTCTTTGGGCTGTCTGCTCATCGATCCCTGGGATGTGACACTCTCTCTCATCCGAGACTTCTTCACACAGGTGTTTTCCATCTGACTAATACTGCACACACGTCACTTTTTGCCAGTCTGTAATCAGTTAAGGAGGTGACCATCCTTCACATTGAATTTCTAGCCATCATCTCCCACTTCTCTGAGGAGAGATCAACGAGTGTAGATCAAAACGCCTTTGTTGTTTGTTTCTTGATTCTGGTTTTGGGTGTTAAGCTCATCTCCATCATGTCAGGGGTAAAAGCCTGTTTTTGCCTGTTATCTTTCTTTCTGGACATACTTCATAGGTTTCAATGGAATGACTTGAGATTATACTTGGTGACATGTTTGTGCATTCTAGATCACTGGATTTATTACAAAGCTGTAAGGGGTCAATTCATTTGACAAACATCTGATCAATTTGAATTGCCCACAGACATCTAAATTGACAGGTTTAGAAGATGACACTGAATTGTTTGCTGTGTGCATCAGAATGACAAGAAATCAAGAGAAGATACAAAAAAGTCTATAATGTGTGTGTGTGTGTGTGTGCACACGCGTGTGTGTGTGTGTATGTGTGCATGTGTGTGTGTGTATAAATTGTAATTGCTATGATTCATCACACAGACATACACTGGCAGTACAGCTCCTAGCAAGGGCTATGGTATAAAATCATTGAGAAAATAGGCTAACTACCCAGAATGTGTGAATGCCCCACAAAGGACTGTCCATAAAATCTTTAAAAGACTTTCTGTTCCCCAAGTTTGAGGGAAGTAAACTTTCTGATTATAGGTCCATTTATTTTCTCTGCTGGCTCTGATGGTGCTGTGGAGGAGGAGACCACTTTGTCTCAGCCACACCCAATTAGCTACCCAGCAGGAGCAGCATGCGGGTCTGTTTCACACAGCCTCCCTGGGCCCAGTCCTGTACTGCCCAGCCCAGTCCAGTCTGGCCCACCCTCAACCCCGCTCAGGCAGAACCACCTCCAGACACGGAGGAGGAGACGGTCCTCATGTGCCAACGCCACCAAGCTCACAGATCACCAGTGACAGGCTGCTCCTGCTCCATTAACACACACACACACACACATGCACACACACACAGAGACATACACTCACTCACAGACACACACTCAGACACAGACAGACACACACACACACACACACACCCTCAGATCCGGTCAGTGAGGGTTGCTGAGAGGGGTCTCAAGAGTGGCCACATTCAGACCAATGAGTTATAAAGCAGTGGCTAATTGGGAATACAGGAGTGACCGATTTAATTGCCCATGGCAACGAGAGGTGCCTTTTTGAGATCTATTACAGATTGGCACGTTTTCAATAGCAGTCCATTTTACAAATGCAGTTTGTCTTGGAGACGAGGTCATTCTCAAGGCTTGGGAGAATGTGTCAGAGGCAAGGACTGTACTGTGATGTGCTGTGCTGTGCTGTGCTGTGCTGTGTTGTGCTGTGCTATCCACACTAATATGAGCTATATCCAGCAGTGCATTGCTCTCCCTGGAGGACCATGGAGGTGGCTGAAGGCAGCGTTCGTCATTTCCACTTCATGCGTCCTCAAGACCCGATCGATTCCAGGCAACTGTCAGATGTTCTGATACTGACAGCCTCTGTGGCTGATGAGAGTGCTGGTCGCCCTCACTCCATCCGCATGCCGCCCCCATCCCTCCCAGACCCACCACCCCCTTTCTCCAATCAGTGCCATCTCTTTCAGTGGCGTCCAGTGTTAATTAAGGCCTGGGAGCCCTCTTGTAAACACTCTCACTCTGTCTCTCTCTATCTCTCTTGGCCCAAATTAAGCTCTTGTGTGGGCTTTGAGGCCTGCCTGTCAGTAGAAGTTAGTGGGGGTGAGGGGAAGGTGGGGTGGTTGGGTTCAGGTGTAATTGGAATTCTCATCTGCAGCCTCAGACAGGAAACAAATGCGACAGGATCAGAGGGATCCTCTAACGAAATCTCAATTACATCCCACTCCCATGGGGTGAAATATGTGTGTGCCTGTCTGTCTGTGTGT
This sequence comes from Tenualosa thibaudeaui, assembly GCA_027481765.1. Taxonomy (NCBI): domain Eukaryota; kingdom Metazoa; phylum Chordata; class Actinopteri; order Clupeiformes; family Clupeidae; genus Tenualosa; species Tenualosa thibaudeaui. The sequence goes on from JAIFZK010000009.1 coordinate 13,550,791, forward strand.
GTGTGTGTGGGTGTGTGTGTGTGTGCGTGTGTGTAAAGAGGAGGATCACAGTTACTGATAGGCAATGAGAAGAGTGAAGGAAAAAGTCTACAGTTGCCATAGAAGCTGTGTCATCCCGTTCAATAATAGGCTGTCTTTCAAAAAAGGCGAGCTGTGATGCCTTATTCATGAAAAGGTGAATGATTTAACACTGGACTGGAATTGGACGAGGTCGATTTTATTGAATGCAAATTATACAAACAAAGTGGCAGCAAGGTCTAAATTATGAAAATGGAGAAGGCCATTTCCTCAAACAACAAAGACAGCTCACGTGGAAAGTGTTTGTATTACCCTTCTCTCCACCTGGCTTAGCATGCCATTGAGGCAAGGTATTATTCAAATGACCCACACTTGGGAGATGAAGCGTATCCTCCTATTGTCTAACCTTTTGTTTATCTCAGTAAAAGGCAGGATTCCCTCTAAATAAACCTTTCCATCCGGATTATCTCTCCCAACAACACTTAACACTCCAGTTTGGACAATGGAATGATCTGAACAGTGTGATGGCTGCACAACATCCCAGGTTGTTTGCTGGTTTCTTGGTTCATGGTGCGTGATGGTGGCAGCTGTTTGCGAGTTTGTGTGTGTTTGTGTGACTGTGTGTGTATGTGACTGTGTGTGTATGTGTGTGTGTGTGTGCGCGTGTGTGTGTGTGTGGAATGAAGGCGACGCTAATGTGCTTGTTTGCCACCTCATTGACCTGCTGCATTTGTATGCCAGGCTTTGCATGCTAACCACTGGAGACGACAGGTTGCTTTGCATATGTGAAGCCCAGGCCATAATAATGACTGTCTCTGATAATACCCTTAACTAACATCACCCTGTAGAAAGCCCCATGAACGATTTAATGAACAATAAAGTAACTATGTTGTCAGTCTAATCGCCTTAGCTCATCTTAACCCAATGATAACAATAATGCTGGTGATTTCTTTAGCTTGTTTTCTTGTCTCAAGTTCCCTGGTCCCTCCCAAGGTATGTGAGTGTGCCACTGTGTGCTCCTGAGTTGCAAACACAGGGTGTTAAGTGTGGGGATGTGTGTGGTTCATTCACTATTGTCATGATGTCAAGTTTAGTGTCTGTCTGACAGGGGGGTTATCTAACAGAGTCTAATACCCACAGGGATGGCAAGTCTGCCCTGTGAGACTGTTATGCCCAAGGGGGACATCATGTCTGTCTGCATTTCCCGTCGCCCCTCACTCTCCCCTGTCTCTCCCAGGAAGACAGCTGTTTGTCAGGTGGTGCCAACACAGGTCTCCCTGGAGTCATGCTCCACGGCCCAGCCGCCCACCCGCCTGCACACCAGCCCCTGATCTATAAGTCAGAGGTGAGACAGGGTGTAACAGCTAAAGCGTGTCTCTCACCTACTGTCGGGAATAGACAGCTGTCCAAGTGCAGCAGAGAAGAAAGGAGATTCTGAGAGGGGAACTGTAGCTTGCTTTTAAGGTACCATGTGATGTTTTCATGGAATTCTTTCAGCTTCAGTGTATCTTGAACATATCTTTCGCATTCATTTGTAGTGTGATTTATACTGAACTTCCCCTTTGTAGGTGGGAGTAGCCATAGCCTGAAGGTCTGCCCAGTGTGACTGACATCTGCTTCCGGGGAATTTACTATACCTGGACTATCTTAGCCCCGAGAATTGAAGCATGCTAGCATAATGTTTTAGCCACAGTGCTAATATATTCATATGTTAATTTCCTCAGAATTTACGAACGTCTGCTGCATGTTCTGTATTTGACATAATTTGTGGTCTTCCACAGTCTGGAACATTCTGATTTGCTCATGTGTTGCAGTATTCTACAGATGCACTTGTCCCCCACCCTCGTTTCCTTCGGATCGGGTTTTTGTTTCCTGTGTATCTGTTTGAGTGAGTTAAACACAAATACAGGCTGTTTTCCTCCAAGGCCTGCTGGCACTGCCACAGCGTAGACACACAATACAGTCTGATGGTCCTTCGTCTTCATTCTCTTGGTTGTGTGTGGACGACAGAGAAAAACAGAGGGAGAGAAGGACAGATAGAAAGAGAATGAAAGAAAGAAAGAAAGAAAGAGGAGCTGTCTGAAGAAGTCCCTATGGTTATTTTTAGTGGGTATACTTTCTGTGTTTTGATGTGACTCACTGAGTCCTTGGAGACTGTGGTTTCAGCCTCCAGCTGCCTGCCTCTGACTTCTAACACCAAAAAGAGCTCTGGAACCAGCTTCTGTGCTGTGCAGTTGTATGTTTTCTCTTACTATTAGTCTGTAAATGTTATTTACCTTGGATACATTTATGTCGGTGCATATTTTGCAACCCACTGGCCACCAATATATTTAAGGTCATCATTGATGTCATTGTTTATGAACATCAGCTGCACACAGCACACTACAACTGATGAGGACTTTAATGCTAAAATGTGTTCTCTGAGAAAGTGATGTCCTTCTATTATTGTCATACTACAGCAGTGACAGTCACATGAAGACAGGAAGAGAGTAGTCAGATGCCCCTCACTTTAAAAAAATAAATGCTTCATAGGAAATAAAAAAGAAGCTTTTAAAAAACACATGCAGCTTTAGTAGGGAAAATCTACATACTAGGTCAGACTGTATGGTTCACTGGCTAAAAGTGACATGAGGTGACAGAGAAAACCTTTGCATGGTTGAAAAAGACTTGCAGGGCCTTAGTTACAGAGGTATGTATCAGTAAGCTTTGGTAAGCTTTGGTTTTGGAAATATTCTGTATTTTATCAACTCATTATTTTGTCATTTCTGTGTCTTTTGGCCTGTCTGTGTAGTTTGCATTTTTTTGTGTGGGGGATTTTATATTGTCGGTATTCATTCTCTATTCACAAAGTACTGCATTTATTCATTCCCATTCTTGGTGTGGGCATTGACTGTGTCACCTGCGCAGCACACGATTTGCCACAGAATTGGTCCCGGATGTCACCGGGCGCCTCACCGCATGTTTTATTTCATATCAGCCGCTGTCAGAAGCCAGGCCATTTTTCCTTCATTTCTCCATTGCATTTCTCATGCTGAGGATGTAGGCCAGGTGCGAGACGAGCAGAGTGGGTTACTGGAACTCCGTCACTAATGAGGCAGGGAGGCTGGCTGGAACACGTGGCCGATGAGTGCTCCACTAAAAAGAACAAATGCATCACAGCAGCGCCAGTCGCAAAGAGCCACATCTGCCGTTGCCTGAGTGACATCTCCAACCCTAAATGCCCCACCACTAGCCCCCACCTGTTGGGATCCTAGCAGAAACTACTGATTTGATGGATATCCACGGGGAAGAGCATGCAGGGGTCAGCCTAGGCAGAACTAACAGCCCGGGCGAGGTGCGCCAAGGGGTCGCCACAGAACTCATTAGCTCATGCTCAGGGAGGGTTTTTAATTGGTCGACAGGTCATGACAAAGAGCTTCATCTCATGACTTATGAGGTGTGTGTGAGCGGATGGAAGAGAACAAAAATCTGTTGGGTGATGTTAGCCAAGCAAGTTTGAGCTGGCAGGTGATGGGTTTGTTATTGGCAGAGTGAGTTTTTTGCCTGTATTCGGCTTCCTATTCAGCTCTAAGTGTTTTAAAAGCACACCAGGCAAGCCTGTGATTTTTTACCAACGGTGCTTCCCCTACAGTCGCTGTAACAAGGTAGTAAACAATATTTCGGCTTCATTCAGTTTCTGTTTCGTTTCTGCGGCTCGCCGATAAGAAGCTGTAAGTACCTATAACTGCGGTAGGAAGTCACTAGAGGGCTCTAACCATTGAAGTGACTATGAAGTGGGTAAATTTACCTAAAAACAGCGTCAAATGTTGACCGGTGTAGCTTTAATATGTGGTATCACCATTCTGCAAGTATCGTAAAAATACAAGTTTTAATAGAATCATAGAATCTTGCATATCACTACACCAGGGCTCTTCTGTGTGGTTTATATAAAGCTGGGTTACCCCTTTTATTGATATGTTGTTATCCATGCTGCCTTTTCTGTAATACAAAATCACCACTTGCCAATGACAAATATTCATGAGATTCTGACAGCCTATATGTGATAACAGTAATACATAATTCATTTGTAAACATTACACTGCTTTCCTAGTTTTTTGCACGATAATGGAATGTATCTATCTATCATATCAAAGCGCAGGCTAAAAGTGTTTGTAGTGCCCAGTGTCCAATCAGAGGGAACAGTGCTTGCATTGCACTGCAACAAATTACAGTACTGATATCTACGCAGAAATGAAATGCTCACATAATGTTTTTTTTTTCCTGGCTCTACTGATGGCCCTGCTGACATTCTGTCGGATTGAAGTCAGTACAGAAAATATTTGTAGTGAACTGCAGTCTGCATTACAGAGTCTGGGCCAGTTTATTTCTCTCAAAAGCCCACAGTGGCCACTTAGCTGGCTTCAGCTCCTGTCATGTTCCACGGGTTTATATAAAACTCTTTACCATTCTGGCTGTTCTAATATGTCAGTGCCCACAGCAATGTTCAATTATGTATGCATTTTATTCAATCTTTAATTTATTTTCAATACCGTTAAAACAATGGTCACTGTGTGAGCCTCTTGACGTAAGTAGATCCAAAGTTTGTTATATGTAAGCAAAATCATTTTCTGCATCTAAACTCCCTTACTGTGTACTGTCATGGTAAAAATATAAAGGTAACATAATTTTTTTAATTAATCCAAGGCAACTTTATTAACCATTTTTAAAAATAAAGTTTAAAAACTTTGTTTAAAAACAAAGATGGTAGGAGAAAATCAATACTTAGTTTAGATTGTAGACAAGTAAATGTAAAATTTGCCACTTACAGGTACATATTCTATCATTAATAGTTCAAAGTTATAAAGAACCTCACTAAAAATCCATCATGTCAGTATTTGTGCTTGATTTGTCATTTTGTGCTCTGATTTAAAATTCATATCTGGTTAACAGTTCCTTCCTTTTTTTCACCTTACGTATGTCAAGCTCCACCATTCATATTTCATTAATATTTCATCCTGTAATACAGAAAAAGCCTGAGAAGTCAGGAAGGTTATGCTTTACATTTGGCAGCACAACAGATAACAATGTTTCTGCAGAACACATTGCTGTGTCAACTGATGCTCCATGACTGTATACTGATATTCCTCTCCCTACACCTGACTTTGACAGATCCAGAGCCCAATGTCAGGAGTGCTATCTTGTCCCTCTCAGTGGTGGAGTTGGGTCATGGAAAGTGGAGCGACAGACAGAGAAAAAATCAGTAGAGAGGGAGAGAGAGAGGTATTCCAGGTGGATATTGTCAGGTAATGATTTCCAGGCTCACTCTCTGTGATTACTCCAGACTCCAAGTCGGATAGAGTGAAGCATCTGTCATGGCTCTTCTGTCCTGTTCATCCATTTCCAGAAAGGCCAGCTCATCCATCTAGTTTCCTGCATCGGCAGTTGATCAATAGGTCACCCCTTGTGTTCGGCCTGGTATTTATTTCTAGAAATGTGTTTCCTTTTGCTCTCTGTCTTTCTCCTCTTTATTCTTTCTCCCTCTTCGACCCGGTTCAGTGCTGAGTTTGATATAGTCCTATCTGGCTTCACTCACTGAGCCAGTGATATCCCTCTCTAGCCTGGTTACCTACTGTTTATATATTTATATATATATATAATACAATATGATACAATATATATATATATATATATATATATATTGTATTGTATTGTATGAGTGTGTGTGTGTTACTAGTGTGAGACTTTGCCTGTCAGTCAGATGAGGCTTCTTTGTTATTAAGTGGATGCACTTCTCCAGTTGTTTCTTTCATTTCCTCCCTTCTTTCTCACCTGCCATTCATTCCAGCTCATTCATTCATTTCAGTATCTTCAGCTTGCATGAAGAATTGGATATAGGAAATCTTCATACCACATATGGAAATTGGATGGTATATTAAAAAAATTGTGAAAAATAATAAAGTTGCACATGCATACACATATACATGCGGTATTTATTTTAGTGGGACTACTAAACAAGATATTATTTTAAATGCCATTTAAATGATATTTTTCACATTCAGTAAAAATGAAAAGGGAAATAGCTCATGTCTTATGTTAGGCATCCTCATTACAGATCACTCAGTAAATGTGCCTGTATATCATATTGATAAATACATCAATGCCGTATTATTTACAGTAAGTGTATATACTTTAAGTCTAACACTAAGATTAACCACCACTAAGTAGGCTTGTGTAACAGCATTTACCAATCTAAGCAATGAAATTAAGTATTCAGAACAGAGCCAAAAGATATTTAGGCTAATATACAGTTTGGCTAAAAAATCTTTACTGTTGTACTTCATTACCAACATCTTTTTTATTTGCATTAATTCATCCTTAAAGGTAGAGCCTGTAGAGCTGTTTGTTCAGTGGCCACACTGAAAAACAAAAACCCAATGTCCTCACTCTCTGTAGCTGGGAAAAGGGCATAGTCACTTAGACCAAGCCTTGAACAATTTCAGCCAATTAGCATCTGACTTCAGGAGCAATGATGGGAGGGGTGCAATTTCGCTGGCTATCGAGATTAAACACCAACCATCTTCCACCAGAATGACAAAGTCTCCCTGTAACCCACATACGAATTTACGAAAATCAATCAAAACTTTCCCCTTTCCATCATTTGCCTCTGACATGCACTTCTGCCTCAGTCCAGGCAGTGACATCATCATTGCCATGGCTCGTTAGCCGCTAACAAGCTCCATCAGAGAAACTCATTAATGTCCTGCAGACAGCCGCGGCCTCATATGAGAGCAGTAAATCTCTGTCCCTAATGTGCCCGCTTCAGCTGTCTCCATAACCTCCTTTCCCCTCCGATGCTTGTTGTGGGCCCTCCATCTTCCTGTCACCGTGCAATCCCAGACATTTCGCTCTCTCCTCCGCACTCCGTCTGTTCCTGATGTGCATCCCCTCGTCTTTTCATTCTCTTTCCCCCTCAGTCCTTCACTATTTTCCTCTTACTCTCTCTTTAGCGTTTGCAGTCTTGCACTCCTCATGTAAATTCAATTGCATTGTTTATTTTAAGGAAAATAGGTTGAAAACATAGAAATTCTTTCTCTCTCACTCTTCTTCTCACTCTCTGTCAAGCTTGATGTCTCCCTCCCTTTCTCATTGTGTGTGTTGGTGTGGCATCAGCTTTTAATTACATTTCCACACCTGGCAAGGACACATCAGATCCAATTTCATCAGCTTACTGACCCACTCACCGCCACCCTCACCCCCACCCTCAACCTGTGCCCTCAATGTCCCAAAGCCAACCTAGTGCCCAGCACTGTCCACACACATACATGCACACACACACACACACGGGAGGTTCTGCGCGGACCACTCCCCACTTGCTTTTTAAGTACTGCCAAAAAAACAGAGTTAAAAAAATAGAAGAGAAAAAGAGCTCTCAGAGGATAACTATCGAGACATCAGCCATTCCGCTTGGACACTGACGCCACATGTTTGACTGATGCTGTTTGCCACAACAAATGTGGGTATGGGGGGTCTTTCTTTGATGTCTCGAAAAGAGGTTTCCCTAATTTGCAGCGGCGAGCGAGAGTGAGTGGCTCCACGGCTTTGGCGGAGCCACCTCCCCCCCCCACCCCGTAATGGGATAATGGCTGCAGGATGGAGACAGGGGGCTGAGGGCTAATCTCATTCTCTGCCGCGCTGCTCGCCGCTCCAGACTCCTGATGGCCTCCCCCTCAGATCGGTGTTTGTGTCTGTGTGTGTGTGTGTGTGTGTGTGTGTCTGTGTGCGTGGCCTGTGCTACGGCTCCGCCGAGTGAGTTAGCAAGTGAGGTGAGCAGGTCGGACGAGACGAGTGGGGTGCAGAGTTCAGGCAAGAGCATAGTGGGGCCAGATGTGTGGGATTAGTTACAAATCAGTTGAGATTTGCCTGCTGGCCTGGAGCAGAGTGGAGCAGTGCTGCCTCGCATCAACATATTTTTAAAATGCTAACATGAAGGTCATTTTCATAAGCCTGAGCTAACAGCTGAAGCACCCATTGAAGTCGATGCCTAGCTCATGAGGGGTGTGTGTGTGTGTGTGTGTGTTTTTTTTTTTTTTTGGTAGGGGTTCTCTGGCTCTGCTGCGATTATGTGTTTTGCTTGAAGCCCTGACGTGTCTATGTTTACTGAATTACCCAAAACCACCCATCCACCAACCCCACCGCCCAGACATCTCAAATAGACTTCTTGTTTGCTCGTCTTGCCTTGTCATTGTTCATTGTGCAGAGTGGCAGGCTGTTTTCCTGCGTTGTCTTTATTTAGGTAGCCTCTCTGTGCCTTTCCATGGAAAAGCAATTAATCAGAGTCACTCAATCAGCACTTTTGTTTTAACACCCAGAAAGGTGACATGACTCACTCTCCAATTAATGGTTTCAATGAGCTGAAGCCCTTTGGAGGATAACACCAAGCAATTACTAATGACTAGATGCATTTCACTGCCAGGGCCTCATATGAGGGTTGCTTCTCTCACTACAGAGATATACAACTGCAAATTATGTAAACATCCTTTTGGGGGGGGGGGGGGGGGTTGTATGTTGGGTTAGGGTTAGGGTTAGGGTAACCCTAGTTTGTATGTCCAACAGTGAGTTGAAAGTGTTTCTACAGATGATTCTAATGGCATTATAGTTTAACCTTGAAGTATCTTGAGGTGTTTAGACATTTTGTTAGAGTGTGGTTGTGAGGTGAGGTTTTTTGGTAAGGTGGTCCTGTTGCTGGAGAGGGCTGTGTCTAGGGCTAAGACCTGCTCTAAGGTATGCCCACTACAGCCTTTCGCCTTCTGTCCTCTTTTAGCTATTAGCTCTGAATAAACCACCACCAGCTGCTTCAACATCTCCATGGGGGAGCCTGTACTGCAGATATTTCCACACACACTCGTGCTCACACACACACACAGACCTGTTTACTGTACACATGTGCACTAGCACTAGCAGCACCTACACTTACACAAACACACACACACACACACACACACACACACACACACACACACACAAATTTTGCTCTTCTCCGTCTCTCTGTGGCTTTTTTGCTGGCCTGCTCCTCCACCATTTCTCCTCACACAGACTCCTCAGGTTTTTCCCCCCTTCCTCTCCCATCTAATAAGCTTGGGGTCTGGAGGCTGAATGACTGGGGAAGCTTCCCCGCTGGTTCTCTCTTTCGCCATCACTCCAGATGGGTTGTTATGATTCAGCAGCTCCCCCCTGTGAGGGGCCTTGGACTGCTAAGTGAAATTTAATGAGCAGGGACATCTACTTTATGAAGAGAAATCTAGTCTGGAAGGCAGGGACTTTGAAGAGAGTGGAACGAATAAGAGAGAGATTGGAAGAGAGAGAGAGTTGGTATCACATCATGAAAAAAATCCAAAATGCATCCCCATAGCCTTATCTTTTTCGACATATGATGATAATCCTGCAGCATGCTTAGATAAATCTGCATGTTCCGTGTGCAGTATGTAGGCTGAAAGCAGCATTTCCAACATAATCGTGAGGATATGTCTCTGTTGTTTTTCAGTGCAAATGGTGTATTTAAATGAATTTAAAAAGGCCGTTCATAACAATTATATTGTATCAAGGCGGGTGGCAGGTTTGCATATGATTTGAAAACAGTATTTTTATAGTGTGTGTGTGTGTGTGTCTCCTTCCCACTTGAGAACTACTGTGGATTGTTTTATGTACTCTTTTATTTGAGACAACATAAATGCCTTATATTGGAGCTTGAAATTGAATTTATGAAATATGAAAATTGTAAGCTGGCTGTTTAGAATTCAGGTACAATATGCATCAAAGCACAGAAAATAGCTTGGTTACTTTTCCTACATGTAACAGTCCCATAGTTTGAAACTGCAGGAATCAAACTGAAAACTCATACCAGTTTGTAAAACATTCAGCAGTGTCATGAATTACTATATTCACTTTTCTGTGTGATGTCAGCCAAAATAGTGCAGGGCATTTTCAGACCCTGATAACGTATAGGGCAACCAAATGGTTGGGTGCACATGACGAGTTACCATCTCTGCCACTTACAAAAACATTACAGATAATTGCATTTTGACTTCATTAAGGACAACCAGCAAGAACCCAAATTGGATCCGTTTATCTGATGCCCAGCAGCGTGGAAATATTCCATTTGGAAGGAGGGAGGGGGCGGGTGGGTGAAATTAGGCCTTCCTGTGCCGCCTGATTGGGCAACTCCTCGCAGCATGGAAGTTTGACATGGCAGGGGGCAGAAGTGCAAATCACTCCTCACACAAACAAAATGGAAACAAACAAATCTGTCTGGAAGAGGGGAGGAGAGGGAGTAAATGTTGCCACGGTGGGGAGGGCAAGCGGGGTATCAAGAGAGGGTGCAGGAGACGGGTGGTTTTGAGGCAGAGCGTGGCAAATAACGAGAATTTAAACACAGATTGACACACCTGCGGGGATTCAAACTTGGGCAAACGTGAAGGAGGTGCTTGCTGACAACGCACAAACTTTCTTTTCTTTCCCAGGCCCATCAACCATCCCAAAAACCCATACATATAAACACCCTCCCACACACACACACACACACACATACAGACACACCCACACACACTTCCTACTGAGGGAAAGTAATAGGGGGAATGAATGTGCTCCGATCTCAAAGGCTCCTCTGTGCAGCCTAAGCACTGTTGCTGGTTTGACAGGCACACACTCCCCTGAATGAGAATGCGCTCGAGAGCTGGTGGTGGGGACGCTCTTCGAGGAGCTACAGCTCCCCTCCTACCCAGGGAGACAGCGGAGTGAGAGATGATGAGGTCATAAAGACTGGAGTGACTACAGTAAGGTTTCCTAGCTTGATATAATGACTTGGAGGCCATCCTTAGATGATGCTATCTCACTTACCTATTAGAATGGAACCAGTTATTCAGTGCTTGTATGCTAGATGTCCTTAATCTGATGGAGATTTGTAATCTGTAAATGTGCAAAATTTTCTGTGACAGAAACAGTGCCAAGCCCCCTACCTTTTTTGTATTTTTGAAAAAGTTATTTTGGCTTTTTATTATTTTATAGTTAACTCGACATAGCAGCACAATGCTGTACCCCCCAACCCCCACCCTCCCAAACCGGAGACAAGCTGTGTGTAAAAGAAAGAGCACCAAACCCATTGCCTGTATAAGTAGACAATAGAAGTGGATGTTGTCCTACTGAAACACCTAGAGACAAAAAGAAGATAGTCAGATTAGGATGGCAATACAGGAAGGATGGTGTCCTTGAAGTGGCTCTGTTGGCTGCGACTTGGCCTTGCTCAGCATAAAGACCCTGCTGAAGCTGTGCACAGCAGACTCCTGGTCCACCCAACGAAGGGGTCATTAGGAGAGGTAATGTCCTTGTTCCAGTGACTGAGCCCATGGGATGAGTTATTGCCCATAGCACCAATTATATTGCAGCAACTTTGTCAAAATTGGCCACATGGATCAACCACCTGACTGCTTTGTCTGTGGCAAAGTACACTTTATTGGGTCACAACAAAGTTTTTTTCTTTTCTTTCTCCTGTCTGACTTTGTTTTTAAAATGTTTTTATCAGCTCATGCTTACACACATCCACATGCTGTGATTACATCATTTGTGATGTACATTGGATACAATATGGGTATGTTTGGGAGTTGCAATCAGTTTCCATCAAATATGCTGGATTTTTTTTGGGTGTTTCATACAGACTATGAACTATTATGAGTTAGGTCCAGGTTTATTGTGTGTGTGTGTATATGTAGAGGGCAGGAAGTGAAAGGGCTGACTCTAGTGTTTCTTCTGGCCTCTGGAGAGAAAAACATGTCAAAAGCCAAGACATGTTTTAGCACGTTGCTCTCAAGAGATGAGTGTGTGCGTCAGGAGTGCATGTGTGTAGTGAGAGTCTGTTTTCTTGCCTGTGTCATTGCAGTGAACGCTGCTGATTTGATTTTAGAGTAAAATCAGTGGTTACCTAGTCATACTGTGCACAGTATTAATTAACACAGTACTGTTATCTGAATGGGCTGGCTGAGTAATTCCTCTTCAATGCACATACCCTCATGAAATAGGTTAACATCTCTGGGGGAAAAAAATAAAGCATGCCTTATACACATACATATACCAGCCATAATTTTTATTCACTTCTGGGCATGAGGTTGAATAGCAGATCTTAGGAGAGGACCATTCTCTTCTCACCTCTACCCTCTCCCACCCAATCTTCTAGCTCTCGCTGTCCATCAGCTCCCCCATCCTCTCTCTCTCTCTCTTTCACTCTCCATATCCTTTACCCGTCCCCGACCCCCTTCCTACCTCTTGTTCTGAGTGCCATTGTTCATCTCCCACCACTCTCTCCACCACTACCACCACCACCCTTTGCCAGGCTGTGTCTCTGGCAGAGCAGTCGTTCGCGCGGAGAGACTGGCGCTTTGAGGGCTGTGGCAGCCGAGCGAGGCCTGTCTCGGGTAATGAGGAAAAAATGCCCACGCGCGAGGAGCGCTCGCTCTTTGTGCTGTCGTACAATAGCGAGGTTCCTGGAAGCAGCCAAGGTGTTGCCACGCAGTAGAAGGTGCCAGAAGGGAGGAGACGAAAAACATTTTTTGTCCTCTGTATTAGTGATGATTGCTGTCAAGTGTTATGGGGAGAACTGATATTCATTGTATTGTGCTGCTTTAGTGGCAGTCTGTCAATTTGATTTCTGCTGTTCTTTGCAAATATCGAAGCTGAAGCTCTCCTCAGTTGCCACACGTAAAAGTAAACCTGGATATATACCTTGTGAAAAATAAAAAGTCAATTTCGCTTCATGAGCATTACATCATTACTGTTACACATACTGTTTGAATCAGAGTCTGTATTCACAGTCCATTGACTGCAGGTGGGGATTAACTAATTGCATCATTGTGATTTTGCTTGCAGCAGTCTTTGTGCCACAAGTGAACACGATCAGTGCGTGCACAAGAAACGTCTTAAAATTGTACACTACATTTTGTCTTTTAGAAACTTGTGGCTTATGGAAAAGAAAAATGCATGGTGATATATAGATGACGCGAGGAGGGAGGGAGTGAAAGAGGCGAGAGAGCGTGAGAGAGATGCTGTTGGTGCAGGAGGGGCTCAAATTCAAATCAGCTTTGTGCCTCCACGCTCACATTGCACTCACCTTTCCGCGCCAGCTTTCTGCTCGCGCCAGTCTGTGGACCGTTTTGATCCACTCAGAGTTTACCTGACCGTTTGTCTGTAAAAGCTGTCAGAGAGAGTTTCTAGACACTTCCTAAGAAAGAGCAATTCGGCTGTTACGTTTATGCCCATTCTCCCCCATTCGCTGTTCTGAATTGCGCGTGTACATAGAGGAAAGCCACGGTCTTTTCTTCGAGATTAGAGAAGAGATTCTGGAGGAATGTTCCAATCAGTCGGATGAGTAGAAAACCCGGGTGAGCAGTATGGAGAAACGAAACGGTAGGCTTGTGTCCTCCCCTCTGCAAAAAATCGCTGGTGATAAGAAAGGATGCATTTCACTTGTCAGTGTCCATGTCTGTCTTCCTTTTGATATACTGCTGAAGTTTCTTCTGACAGTACTTGGTATTATGTGACCTATTTATTATTTTATGAGTTCATTGACGCCTACATCGTTATCACCGTATTCAGAGCTCTTGTAGGCTATCCACAGTAGCCTACGAATTTAATAGACAGCGAAGGCTACTACAACTTTTAGATGTTGCTGTAATTACTCGGAATTTAATAGCACATTACCGTTTTCGTGACTAAAGGGTTGTGTTTAACAGGGGTGGGTGGCTAGACCTCACGCTGTCTACATTAGTAGAGAACATGATGGGCGCGCGTTGATTATTTAACTTTATTTAGATCTGCCTTTCTACATTCAACAGCATTTGCCGTTTGAGTAATGTCGCATTATGGATTCTTTCGATTTCTCTGGGCGGTGTTTTCTTTCCATCTCTCAAATGACATGTCAGAAGACGCTCCCAAAGTCTGTTCGGCGGCTGTATGGTGATAGCAATCAAAGTGAGAGTGAGTGCTGTGCCTGGTGTCGGTGACTTCCTTTAATCTCTGTTTTGGTGTTTCCCCTCCTCGTTTTGTTGTTCCATCTGCATCAGGGCATTATGTTGAAGAATGTTTCGTCACAGGGCTGTGTTAATAGCAGGTGTTTGAATTCTTGTGATCAAGTCCACTCTGTCTCTAAATTGAAGGCATAATGCTATCTACACACCTCTACTTGTTCATCTGCCTGTATGTTTAGACATCCATCAATCTTACAATCATCATACTTAGTCCTGATGTTTTTAAACATAACACCATTGAAATCCTGTATAGCCTATGTTTTCAGAGGATGAAGCAGGCCTCTTACCAGTGGTTGACAAAACTAGAGTGGAAAGTGTATACATTCTTTTACATTTTAAGGGAAGGCTTTGTGCCCTTCCTACAACTAGTAGACTGGTTGTCAGATATTCTGTTACGCTAATTCAAGAGGACTGTACCTTGTCAAAAATGGCCAATTCCAGTTACAGCAATACCAACAGTGTGAGAAAACAAATTAAAGATTGCTTGCAAACATGCATGGGTCTGCTACCCACAGCTTCACGGTTGTGATTTTAGATGAGTAGCATAAAATTAACATGGGTTTTGTTCACACTCGACTTTTATTCCCTTCTCTCTTCATGTCTCTGTACTATATTTAGCAGTCATTTAAGGGTTTTATTTGTGTCTGCATGTTTGTGCATATGTGCCTATGTGTTTGTGTGAATATTTGTGTGCATGTGTTTAAAACAAAGATCCCTCTTCGGGCTTAGTGTTTATTGGTATGAGTGTTGCATCAGTGTGCTATGCTGTGCTGCGTTGCATTGGGCTGAAGCAGTGGGCTCCGGCTGGTTTCAGGTCCCTGTAGGGGGAGCTGCCGCCGAGCCACAGCAGCTTCTCTCCTCCCCCGGGGCACCGATGATGCAAAGCCGTGCAGCGCTTGCCTCAGTGCCATGGGTATGAGCCAATTGCTCCTGCCCCGCAGCCGAGGCCATGGCCTGTGCCTGCCGTGCCCTGTTGTCCCCGGCGTGCCACTGGACTGTTGCTCCGTTCTGTACCTGCAGGGCCAAACCATTCATTACAATAATGACCAGAGACGGGTGGCACCACCACTAACAGCACCACCACCCCCCCAGACCCCTTTTATAACCCATCTCCCAACCCCAGGCTGGAGCTTTGTCCCTCCTGACGGCAGTTGACACGGCTGCCAGAAATGTCGAGTGGGACTGGCATCTGCCTCGCAGCTGTAGAACTCAGTCCTGCTTGCATTTATTACAGCGGACAGCATGGGTGTATTTTTAATAATTCATTAGTATGCCACCATATTACTGTGTGTTTGTTTTGGGGGTGGGGGTTTGGTGTGTGTGTGTGTGTGTGTGAGAGAGAGAGAGAGAGAGAGAGAGAGAGCAAGAGAGAAAGAATAAGGGAGAGGGAGAGAGAGTAAACCCTTGCGTATGTGTTTGTTTTTTATGGCTAGGCTGTCATCTATACCAGGGGAGAAGGTAATGAAAGCATGATTCATCTGTTTCTCATTGCGCGCACTGAGCGAGCACTCAGTTTCAGCGGTAAATTCATTAAAATAGTGTGTAATCATGTGATAAGTGTACCATCAGAAGCCAGTGACTCAGAAGTCATTACCGCTGGGACCTGCTTCAAAAAAGACATCAATATGGTGTGTCTGTGACCAAATCTATCTCCCTCTTCAAAGGCAACAGTTAGATTTTTTTTTCTAATCCTCCTTTGGATGATGAGTGGTTCTTGTTGCTAGCATCTGGGAAGCACTGTTGCAGAGAGAAAGAGATCCACTCCCCTCCTGCAAGACATCCAGAGAGAAGAGATGGAGTAGGGGAAGGGAAGACTTTCTTGTCAGAGTTTAGTTCAAACAGTAAAAGATATGAAATTAAAAGTTGTCATTGGGGGTTAGTGTGTGTGTGTGTGTGTGTGTGTGTGTGTGAGGGTGGGGGTTGGTAGTGGTGTACTCACACTCTGAGGAGGAATCTGATTTCCCAGCTCCTTTGAACCTCACAGAGGCAGATAAGTCTTCAAGACTTCCCACATTGGGGTGGGGAAGCAGCATACAGATGGTGGGATGGAGGCAAGGAAAACAGGGAAAGGAAAAACAGAGGGAGGGGGTGGAGGGGCAGCCTTTCAGCGAGGGGGCTGGAGAGAAAGAAAAAGTAGGGCACTTTTGTTTCATTTGCGACAGGATAAAAATAGCTATTTTCTCTCTCTCTCTCTCTCTCCCTCTCTCTCTCTATCTCTCTCCGCATGCTGACTTCAAACGCAGCGGCGTGGCTGGTAATGTGATTAGTAATTTATGTTGTACATTTATTAAAAGCCAACATGCCATGGCGGTAGGGGAGTCTTGACATGCAGCAGTCCCATGTTGGTGGCAGCGGCGGCAGTGACCCATGGCACCAGCGAATCGCAACCGATCCACAGCTCATCTTAACGAGCTGCCAGTAAAGGGAACTATTAGGGGTGATCTCACTAGGGGACTGTTAACGGATGCTGAGTTGTTAGTAAACACGGGTCTGTTTACCCTCGATGACACACAGGCCTCAGTCACATTGCACTCAGGGACCACAAAGTCATACTTGACAGTTGCGGTTGAGTCATAACATGGAAAGTGTTAGTGGAGCATGTGTGTCTGTTTAAAAACTTTTGTGGTCTTGCTGGTGAAAAAGAAAGGACCAGACCTCAGCTCAAAGCACTCTGCCTGTGAGGGGTTTTAAAAAGGAAGAGGTCAAATCTCTCTGACACTAGTGTCATATTGCATTAGCACAAGCTGTCATATCGAATAGCACCAGGATCAAGTCAGGCTTTGAAACCAGACAACTGCATAACTGCATGTAACTGCACCCTGCGACTTCTCAAGCCACCTTTATCCCTGCAAAAGATGATTTGTGTCCGTTGCCATTACTGAGACAGGTGTTAGCCTAGCTGTGATGAAAAGTGAACTAGATATGACAAAATATTGTGATACTCAAGTTTAAAACTATATATTTGTCATAGTTAAAATTAACCACTGCACCGCATTCACAGGCCTCCAATTTTAGTATGAATAGAGAGTCATTATATGCAGTATGTGGTGGTCAGTTCAGACTTTCACTAGTTTAAGTGTGTAAGGGGGTAGTCCAGGGTAAATGAACCCATAGCCCTGTTGTTCAAGGACACTAAGTGCAGTTTGTAGGTTTAGCTAATGCTAACTGAAAGGAGCAAGGGAAAATGAAACTGAAACATAGTTTCCTTGCCCTTATCAGTTAGCCATTGTGCTGGTCTATGTTGTACCAAATTTTCTTGTTCTTCTTCCTACTGACAGCATTCATTGACCTCAAACATTTACCCAGACCATACCTTATGTTATGTTTACAACATAAATTTGTCAATCCTGTGTTGTGCTCAACAATGCTGGTGAAGTGATATTCATGAATACAGAAGAGAGCCTCATGTTGGGGTAGACCAAGGCCCCTGGTAGCATTGCATCATGATTCAAAGTCAGAACACCAATATATTAACCAACGAATGCAGCAATGTATCGTCAATAGAACCTGTTGAAGACTCCCATGGGATCCATTCTGTCAACACAAAGCATTCTGCCAGCGCTGGGGTTAGAGGCCATTATTGTTGCCAGCGGAGAGATGGCTGAGGACTTTGAAAAGCAAATGAGGGAATTTGAAAAACTCACTTCTCACAAATGTGAGGGGCCAGAAAAAAAGCACAAGGAGTTGAGTGCGAGTGCACTGTAGCACCGAGCTAAGAGGGAGTATTTCATGGCAGACTGTCAGAGCACAGCAGCCCCAGACAGCGTCTCGGTGTGTTTTTTATCCTCTCCCTGTTTTGTTACAGCACAGCATCGCTGTCGACGTTTCAGCAAGTCCACACACCGTCTCCCCAAAAACCTAATGAAAAAGATTACAGCAATATAACAAGGTGTGCAGCCAACAACAATGAATAGTGGATTTAATATCAGTGCATGGGAGTAACTTTAAGGCTGACATGATATGATTATCCCAGCAGTTCAGTGATTTGTCAGGCAGAGACTGGTTTACCTTGCCTTCAGCAAAGCAGACTGGAATTACCCAGGAGCTGGTAAGGGTCTTGACACGTCTTGGCAGCAGCCGAGCCACTGCTGTTGTTGCCTCTGCCTCTGCTTCTGCTTGTTATTTTGGCAGATGCGGCAGCGATAAAACTCGTGCCGGATGTCACGATCTGGCCTGCTGTGAGTGGACAGGCCTTGAAGCAGACAGCTTGGGAGGGGTGGGGTGGGGGTGAAGAGGATGGGGCCCTGACCAACAGACTGCTGCTCTGAGGCCTAGGAGAGAGGATGAGAGACCCTGACTGCAAAGGCACGGATGGTTGGGGAGTGGTGGAGTGTGTGTGTGTGTGTGTGTGTGTGTGTGTTGAGGGGAGGTTTGGGGAGGTGGGTTGAGCTGCTGTTGTATGAGGGGCTAGAACCAAACATTAGAGAGGATAAGGGCTGAAATGGAGCTGTGTCTAAGCTAGGGCTCTGGCAGCATCCAGCCCAAGCATTTGTTGGAGGGGAGAGGAGGACTTTCTTGTTCTTAGCCTTAGCCTAGTGTTAGCTGTTTGGTAGCATTTGATTAAAGCCAGATGTATTTACTTATATGGTGACAACCAGTAGCAATTAAAATCGTTGTTGAGGAACATTGCCGTTAACCAGGCTAGCGCCACCTACAGCTTCCACTCAATTTGTCATTTTGCTCAATTTGCGCCACCACTGCGGTCAGGGAGCAAGGCATAAGCTTCTTTTTGCATCGTCGCTGAGCTGGGATGGGCCAATCAGCGAGCAATCAGTGGGCCAATCAGCGAGCGATAACGATTTAAACAATGCGTTCCAGCATGTAACATACATTACAACCAAACAGTAACGATTGGTTGAAGCAGAAATGATCTGCCCACCGTGGAGTGATGCCAATGCTAGGGTTCAGACGCTCTGCACAGAGTGAAAAAATGTGAACGCGGCTGATGCATCAGGCTACATTGCAGTGCCTAGAGCTTAAATTCCCCCAAACCTACGTAGAGAAGGCCTAAGCACTTAGGTCAGGTTTCTGTGTGTTATTTATAGTTAGGATCGACTATATATTGTTGAGGCACATTGTGGAAAGCAGAGCACGTGTTACTGGGGCCGTGTTTCTGCTCATCGGCGCTGGTTGCTTGTTCAGGTTTGGTTCGATCGCTCCAAGGGGAGCAGAGCAGGCTGAGTGATGAATCGTTTGTCTCACTGCACAATTTGTCACTCTGTAATGCGAGCAGTCCTTCAGGTCCTGACAGCCTTACCTTACTCGATCTGTGCTTCTCAAGCCAAATGGGCTGTGGGAGAGTGAAGTGGCTAACCTGATGTGTGTGGCATCTCCTCTTTATCTCCCATACTTGTCAGAGCCATGTGTGAAAATGGAGGCCATGCTACCTCTTCAGTAAGGAAGAGACTTTGATGTCACTCAGTGAAAGTAAGAAGCAAGACTGAATAACTGACCCTTAACACTGGATCTGAGAGCTCTTCATTGTCCATGGTTTGAGCCCACCTGACATATATCTTTATATCTTGGTCCTTATTAGACTGCAAATGGGCCTCATTGTATTGAAGTGCAACATGTAAGCCCCATCGTGTATGTTTTCTCTAGTGTCCACAACTGTGCAAAAATATGGAGGTGGGCATTCTTGACATGTTTTTATCTTTGTTTTTATAACTAGTAATTACACAACCAATACTTAGGATAAAAGTAGTGTTTTAGTTTTCCACTCTTAAGCTATCTGCTATTTCTCATTATTGCAGGATCATTTTACACTTTCAGTAAAAGCACCTTCGCCCCTTCAGAGTCACAGCAGATAAAAGCACATGGATGATTAAGACATTGAGCATTTCGATCTATATTTCAGAGGATTTTTACTTGCTTACTGTGTGAAGCCTCAGTAGTCTGTCTGTTTCTCTCAGTAGCAACTGTGACCACTGATAGGCCACTTATTCTGCTGTTTGCTTAGAGGTTGGGTGTTTGGTTGTTTCTCTGTAGGGGTAAATAGACCTGCACGAGGAATTTCTCAACCTATCCACTGATTTACTGTTAGTAAATCCTGCAACAAATAGGCTCATTATCTACTAGGGAGGAAATGTTATTGTAACACTAAAATAAAGAAAAATACAAAAGAATAATGTTGCACTGAACAGAATCACTTAGTACACTTAGTATATGTGTATCTTGATTCTTTTAGTTGTTATTATTATATTGTTACGATCAGGCCCTCAGACTCTGTTTTTCAGTGTGCAGTCTTTCAGAAGCAACCGTTTCTTTTTTATAGCGAAGACTACAAATAACTTTAGATGAGCACACATGTTTCCATAACCTTCATGTCTGGAGCCCAGCCTGCAGTGGCTCCCCGGTCTGAATACCCAGTTGTTGTTGTTGTTGTTGTTGCGGTATTGTTTTTGTATGGTGAAATGTAGTGTATTGTATTTGTAATGACCACCCTGGTCCTCCCTTCACTCCCCCCCTCGAGATCAATCCCCCCACATATTCCTCCACCCCTAACCCCCTGGCCTGCCCTGGTCTGTGTGTAACCCTTTGGCCCCTCTCCTCTGTGTGTGCTCCTCAGGCCGCCCCCTCCCTCCCACACCATCCTCCAACCTGCTCCCCCCTGCACCTCCTCCGCCCTTGTCCGGCGCCCCCGCTAACCCCGCCACGGTGGCCATCAGGGAGTGCCAGGTGCCCCTGCTGGATGGCAGCTCCTCCCATACCATGCTGGACCCCCCTGCTGATGATGAGTTCTCCCCAAACTCCTACCTGCTGCAGGCCTGTGCGGCCTCCTCCTCTTCCCAGCCCCCCGCAGTGGGTAAGGGCACTCCTTATCTCCCCACTCCTCATGTCCTGCCTCTCTGGTGCTGTGTACTTCATCTATTTCTCTTTCTTTCTCACTCTCTCACTTTCTCTGCGTCTTAGAGACTCTCTCTGTCGGTGTCACCCTTACCTTCTCTCTGTTTCATTGCCTGTCTTTTGTTTTGGCTCCTCAAATGTTTCTGTCTGCCTCTTCTCTCTATCTTTTTATAACTCTGGTTCTGTTTCTATCTCTCTATCTTTTTTTTCTTTAGGCCTAGGCCTTTCCTTCGTCTGTGTGACTGTGTGTCTCCTCATTCCCTCTTTTAAAAAAGATGAAATTGGCTACATTTTTGATCATGTACCATTTTCATGAGTTAAAAAAAAGAAAAGCTAAAATGCCTTTACACCAGGACATTAGTTAAGAAATTACATTAAAATTGACACTTTGTTATGTGGCATATCTGTCCTAAAAAAAACCCCAAATATTAAAAAAACAAAGAACATGTCAGTGCCATCAGAATGACTCTATTTGCTCCATTGTTTATGAATGAGAGTCAAAATGCTTAGCCATGTTGTCAATATAACAGTTTACTTTGTAAGCATTTTTTATTTTATTTAATATACATATGCATTGCATGTAGGGGATTGTAGGAAATCAGACATTTACTTCGAATATTATTTATACTGCAATGTGTAGCCTCACCATTGTCATACAGGGGAAAAGGCCAAATTGCTTTACAATCCTCATCTTCCCAAAAAAAAGTGTAACAGAAATGGCAAAACTATACTTGACATATAGCAGATGAACTGGCTCAACACCGTTGCATATAATGCCTCAAGAAATGGCCTAGGCCTAATGCTTGAATGTTTTGGGGTAATGAACTTAACAGAAAATGTGTGTCTTTATACTTTGACCATAAATTGATGATGAAAACAAAAATGCAGCCAGTTCCACACAAGCAATTGTGTGCATATGTGCAGTTGTTTGCTGTTTAAAGAAATAGAAAATTGTTTTTTATGTACACGTGTGAGATGATTGGGAGGTTGAACCTTGTAGTTTTCAGAATTTCTGAAATTCTGATCAGAGAAATGCACCAAAGCTACTGAGAAGTAAAAAAAAAAACTGTAAAAGCTGCTTCTGCATTCTTTGCATCAAACTTATGTGAAAATATCTTATTATGCTTTCTGGGCATGTTGCAATGCCCACATCAACCTTAATAATATCAAGGCAGCAAATTATTTTTTGAAACTTTGAAACACTTGCTGAAATGTGTATTAATAAATAATAATTTTGATCACAGCTATTATAGCCCAGCTGCTTTCTCAATTAATAAAAAAAAATAATTAGAATTGAACCAATTTAAATTGGAATTATTACTGTAATTATTACTGTAACAGTTAGGTTAATTGCCTCATGTTTGTAATGCTTGACATTCATTCGTTGTTTGCAGGAAATCTTCACACATTCTTCAGTTACATCTTTATTGTCCAACATTTAGCTTCTTTACATTATTTAATATTTTGTATTAGTTATCTTGTCACAGTGTTTCTAAGTGGCGGTAGCAGTAACAGTCAGAAGGTGACATATAATTTTTGTTTGTAGATTATTCTCACCACTGCCACCCAGATAGTTTCATTTCTTATCTACAAAATGGAGGTTATCCTTCCCTTAATTCAGCTCATAGTCTGACCATCTTTGATGTTGAAAGGCCATGGCCTATTGTGAGAGGGGCCATATGTTATCTAATGGGAATGGACTGGAAAGGACTCCCTCCTCACTGTGTGAAATGCCAGGGAGAGTGGATTGTCCTCCATCACATTTTGTCTGTGGTGAAGTCCATCCGAGCGAGGAGGGAGGGCCAGACGGCTGTGGTTTTATTCAGCATTCTGCCGCCACCCTAGAGAATTGGGGTCAGGGAGATCAAGTCATTTAAATGAAAATGTGAGCTTTTCCTTGCCTGGACCTTGAACTGTACGAAATATATATTTGGACGAAAGTTTGGTAGCTATTTTACTCCCATCTGTATCCTTCAGTGCGTTGTTTAATTCAGGATTTTGGACATTCATGGATATAAATTATGTCAGGTTGTCTTAGTAGTGATTGTAGCTTTTTTTGTATTTTTTGTTCAAAAAATAGCAATTTCTTTAAATTTTATTAAGAGGATAAATTCTTATCCTATCATAGAATAGATTGATTGTGTGTGTGTGTGTGTGTGTGTGTGTGTGTATGTGTGTGTGTGTGTGTGTGTGTAAAAGTGAGTAATACAGTAGTAGAGAGAGAAGTAGAGAGAATTCATTTGTGTAAGTACATACAAGTGTGTGTACGGGGACCACAAACTTCACCACGCACCTTTATATTTATGTCACATAATAAACATGCCTTGTTTCTGCATAGTTCCTACAACCCCACAGTATTCCTCATTGTTATTGCATCATTCCCCATGGAAATGATTTATTCAGTTTGCTCAGGAGCACACAGGAACTATCAGTGCTAATAACAGCCTTGCAGTGCAGGCCATTCCCGTTATTACAGATGTAGGACATTTGCAAACCATTATATTCAGTGTCAGTGCAATATATATCGTCAGCATTTTATTTCCCATTTCCCTGAAAATGAATTGTATAATGGTCTGCAGTCACTTTGAATTCAAGCAAATATGTAAATTTGAGTGAAAGGTTTTAGATTCATTAGTAAGGGGCTTCTACTAAAGGGCAATTAGCCATCCATATCCTTAAATAATATTAGATTTAACTCTGCCATAAGGACAATGGATTATAGACATTTGGTAACATTAAACAAAAGTCAATTACTAACTTACTTTCTGTTTGGCAAAACATTATCAGAAACATTCAACAAACAACAATTGTGATGTCATCAGTGTGTAATATCTGTTTGCATTTACGGGAAATGTAAAAGTTTTACATAGAATATTTTTGTTTTGAACTTTTGTTCTCTTTTGCAGAATTTATTATACATATAGCAACCACATCCTGTCATATAATTAGGGTAAATTAGTAACAATTTCTCACATGCAATCTCTTCTTTTCTAGATGTTCCACATTCTCTGTAAAGAGTCTCAGTTCTCTAATTGCGTTCTTAAAAGCAAATACATGACATCCTCGCTATCCACATTAATAATGTTTAGATTGCAGTTTACATTCCAGTTTACATTCCCAAGTATACTGTTGAAAGGAGGCAGCTTTAACCCAAGTCCAAATGTCATAGCAACTGCAGCGAAAGAACAGCTCCTTAGAATGAATTATTTTATAGTTATTTGTAATAGATTGAGGCAACTTTAAACTGGTCTCCCTTTAGGTGTAGCAGTATTTCCAGACTATTCCACATGTCAAAAACCCAGACACTGCCTTTTAAATAATTGATTGCACTCGTCCGTGTATGAAAGAGGGAATTGCCAACATGCTTCTGCCAGCTGTGCCAGTTGTGATATTATTTGCTTTTTTGCCTGACGATTCCATCAGTATTTTTATATTGATAATATCAGAAAATATAGCTGTAGATGATACGTAGATAATAGATATTGAAGTACACCACTTAGCATAAAATTCTTGATATACTATATGACTTGCTGAAAGCATTAGAAATAGTACCACTGGCATAGTAGTGTCAAATGTATGAGTATGAGACTATGAGTACTGTTCATCAGTAGTTAAATTGTTAATCATGGTTTTTAATCATGGACTTTATGCAGTGGAGAGCTGTATTTATCACGTGGGGTTTTCTGTGTAGTTTCCCTGTGAAGGCCTTCGCTTCATTCCCTCCAAATGCCCTAATGCTGAGCTCTATTTTCACCATCTTTGTTTGCTAGAGTATGATTGGTATGCACTGATGGTACTCCTCTCTCTCTCTCTCTCTGGCTCTCTACTGCACTGCTCTGGTTAGCAGGCGGCATATGCATGCCCCTAACCACCACAAGCAAGTTTATGCCACATGTGTATGTATGTGTGTATGTGTGTGTGTGTGTGTGTGTGTGTGTGTGTCTGCCTGTGTGCATTAGGGGTTGTGTGTGTGTATGTGTGTGTGCGCACACACACGTGTGTCTGCATGTACATCTGAGCAGCATTAGCTCCAGTGCTCCTGGAAAGAGCTTGGCTCTTAGCACACTAATACAGCCGATGCATTATTCATATGTTGTTTTTCCCCCCTACTAACTATTTCTGGTATCTTGTCTCGTTGGGAAAAAAATACCCTAACACAGAAATCACAAGAGGTTTGTGTCTCTGAATGTTTGATCACCACCGTATTTCTGTGTGTATGTCTTTGGGAACAAAAGCATTTTCATTTGTGCTGTCTGAGAATTTAAATAAATAATGTCCTTGCCACAGATGTAATGAATGTTATCTAGTTCATGGTTGGGTGTTTCAGGATGAATTTACTGGCCTGTCTCTCTAGTTTTGGCAGTGAAGGGATAGTTGTTTTTCCAATTAGCCAGGCTGAGTAGATGAGGCTGAGAAATATTGTGTTCAAAATCTTTCAATCCTTTAGTCGTTGCCTCTTGCTGTCTTCCCACATGACCACCATCCCTCTTTATTTTTCATTAGCACTAAAGTGTTGCGATCTCTGGGTTTTTAATTAAGCCTCCGAGATGAAGGGAGACTGAACAGGGGGACAGGGCTAAGTAGCACGCTCTGTTGCCTAGCCCTCTCTGTCCTTTGGCAATCACACATCCTCAGCTGTTGGGGTGTGTGTGTGTGTGTGTGTGTGTAGGGGGTTGGGGTGGGGGGTTAGTGTCTTGAGCTTTAAACAGCCTCCACCCCCCCAGAGTGGTGTTGACTTTGTGCCCCTTGGCCACCTCTCCATTCCCCCACTGCATATCCGTAGAGACTTGACAACACAGCTCCTTCACCAGAAGCATTTACAACATGCTACTGCATAATCTAGCTTTTCTGACACCGATCCACAGTGGGCATTGAGCTTTTTAGGCCCTAATTGCTCTTGCTTAATATACACAAAGCAACATGATGATGTCCCAAAGGTGAGCTCTGGTTTTCCAACAGGTTACACCAAGGATTTTGGATAGGCTATCAAAATAATTTGACCAGCAGTCGTAGACCAGCTTTGATACCCTGTCTGATGTCTTTGCACCCAAAAATCTGTAGTAAATCAGACCCTAAGGCCTGTGCTGTGAAGGTTTTCAGGCTGCAGTGTCAAAATGATTCTCAGTGGCTTTGTGCCTGTCTTTATCCATTTATTATTTATTTCTGCAGTTGAAGTTTTGGAACCTCCACATTAAGCATTTTAGAACATTGTATTGTAATGCATTTTTGACACAAATCAGCATTGTTCATTTTTTCTTTTACAAAATGATGAAGACTTGTTATCAAGACTATGTAAGTCAGTCCTAAGCACTCTTATGTAATAAACTAAGTTTTAAATCAATACCAGTATTATAAATCATGCACCATGTACCAGTATTATAAATTGCTTAGGGACATCCAGTTTGACAGGCCAGTGTTTGATAAAAAATGGGCAGTGTTCTCAAAAACAAAGTTTAAAACTTAAGATTTAAAACCTCATCATAGTCAGGGGTCCAGTTAGCTGGCTTGTCTTAAACTTAATTCAGACAGGTAACTGGGACTGCAGATTGAGATTGAGACTTTCATATATACTTTAAGTACTTGATGCATCAAAAGAAAAAAATTGAAATCTTGAGAAAATAAAGGAGCTAGGTAAAAATGTGTTTCAGTCCTACAAGTCCTACAATCCTACTTTATGAGCTGCCTATTTTCCATGTACGGCAGTGCAGAATATCAGATACTTTGTGTTGATTAGCTTTAATGATTTGGTGAATGGGTATACTTTTTTTTTTTCATAGCGTCAAAACATACATACATACATACATACATACATGTGAGCTTTTCCTTGCCTGGACCTTGAACTGAACGAAATATATATTTGGACGAAAGTTTGGTAGCTATTTTACTCCCATCTGTACCCTTCATACATTGTGTGTGTTTTTTTTTAAATAGCCTATTTGCCATATTTGTTTTAGTGTGTCTGTGTTGTTTCAGTAGTCTGTATCAGTTTCAGTATATATTTAGATTATTTTATTTTGATTCAACATTTTGATAAAATGAAATATAATTAGATTAATTATTGAATGTAATATTAATAAAAATATTGTGTTAAAATGTCACCCGAAAACTTAGCAGTAGCCTATCTAAATTGAAAAATATGAAACTATATTGATGTGATTCTACAGAAAAACGACTATGTAATTTCGTAATCCGAAATTTGGATTGGTGAGTTTGTAGCGCGTGAGTGTGTGTGTGTGTGTATGTATGTCTGTGATCCCACTGTGAAAGACTGGAGATGCTATAAAGTGAGAGTCCAATAAAACGCCTAGCCCTACGGCCTATCCTGGAGGATATTCACAGAGATTCTGTTTATGAAAAGGGGTGAATAAACGTGAAAGAAACTGAAAGACATTTCACCAATCACACCATCTCATTTATATTTTAAGCAGCCTTACTCACAGCAGAAATCGCAGTTTCTATTACCTGAGAGTATCTAGGGGCCTCCCCTGCCACATACAGATTGAGTCTTTTATCATTCCAAATTGACATTTATGCTTTTACTGGTATTGTTTTTCCAAGGTTCCCCCTGCTCACGTTGGGCAATTTATTTTAATCCTTGTCATCCCTTGCCGCAGTAATTTCGCCATTGCCATGCACCAGCACCAGCAGCAGTAACAGCAACCTCCCATACCACCGCGCCCCACCCCACCACCATGCTCTTGTGCTGCACCTCTTCTCCTCTCTCCGGCTTGCCTCTCAAACATAATTGCTTTCAGCCTTTTTATACTTAAACAGGATTTTAGTTTTCTTTTCCTTTTTTTGTAATTTTTTTTTCTGTGTTGTACTTTCTGTAACTTTGGGAGAAAATGTCTGTGGGGAAAAAAACATACAAATAGTTAAATAATGCTGAATATGGTGGTGTTTTGTAAAAAAAAAAAAAAAAAAACTATGAAAAATGAGCATAGTATACTGTGGTTTTCCCCTATTACATGCAAGCTATTCTCTCAACACGCTGATCTCTTCTTCTGCTCTTCACTAGGAGTACAATTCTTTGATCAGAATCCAAATTACTTTTGAACCAAAACACAGATTCTCGCCGCAGAATGTGATGAGACAGAAAGCGGGTGGATGTGGACCCTGAGAAGTAGGCCTCTTAGAAAGCCACCACAGTCTCTGTGTTGTCTGCCACTGAGGTTTGCTCACTGGATCAAGACTCAATTATTCATAAACACTGTTAAATGGTGGGGAACGGCAAGCTTTGGGTTGAAAACACATTTTGAAAGTAGGGCGCGGCATTGAGGATGAAGCAGAGAAATGAGTGTCAGCTGAAAGGATGGAATGACTTCACAGCCATTTCACATCCCAATAAATCGCAGGCTGAAAGGATGGCAGCAGGCTCACGACACAGCCGCACAAATGTCAAATGAACTCAGCTGTGTTTGAATACAACAGCAGATCGAGCATCTGCATCTGAAGGATTTATTATTAGACAGAATCCATCATCAACTGAGACTTGCTTAGCACTGTGGGGGGGTAAATTGAAATTGACAACCTGACTAAGTTTGAATGAAAGGATTGCCAGAGAACACGGTTGGTTACAGTGTTCACCATGAAAGGGAAACTCTTAATTTCTAGGGAGTATTACTGTAAGTAGATTTGTGCATTGACTCAGATACATAAGAAGCTGTCTGTCTTGTGTGAACACATGAGGCTGAAAGAAGGGGAGGATATTTTCAAATTATGGGGCCAAGCCGTGGTTTGGTGAAACACAAGGTGCTCGTGTCATTATTTACTTTGCTTTTT
Organism: Tenualosa thibaudeaui; assembly: GCA_027481765.1. Lineage (NCBI taxonomy): Eukaryota > Metazoa > Chordata > Actinopteri > Clupeiformes > Clupeidae > Tenualosa > Tenualosa thibaudeaui. The sequence continues at coordinate 13,579,485 of JAIFZK010000009.1, forward strand.
GTTTTTGGTGATTTTGTTTATTTTGAATAATGGACAATGTAAACATAATATTATTATGAGTCTTTTTGCTATTTTATGCAGTGTTTGGGGAGTTGAGAGAATTACGCCTTAGATGGTAAACAACAGTGTCTCGCTTTTTTTTTGTCCTCTCTGTAATGAGCCTTTCTCACTTGGACTGCTTCCACACATGTACATGCCACTGGCTGTATTTCACACACAACAACTGAAAACAAAACACTTAGGTGTGTGTGTGCATACAAGATATGTGTGTGTATTTGTGTGCAAGTATATTTCTAAGCATGTTGATTGTGCACATTCAATTATCTGTGATTATATGTGAGTACTACAGCTACGTACATCATCTTATACTGTGGCATCCATTTTGTCACTATATCTTTCACCCCCTCCATTATCTCACTGGCTTCAGTGATATTGCATGGCATATGACGCACCATCCTAACCCGCAGCTCACGTCAACACCAAAATCAGCCCCTGAATATGCTGCCTCAGTTAATGCATTCCAGACCAGTATGTGTGTATGAGTGGTCAGTCTATTCAGTAGGGCTTGCATGTGTGTGTGTGTGAGAATGAGGGTGCTGGGGGCCATTTCACATAATACAGTAGCCTAATAAAAAGGCATGCCTGTGGTATACAGCTGTAATCTGAGCATTACTGTAGTGACTTTGCTTCAGCGGGTGCTGATCAGGCCTGTAGTCTGTGTTTCTCCCATGAAGAGAGCGCCTTTGTCTTGGCCCCATCCACTGCCTTCACTCTCTGGGGGCTCCCAGCATGACTGAGTCGTCTTTTTTTTTTTTGCCCGTTAAAGCGATGGTTCCTGGCTGAAGCAATATACTCACGGACCATTAGAGATGTCCCCCACCATCTCATGTCCATTCAGAGGCCAGTTAATAGCAGTCTATGGCTGTCGCTTCGATTCTTGTTTTAACCACGGGTCTCTCGGGGAGGTAAAAAACAAAAAAGCGAAAATCTTGGATCTGCACCTCGCCAAGGTTATCAAAGCACATTAAATGCCAGGGCCGGCGACACCTTTTGTGCGAGGGTTGGGCTGGATTGCAGTTTCACAAGTGAGGGGGGGTGCTTTGATGGACATGTCACATAGTATAATCCGTAGCTCCGCAAAGCCATTGTTGCCCGCTGCTATTCCTCGGGAGTTCTCAGCCTCTGGTCTTTGTGTGGAGTTGGGCTTTTGTTGTTGGGCCTATTTTCCCCCTCCTCTGCAACGGAATGAAGTAAGGGAGATTACACGCGCTGGACCTGGAACCGTGGCGGATCTGTTCTGGGCCTTGGTCCCTCTTTCATCTGAGCTTCTGTGTTTCTGTCTCAGAAGACGTGAGGCCTTTGAGTCATTGGTGATTGAGGAGGAGGAGGTTTTTCTCTTCCCTATGAAGCTAGAACCTCGCCTGTGGGAGAAAAGAGAAACAGCACTGGATGAATTTTAATTGAAGCTCATTCGACCTTCAACTAATAGTGCGTCTTGCATGCAGGAATCGTAAAATCGTGATTATGATCAATGCAGGCGAATCGAATCTTTATTTTGCCTCTATTTTTTTAGGTGTAAACTTGAGTAAACAAAGATTCAAAAGTGAAGACAATAGATTGAAAGCAGATACTGCTACAATGACATTAGTGTGAATAATTTACTTTAAACTGTGGAAAATTTAATGTGTAAGTTAAGGAATAGACATCCTGGCCTTGAATAGATCTGACCAGTGATTGTTGAGGCATCTCTGAAAAGTAAACCGTGTCTTTTCTCTATAGAATTAATCCTCAAAGACAGCAGCGAGCAACATATTTGCTGGCATATATATGCACAAGGACAGCGATACTGAAAAAGAAAAGTGCATTATTAGTTTTAGCATATACATTGTACATGGAATTGTTTTGATCATGTATTAATATGGAACTGTACACCACAGTTTATTTTGTTGTTGGTTTTTTGTTGTTGTTTAAGAACACTTTATTATCAGTGTTGTTTTTGGTTTGGGTTATAAATTCTTGCAGATTTTTTATCCCATTTAGCCAGACATAAGATGAGATTTTAAATGGTTGTACTTGGAGACTGTAATTTATTCTGTTTATGTTCATAATAATGAAATTTTCACCAGTGTTAATATAAAGCCATGTTGTACTTTGAACACACTGTGACAACATATGCTAACAATACGTTTCATTGATATATTTAATTGAAATTAATCATAATAATAATTTTACTGTGCAAGATTTTTTTTCCCACAATGAATGATCACTTACGACACAAAACATATTTCATAACAGCTTGAATAAGTTACTTTGCATGTAAAAATGCTATGTTCCCTAAAATAATGCATATTGCCAAACATACTAAATCCTCTACACAGTTTGTATATAGATTTAAAATTTGTTTTATTTTACTATCATCAATTTTCATAATGTTTATAATTTTGTAGTTGAAGAGTAGTGATGTAAAAAAACAGGTCTTGAATTAAGTTGGTTCTATGTGGAGCAGAATGGCAAGTATTGTATTATTTGAACTGACCCAGCGCTGTGCTACTATTCTACTGGCTACTATTCTACTGGTGCTAATGAGTCATGTGAGTAAACCTCACCCCTCCCTCTACATTCTCTCATCCCTTTCTTCTCCTCCTCCTCCTTCTCTCTGTCCCTGCCTTTCTCTCTCTGCAGGTTCGTCCAGCCACCACAGCCAGTCCACTCTGCGCCCACCCCTCCCACCCCCGCACACCAGTCACCACCAGTCCTCGGCCAGCACCCTGAACCGCAGCACCACACACGCCACTGGCGGCAGCCGCCGTAACCCAGGCCACGCGCACCAACACCAACACCAGCACCAGCCGCAGGGCCCCGGGGATGGGCCCTCCACGCCCGAGTCCGTGCAGCTGCAGGACAGCTGGGCGCTAAACAGCAACGTGCCTCTAGAGACACGGTAAGGTTGGTGGTGGGGGAGGGGGGGCACTCTTATTGACTGGCTGAATGGCATCTGGGCACCTGCTTCAATCTCAGCTCATATGGCTGCTGCCCGGCTCCTGTTCGTGCTTGGCAAATGGCGTGGCAGCAAGGCGTGCATTATGGAGCAGCGCTTTGACTTGGCAGCCAATTTGCAGCCAGCTATGAATGCGCCACTGGAGTATTGGATCGCATTACGCTTTAGGTGCATAACCAGGTGTCAGTGAATCCCATTGACACACATCGAAACAATAGTATGCTTCACTGCAGATCACTTGATATGGTGTTACTGCCTTTGCCACCACATTTTTTAGCTTAATGCAGAAAGACACGGAAGCCAAATTGTGTTCCATTCCTCTGTTCTGTCTTTCTTTCTCCCTCTCCCTCTTTCTCCATGTCTATCTTATTCACTCTCTCCCTCTTCATCTCCATTTCCCTGACTCTCGTTCACTCTCCCTCTCTCTCTCTCACACACTCCTCTCTTTCCTCTTCATTTTTTTGGCATGGTGTGTCTGCCGTTACTATTCTCCTGCTGCGATCGAGGTCGTCTCCCCCTGTTCCCGAATCACACCCTGAACATTGCCCATGCACTATTCATGAGTCAGCGACTGACTGCGCTCCTCAGATGTTTTATTCACCGCGTGCACAGGCACCGCCGCTGCCCTCCACCACAGCCCACTCCACTTCACTCCACTCCACTCCTCTCCTCTCCACTCCGCTTCTCTCTGCCATGACCGGCCTACCCGTCTGCCCGGCCGCCTGCCACTGAGGCCCAGATGCCCATTGCTGGTCCCCGCTGTGGTGCTGGGGTGTCCCCTGCTCAGCTGGGGTGTCTTGTCACACACATTGTTACTGCCTTTACAGCCAAACTACCATTCAGCACAATAGATTTTTTTTTTTGAGCAAAGGTTGGTTGCAGAGTGTCTCTTGTCAAATGTAGGCAGTGTTCTGTACATAGGGTCATGCCACTTTGGTGCATGCATGCGTAGGCGTCGTGTAAGGTGGAGCGGGTGGTGATGATGGCTTGGACAGGATGGCAGTGCAGTGTGTGTGGATGGAGGGGTGGGGGGGCTGTCTGTGTGAGTGACGCTTGCTGACATGCAGATGCAGTGCCATCAATGCAGCCGTGCAAGCGGGCTGGTTCGTTTCTCACAAACTGCTAGATGGTGGGTGGCCAGGAGAGGGAAGTGTTTTAATATATCTTCCGCCTCTTTTTTATTAATGTGGTCCACATCCCCCCTACCAGTCAGGTCATTTTTACACACACACACACACACACACAGACAGACACACACATACGAACAGAAACTTCAAACACATCAATGTGCCCGTTGACATCTGACTGCTTTCCTCACTGCCTCCCCTTCAAAGTCGCTCTGTCAGTAGGCACATTAACGGCCACTGCCTGGGCACATAGCCTTGACCAGCACTCACACTTCAATTCATATTTCTTTGTTCAGACAGCCCCCCTCCACCCCCCCGCCAAACCCCCAACCCATCCACCCACCACCCCTTGCACCTGCTGATTTGGCCGTCTTTGCAGTTCTCCCAACAACAATAATACCTGGGGGTATTTACCATTGCACTTTAGAACTTCTTAAGTGCAAAAGCACATATTAATAATGTTTCACCCAGAGGCTTGCCATAGACTGAACCAGTGCTTGATTCAGCTGCCCGTTAAGGCCCTCCTGAGACAAACACTCTTAGCTAGTTAGAATAGAAATGAAAGATGAAGCCTGGGAACACTGTGTGGAATGGTATGTATGAGTAGGTATATGGAACAAGAGTCCTTGTCGTGTCGCACACAGACAAATGTAGGTCAGATTAGTTTTATCTGAGGGATTGGTGGGCTTGCAAAGTCTCTGTCTTGAAAACATCTTTTGAAAACTCAAACATCCAAAAGAAATACACATCTAGAAAAAAAAGAAATACACATCTAGAAAAAAACATACAGTATTTACTTTTTCAGAAAAGAATGTCACATTAAGTTGATCCAGAAATTTTCCTCAGTGACTGAGCCGTATCATTCCCTGATTTATGCAGTAGATTTTGGTTGTTGTAGTCTTCAACTCCATTGCCATCTTGCTTTGTAGCTTGAACTGTAACAATGCCCCAAAGGGACACATCTCCTATTAATGACCATATATGACTCAGTATTGCTGCACTTGTTTGTCGCTGTTATACACAATGTGGGAATTACATCACACTGATACCATAAAAAGAAGCAAAGTATTTATTTGTGTGCACGACTGTGTCTGATTCATTTGACACATAGAGTAAGCAAATAATTAATTGCTAGGGCTGAATGATTTTGGGATGTATAATATAATAATAATAGCAATTAATTAAAATAACATAGATAAGGCATAATTAACCATGGGGTCCTAGATGTAAGCTGATTAGTCCCAGCCCTTGTGATTTGCTAATCGCCACTTTGATGGAAAATTCATTTTCTATATATGTGTATGCATGTATGCATACACACACATACACACACACACACACACACACACACACACACACACACACATATAGTGTGCATGCATGCATTCATTTATTTATTTTCAGTGTTTTGTGATCTATGTAAAGTGCCCACCCTCAACATGCAAAATCATTTACATTGAGCTATTCAACTAAGTTCTCTCTCTCTGTGTATCATATAATGTTGAGGTTTTCTTAATGAGCTTTTTTTCATAATTGTCCCCATACTCCACTAACAACCCTGTTATGAGCTGATCTCAATATACTGAGAAGCAAACTGAAATGTCATGAGATAATTGTGTCTCGCTAAGGAATAGTAGGAACTGCATACATTTGTGAAGTGTTATGATTCACTGAGTAATACTAATGAATCTTAAATGACGCTCACTCACTGTTAAGTGGTTCTTTTCTCTCCCACCATAATTTAAGGATGGCTGAGCAAGACTGGCTAAATCCCTATTGAGATCATGTTGAGATTGTGAAATGCAAAAAAATATATATAATTTAAATGTGATGGTAATGAGTAAGTGGTGTGGCCTGGTCTCAGCCAGTGCAGTGAAACACAAATCCAGCCTCTGTCTTTTTTCAACAGTGGCATACATACAGACATGGAAGGTGGACTTGGAAGTTCCAGTCTGGATATTTTGTGGTTTTGTGGTGACTGATCAAACATAGGGGTATACAAACATATTTTTTTTTGCTGTTGTTTTGTTTTGGTTAAAGACTAGATAAGGCATGCAATTTGAGCAAATAATTAAAAGCTGTAGACCTTAAATGGCTCACAGTGGTAGTCACCACTGAAGCTCAGAGTGGAACAAAAGCCTCCGACTGTCATTCCTTACAATTTCCAGCGGCAGTCCTTCCATAATAACACACCGCCAGTGGATTTGGGTTCATTATCTGTTAACGTCTTCCATGTTAATTGCTCTGGTCTTCTGCCCATCCTCTGGGAGGCAGAGGTGTTTACGGTGAGAGCGAGCCTTTTCACAACTTCCCTTGTTTTTGTTTTGCTGTGTTTTGCTCTATTTGCTTGGGGTTTTTGTGCATGCGCGTGTGTGTGTGTGTGTGTGTGTGTGTATGTCTCTCTCTCTTTCTGTGTGTGTTTGTGTCTTTCTCTCTCTTTCTCTCGCTTTCTCTCTCTCTCTCTTCCCTCCCTCTCTCTGTGTGTGTGTGTTTTGGTGGTGCCGGTGCCTCAGCGGGGTGCGTTTGTGAAGTGGCACACTGTGGCCAATTCTCTGGCAGGAACAGGAGAGCTGCGAGTACTCACAATTAAAAGTCTATGAAAATACCACAAACACCACAAAGGGGAGATTGACGTGTCTTGAGGGGCTGATCCCAAGGAAAATTGGGGATAAACAAAGAAAAGAAAGCAGACAGTATTGAGATATGAAAATGAAAGAAAGAGATGAATTTCCTGTGATTCAGTTGTGATTGAGCTGTTTTAACTATATTCTGTATAGCTGTGCAAATAGCCAAAGTGTAGAAAGTCATATATTTCAACCAAGTTATTTTTCAGTCAAACTTCAATCAAGAGTTTCACATACATTTTGACACACACAACTGAAAAAGAGTACAACACTAAATTTATTTTATTTCATTTTTTAGCTTTGAAATGACTGTTTATTCATAGCCTAGTTTGATTTGCAGAAAAGGTTGCATAGGGTAATTAAAAAAAGAATGGCAGTTTGAACTCATTGTATCCATTCTAGCATCCTGAAGCCCTGTCCCCAGGCAACCATTCAGATGCTGTCCACAGGGTGTAACCAGGGCTGCTGTAACCAGGATTTTGAATCAGCTGCTCCATCATGTTGTTCAAGCACAGGCTGGGAGCCTTTGCCTTTATTGAAAATAATACACAAGTGATCAATGTGATGCTTGTCTCACCATTTTTATTATTATTTTACCCTATTTGATTGGGCTTGTTGTTAAATGTCAACAACAACAAAAATGTTTGCAGTGAAATAAATATAAAGAGTGGGCTTTTATGTTTCCATTTAGTGGAACAGCAACATTTTACTGTCTCTCCATGGTGCAGTAGCCACACTAGCACTCGAGATTAATCAGGCCCAACCGCCGAGCACAGCTCCTCTGCTAGCCAGCACCGTCTTTTCATTAGTTTGTGGATGAGGCCATCGGGAGGCTTTCTCGGGTCTAGAAATTTCTGACATCTCCGAGACTTTATTGCCCTCCTTCATGCTGCCCCCCTCTCCACATCCCCATATTGCTCTCCGAGGAATAAAAAAAAAGGAATAAAAATTTATCTTTGGCTCTGCAAAAATCGCAGACAGGCAGGGGGGAATGGAGCCTGGCTTGTGCTGACACGCCTCTTTTTGCCTGATGCCCTGCTTTTTAACGTTTGAGTATCAAACAAGGCAAGTGATAATTTACAGTGGATCTTAAAGCCTTCGTTTGAGTGTTTAATATTTGATGCTCCTGTAGGTGGGCTGGGAGTGTGGGAGAGAGAGAGAGAGAGTGAGAGAGAGAGAGAGTGTATTGTGTGTGTGTGTTTGTGTGTGAGAGAGAGAGAAAGAGCGAGAGAGAGAGGGCATGGAAGTGTTTATATATCTGTGTATGTCTGTGTGTGTGTGTGTGTGTGTGTGTGTGTGTGTGAGAGAGAGTGTGTACGGAGGTGTTTATACATCTGTGTATGTCTCTCTCACTTTGTGTGTATGTGTTTGTGAAGCCATGGGTGTGTACTTCTTTGGCTGCACACATGCTGATAAAGGGACGGAGTTATCTATACTTGCTATCTGTATCTGCCTTGGATGAAAGGATTTGCTAAATGAATAAATGTTCATGTAAATGTTAGTCCGTGCTGATAGTGCTCAACTACAGAGAGACTGCCTGTGTGTGTGTGTGTTTTACTTGAATGTGTATATTTTTGTGTATGTATGTGTATATGTATATGTATGTGTATGTGAATGTGTGTGTGTACGTGTGTGTTTGTGAATATGAACACGTGTGTGTGTCTGCGTGTGTTTGTGCATGAGTGTGTGTGTACATGTCTGTGTGTGTGTGACCTTGACTGTGGATTGAAACACATGCCGAGGCAGAGACAGAGAGTGCCTTTGGAGGAGCTGACACAGAATAGCCATCATCAGGGCCAGGAATGGAGCCTCTCTGGTTGGCCTCACCATTAGTTCCCCTGTGCAGCATATGCCCACTGCCTTCCTCACCTGCAGGACCTCCGTTTGAATGGATGTCTTTCTCTAACACACTGCCATATTTAAAACTGGTACCATACGCTATCTGTGTTTGTGCAGCAGTTAGATGCCTTGTCAGTGCTTATTTCACAGTATCAACACATTGCTGAAATGTTAAGGTGAGCTCTCTTGCTCTTCACTCAGAGAGAGATAGAGAGAAAGGGAGAGAAAGTGAGAAAAAGGAGCTTGGGCATTTGGATAAGGGCAAAGGGTAGTGTGGTGTGGAGTCCTGTCCATGGTTACGAGGACATCAGGTCCACATCCTGAGTGGAAGTCGGGGAGGGGGAGCGAGGAATGAATGGGGGAGAGCAGGTGGGGTCAGGTCGGATCAAAACTCCCTGCCCCCGACGAGATGGATGGAACGAGATCTGAGAGCACAGTTAACTGTGGGGCGAGGGGGGGTGCGAGTTTGTGAATGGGGGGGTGCCAGCTTGCGATCGGGCCCGACCGATCGTCATCAAAGCGCCGCGGTCAGACACTGACCACTTTCATCCCCGCTCCATCTGCCCCTCCACAGACTGCCCCGGCCCGACGCCCACCTGGCACCAAGTGCCCCCGGCAACAGGCCTGGCACGGGCGCCGCACGCTCTTCAGTAAGAGGAGGGCTTCTCCGCACGCATCAGAGTGTGGCTGCACTGTCCTCACAACTTTTTCTTCCCACTGAGCAAAATTATATGAATAGTAGTTCTGATTTGTTTTGTGTTTTACTAAGCTTGAGCCCCAGTGACTGGTTTGACAGAATCACAATATTAATGGTTACCTCGCACTATTAAAATCTCTCCTCTGCAGTTTATCACCTTTACAGTTATTAGCATATTTAACAAACCTTACAAAAATGCATGCACAAAACAAGCTTGAGCTATAATCACCGTTTCATGTGAGTGAGCGTGATAAAAAAGATGTCACTGTATTGTTCTACACAGATATGCCATTCTTCACCTTATTCCCATGCAGCAATAAAGTGATAATGTGTCGAGTCATTTTTCATTTGCATATCGCTTATTGTTCTCTCACCTCAATTTATCACCTTGTTTAACTTTCTTTGGAAGTGTGTGTGTATACTGCTTAATTAAATAATACATAATTAATGACTTTGGACTTAATTAACTGAACAAATAATTAAATAATTAGCTTAATTAATAATCGCTGTTTTATCGACTCCTGTGCACTCTGTCTCTCCACAGGCACTTCCTGTTCAAGACGCCCTCGGGCACCACCCCCCTGTTCAGCAGCTCATCCCCTGGCTACCCGCTAACGTCGGGCACGGTCTACTCGCCTCCACCGCGGCTGCTGCCCAGGAACACCTTCTCCCGCAGCTCCTTCAAGCTCAAGAAGCCCTCCAAGTACTGCAGCTGGAAATGTGCCGCCGTCTCGGCCATAGCTGCCGCCATCCTGCTGGCTGGCCTGCTCTCCTACTTCATAGGTAGTGCCACTGTTACATCTCTCAGTTCTCATTGATTGTGTGTGTGTGTGTGAGAGAGAGAGAGAGTGTGTGTGGGCGCTTGTGCAGCTCACTTGCTGCTGTGTGTCACCCTTGTTAGATCTCTGAGAAACTCTTTGATGTGTGGCAAACGTGCTCAGGCTTCTTGCCCATTTGTGGTTCCCCACTGCACAGGCACACATCAATGCTTCCTGTTGTTCCCCTTGCCTGCCACCTCGCTGCTTGCCTGCTACAGCTGATTGTATTCAAATTCACATGTTTGTGGTGGGGCTGTGGAGAGAGGTCATTATAATCAGCGTCAGAATGAGAGGCCGACATGTCAGAGGGCCAGCAGGCAGTCAGTCAGGCAAGCAGGAGTCCATCAGCATATGCTTGATTTGAGCCTTGACAAGCAAGCATGGGATAGAATATTCATGCATGTGACCAACGCGTGACCATCAACCAATGACCATAGACCTCATCCCAAACAGGATGCGTAATGCACCACTTGGGCTTCCACGTCATGCCAGCGGTTTGGTGCATGTAATTAGTGGCTCGGGTTGTGGGTGCACATCAGAAAATACACTGTGGCACTTCTCAAAAATAAATCGAAATTAGGAAAGCCTCCACACACACTTGCACACAGCACATGTGGTGTTAATTTAACACACCACACTAAAGCTGTAAGATGTGATTACATTTTTTTTTTGTTTTTGTTTTTGTTGTTTTTTTTTTGTCGGTTTGTTGTCCCCACACACAAGTGGTTCTCTAATAGGTTTCTAGAGAAGAAAAGAGATTTGCCTAAATGCCCTGAACAAACCTGCAGTTTGGCTTATTTGATTGCTTGTCAGGGAATCTCATCTAGAGATGAGACACAGTGCCTACTCTGCACTAGTTGGTCTCCGGATGTGTGTTTTTCTTTGTGTGTGTGTGTGTGTGTGTGTGTGTCAATTGCATACGAATGAGCTTTTTTTCTCTGGCATTTCACAATTTCAGTTCAAATGAAGAATGAGTTTGACATCCAGGAGATAGGCTTGGCTGATGAATTCTAATCTAGGCAGTAATCTTTGCCACTGGCGTCTGTTTAACTGAGAGGTGAAAGCCATTAAGAAGCTCCGCACTGACAAACACGGGGAGTCAGACACCCAGTGAGTGTTCTTATGAGTCAGATGCCACTGTGAGGTGTCCTGCGTCACTGTCACCAAGACAAGTCTGAATCAGATCCATCTCCACTCTAAGGCCTGCTGTGGTGGCTGCTGAATGTTCCTGTTCCGTCTGTGTCAATAGTTCCAGCCTTTTCAGTTTTGATCATTAGATGGTTACATAGGTGAGACAGCTCGGCCTGTTCAGTTTTTAAAAAAAAAATGTTTTGATGTTTTTTGTTACACCCAGTAACTATATGCATGTGACAATCAAATTTCCTTGTATCCTTGTACTTTGTGAAGTTGCAAGAAAAAGTCACATGATTTTTTTGCACGTTTTCATCATTCTTCAGACATACTCATATATGCTCAAGATACACACACAACTACTAGTATTCAGCTCGATGTCTCAGGAGTGATAGGACAGGCTCTGTGTGTGTGTGTGTGTGTGTGTGTGTGTGGGAGCAAGCACACTGGAGCATGATGCATAGTGAAACTCTTCCATTACTTGTGGGATTATGGGAGTGTGTGACGGTTCTCTGAGCAAGTGTGTGTGTGTGTGTGTGTGTGTGTGTGTGTGCTCCACCTGGATAGCGATGGGACTCTCAGCACCAGACCTCTACCTGAGTCTGCCATCTCATCACTGATGCCCGCTCCACTGAGCTATGCTTCCTCTCCACACACGCACACACACACACACAGCACATGCACACAGCACACTGCAGTGTAGACACACTCTTAAAGACCAGAGTTAAACCACACCGATGCCATGCTGGGGACTTCACATTAATGCAGGTTGACATTCAGCAGTCAAGCAGAAGAGCTTTTTCTTTTTTCACTCCAACATTTCATATGGCTTTCCCTCTTCCAGCTTTTTAGTCTCCTCAGAGCCGCCATCACAGCCAGACAGACAGACTCTCAGCTCAGGAGCCAGTGGCTTCATCCTCCCACGAGTCTCAAGGCCTAACTTCACTCCCACAACAACGTACAGTTAGTCACTTAGATTGGATTGTTCTGGTCTGTCAAGGTGACGTAGTTACAGTCAGTGGCCAATAACCTGTTTTGCTGTTGTTATTGGGCAGCGTTGGTACAGTAAATGAAAGCAGAAACTGTGAGTTGCCATATTGCGCCACTGTACGAAGCTGAAACGCTACGTTGTCGTGTCTCTTCACGTGCACTTTTCAAATACCCGTGTATATGGCTCCTGTCAGCCACCTCTTGGTATTTGGCTCTTTTGCATGCACAGACAGACCCTGCCCAAAACTCCATTCCTATGTTGAGGAGGGTGCCGGTTGCTAGGAGACAGGTGAGGTGAGGCGGGGTGAGGATGAGGGGAGGACAGGAGAGGAGGGAAGTGGAGGGGTGAGGGAGCAGAGGGGAGGGGAGAGAGAGAGAGACGAGTAGGTCTAGTGTGGCGTGGTTTAAATGTGGTGCCCAGCCGCATTGGGTCTGTGCAGGCTGCTCTGTCTCCTGGTGGGAGTGCATGACTAATTCAGGCTAGCTGGCGAAAGAGCCTGAGAGAGAGGAGATAAGTGATGAGCATCTCTGACTGCGGACTACCAGCCACCTACCGCTGGGCTCTCTGCTTATATCCGCCGTGTGTGGCCGAGATGCCATGGGTTTGTGTGTGTGTGAATGTGTGTGAGAGTGATTGTGTGTGTGTGTGTGTGTGTGTATGTGTATGTGTGTGTGTGAGAGAGAGTGATTGTGTGTGTGTGTGTGTGTGTGTGTGTGTGTGTGTGAGAGAGAGAGATAGTGTGTGTATTTGTGTGTGAGAGTGATTGTGTGTGTGTGTGTGTTTGAGTGACAAGCTGCTGTGATTGGGACTGACTGGTTGAGTGACTGAAGGGATGATGGTAGGAAAAGCTGGTGGATGATTTGTGCATCTGGTTTCTTTTTCACCCACAAGTGTGTATGTGTAGAATGGACAAAAATGAACACACACACACACAAAATTCAGAGTACTGTGCCAATAGGGATTACACATAACAATCATATATACGCACATATGCACAGTCACACATGTGTGCAAATCTACAGGCCAACATGACAGCACACACACACTGCATATGCACACACTAACTGAGCGGATGGGTGTGGTGCAATAGTTCCAAAAGACCACAAATCACGGAAATATTTATTCTCATTAAAAAGGAGGGCTGATACAGCCCAGTCAAGACCACATTTATCTGTAGAGCTCCCCTCTCTCTCTCTCCCCCTCTCTCTCTCCCTCTCTTCGCTCCATTGACATCCCCATTGCAGATTGCATGTGTGGGAACACTAATCAGAGATGGCTGTTTACTCTAATCAGCGCTCCATCACTGGTGTCAGTCCATGCAGGGAGCAATGCACAGTCACGTTACTCTCCTCTTCAGCACAGAGCACAGAACACACAGAAACATACACACACACACACGCACACACACACACACACACACACACACACACACACACACACACATGCACACACATACAAATACACACACACACACACACACAGCTAATATGATCCCTCTCAATCGTCTCTCTCTCCCTCTTTCCTTCTCTTTCTCTGTCTCTCTCTCCTATTGAAAGGACTCCAAGCTGCCCTTTTGGTAAACCTTTCGCCCCTACCCAAACCCTCACGACCCCCGACCTCCCTCAGAAACTAATCTCTCCCCTCATCCACAGACAGATCTGGAGCTCACAGATAATAGCACAGCGAACTCCTGTTCCCCTGGACCTACTCCAAACCGAACAGTCTTTACATCTGACCAACATGAAAAATGGCCTCTCAAAAAATCCCCATCTCCGATCTCGTTTCTGTCTCCCCCTCCACGTTTCCACTGTCTCCCCCTCTATATTTGGCTTTTTTTTTTTTCTTAAGGTCCCTGCTCATAAATTTTGAAACGTCCGGCAGAGTACAGATGGATGTTTTTTCAGGTCAGTTTTTATAGGACACAGAGTCACCGTCTCGTGTCCAAAGCGCGCACACAAGGTCACAGAAGGGTGTTTTTGGCGTGGCACCTCCAGGCTCGTGCCCAGAGACCACGGCAGCATATGAGGCTGTCAGTCAGAGGGGCTGCTCAGAGCAGGAGAACAGAGGTGGGTCGGTGGAGCACACCGAGAGACAGCTCCCATTTGGCACAGGGTGGAGAGAGAGAGAATGAGAGAAAGAGTGAGAGAGAGACATAGAGAGTGAAAAAGAGTAAGAGTGTGAGACAGTGAGTAAGAGACAGAGAGAGAGAGAGTGGAGAGGTACCCTCATAATTCAAGAGTGAGAGAGAGACATAGAGAGTGAAAAAGAGAGAGTAAGAGTTTGAGACAATGCGTAAGAGACTGACAGAGAGAGAGCGGAGAGGTACCCTCATAACTCAAGAACAGTAATTATAACCGAGTGAAAAAATGTGTCGAGGGGAATGATTGTTGCGTTTGGAGGTACTGACAAGCAGAGTGGAATAGATTGGATCCATCTCGTCACACTGCTCTGTACGCCTACTGAGCCCTCTGAGGACTGCTGCAGGGGTGGGGGTGGAGGGGGTGGTATTGTAGGGTGGAGAAGGAGGTGGGGGGTGTTGTGTGTGTGGTGGTGTGTGCTGTTTGCAGCCCTTTTCAGATTCACGGGAGCATTCTGAAGTGTGACGAGTCGACAGCAGAGTGCCGCTCACATACCAGCGGAGTGTGTGATGTATGTCATGTGCTCCACTCTGGAGCGGGGGGTTGGAGGGGGCGGGGTGGGTAGAAGGAGGAAGAGGAGGCACTGGGGTCCTCGGTCAAGTGGAGCGATGGAGGAGGTTTCAGATGACAAGGGTGTGTGGCTGTGTGAGTGTGTGTACGTGGCAGGATGCGTAATAGTGGTTGGAAGGTGTAATAGACCTGCTTCAGGGGTGTTATAGTCAGCAGTGGCACCCTGCCTGGTGTGTCAGTTAGGGGAACCCAGAGAAGCAGTGGGCCTAACAGTGTGAGAGACATCAAAGCGAGGCACACTCGGTACCATCACAGGCAAATAAAAGCAACCTGTGGGACTGGGCTTGTCGGCAGTACTTTTGTGTATGTGTGGGTGTATTTAAGTTTGTGTGTACGTGTGTGTGTATGTGTGTGTGTGTGTGCGTGTTTCTGTCTTGGTGTATGCTGTAGCACTTTCTCAGATGTGTGCTGTGAAGAACCATTTCCAGGCCCTTTTCCGTGGGCCCCGTGGGCTGGGTATGATGAAAGGCTTTTCCGCTTGGCGCCCAAAGTGCCCTCCTATAGGAGAGACAGAACTGGCTCAGGCAAACCACTCTCTCCCCTCCAGGTTCTTGTGTTTGTGTGAACAGAGCAGAAAACAAATATGGAAGTGAAAAAACAAAGAATAGTAGGGTCCAACCTCTCACTCTGTCTCTATGGGTCTCTGTAGTGGTTGGTTGTGAGGCTGGTGCTTGGGAAGGGTGCAGGTGTAGCAGGGTGTGGAGTGGCTGCAGCACTGCTGCGGGGAGGGGGGTGGGGGGCGTTGTTGTAATCCTGTGTGGAGATTGCTGTGAAGTACCTGTGCATTGCGTCAGGCACTCAGGTATAGCTCCTCCAGAGGGAGTGACGGCCCCGAGCTGTTTTTACCAGAGAGGTGGGGGGGGAGAAGGAACCAGTGCCAGACCAGACCAGTGGTCTTGCGGGTCCCTGTCTCCCTGTGAGAGTGAAGGCCGTGGCACCCAACCTCCGGCTTCCTGGCTCCAAGCTCTGCTGCGCTTCATAGTCCCACACTTGAAAGCCATTAAGGTGTGCGTTGGGTTGCTGGAGCGGCAGGTAGCGAGGCCCTCTGGGACGCTGACTGCATACCTGCCTGAGAGACACAACTCCTGCTCCTCCATGTTACTAAGCCACAGGAGGTTTGTTAGAGCAGAATGGTTATGAATGAGCAGGTATTGAATTATTTTCACATGCACTGGGACTGTCGGCTGACGTCTGTCGCAGCAAGGTGTGACAGGCCACACTGAAATTGTAGGGTTCACTGAGGTAACAGTGGTGGTGTCAGGCAAACAATGACAGTAAAATTTTAGTTAACGATTTAAAAAGATGTCTTTTTGTTGGCTGTATTTGCATGTGTTTGATGAGCTGAGTTCTTGTTGTTCTGTTGTTTTACAGAAATATCTTAAAATATGGTAGAATAAGGTAGAAACTGTACTGAGAGGGTTAAAGACACAGCTTCATAGCTTAAACCCCTTAGAAACTCGCAATGGAAGTCTATGCCATAAAAGCCTCCTGCTGCCAGGCCGTTGATCCGTAGGCGTTCTCCTTGTCTGCTTTCTTTTGTGTATGTACATTAGAGTCTGTCATCACCAAACTGCCTTCTTGATTTATTTTTAGTGTGTGAATCAGCATGGTTTGCCTGCTTCTCCAGATCTCTCCATGTCTCTCTCCATCTTTCCATCTCTCTTCCTTTTTCTCTCTCCCTTTCTCTGTATTGTGCATCTCTCTCTCTCTCGATTTCTCTTTCTTTTTTCCTTTCCACTCACACACTCTCTCTCTCTTTTTCCTCACGCTCCCAGCAGCACAGGCCTCTAAAGGGCCATATGGGTTAGAGCGCCTCCTCGGCCAGGCCACTGTGTTTGGCATCATCCCCGCAGCCGAATGCCCATGGACGCTGCTTGCTCGCTCACTCGCTCTGCCAGAACTGGCCACCCAACAAATGACTTTCTTTGTGTGTGTAATACTCGGCAGCTACGCCCTTGACTGGTTTACAGCCTCCTGTGGACAGCAGCGCCGCCTGACAGACACTGTGGCAGTGTTATCTCATTGGTCCAGTTGATCATTGGCCTCCGCTTGATCTTACAATCAGTTCGTAAACAGCCTCTGTTTATCAGAGAGAGCAAGAGAGAGAGAGAGAAAGAAAGTGTATGGTCAGCTAGATGGAGAGAGAGACCTCAGGCAGCACTTAGGACTGTCCAGTGGGAGGCCGTTTTGCCCCGCTTGCTGTCCCTTCATCCTCTTCCTCGCCTGCGGGGTGTAGCCTTCGCCCGCTGACTTGCTTCTCGCTCCAGAGAACACGGACTCCACTCCTCTGATTGTACCTGAGTAATATTATAAATCACTTTGATGAAGTGAATTATACATAGAGATTACATAAAGTGTTATGTGCCACCTCATGAATTCCTAATCTATTGCATTGAGCCCTAAATTATTCATGCTTATTGAGGGGCTGAAAGTGAGTTTGTCGTCGAGTCTGTCCCCCCTCCCCACCCCACCCTCACCCCACACCATCACACACCAGATGTGATTAACCTGACTGAAGAGCAGCAAAGCAACAGACCGAGTTTACCAGAGCACACTGCCAGCAGGCGTACAGACCCCCTTCTTCTCTTCCTCTCTCTCTATCTTTCTTTGTCTCTCTGATGATCTCTCCGACCGCCGAAAAATTCCTGCTGTTGCCCTCTGGTCTCTCCGTTGGGATTTCACATCCTTCCTCCAAAGCCCTTAGACTCCTCCTCATAGGCAGATGAGTGAGGAATTTTTATTTAATTATTTACTTTTTATTTTCTTCCATTCCATCATATGTGTTTACCTCAGTACCGCAGCCACCCAGTGGGACTTACCAACGACAGAAAATGCTACCTCCCCCCTTTCCCCCACTCTCTGTCTCTCTCTCTCTTCCCTTGGCCTCCTCTCTTGCCTCCTCTCCTCTCTTCTCTTTTCTCTCCCTCTCTTAGTGCTGAGGCTACTCCCCAGAGCACAACAAAAGCAGCAGCAGCAGCAGCAGCAGGCTTGTGCTTCCAGACACTGATGCCCTCCCCACCACCACCACTCACCCACCCACACACACACACAGACACACCCACACACAGACACCTCAGTAATATTTCAGAAGGTAAATATTCTGGGAGATGGGAGAGTGTTGGGGAAGTGGAGGAGCTCTGCATGTTACAGCTTTAGCAGAACAACGCCACACCATCCCCGACCCAGCCTGATCTAACTAGCCTCTGATCATGCCACGCAGGCAGTAGCACACTAGCATGAAAAAGCACACGCTGGCACACACACACACACAAACACACTCACTCACACTCAGATCTCAGAGATCAGAGCTCTCATGTCGAGTGAAGAGTGCCCTCCACTGGCGGATTGACCCAGGGTTCTCTGAGAAGCCTCCAGTGCCATCACCAAGCACAATCCACTGTGGCCACAGCCCGAGACAGCTCGAATGAGCGCAGTCACTTCTACTGACAGCAGCTTGGCAGCTTTACTGCCATTGTATTACTGTGTTGGAAGTGTGATTTAAACAAGCGCGCGCACAAACACACGCACTCGTGCACACACACACACACAAGCATCACACAAGCACTACACACACACGCATACATGCCCACGCACACCCCACACATTGTTACACACACATTACCCCACTCACACATGCATCCCACACATTTTTACACACACGTATACACATATACACACATAAATACAGAGCTGCACATTCGCATTCAAGTCAAATTGTCATTAGTGGAGAAATGAAACAGTTTCTATATGGCACAATAAAGACCAAAGTTAGCATGCTTTTGAATGTTATTACATGTGGTCACTATGAGGGCTGGGTGTGGGGGAAGATTGAGTGAAATCAAGAGCATAAGAAATATGAAATCGAATAGATCTGAAAGACACTGAAGGCCCTTTATGTGCTTATTTTTTTTGCTTGTATTGTAGTGTGTGTGTGTGTATGCGCGTGCGTTCATGTGTGCGTGCATGTGTGTGTGCAGGACTCAGCACTTTCTTTTGCCCAGTAGACCTCACACAGAACTGATGTGTGGAGACATTTGTTCATTCATTCCTTCTCAGCCATTTTCCACCAGCCTCATTCTCCGTGTGCGTGAGATGGAGAGGTGTATGGGGAGGTGGTGGTGATACAGACAGCGGGGGCAGAGCCATTGATTTTGGGAGGGATGAGATTTAGGTGTGATAGCCGAGTGAGGATGGAGGTGAGTCATTATCCCCAATACTGCAGACGTCGGCATCCTCCTCACAGAAGGAGAGAGAAGAGGAAAGAGAGAGAGGAAAGTGGAGGTGTGCAAAGAGGCTATGCTCCTCCATGCTTGTTTGACTGTTGCATTAACTTGCTCTGTAATCAGAGTCCATCTGCCCTCGGCATGGTGCCTTGCTAAAGTTCTCCTCACAGCAAGTGTACAAATGCCCCAGAATGAATGGTCAGAAGTAACCCTGCTGTTCATAACAGTCACTGGCTTTCTACAAAAATGCATAATGAAGAAGCAAGGGTGAAATCTCACTGTTCCTGTGAAGGATTTTTTTTACAAACCATTTCTAAGATACCCTTTAAAATAACTACATCAGGATGCTGTTGTTGGGTGGGAGAGATTTTGAGCCATGGATGAACCATGCATTAAACAGTTTCAATCAGGCCCACTCCTGTTTGAAGTAACAGTACAGCTAAAATGTGAGCTAATACATGTCACGAAATATCACTGATCAAGTATGTGTGTGTGTGTGTGTGTTTACTGTACTGAAGTAATACAAAGCTGTTTCTCCATCTTTATCCACAGCACTGAACCTGCTTGGCCTTAACTGGCAGCTGAAACGGACAGACGGGCACCTGGTGAGCACCCACCTAAGCACGGCCATCGCGGGCATCGGTGACGTGGCGACAGTGCCCTCCGGAGGAAGAGGTAAGGGCCCTAGCGACATAGTGTTGCAAGGTGACCGAATGCACCGCACGTGGGCAGAAACTATGGCGTAAACGTCAAGGCCGTCGTGAGCTAGGCACGACGTTGAAGACAGACTTCATTACAAAGGAGCCTTTTCAAGTCCTCTGAAAGATAAACTTTAAATTGAATCCGCCGACGCACAAAGGCGCATTGGTTTGATAACGGTGAAACGCCATATTACCCCCCGCGGTCCTGGCGATGTGTCTGGCCACGAATGAAGAATGTCTTAATTTCTCTGAGCAGCATAACGAAACCGTCCTCCACACTGCATCTGTCTGATCCACAGCAAGGAGGCGGTGAGTGGGCAGCAGGCGCTATGAAATCGCTTTGGAGTCGAGAGCTGTGAACTTTCTCTCTCTCTCTCTCTCTCTCTCTCTCACACACACACACACACACACACACACACACACACACACACACACTGTTTCTTTCGTTCCCTCATTTTCTAGCCTCCTCTCAAGTGCTTTTTTACTTCTCTCTCTTTGTTTCCCGCACCGGCTCGTTGGCTTTGATAGTGGAAGGGTGGAGAATCTTGGCAAACTTGCCAGTTAGCATCTCTCTCTCTCTCTCCTTCTATCTCTGTGTGATGAAGATGCGGCTGCTGATATACACAGGGATTTGTCACAGACTCTTGTTTATGCCGTATGCATAGCAGCCTAATATGAAGTAACACAGAAGTGAGAGATGGCCTTTCAAGAAAAAAAACAAAAAAAAACAGCTTCCACTCATAGATCTAACCGATAAAACCACGTTGACGTGGTTCAAGCCTGCGCTCTATACTCAACGTACTTTGAGGAGCTATTTTCCTTTCCCTCTGTCTCCCAACAGGAACACGTAGCCTGATGCACCACACCATCTCATCTGTTTCCAGGACCTCTAGGAGCAATGTTAATGAGCAGTGCTGGACTATCCTCCCATGCGCTGCAGACAGACACGGTGGGAGGGTGTGGGGGGGCTGGTAGGTGGGAAAGGCACGGTGTAAGCCGGAGGCGGGTGGGGGTCGGTGAGTTTTTGAGGCTGCCATTTATCATCAACTCCCCCTGTCAGAGGCTGCGTCTTCCCGGAGTAGATGTGAGCTGACTGGAGCAGAAATGGCATCTCTAGCGTGCCGTGCCGTGCTGCGCTGCGTCATGCCGCAAGGCCTCACGCTGCTATTTTAAATGCAGCCCGAGGTTGCACAGTCAAGGAGGCAGGAGGTGTGCGCCAGTGCTTATCGGCTCCCATCAGACACGGCCCGCGATGGCACACCGATTGACGACGCTCCGCACCCGCCACTCTCTGTGTCTCTCTCTGTGTGTGTGTATGTGTGTGTGTTTCCCTTTGCACTATGTGATGTGTGCATGCCAGTCGGAACATTGTATCTGTGTGTGATGGCGTGTGTTTGTGTGTCTTGTCCGTGTGTGTGTGGGTGTGTGTGTGCACTTTATGTGAGTATGTGTGCGTATCTGTCGACAGGAACACCAGCGGTAAATTTTTGTGAGTTTGCCGGCTATACTTGTAATCCTATTGCTTGACAGAGCCACTCTGTATTCTATATCTGTTTGTGGGAGCCAGCGAGAAGGGACCATACTGAGCATCACACTCACACACCACCCCCCAGTCCCCCTGAGGCTGCAGTGACAAACAGGTGTGGGCCCCTCTTTCACTCCCCATTCGTCTCCAGGGGCATCAGACATTAACGTTGCGTATGCCCACCTTGACATGTTGGAGTCGGTGGGCTAGGATGACAGCATTTGTTTGGGCAGAGGACCACACTCCTATGCCACTCCCTGCGCATATGCCCATGAGTGACAAGCTGTTAAACCACCCACGACTGTGATTGGAGTTTTGCCTGTAGCACATTCATTCTCATTCGAAAGTGTTGTCTTTAAAACTCACTATCCTCTGACACACACACACCCACCGCCCCCACCTCTTTTTTTTAAAGATAATGGATAACGTGCCAGGATTTGGAAAATATGAGTAGAAAAGCTATGGTTTTGTCATAGATGGGGTATCCATACACATATATCATTATGTCACTTGTTAATGTCTTTAGGAGCAGTTGCCTACACAAAGGGCTTCTGAAATAATGGTTTTATTCTTTTAATGATAGTTTGATAATGAAGCTAATTTTCATAGCGTTTGTTTAAGTGCTCGCACTCTCTCATTCAAGCACACACACAGACACACGCTCTCAAACACTGTTGAAAATTCATATTCAAACGTGTCACTCGATTCGCATGACTGTTTAGAAACAGTGTTGACAGCATCCAATAAAACAACAGAATCATTTGTAATACCACAGTGACAAAAAAGAAAAGAGAATAAAAAGCAAATTACAAAAAGAAAAAAAAAGAGGATAACCATCTGCTCTTCCCCCACCCCCGCCCCACGTCTCTCCCTCGTCAGGGCCATGGATGTTCCGCAACAGCAGCATAAACATGGGGGAGCTGGAGGTGGGCCGGCGGGTCAGTCAAGACGTGCCCCCGGGCGTCTTCTGGAGGTCCCTGCTGCACCTGCGCCAGCCTCTCTTCCTCAAGTTCAACATCTCCCTGGGCAAGGACGCGCTCTTCGGCGTTTACATTCGCAAGGGACTGCCACCCTCTCATGCCCAGGTGCCCGCCCTCAGTCCTGTTTGCATCAGACCAGCTGACACCTATCAATCTTTGTTCCAAAGCTTGTTCTCTGTCTTTCTCTCTAAATACCACTACTTCCCTCCGTCTTTTCCTCTCTGGTTCTCCCTTTCTCCCTGGGTTTTTTCTGTCTCTCATTCGCTTTCTCTCTCTCTCTGGCATTCTGACTTTCTCTATTTCTCTTGGTCTCTCTCTCTCTCTCTTTCTCTCTCTCCTTTGGCTCTTGCCCCCTTCTTTCTGTATCTCTCTCTCTCTCCCCCCTTCTCTCCTTTGGCCCTCTTGCCTCTTGGCAGTATGACTACATGGAGCGTCTGGACGGCAAAGAGAAGTGGAGTGTGGTGGAGTCCCCGCGGGAGAGGCGTAGCATCCAGACAGTCATCCTCAACGAGGCAGTGTTCGTGCGCTACCTGGACCCAGGCACCTGGCACCTAGCCTTCTACAACGACGGGCGCGAGAAGGAGGCCGTGTCCTTCAACACCATGGCACTGGGTGAGTCTCCGGGCACTGCCCTGCAGGGAGGCGAGGAAGGGGGGCGGAAGGGGCCCTGCCCGACCTTCTGTTGAGGGAGGAAGCCAGCTCAGGTGGAACAAAAAATGTAACGGAACAGAAAAAAAACGTACCAATAAAGCCAGCACTAAAGGTGCCTCCACAAGCGCCCCTGTGACTTAAACAGAGGTTAATGGCATGGCCTCATCTGCAACGCTTCAGTAGGTGACAAGAGCAAGGTCACACTGCATAAACAGTAGTCAAGTCAAGCTCATGTTGACATCTCCAGTCAATGCAGTCCAAGCAAAGAGCTAATGGATCAAAAACGTGACTTAATGCAAGTGTGTGAGCTGGCAGGGGGTGATGAGTGTTGGTGGCGAGTGATGTGGTTGCACTGCACATGCACATTTGCTTAAGTAAATGCTCCTGCGGCAGTGCAGCTGTCAGCGTGCATGTAAAATGCATGAGGTGAGGAGAGGAGGCTGCGAGGTAGAAAACATGCGGTTGAAGCAGGTAACCCTTTGAGACTCTTACACTCCCTCTTGCTCTCCAGCGCCCTCTCCCCCCTCTCTTCTTCCTCCTCCTCCTCCTCCTCCTCCTCCTTCTTCACGCAGCACTTGTCACACATGGCAGTGACTCTTCACAAACACACACAGAAGAACAAACAAAGCAAAACAAATTGTGCTACACTTTCCCCCATGGCTTTCAATTCAACTATTTATGACAAAAGAATGCTCTACAGCACAAAAGGACCAACACACACACACACCCACACACATACACTGACATGCACGCACTACTTCACCACACTCAGCAAATCTCTTGTAGGTGGTTAGAAATGACTTCCATGTCCCGGGCTCAGTTGAGACCAGAAAGCCAGCTAACAGTGCCTCTATACACGTGGGCTTGAATGAGGTCTCTGTGAGATGGAGTGGTTCTTTCAAAGTGTCTATCAGAGTGTTTTGCCAGCTTAATGCTTCACTAGCGCATTCATTGAAAACGTACAGTCAATACTTTGTAATAAAGTACTGAAGTGATGTGTCGAATGGCTTTGTGAGTATTGTGTTATATTGTTGGTAATGGCAGGTGCCAATGTGTGTGTGTGTGTGTGTTTGTGTGTGTGTGTGTGTGTGTGTGTGTGTGTGTTTTCCCTTCTCAGATTCTGTACAAGAGTGTCCACAGAAGTGCCATGGAAATGGAGAATGTATTTCTGGTGTCTGTCACTGTTTCCCTGGTTTCCACGGCACAGACTGTTCAAAAGGTAAAAGAAAACTCTTCTTATAGCATCTGTGTGTATGTGTGTGTGTGTCATCGTGGGCATGGAATCACATATAATGTCCTCCTCAGCTCGATGCTATGAACTCGTTATATGCTAACATTCCTGTAATACTGTAGCCTATGGTCTTCACGTCCTCCCCAGTATTTTATGATATCTTTCTGTACTTGACACACAACCAAAGCCTTATATCCAGACCCCCCACTCACCTGCCTGCTTTCTCACATTGTTATTGCTCCGTAATACCTCAGCGCCTGCATTCTCTTTCTATTTCTCCTCCTGCTGCTCTTCTCTCTCTCTCCCACAACACTGCCCCCTTGTGTCCTGGCCTGCGTGCAGCCGCATGCCCTGTGCTGTGCAGTGGCAACGGCCAGTACAATAAGGGCACGTGCATCTGCTACAGTGGCTGGAAGGGCCCCGAGTGTGACGTGCCCGTGGGCCAGTGCATCGACCCCAACTGCAGCGGCCACGGGACCTGCACCGATGGCACCTGCGGCTGCTCGGCGGGCTACCGTGGTGAAAGCTGTGAGGAAGGTAAGTCTTGTGTTGCCTTAACCGTAAGCAAACGTTTAAAGATGCCGCACTGCGTCTGTAGTCAACACACACCTTGGACAGACAAAATTTGGTGCAAATAGTGTCCATTAACCAACAGCAGCATGCTGGATCAGGATTTTATGCATTTGCGACAACATGAAAAATCAGAAGCAATATATTTTGGTTAAGTAAATGCCAGACTATAAATATGACAGAGAGGCTAAGCTGTGTGAATGAATGTATCACATGAATCACCAGTATAGCCCTAGGCTGACATAGGCTGACTCCTTTATTTCACTGGAGTGTGTGTGTGTGTGTGTGTGTGTGCACGTGTGTGCGTGCGTGCATATGAGAGCTGTGCTCTGATTAAAGTTCCTCTGTTCCAGTGGACTGCCTGGACCCCAAATGCTCTGGGCACGGCACCTGTCTGGCTGGGCAGTGCCACTGTAAGGCAGGCTGGGCAGGAGCTCTGTGTGATGTGCCCAGGGCCCAGTGCCCTGATCAGTGCCATGGGCATGGGGCTTATATTCCCGACACAGGCATCTGCAGCTGTGACCCTAACTGGATGGGCCCGGATTGTTCCACAGGTCATTCTTCTGTCTCTTCAGTCTCCTAAATCTTTCTTTTGGTCTTTCCTTCTTTCGTTTTTTCCCCCCCTTCTCTCAGTCTCACCCTCTTCATCTCTCTCTCTCTCTCTCTCTTCCCGTCTCTCTCTGTGTCACCTGACTTATGTCACTGTTTCTCTCTCTCTTTTTTTGCTTTGTTTTATTTATTCCTGTCTATATCTCTTTCTGTCTGTTTCGCAGTTTAATATAATCACTTTAGACTTTTGGAATGTAATTTTTTGTTCTTCTGCATCACTCGAACTCTCCTGTCCCAATTTAGAGGTGTGTTCAGCAGACTGTGGAACCCACGGGGTGTGCGTGGGCGGCGTGTGCCACTGTGAGGAGGGCTGGACGGGCGAGGGGTGCGACCAGCGCGTCTGCAGCCCCCAGTGTGTGCGCCACGGCACCTGCCGTGATGGCAAGTGCCAGTGCCAGCAGGGCTGGAATGGCGAGCACTGCTCCATTGGTAAGACCTCTTCTTCCTCCTCCTCCTCCTCCTCCTCCTCCTCCTACACTACTGTATGCCACTGCTGCCACCGCTACTGATGTGTGGTTGTACGTTCATTTGTTCACTCTCGCTCGCTCCTCGTTAGTATTATCAGCAGGGCTCTAATCATGCGTGACAGCCTCATCAAGCAGTAATTACTGCGACGCTCTAGCGACTAATTACAATTGCCCATGTGAGCGTCTGAGCACGACCCCGCACGCCAAAAGGGGTCACCTTTTGCAGAGTTTCACTCCAGCTGCTTTTGACGTTGTGAAGTTCACTGAAAGCAAATGGGACGGGGCCACCACCATTCATCTGCACTGATGCAGGCAAGACAGCTGGACTTGCAGCATAACCATTAGAAATGTGAGACAAGTTTGATTCAAGCAGCTCAGAAAAAGCGACAAGAACATGGGAATGACAAGGGAATGAGAAAAATAACAACATGCCGAGACATTCAGTAACATTTGAAATGGCCAAATTCACTTACAACAAACTGAGAACTTCAATCTATCTTTTTTGCTCCCACACCAGCATAACACAGTTTAGATTTGCAGTATCCAATTAAGAATCTTCTAAACCAGCTGCTGTTCATGCTGACAAATTCTGTAATAAAATCATGCTTAGATTAGTGCTGCCTCTAAATTACAAATATGAGTACATAGAAGCATCAAAGGCAAAAGAAATCTATTTGGAACACTGGGGAACTATTTGGTACCAGTAAAAGTAGCCTGGACCTCTATTTAACTCTTAAAGTAGTCCAGAGCACCTCCATAGCCCTTGTCAGCAGGAAAAAGAATGAGAGAATTTGGTACAGCAACACCAGCCAGTTAACACTGGCTACATGGAGCCCCAAACTCGCTTTCAGTTTGTTTCCTTGGCCCCATTCAGTTAACGGCTGCCAAAAGAGGACAGGAAACAGAGACAGAGGAACCCATTCTTCTTCCGTGTAAGAACTAAAAAAAAAATTAAAAAAGTACTTTTTTTCAGCAGCTAATTACCAAACTGATCCTTGTGAAAAAAAGACTATTCCTTTCAGAGGGACCTTCAGATGATTTGGAAACAACATTTCAATGTAGCATGATATGAGGAACACTTAAGAACTCTTTCTAAACATAAATTGAAATAGTCTATGTTTAATATATGTACAGTATATGTAACACTGGAGAAATATTGTTTTGATGCTGTGATATTTCTTCTTATTCTGTGTAAGCCAATGCCTCAATGCCAAGTCTAAAAGACATTTCTTGCTTTCTTATTATGTATGACTGGTTTTATTATGACTGGCAATGCACATGGACCAGAATTCAAATTAATTTCTCTGGAATGATTGCAGCCCTTAAAAGTTGCCATTTTGGTATGTACCTCACATGCCTCGTACGGGAAGGAAGGGAAAGTATCCTTGCTCTATATGAGTGCTAGCTGGGATTAATTCAAGGCTCTTCTTCTCGTTCTGGCTTTGAAGAAAAACCTTGATCTATTTACATGATATTTCAGCTGAACAAGACTGCTGCACAGTACAAGAAAAAGAACATTCTTTCCTATTGGGCTGGAAGAAATATGTATGGAGCGCATTTCTTTTGTCAGTGTACACGGCCCATGCATTGTTGCTTCTGTGAAGGGATGTATACAGTAGATCTGATTCTCAGAATCTGCTCCATCCTAATAACCTAGTATTCTGCCACCACACGATTCTATTCACACCATTATCTCTCTGTTTTCACCGTGCCCCTTACCTGTGCCTATATCAATGGACTGTGTGTGTCTGCGTGCGTGCGTGCATGCGTGTGCGTGTGTGTTTGCAGAAGTTTCAGCAGCAGTGTCCTAACAAGATATTTCCCCCTGCTGTATCTGGTATTTCTTTTGTAAATGCACTGCTCGTACGGAAGGTTCTGGATTCTGCTGCCAGCTGCAGTGGCACATGCTTTTTATACAGAGAACTGTTTTTACATAAAAACACTTACTCTTGCTTTTGCCTGTTAGCAGTAACAGGACTGTGTGTGGCATTGTTTTCTCACTCACAGTTGATGGATGGTGTTAGGACTATAGAGAGGTGCATGTGTAATTGTGTGGTTTCAAGGCTCTTACCCCATTTACTTGTGTTCACACGCTGGTTCTGGCAAATCGTAGGTGTATATGAACACTTAGCGTTTTTTTTTTTTTTTTTTTTTTCCTTCTTCTTCTTTTCTCTCCCTCGGTGGTTGTCACAGCAGACAAGGGCAGAAGAGACTTGCCTGTGTCTATTTCTGAAGTTCCAGTCTGTTCTTTTCATAGGAATATTAATGGCTTTGGCCTTTCAGTTCTCTGTGCCCAGCAGTTGGTGGGCATACTAATGAAGGGGGGCCGTAGTAGTCACACACACACACACACACACACACACGCACACACACACACACACACACACACATACACACACAGACTCACTCAGCACTGCAAGGGGAATACTAATACCTTTGCGTGTATCCTCCAGTTAGCCATGTTCCCATGCCTGGATACAGCACACTTGGATGCCACATAGCCCACTCAGGCACAAATCAGAAGACAGCAAGGCATGGAAGATTATAATTGCAAAAGTGATTATAATTGCTTCCAGAAGTGATTTTTTTTTACATAAAATGTGTCTTGTTAAGAATACTCAGTGAATATAGAGCACTATTAAATATCACATTTACAGTAACATAATGTTTGTTGTTGAACATGATGAAATAGCATATGTAATATATTATTTGTGTCTTTACAAAGAAAGCCCAACTGATCATTTAATATAGTTTATAGCCCTAGTGCAGTCAATAGCAAAAGAGATAGGGGCTGAGGTAAAGCAAAGAACTGAACAGCTGGTGTGGTCTGCCTTTCAGGCTGTAGTTTTGAAATGGAGTTACCTTGAGAGACAGGCAGGCAGGCAGTCAGTCGTTCAGCCGGTGGTGGGAAATTGTTTATAACAGTTCCCGTGCCAGCATAGTGCATCGCAAGCCGCTCTGCCGTCAGTGATTGAATATGTCACATCTCCCCTGTTGATTGGGAGCCGCTGATTCAACGTCGTCGGGGCCGCAAATCTAATAAGGATCTGCTCTAATGCAATTCACCAGCGTCGGCTGGAAGCCCGCGGAGTCAACTGGCGATCGATACATCATTATGGATATTTTGTCTGTTGTCATGAGCTTAGAAGTATACATGCATCAGGCTGCCTGTCACATTGGTGCAGGGGCATAGAAAGCTCTTTACCATCCCCATTCTGACCTACTCTCTGTTAAAAGTAAATAAAGCATTAGAACCTCAGCACTAAGAGGCCATGTAGGTCTAATGTTGACTATGCATGTGGATGTGGAATAGCTCAGCTCAAGTCCAAGCACACCACCATCTTGCTCCACTTCAGCCCTCTCTGACACCACTTTTTGTTTCCAGGTTCAGAATGTGTGTTATATCCTCTTTTTCGTTAGAGATGTTGACACAATTTTACAATTTTTCACATGAAAAAAAATCGCTTTAGATGGATTTCAGAATTGTGTTTATGTGTGTATTTTGACCAATGTGAAAAACTAAATACTTAGATCTTAAAGATGTTATCTCATGGTGGTGTTTCTTTTAGATGGATGCCCAGGCCTGTGCAATGGGAATGGGCAGTGCATCCTGGCGCAGAACAGCTGGCACTGTGAGTGCCACACTGGCTGGAGAGGCCCTGGCTGCAGCGTTGCCATGGAGATCTCTTGCTCCGACAACAAAGACAATGAAGGAGGTGAGACGATCAGTGTAGATGGGATTGGATGAGCCAATAAAAAAAGGGAAACCACTTTGTATGATAATGACGAATCGCTACGTCATCATGCATAGCTTCTTAAAATGAGCGTCTTCTTTTTAAAGAACAGTTAGACGGCTTATTGACCAAATGCCTCACAGCAAAGTTCCAAATTGTGCTCTCCGTCTGGCTGTGCACAGAAATGCAATTTCTGAAATGGAGCCATCAGTTTTGCATGACTCAGTCACAGTGTTTATTTGTTTCCCTTGAGAGATAGAGAACCCCCTGTCTGATTAGAAAGATACCCCACCTACACACACACATGCCTAATTTGGGCCAACAGTGAGTGTGAGTTGTTTTGAGCCGAATAACCCACATCACCTCCGTCTACAGCTCATCCTGGCGCTTGGAACGGCTTTCCTAGCAAGATCATTCCCAAGGTGCTCATGCTGGATGCTTTTACAGAGCCCGCAGTCACTTTGAACTCTTTCAAGTTGTCATGGTTACATAACAGGGAGACAGGGGGGTGAGGGGGTTGGAGGAGAGGGGTGCTTGCTTCTCCCATGATCATGCTAAGCCTTCACGGTTGCACTGGGCTGATAGCCCAACCAACCCAGATCCACCTCCCACCGCTCACTCGTGCAAGCCTCACAAACATCTATCGATTTAACGGAGGAGTTGGATACTTTGTAGGCTCCGGTCGCCAAGGGAACTGAGTGGTGATTGAAAAGGTGCCTAAACGCAGTCGGCGCGAGCCTTTAATCTCTCATCTCCCTCGTCACCTGCCGAGGAGCCTAAAGGGTAATGCTCTCAGAAGACAGCGAGGCTCTGATTCACGGCTCACTCTTTATAGGCTCCCCATTAGCGGCCTTACCCAGTATATATTTTTACATGCTCTCCTCTCTGATTCATACTCCCTGGAGATGCAGCAGCTTAAGGGGACAACAATGCTATCATTATTCTCTCTCTCTCTCTCTCTTTCAATCTCTTCCTCTCTCTCTCTTTCTGCTGGCTTGTTATCTCTGTCTGTAATGATAAGCGCCCATAGGTGCCATAAGCTGGCCTGATAAAAGATCGCCGCTGTAAGTCGGATCGAGACAGACAGATTAAAAGATTTGTGGGAATAGGCTTGTCTTGTTTTATGAATGTGTTTATTGTGAAAGGACAACTTGCTTGGGCAGAAGAGGCAGTGTGTTTTTTCATGAGAGCAGCCATCTGTAACTGCAGTATGTGTGTGTGTGTGTGTGTGTTCATGTGTGCATGGGGCTGCCTGTTTATCTGCAGATGGACTGACAGACTGCATGGACCCCGACTGCTGCGCTCTGAGCGCATGTTCGGCCAATCCGCTCTGCCGCGGGTCACGTGACCCCCTGCTGGTCATCCAGCAGAGCGCGCCTCAGCCTCTCAAAGTGCGGTCTTTTTACGAGCGCATCCGCATGCTGGTGGGCAAAGACGGGACCCACATTGTTCCAGGAGCCAATCCATTCAACGCCAGGTGACCCATCCACCCACTCCTGAACCACTCCCCTCCACAGTGACCACCTCCAATCAGGAGTGGACCCATTTCTGGACAGGGTATAAACACATTGTGATCTCTCTCTCTCTCTCTCTTTCTCTTTCTCTCTTTCTCTGTCTCTCTCTCTCTTCCTCTCTGTCTCCCCACAGCCTGGCATCTTTGATACGTGGGCAGGTTCTGACCACAGATGGGACTCCTCTAGTGGGTGTCAATGTGACATTTGTGAAGTACCCTCAGTACGGCTACACCATGACCCGTCAGGACGGCATGTGCGTTCTTCTCACACCCACATGAATGGCTTCAGAGCTTGTGTCAAACTGATTTGTATTTATTTTTGTTTATTTGGTTTTTAAAAAGTTATGACTCAGTTTTGTGTAAATACTGTCAGCATTTTATTTTGTATAAACATATGCATACATTTATGCATTTAGTAGACTTTAACAGATGTCATCCAAAGCAAATTACATTTGTCAATAGTTAATTGGCAGTCTTGCCTAGAGACTTAGGGCTAAGTGCCTTGCTCAACAGTGACAGCTGAGTTTCCAAACCACAGTTTTTTACTAGTATGCTAGCCTGGTTCCTTAGCCCCTACACAAGCACCACTCATTACATACATATACTGTACAGACAGAAAGATGTACAGTATTTAAAAACTGTGCCCTGAGTTATGTAAACACTGAAATTCATCACTCTGACCTTTGTAAGACAGCGACATATTTTTGCTGTTGGCAGGTTTGACCTGGTGGCCAATGGCGGTGGTGCACTCACCCTGCGCTTCGACCGCGCGCCTTTCCTGAGCCAGGAGCGTACCGTGTGGCTGCCATGGAACCGCTTCTTTGCCGTGGACACGCTCGTGCTGAAGACAGAGGAGAACACGTTCCCTAGCTGTGACCTGAGCGGCTTTGTGCGGCCCGACCCCGTAGTGGTGGCCTCTCCACTCTCCGCCTTCTTCAGCTCCAGCCCTGGAGAGAAGCACATCATCCCCGAAACACAGGTTGCCCTCTCCGAACCACCTTTACCAATAGGCTTATTAAAGTGTCATTCTAAAATACTTCAATCCCAAGCAGCACTGTTGTTAAATGTCACTGAGTGCTGTCAGATTATACAGTTATAAACACAGACCAGATAGCGAAATGGCAGCCAACACTAATGAGTGAAGCACAGGAAAATGAAACTGAAATTGAGTTTCTGGCCCGTTCAGGTAGTGTTAGCTGCTGTTTGGCTAACAAATGTAATAAATCTGATAGATTCAATCATTCAAAACTGACATACAAATAGCTTCCAAATTTGAAGAAGCAACCATTTTCCTGTCAAAATCTTCTCTGCTCTGTGATTCCCTAGTATCCTTTCAAGTTGACATGCAAACCAGTCAGTGCTGGTCTAGCTCTGTAGTAATACTACTGGGTACTTCAAGCAGTGCTGCATTATTAAACGCAATGCATGCGAATGGAACAGTGCTGTTCAGAACAAAAATGCTGTTGCAGACTTCTCCACATGGCCCCTTGAAATTGTCATTTTCCACTGATGGGATTGCAAAAAAGCTGTTCTAGGCCACTTTCTGAGACGAGACACTGTGGCGATTAAAAACATGATAACTGATCATGCTGCCGAGTGGCATGTAATCCCCAGTTGTTTCCCCCGGAAGTCTCTGTGTCTGGCTGTCTGGCACATATTAATGAAGTAATACATTATAGCAAAGTGGGCGAATGACAAGCTTTGCCAGTGTGCACAGAGATTTTTGCTTAAGATCTTTGCATTGTATGTATCTGTCTCTTAACTATCTGTCTCTGTCTATCTGTCTCTCTGTTTGTCTGTCTTCCAGGTTCTTCATGAACAGGTGGAGATCCCTGGCACCAGCCTGAAGCTGCGCTACCTGAGCTCCAGGGCTCCGGGCTACCGGTCCCTCCTCAAGGTGACCATGACCCAGGCCCTGGTGCCCCTCAGCCTGGCCAAGGTGCACCTGATGGTGGCCGTGGAGGGCCACCTGTTCCAGAAGTGGTTCCACGCCTCACCCAACCTGGCCTACACCTTTGTCTGGGACAAGAGCGATGCGTATGGCCAGCGAGTCTATGGGCTTGCCGAGTGTGTGGGTGAGCAGCACTCACACACACACACTCCGACACACGTCGGCACAAGCATTAATGCCGATCTCAACACAATAGACCAGACCCCTATTGCATTACTCGTAGATGCAATCCAACACTCATTGGCTTGCGAACGCTGTCTCCCCCTGCAAACACACTTTCACAGAAACCTACTTAGCAGTGCCTGCCCCTGGGCTCTGAATCCATTTGATGCACGTGAAAATTAAATGAATGCGTAACCATTTCTAGATCAATGATCAAATGCTTAATTGAGTTCATGCTACCAGATGCTGTGTAGGTGTGCAAGGATGTCGGGCCTTGGGGCCATGTGTATTCACACTTCCTGTCAGGTACCACAGCACCCGATTAAAAGGAGCGCCATAATTAGCACCACTCCACAGACGAGCTGATGTGTGTTTCACATACGCGTGCAACTTGTGTGTGTTCAAGGCTATTTAATTTAATAGTATCTGTCAGGACCAAGAACCGTGTCATGTCTACCTGTGTATGCACATGTACTGTCATATCCAGGTGTGTGGGAGGGACCTAATATGTATATGGTATGTATATAGATTTGTGTGCATGTTTGTCCATATTTCTAAACAGTTAATGTGTGTGTATGTGTGTGTGCTGATAGGTGTGTAGGTGTTTACAGCTTTGTGTGTACTACAGGTGTGATAGTACAGGTGTACGTGGCTGTCATCCCATAATGTGTGCATTGAATGGATATGTGTACATTTGGCTGATAAGCCCTGCTCCCTCTTCCTCCCTTGGCAGTGTCTGTGGGCTACGAGTATGAGACGTGTCCCAGCCAGGTGCTGTGGGAGAAGAGGACGGCCGTGCTGCAGGGCTATGAGCTAGTGCCCTCCAACCTGGGCGGATGGTCACTGGACAAACACCACGTCCTCAACACTGAGAGTGGTACGACTGAAAATGTCAAACTCGCATAGCATCTCCACGTATCCAGGGCAGTTGGACAGTTGGAATGATCAGTTCCACAGACTAATTGCTGAAAAGTTTTGGTCACTAGGTTACAACTATAGTCACTATAGATTCTTTTGCGTGAAAACATTTTGCTAAATACTGTATGTAAATGTAAATGCTCAAATGTTCTCAGACTTTTCAGGTTGACCTTAAGGTCCACCTCAAAAGGTCATGAAAGATTTCTCTTTAATCATGTATATATATCATGCGTATGACTTTGGGGACAGAAGGGTGCAGCCGTCATTCATGTAAATAGACTTGTTAGCCGAGTGGTTCTTTGATATGGAGGAAAATCCACAGCTGAATCATGAACGTTTCTACTTGAGCTTACACAGTTCACTGTTGCACCATTAGATTTTACACCAGCGCCTTTGAAATCCATCTTTAAAATTGTCATGTGTCACTGTGATATGGCGTGAGAGCAATCCCATTTAACTGCACCCTGGCAACAGCAAACTGACACAAGGTCTCAGAGAAAAAGGGTCAAAGAAAGCTTTCCCAAACTAATAATGGGCAGGTTCATGCTCCCACTTTTAAGTGAACCAAGCAAGACTTTTTGAAATGTGTCACAGGCCATTACTCTAGCTCTGTCTGGGCAAAGTTTTTGTTCATGGTGTCAGGGATGAAGGGTAAATCATTTGTTAAAATGAAGATTTAGACGTTTTGCTTTCTGTGCAGTGGACTCCTGCAAAGTAGATTTGACTTTGACTCTCTCTGGCTAAAACCATGTTATTAACCTTGTTAACATGTCCATATGGTGTTTTTACATAACATACTGTACAGCACATCAAGAGCAAAATAAGCAGTAAAGGCCATTGCCGAGGTCATTTGAAGGCCATAAAGGGATTGTTTATATTCATTTCTATTAAAGGGACATTCTAGGGTAAATTATCCAATAGCCTTGATGTACGAGGTACATCATGCTATCATTAAAAGAAAGAATGATGAAACATTAAATAGCAAATAGACCAAATACCCAACTGGCGGCTTATGCTAACTGATGAGGGCATAGAAACTCAGTTTCCTATGGCCTCATCATTTAGCATTAGCAGTTGATATCCCCTTTAATTGTCCTTGTATTACTAAAGTACACCTGTTTTTAGATTAGCTTTTGGGGCCTTGTAGAGCTCCCTCCTGCTGCAAACTTTTAAATGTCATTTTGAGGGACAGATGTGAGATTTCAGGGGTTAATTGATGCCTGGAGTGGCAGTTGTGAAGTTACACCCAGTGAGATCACTCTTCTTTGGTCCCTGAGCAGGCATTCTGCACAAGGGCAGCGGAGAGAACGTCTTTATATCGCAGCAACAGCCTCCCGTTATCACCACCATCATGGGCAACGGCCGGCGGCGCAGCCTGTCCTGCCCGAGTTGTAGCGGCGCCGCCGAGGGCAACAAGCTTCTGGCGCCCGTGGCTCTGGCCTGCGATGGCAGCGGAAACCTGTATGTGGGTGACATGAACTTTGTGAGGCGTGTTTACCGCTCACTCAACACCACAGCAGTCTTGGAGCTCAGGTAGGGAGGCTTGGCAGGGGGCAGGTTTATGTTGTCCTTCTTTTAATGCCTTTGCTAAATCAGGTATACAATATACAAATGTATTAATTCCTTTATCCTGTAACTGCCTAATCTGTAATAATGTTTTTGCTTTATGCTGTAGTATATCATAGTGACAAATAATTTGCTCATGTCATAAACTGGATATGTTTTCTCTTTAATGCTTTTGACATGAAGAAACAAGGACCTAAGGCATGGGTAAGGCATCATAAAGTTGATTTATTCATGTTCTTTAGACCTGACAAATTGTTTTCCTCCCCCATTGTACTTCTTCTTGTTTGTTGTGTGCATAATTTGACCTGAGTGTTTACTTTACCATAGCAACGGCAGCCTTGCATTTATCTGGGGACGTTAAGGGAGCTGAAAAATCAATTCTGTTCTTCTCCCATCCATAGCAATAGTCCAACTCATAAGTACTACCTGGCAACCAATCCAGTGACCAGAGCGCTGTTCCTGTCGGACACCAACTCCCGGCAGATCTACCGAGTGCAGTTGTTGAGCGGCAGCCGAGCGCTGCTGGACAACGCCCAGGTGGTGGCAGGAACAGGCGAGCAGTGCGTGCCCTTCGACGAGGCCCGCTGTGGGGACGGAGGGAAAGCCGTAGAGGCCACCCTCATGAGTCCCAGAGGTGAGTAAATTCCTTATCATGTACACATGGACACACACACACACACACACATCACAGAGAGGGCATCCAGGGGCCAGTTCTTGCACTGCAAATATGTCATGGGATCCGTCCCTTTCAGCAGTTGCTCGGAGAAGATTACGCCGCTCATCATTGCTTCAGTTTTCTCCAAGCCGAAGTCTGCTTTGCCTCCCAAAAGACGCTCCCCACAGCTTCACCTAAACTTATCTTGTCTCTCCCAGGAGACTCTGTCTGACTGTGTGTGTGTGTGTGTGTGTGTGTCTGTGTGTGTGTATTTTATTCCTCTCTTCACTACCCGCACAATGCTTAGCTCTGGGTGGTAAAAACTGGTTTTCTAAAGAATAATTAGCAGTGAGTCTGTGCGGAGCAGTGACCTGGAAAGAGAAAAGGAACGGCGGCTGTGATGCGTGCCTGCCAAACTGAGTGTCACACTGTCACATCGAGAAGGCTCCTTCCTCAAGGCAGATGAGGAAGTTCTCAGGGTCTCGTGCTTGAAACGTAGAAATTGAACAATTCCCAGCGGAGCTGACAGGCTCCCGTTAGCTACGTGTGTTTGTCTGTTGAACCACATCACCCTCCCGCGCACGTGCACACACACACACACACACCCACCACACACACACACCTCCCCCTACTCCCACACTTAATCGGGTGAAAATGCCAACACTGTTGTGACTAAGACAGTCTTTTTTATGTTGCCTCTCCCTCTCTTCCCCCCTGTCAGGCATCGCTGTGGATAGGAAGGGCTTCATGTTCTTTGTGGATGCCACCATGATCCGCAAGGTGGACCAGAACGGCATCATCTCCACGCTGATCAAAGCCAACGACCTCACCGCCGTGCGGCCCCTCAGCTGTGACTCCAGCATGGACATCAGTCAGGTGAGACTTGCTCTCTCGTCGGTCTGAAATATTGATTCAGTGCTCCCACCTCACATCCCTCTCCGTGCATTTGCCAGCTTATTACTCTTACTGACTAACCCTGACTGTGAGTTTGATAGAGGCAGCAGGGAGCATCTCAAGGCCAGTAAATCTCTAGATGTCTGCTATTTGGCATCAGGTTCCTGTATTCAGTGTAATTGGAATTAGAGGATTGCAAGCAGAGCGCAACTTCGAGAGACTTTATCCCTGCTTTAGTTATTGTGAGTAAAGGTTGCAGTTTAGGGTTGTAGGGGTTTAATCATCAGGTTTATCATGATGGGACTCGCAGGTGCGTCTGGAGTGGCCGACTGACCTGGCGGTGAACCCCATGGACAACTCTCTCTATGTGCTGGAGAACAACATCATCCTACGTATCACGGAGAACCACCAGGTGAGCATCATCGCAGGGCGGCCCATGCACTGCCAGGTGCCGGGCATCGACTACTCACTAAGCAAGCTAGCCATCCACGCGGCGCTGGAGAGCGCCACGGCCATTGCACTGTCACATGACGGCGTGCTCTACATCGCCGAGACGGACGAGAAGCGCATCAACCGCGTGCGGCAGGTGAGTGCCAGTGGTGAGATCTCACTGTTAGCCGGCGCGCCCTCTGAGTGCGACTGCAAAAACGACGTCAACTGCAACTGCTTTGCTGGCGATGACGGCTTTGCAGCTGATGCTGGACTAAACGCGCCCACCGCACTGGCCACTTCCCCTGACGGCACACTCTACGTCGCCGATCTCAACAACATCCGCGTGCGCGCTATACACCTCAATCGCCCGCCACTCAACAACGTTGGCCAGTTTGAGGTGGGCTCACCGCATGAACAGGAGCTCTACGTGTTCAACAGGGACGGCTCCCACAAGCAGACCATTAGCCTGGTCACCGGCCAGGTGCTGTTCAACTTCAGCTACGGCACCGACGGTGAGCTGGTGTCTGTCACCGACAGTGCTAACAACACGGTGAAAATCCGCCGTGATGTGTCTGGACCCCTCCGGCTGGTCCTGCTGCCAGAGAATCAGGTAGTTAGCTTAGGGTTGGACCCAGCGGGAGGCCTACGCTCAGTGTCTGCACTCAACCAGGAGGTGGCACTGCTGAGCTACGCCGCCAACACTGGCCTGCTGACCTCTAAGGTGGACGAGACCAGCTGGACCAACTTCTATGAGTGAGTATCTCAGGGAGTGGGGGTGGGGAGGTAATGAAGGAGTATTGTATCATGTGAGGACAAGGTTGTTTGTTATATGCAAAACATTTGAAAATATTTGTTTTGCATGTATGCATGAGTTCATGTGTGTATATATTCAAGTCTGGATGCTGTGAGAGCTGATGAGTAGGATAGCAACAATACAGGGTTAGTACTAGGTCACCACCTAGTGTTTGTCATGAAGAACTACTCTCATGCAGGACTGAGTCTCTCACTGTCTCCACTGGCTGCACTAGTCATTGTATAGTCATCTGTTCCAGGACCATACCAGTGCAAGCCGTCAAATTGCAAACAAACTGATGTGATCCAGGCACTGTTTATTCCACTCCACAGATATGATAGTGAGGGCCGACTGACCAATGTGACTTACCCCACGGGGATGGTGACGAGCCTGCACCGCGAGATGGAGCAATCCATCAACATCGACATTGAGAGCTCCAACAGGGATGACGATGTCACTGTCATCACCAATTTGTCATCTGTTGAGGCATCTTACATCGTGGTTCAAGGTGAATAATGGCTTATGAAATGCTGGGTTTACTTCAGTCTGCTGCATCTGTTACTGGTTTGGATGTGTGTGTATGTGTGTACATTTGGGTATGTATGGCCATATGTGTAAATACTGTGTAAGTCAGTGAATATAAGTGTCTAAAGTGTGTGTGTGAGTTGACACATATAACAGTCAGTCTCCTACTCATACCCCATGACATATATCAGT
Source organism: Tenualosa thibaudeaui (assembly GCA_027481765.1). Lineage (NCBI taxonomy): Eukaryota > Metazoa > Chordata > Actinopteri > Clupeiformes > Clupeidae > Tenualosa > Tenualosa thibaudeaui. The sequence continues at coordinate 13,618,710 of JAIFZK010000009.1, forward strand.
TGTGAAGTGGAGTATTACCCATAACACAGTAAATCTTAATCTGGGCCACAGGAGGCCAAACAAATGGCTTTGCCCCAAAGCGTCGCCCACTCACCACTCCCTGAGTTTATTTCAGCCGTTTAGCAGCAAGAAAAAGGAGCTGTGCAGGCAATAGTCCCCCCCCCCAGTCCCAGAGGGGGATTGGTGTGACAGAAAAATAAACGTAATCTCATCCACCGGCGTGCAGCCTTGTGGAGCCTTATGGAGCGCTGAGACTGCGCGTCTAAGAAATATATGTGATAGCGTGCCCTCGGAGGCTCGTAAAAAGAGGAAAAGCTAGCAGGCCGCCTTAAACTGAGCACTTCATTTCCACGTAATGCTTGCAGTTTGAACTCCAATGGCCTTCACAAAGTACATTTGCTTGTTGGAACTGGGAAAAGTTTGGCCTTCCCCTGTTTTATCAAGATAAATGAGTTTGAAAGCTGTTAGCGGTGGCGGCTTTTTCTATTAACTTCTGCTCTGAGATGCACTTAGAAGTTTCTTGCGCCTTTGATCTCACCGGTGATTGTGTTTCCAGGTACATTTGCCTCGAAAGCAGCGTGTAATCTAATTACTGCATGTAGATGAAATCTAAGCCACCTGTTCTGCTTTTTTGAAAGATAGTCGTTTTTTTCCCCTGGCAATCACATCCAATAGTCTCTCCCTCTCAAAATAAAAACACGACAACAACCTCATTTGACTGAAGAGACAGCCTTTCCTCTAAATACAACCCCTCCAATCAGTTCAAGCCTAATGCTCTCTCACAGTAATAAAACAAGGCTTCAGCTTCTCTGTTTGAACTTCAATCTTTTTTTCACTTTCCAGACCAAGTGCGAAACACCTTCCAGCTCTGCTATAATGGCACGCTGCGTGTCTTGTATGCCAACGGCATGGGCATCAGTTTCCTGACCGAGCCACACGTCTTGGCTGGCGCGGTCAGTCCCACCATTTGGCGGCGGAACATAACGCTGCCGACAGACAGCGGCCTAAACTCCATCGAGTGGAGGATGAGACGAGAGCCCACTAAGGGCAGAGTCACCATATTTGGCAGGAAGCTACGGGTGAGTGTACCATTTGCTAACTCTGCTTCATTTGTAAGCATGAGCTGTGAAAATGACTCGTGAGGTGATGAGAAGAACACCTGTCAAAGTTTCAGTAAATAGACCAGTTACCACACTTGTGACATAACAATGTTACCAGTTTGTTAACTAGCTATTTAATAATGATAACCAACCATAATTTTCATCACTTAAAGTTGTGCTACACTTACTATAAAAGGAAATTAATGATATTTTTCAGTTCAATTCAATTCAATTCAATTTTATTTATACAGCGCCTTTTACAATAGTATTGTCTCGTGGCGCTTCACAGAAGGAGCACCCAAGAGCAACAGGGGCAAGGAAAAACTCCCTTATGTTCAGTTAATCTAGGAAGAAACCTTGGGCAGATCCACAACTCAAGGGGCTAACCCAACTGCCAGGGGTCATGCAGAAAAATCAGTAGTAACCATGACAGACTAAAAGTTGCCTATGGTTTTAGCTAAGGTTCATAATAGTTCATAATGGAGTATTATCCCACTTTACATTATATGGTAGTCAGACTATAGGTGGTTATCAGGAATTATGGCTGGACAATGTAGCAGCGGCCAGACATAGTGTCAAACTCAAAGGAGTGAGATGGGTCATGGGGGTAACAGTAAGGGTCTATTTGATAGTGCCATTGTGAGGGGGGGGCAATCACAGAGCCTCAAGGAAGGGGAGATGGGCCTAGCATGGGCGTCCAGGAAGGGCCTCTATGATGGAGAGTCACTCCTGACATGGGCCTCCCGTAGTGTTGGTTGTAGTCCACTCAGGAGGGGAGGGTGAGAGGAGTCCGCCGGAATGAGGTAGGGATGACACTCAGCAGAGATGATTGTGGACAGAGGAAGAAAGTGAATTAGGCCAGGTTCACACATCAAAGAGCAAATGTGTAATTTGGGCATACATATATGTATATGAATGTATATACACACATACACACACACACATACATACATATATACATATACATACACACACACATACATATACATACATATACATACATATATACGTATATATATACACACATATATAGACACACACACATATATATATAGATAGATATAGAGAGGGTTGTACGGCATGACACAAGCTTTTGTGGTGGCACTAGGCTATAGCAGCATAACTAAGGTATGATGTGTGGCAACCCAGCACCACTTCAGTCTTCACCAATATGACCTGCTTCCTTATGTTTTCCAGGCTCACAACAGAAATCTCATCTCCGTCGACTTTGACCGGAATACGCGCACAGAGAAGATCTATGATGACCACCGCAAATTCACGCTCCGCATCATCTACGACGCACAGGGCCGTCCAGCCACTTGGCTACCCAGCAGCAGCCTGGCACTGGTAAATGTGACGTATGGCCCCAGTGGCCGGCTCCTGGGCCTGCAGCGTGGCAGCATGAGCGAGAAAAGGGACTTTGACACCTTCGGACGCATCCTCTCCCGCACGTTTGTGGATGGAAAAGTCTGGAGCTTCAGCTACCCGGACAAAGTGAGTTTAAATGTAATTTTCTGGCCATCATGCTGATTTGCTAGAGAATCACTCTACATTTGTTTATCCATGGTGTCTTATAGTATAATGTTAAACATATCTACTTCAGTGTTTTATGTAGCCATGGCATGTGGCATATATGGCCTCAGATTGTATAGCAATGATGTCGATATGATGTATTATGCCCACATGATAGTACTCAAATATTTTTGTTCAAGTCACAACTGACAACTCTCCCCTTATCTTCTCTCTCTCCACAGTCAATGGTGCTTCTTCTGCAACAGAGCCAAAAGCAGTACGTGTTTGAGTTTGACACCTCTGGGCGAATCACCTCGGTCACCATGCCCAGCATGGCGAAACACACCATGTCCACCCACGTGTCTGTCGGCTACATCCGCAACACCTACAACCCTCCTGAGAGCAACGCCTCGGTCATCCACGACTTCAGCGAGGATGGCCGGCCCTGTGCCACCTTCTACCTGGGCACGGGCCGCCGCGTCCTCTACAGGTACGGCAAGCTGGGGAAGCTGTCAGAGGTGCTTTACGATGGCACCTCGGTGACATTTGGCTACGACGACACGGCCGGAGTCCTGAAGATGGTCAACCTGCAGAGCGGTGGGTTCTCGTGCACCATCCGGTACCGCAAACTGGGGCCTCTTGTAGATAAACAGATGTACCGTTTCTCAGAAGAAGGTATGGTGAACGCCCGCTTTGACTACACCTACCACGACAACAGCTTCAGGGTGGCAAGCATCAAGCCTGTCATCGGTGAGACCCCATTGCCGGTTGATCTATACCGCTACGATGAGATCTCGGGTAAGGTGGAGCATTTTGGCAAGTTTGGCATCATCTACTACGACATCAACCAAATCATCACTACTGCCGTCATGACACTCAGCAAGCACTTTGACGCACACGGCCGCATCAAAGAAGTGCAGTACGAGATCTTTCGCTCGCTCATGTATTGGATGACTGTCCAGTATGACAGCATGGGTCGTGTCATCAAACGCGAGTTAAAGATCGGTGCGTATGCCAACACAACACAGTACCGATATGAGTACGACGGCGATGGGCAGCTCGTGGCCGTCAAGGTCGGTGACTGGTTCAGCTGGCGCTATAGCTATGACCTGAACGGCAACCTGCACCTGCTAAACCCGGGCAACAGCTTCCGGCTGCTGCCACTGCGCTACGATCTGCGCGACCGGCTCACACGCCTCGGCGACATGCAGTACCGGCTGGACGAGGACGGCGTGCTGCGCCAGCGTGGCTCGGACATCTTCGAATACAACTCCAACGGACTTCTAGAGCGTGCCTACAGCCGCGGGGTCGCTGGTGGTGGTGCCGGTGAGGGCTGGAGCGTCCGCTACCGCTATGACGGGCTTGGCCGACGCGTCTCCCGCAAGACAGACTCCGGCCAGCACCAGCAGTATTTCTACGCCGACCTCAACTACCCGGCACGCGTCACACACATCTACAACCACACTGGCGGCGAGATCACTACTTTCTACTATGACCTGCAGGGCCACCTGTTTGCCATGGAGGTGAGCAGCGGCGAGGAGTACTACATCGCCTCGGACAACACCGGCACGCCACTCGCCATCTTCAGCAGCAACGGGCAGATGGTCAAGCAGCTGCAATACACGGCGTACGGGGAGATCTACTCTGACTCCAACCCAGACTTCCATCTGGCTATCGGCTTCCACGGTGGCCTCTACGACCCTCTCACCAAGCTGGTACACTTCGCTCAGAGAGACTTTGATGCGCTGGCGGGACGCTGGACTGCACCGGACCACACACTGTGGTCGAAGATTGGCAAAGAGCCAGCGCCATTTAACCTGTACGCATTCAAAAACAACAACCCTCTCAGCGATATGATAGACGTCAAAAATTATGTCACTGGTGAGTTTACTATATCACTACAAAATTTTGCTTTATTATTTTATAAATTGTATTTTATATTAGCACGTATCTAATCATCCTTACCTTTATTTGACATCTATATTGTTTATTTGTCACCTGGCATGGGGTGTGTTATTGGAGAGGAATTACTGCTTTGCATTTTCAAAAAAAGCTTTTTACCTGTCACACACTTACACTTACACTGCATTTGTATTGTTGCGTAGATGTGAAGAGTTGGCTGGTGATGTTCGGATTTCAGCTCAGCAACATCATCCCTGGCTTCCCCCGCCACCCCATGTACTTTGTGGACCCTCCATATGAGCTCCTGGCCAGCCAGGACAGTGACCATTCACGGGTAAGCTACCGACACAGTGCAGTATTACCCCAGTATTACCCCTATGTCCCTACATGGGGGACATAGGGACACAGTGAGATTTTTTTTTTTCCCTTCCATGCATTAATCCATTCCTTCTAAATCTGGGACAAGTGAATCAGGCAAATAGCATGGCACTCAGGTTAAAATGATCTTGTTATTGCTGTGCTAGGAGGGATCATTGTCAGTGCATTAGGCCGGAGGCATTAACAAGCGAGACTCAAATTCCATTATGCAGCTATGCACCAGCAAGCATATGAGCCAGCAAAATTCAATCAGCCCAAAGCAGAGATAGACAATATTACTCCAAGCGAGCCCGTAACTGTCCCGACTCACGTTGTCATGGTTACTAATCTCTAACCTTTGACCTTGCATTGCTTGCAGCTCATTACTGGAGTCCAGCACGCAGCGGAGAGACACAACCAGGCCTTCATGGCTCTGGAAGGGAGGCTGCTGAATAAGGACAGGAGAGCAAAGCGGGACAGACCAGGCTACTGGTTTGGGACCAAGGTGCCCATCATTGGACGTGGCATGATGATGGCCATCAAGGACGGGCACGTGGTGGCGAGTGTGTCGGGCATGGCCAGCGAGGACAGCCGCAAGATCGCCCAGGTGCTCAACAACGCCATCTATCTGCAGGGCACGCACTACACCATCGAGGGCCATGACTGCCACTTCTTTGTGAAGCTGGGCCTAGCAGACAGCGACCTGCAGTCGCTGGGGTTAACCAGTGGCCGCAAGGTGCTGGAGAGCGGCGTCAACGTGACAGTGAGCGGACGCTCACGCCGTGGCGTCACCGTGGAGTTCCACACGGCCACACTGGCATTTAGCGTGCGCTACGGCCTGACGGCCGAGACGCTGGACAAGGAGCGTGCGCGGCTGCTGGAGCAGGCCCACCAGAGGGCGCTGGCAGGGGCCTGGGCGCGTGAGCTGCGGCAGGCACAGGAGGGGCGGCATGGCGAGCGTGCCTGGAGCGACGCTGAGAAGCAGCAGCTGATGGCCGTGGGGAAGGTGCCCGGCTACGATGGCTACTACGTGCTGCCCGTTGAGCAGTACCCGCAGCTGGCCGACAGCAGCACCAACATCCAGTTCCTCAAGCAGACGGAGATGGGGAGGAGGTAACAGAGCAGAGCCACGCTCTCACACTCTACACCACCTCTGAATCAGGCACACGGCCTCATGGGGCAACTCTCTCTAAGACAAATGGGATGCGAGTAAGCTTCCGAAAACTGGCAGAGCCACATTTGCATTGAATTAGGCCAGCTTGGACAGTGCCTGTCAAAAGCACCCATTAAAACAAACATTTGTTTTATTGTCAATTTAAAGTCTTTTTTTAAGTAAGTAATGTTTCCACTCATCGTTTGGGTGGGAATAAGGTTTGTGACTGAAGAAGCAAAGCATTCATGAAATGATAATGAATGCACCAGCCATCCCATAAATACACTCTTCTGAACTTGGAATCTGAAAAAAAAAGAAAAATTTCAAGGGACTTAAACCTGAGAAGCTCATTTCAGGCCATATACAGATGTGACGTTGTCACCCAGAAACTGACTTCAAAGCCGATGAGTAGAACTGTATATGAATGAGGAAATCCACTTGATTTCCCCCTCTGTATTTGCACTACATGACAATCATGAGGAAGTCACATGTTTCATCAGAGATGGCTGTGAACAACGGCACCCTGTGAGGGTCAAATGTTGTTTTTTTATGTAAAATATGTAAAAAGAGTACGTTTTTTATAGCTGAAGGAGATCCTGGGTGAAAAAAATCTGTGTTGTCGACATTGTTTATACTTCAAAAAAGTCTTTTGAAACTGTGAAACACATATTGAGTGTCCGTGTAAAACACTAACATTTGTTTAGCACTGTAGAGCATTGCGCAGATCTCAGAGTTGTACATTTCTTTGAGAAGGAAGTGGCTTTTGTGGTGTGTTGTGAAACGTTTTAGAAAGAACTGCTTTGACATTCTCTTGTTATAAGCCCCATGGATGGCAGACCACATTATTTTAAATAATTTAAATATCCCCAAGCATTGTTTTTAATCATTTTGCACTTTCAAGTATTGTTCCGTCCCCCCAGAACATTCTCCTTTTTCGCTGGGAAGAGCCACTGTATGTTTTTGAACTGGAAGACACAATACAAGAATAAGGAAGGATGTCAATTTTAACAGAATAAAACGTTCGATTTTGAACTTCACATTTGGTCACACACTGACTCAATTTTTGTCCCTTCCCACAATCCTCTCCTCTCCACATTAGCGCTGGTAAATATAAAAATACCAACTTTAACCACCACCCCAGCCATGGTCAGCCCTCCACACACTCCCACACACAGGCCTATGTTATGCAGGCTTATGTTCTGGCAGCTTACACTAGATCTGGGGTCTCCAACCTTGTTTTCCTCCAAGAGCTATTTTGACAAAATCTATGAGACTGGGGACTTCTGTATTATTTTCCATTGGTATAACTAACCAACATCAACTCTCATCAGAGAGCAGTAAAACCAGGATTATTTTGTATCAGACAGGGCAGGATGTTTGCATTTTATTTCACAGATTTTCACATCTATCTTTTGTGATTAGGTTATGGGATTTATTTACACTTTCTTTGACTCCTTGGAAAGCTACTCTTAAGCAGTTGGCAAGCTAATGGTAGCTCTGGAGCTACCTGTTGGTGACCCCTGCACTGGATATTTGTGAACCTGAGTAAATATTGTCTGACTAAAAAGGTGCTGGGGTTGTTGCCTACACAAATGGTTTGATGTGTGTCTGGCTCCACTAGATGGTTTCCTGTAAGGCACATGTAGGAAAGTGGCAATCAGCGACCAGCTTTAAATAGCATAGTGCAGTCAGGGAGTAGGCTTACACTGACCCAATATACTGCAGGTGTGGGGGAGGGGACCCAGGTCATCCAGCTTCTTTAAACTACTTTTCAGAGGCCTAGTTTCATTTTATGAGCATTTGCATTATTTTCCTTCAGGATAAATAAAGTATGTAGCTAGCTATTTATCTATTGTCTATTTATCTATACTGAGCAACTACCTACATACTTGCCTGTACACTGGTTGTCCTATGGCATGAATTTCAAATTAAGTGGTCAAGTGGCAGTTTAGTCAGCATCAAATCTATCTTGTGTACTCAAGTCATTTAACATTCAGTTGTTTTGGGCTCTATGACCATTGTTCTTGTCCCTAGGGTGTAACAGTGAAGTGTCTCAGCACAGTGTGAGGAACACACACACACAAACACACGAGGCCTGTGTGTGATCGCACAGTAGCACCTGTTAGCATATGGACCAGTAGAGCACAGTTTTATAAGTGTTACAAAGGAAACAAACAGAGAAGGCGGGACAAATTTATTTGTTCAGATCAGATGTGACAGAAAAAAAATACATGGAAACCAACGGTCATGGGACACAAGCATTGGTGACGTGGCAATATGGCACAGACTGGAGCTCAATGCAATGGTAATGCACAATGGGCTTGTTTGCAAAATGTTAATTAAGGCACCTTTATGGTTTAGGCAGAGATGCATTGATGCATTGCAACAGTGGGGATATTTCCTTCCAGCCTCTGCTTGTCCGCCACACCTTGTTTAAGCAAATCTGCAGGTGTGGTTGGTCAGCAATTTGAACACTCCCCTTTTAGTTTGAAGTCATGTTTCACAGCATTTTGTATGTGTAGTATCCACATCCACTGTCAAAGAATTATTTGATTAAGGATACTTCAGTTCTGACCATAAGGTACAGTTTTTATTAAGGTATTTATAAATATTATGTCTGATTAAATCCTGAAAAAAATCACTACAGGTACAGTTAGAAGGCAAGGCTTTGTTAAATCTTTAATATATGATATAAAACAATATGCTATTTTAACAGCAGCTAAAACAATTTAAAAATTATCCTTTGTAACCAAAGACCATGCCATACCAAAAACACTTAGAAAACAAACATCTTCAAGCTTTTGTGACAAGAATAAGACAGTGTCTTACAGGCTATACACCAGTTTATCTTGTAGACTCTTCTGATGAGATCATAGGTAGGGAGTTGTGGTCAGGTCATCATGTCCCATAGGCAACAGCAACAGAGGGCTGTCCAGCAGGCGGTCAGACAGGCCTGCTCGGCACCGGTGTCAGCTGGCCGCTGCTGCTGCTGCTCCACCACATACACTGACGGGGGCAAAAGTCAATGGGTCAAAGGTTAAAGTTCATGAACAGCAATTAACACTTACATATGAATCACTGGCACAAGGTCAGGGGAAAAAGGAACTGCAAAGGAGGAGACATTTGAAGTGAGTACATTTCGAGCGGAGCTGCAGAACAAAAAGTCCATCAATAGCTTCCAAACAAAAGCTTAAAGCACATTTTTAGGATAGCACATAATGACTAACATTGATTTTTCTTCTCCGTCATTGACAAGTTGTTTAGACAGATCAGAAGGTGGAAATGAGGTCTGTGGTCATGTGAAGAGGAATGCACATGAGCAACAAGTCAAACACTGCTGAAGTTTCAGTTTACTTTCTAGCACAAGATTAAAACTCAGATCTGTGTTTGAGAACAAGATAAGATAACTCTGTCTGAAACAAATCTGACGTTATATAGACTGCCGGTCACATGTAAATCCCCAATCAGAGGTGCCCTTTGTTATCACTGCATGACTTTGAAGAAAGGTGACAATAGGATGCATAGCAATTACTGTGTACATTGTTAGGTCAGAGGCTGAGTGCCATCTACTATTATCTACAGTTAGTTATCACAAGGAAATTTACAATATCGTGGAGAAGTTATGGTCAAATCACCTACCTGTGTTTTTTGGAGCCTCCCCATACATTGTTCCAGGTGGGGCATCCTGCCACCCATACTGAGGTTGCGAGGCCACTGGGTATCCCTGGTAGCCTGGCTGTGCAGGGTAAGCTCCGGGGGCCCCGGGTTGATAGGCAGGGTAGGCTGGCTGGGTCCCACCTGCAGGGACTGGGTACCCTTGACCCTGGTATTGGCCCTGATACCCCTGAGCAGGATATCCAGGGTAGCCTGGAGCAGTGGGACCGACGTAACCGGGGGCAGGGCCAGCATAGGGAGGTGGCTGTTCGTAATTCATTTACAGGCCGCAGCTGGAGCTTACCTGTTGGGCAAAGCGGAATATCATGTCATTGGTGTATGTTCACTTTCACTGAATTAAATTGCTGGGCATACCATATCAAACACAAACAATTTAGAAATGACAGCGGGCCTAACTGACAGGTTGTGGATGTATATTATCTTGGTGGATTTCGCATGTTAAACTATTTAGTCAAGTTTTCCATTTTAACTACGACCGAGTCCAGCCTAAAGTTGAGGCCTACAATGGAATGACTGAGGCAGTATGCCTCTGAAAGACGTTTTTGTCAAGTGTCTTGAGCAGTAATTGCTGACTGAACCTGACTCAAGCATTCCAGTTGAGGCCACAGTGTTTCACAGATGTTGGTAAAATGTCAAAAATATACATATATCCAGCACAAATGCTGTGATGCACTAATTTGAAAGAGGATAACACGTGAGACCCCCCTCCCCCCAAACGAAGAGTACAGAGTGGGCGAAAACAATTAGCCTTTATTCTTATGAACTAACTCTAGGTCTAAAGGCCTACCACACCCGTGTATAGCTTTGGACCCTTACCTACTTTTGATTGTCACTTCTTCAAAACAGGCCAGAGAGGACTTTAGCCATTCTGATAACGTTATATGCAACAAGTGTGACAAAACCCGACATCATGCGAGGGAAAATTCTCACGAGCTCTCAAGCTCAAAAGTTTCTGAATGTGGTGAGAAGTTTTAGCTATTTACAAGCCCAATACGACAGAAACGTAGAAAACGTATAGTCCTACAAGACAGACAATCATGCTTTTCAAAGAACTTGTCGACAACTGCGTTTGAAAGGTATCGGGGTTACTTACTTATATGTAAATTGGACACTTCCAGGCCTCTCCTCGAATTTCCTTTAGATTCCGCCGTTTAACGCTTTTAGTTATAACCTCGTCAGTATTAATACGTATATCGACGGTGCCTGATTTCTGTCAGATGCCTTGGTAAATCCACCTTGTCGATAGTACTTCAGTATAATAGTCAGCTGTTCGCTACTCGAAATTCTCCATCTGATGATCAGGTGACTCGCGTTTGACAAGGGCTAAAGATACGTCATGAGTTAAGTGTAGTGTGTGCAGTGAGCTCCATTTTCAAGCAATCATACAACTCAGTTTCACACACGTAGTTCTTTGTGGTTTTCAGCGCTGTTTGTTAAAACAACACGACAGTCTTCTTTTCTGTTACTGCTACGTATTGTCATCTGTTGGACTATTACACATCTTGCTGTAGGCTACTGAAAATCTGAAACACTCGTGGAACTGATACAACTGAAAGAAAATAAATCCAGTTGATATTCATATAACTGAAGTGAACACCACATTTTTATTTAAGCATTCATAGCCATGTTCAATCAAATAAGTATTTAAATCTTAAACATAATTGGTGATCATTGCACACCAGTGAGAAAACAGTGCTCACAAAAGGGCTCAACCCCAAAATTTAATACATTACAGTAGTCTTCAAATGTTCTTTCAGAAAAGTCAACACATCATCTCTCAACTGCTGCACTCAGCATTGAGATAAAAGTACCCCAACAGCTCATACCTTCATGACTGTAGTCTGTTTTAGGGTGATCTCATTTCAGTAGTACCTCACAGAAACAATGCATGAATTCATGATGAGAGTATTTTTGAACTGGTAGACCCACACCTAAAGTCAACACCAGCAAACAAAGATTTGATCAAATACAGTGACAGTTGTTGTGATCCCCGAATCATAATAATAATCGATATTTTCTCCTCAACAGAAACATAAAATAGTTCAAAGTAGTCTGATTGTGTACCTGTTTTGTTCACAGGATTTGGGGGGGTGGGGGTGGTAGTAACTGTGCAAAGAAAACATTCACTGAACTGGTAACTTCAGCTAAAACTATTCCATGTAACATGAAAAGATCACTACTGTTTTAGGAATGCATTCTCTTTCTGCCTAGTGCCAAGCTTTGGGTGCTTCCTCAGTGGAAGGCGGTCTGCCTGCAGCGCTTGTCCTGGAGGAAGGGCCAGAGTACATCCCGGATGGCCATCTTGAAGGGGGTGGGCTCAACACTCAGGCCCAGCAGCTCCAGTCGTGAGCACTCCAGCTGGGCATTCTGGGGCCGTTGCGCTTCAGCACCTGCAGGCTGCTCTGTCAGCTGGAGAAAAAAACACCAATACACACACACACACATTACTACACAGTCACAACAAGCAATGCACCTTAAGTTCACAGCACCAAAGTCAAAAACATGTGGGGACCTTGTTTTTGTTGTGCCAATGTTTGTCCAGTCACATTTTAATTTCACTTTGCTGCTGCATTTTCTTTATTTCCAATTTCACTAGTTTACTCTCGTTTACACTGAGAGATTTTGCAGGGAAATCATTCAATGTGTTTCACTCAACACACCATAGCCACTCAAGATTATACTATGGTAAAGCAACTTAATTTCAGGTACTCAGGCCAAAAATCACAAGCAACTCTTTTATGGTTTGTGCTTCAAAGTTAATGTCTAAAACTAAAACACAGTGACTTACATTTTTTGCCAATCCTTTTCTCAATGCAATGTCTATTTTTTTTTTAAAACTCTTACCACTTTCACAACAACGATAGACTATAGGAGCCAAACAGCATTCTCTTTCGCATTGCTTTAGGACCAATGAATTCAATCACCACTTCATCCAAATTTCATGGATACTTCTCCCTAGTCTATGTTCACCTCCAACAAAATTATGTATAACTACAGCAAGTTTTGCAGACATTTAGATATCCTCATCAAAACAGTTAACTGTGATTCAAAACCTAAAAGAAATAAAATATATTTAATCTACATTCAACTCTTTTTACATATTTGCCCTATTAAGTGATGTAGGTCTATTTACATGTATTACCTTTTTGTAGTGGGACAAGAGAACATTTATGACACATGAAGTGATGTAATACCCATGCAATGACCCCTGAACTTTTTGCAGTGCAACATGCAGAGAAAGGTGACAAGGTAACATGGAACACTAGTATACACATTATATTTTCTGTTCCAAAATATATTATACTTTACAGAATACTGTAAGTTACAAAATATAGTAAAGCCACTGAAATGGCATACTACTGTACTCCTAGACTACATCATACAACTTGTAGAAAGTCTAGTGCATACCATTGCTAGACTTTTTTATACCAATAAAATGTGTTAACATTTTACTACTGTACTGGTTTTACAAATTCTCTTGATACAAAGGAATCTCACAGTGATACTTCCTATGTCTTGATTTTAACAGTAAATAGTACATCATTATGCCATTTAGAAAACAGCCACTGTATTATGAATTGCATCTGCACATACCTTCAGTTCACACAGATCACTGTATATTTTCATCTATTGCCAGAGGTACACCAATAGAATAAAAATCACTGAGATAGTTTGGTATTTCAATATTCACTCAAAATACTGAAAATATAACATAACATGTACCATACCTAACATATGTAACAAAGTCGATCTATGTCAACCTGACATATAAATCTATATTTTACATGTTTTCTTTCAAGTTGTTCCTGTTTTTGTGTTCACTGCACATTGACTGCCATTGTTGTCATGCTGAGTAACAGCATGAGCTATACTTACAACAGCATTAATAATTTGTATGAAGTATGAAGAGTTCTGGTGGCTCTAGTGCATTTTGCAGCAAATGTTAACTAGGGTGCTCAGATGTCTGTTGGTAAAAACTTAAACACAATACAGTCAGGTATATTGCTACCTAATGTCCATCGATGTGTGCCTGACAGATTCACACATAAAAAACATTCTCGTCCGTTAGTATGTGAGCTCCAGAGCAGTATATTTACAGTAGGCCAATCAGATGTAGGGTGAGATAAAAATGTGTTACAATTCATTTCACTAATTCCAGTTTTTTTGTCAGTACGGTCTACAACCTACCAAAGCCAACTTTGTACCTTGCCGTACGACTTCTCACATTCTTTGGATGTGATGAATCAAGTGGAAGTCCAACCTAACTGGCCAAACTCCAGGTAATCAATGCACTGACATGCCATTTTTACATGACAAGGCTTTTAAGTGTCATAAATTGCAGTTTTATTATTCACTTATGCTAGAGCAGGGGTCTCCAACAGGTAGCTTGGGAGGTACCAGTAGCTCGCCATCTGCTTAAGAGTAGTTCTCCAAAGAGTCAAAGGAAATGTAAATAAACCTCATAATACAGTCACAGAAGGTATTAAACCTGTTAAAATGTCTATGAAATCAAGTTCAAAGTTTTACTGCTCTCTGATGAGAATTGATATTGGTAGTGCACACCAGATTTGGCAATACCTATGGAGAATAAAGGCACATTTAGATGAGACTTCAGATGAGTGTTTACACTGCGCTGTAAAGGCATAAGGTGGTAAAAGATGTTAACATTTATCTCCAGGCATTTCAGCAATGTAAAATACAGTAGCTCTCTGCCAGGTTGATTTTATGAAAGTAGCTTTCAGAGGAAAGAAGTCTGATGACCCCTGTGCTAGAGTGTTCTGCAAATAATGTCTGTGAGGAGAATTGATCAATACCTCCCTCTACAGGACTGGCGCTGTAAATGCAGCTCTGACTTTAACTAAGATCCTGATTACAATGGAGATGTTTTCTTCAACAGAGGGATGAGCTTGTGGACAAAAACAGCTGGGTGGCATGTACAGTCAATCAAGCTCAGAGGAGCTATATTCACAAAAGTGTGTATTGAGAAGCAAGGGAAGGACACTAGGCACAACCTCAGTATAGGATAACTTAAATAGAATTACAATAATATTTCACAGGTTAAATTATTACTTAATTATTTTTATTATGGCAGCATACACTTATAGATTAATGCAGACGGAAGCAAAATTCATAGACAGAAAAAAAAATAATACAGAAAAAAAGAATTTGACAGACACACACATACACAAATAACCTAAATTTAGAAAAAGCATTGCTGTGCTGCTGTAACCTGCATGATGCAAACAAACACTCTACTACATCAGGGTTAAATTCCTAGAATTGGAGGTTGGTAATGTCCAGTGGGAGGCAGGTAAACAGGGATGCTTAACCCCACAGGTGCTTTTCTCTGTCTCCAAATGTGCTGGAAAATAAGGCTTACTCACAGCACAGCACTGCAACTGCCTACCCATTAAACAACTAAGAGGACACACATGTCCAGTGGACTCCTATGTCTGAGATACGCATGTTGCAATAAACAGGAGAAATGAGACTAGGGCTGAAATGATAAAATAATCAAGTATCAAGTATTCAAGTACAAGGAATCAAGTATTCTATCAATTTTTTTCACTGATTAATCGAGTAATTGGATAAAACACTTTTATACTTTTGTACAGCAACAGCAATATCAATAGTGTATAATGGAATATAAAAGGTGTTAAAATGACCGAGCAATTTATTCTTAACCAAAATGGAATAAAATTTAGGATCACTTTAGTTGGATCAAACCTTTGGCTTGCAGGCTTCTAAACTAAGCCCATGTGTCATCTGACACTGTAACACATAGGCCTACATTACCACACACTGTACAATGCAAAAGCCATAAAAGCCAAACCATAAAAGACTACATATATATATATATATATATATATATATATATATATATATATATATATATACTATATATACAACTTCACAAAGGTTATTTGTATTTAGTTTTATCTTAAGAAAGTAAAAGAGGGTTGTATCTCCTGCAAGAATCCATCTGAGATAAAAGTAAAAAGTGTGAGTGTGAGAGTGTGCGCACGCCTGTAGGTGCCTCCATGCACGTGTGAGGCAAAGGGAGATAAGGAACAGGTGACATAAAATCTTTGCACATTTGCCTCATTTCTCTCATTTCTAGCGCTAGTGTCCATACAGTTAGCGATCGTAAAGCAGTTCGCGTCAACTTTTACGCAACATTGAAGCTCCACTTGGTGAACTGCAGTTAATATGCAGATGCTTTCTGTAACTTGCAGGTGTTGGAGCATTGATTTTATTTTATGGTAGGCCAGTTCCATTTTACAGTGTATACGCTGCGCCACGTTGTACCCCTTACAAAACATTAAATGTTCCGACACTGTAGACATTTTCTGACTTTTAGCGGGAGCTTGGTTTTTCCAACATCATCAGTGACAGTAAAAGAGGTCACGCAACTTTATGTCTTTGAATGCGCTTCAATAATAATCTCCGTTAAGAAACACTGATTGTGGAACTGAGCAGGCTACAAAACACAAGTGATAGCAGAGGCTTGAACTTTGTTGATAGGAATTTAACGAAGCCATTTTTTGCCTCGAACATTATTTGTAATCGAAATGAGGAACAGAGGAATATGAGAAACTTACCGGTATGAGGTGACTGCTGGGTAGATTAAAAGCATCTGCGATTGCACATGCAATCTCATATTTGGTCATCTGTTCTTTACCCGAATAATGGAAGATGCCTTGCAATGAAGGCTCCTTGGAGAGAAGAACAGTTTTTTTTTTTTTTAATTAGTGTAGGAAAAAGCCCACAAGTATGCAGGCAAATCCAAAAAAGCACATAAAAAGCACATAAGTGAAACAAAAAGTGCAAGTGAAACAAAAGAGAACCCGAATGAATCAGTTAATGAATTTATTTACATGCAGTGCAGGCAAAAGAGCTGGTAGTTGAGATAAGGCAACCCCAGCTGTTTGCTAGCCTCAGGCCCACTGACCTGCAGTCTCCTCTCAGCCATGAGCCGGCAGACGCGGGCCACGTCGTTGCTGTAGGTGGGGAAGCGCTGCAGGCAGTGGTCGACAGTGCAGCTGTCCGCTCCCTCCTGCACGCGGTCCCACAGCACGGTGACGGCGCTCTCGTCCACGCGCTCCACTTCGCCGTACAGAACGGGCACCCGCAGGATGGCAGCCCCTGGCACAGGCAAAAAGCGAAACACGTCACGAGAACAAGCAGTTGTGAACCTACCATACACAACCATATCACACACTAAACAATTCAACAATTGATTAAGACTAGTACTTAAAAAAGCTTCACTGAAAGGCTTCATTCTGTTTCAGAGGTTTTTTAGATTTAGTCCAAAGGTTTAGATTTTAGTCTAAAACTAGTCATGTACAATTTTAAATCATCAAAACTAAATCATGTACAGGAAAACTGTCCAAAAGCAGTAAAACAAGGGCCATTTGGAACTGGAAACTGATGATGTAAAACCAGTTTGCGGACCTGGGTTATGTCTCAGCACTTCCCGCTCTCCTTCCAGCTTGGATTTGCCATAGATGTTTAAGGGATTAGGGGCATCATTCTCCCCATATGGAGGGTTACGGCCATCAAACACATAGTCAGTGCTGATGTAGATGAGGAAGATCCCCGCTGTAAGGTAATAAAACGACATACAGAACACATGGTCAGGATGTATATTTGTAGACTTAGAGTTTAGTTTTTAAGCAATGTCTTCTGCTCAGAATTGTAGAACACAGACAACAGCACCATACACATTCAATGCAGCAATAAGATGACTATTGTGATGGGAAACACACCTATAAAACAGTAAATATGTTAGACATTGGACTGTAATCATAAAAAAGAATGAGACTGCACATTCGAGCTCCATGCCATACACTTGAATTGACAAAGCTTCAACCCACTACTGCCTACTGTCAAGTCTCATAACCAAAGTGCATGGACACACCTTATGAGCTGCCCTGCTGCTGCTGCTGCAGACTCACATACTGTATGATTCATGAAGAGTTACAAAGTCACTTTTAGCAATGCTAATTTCACGGATGTCTGATAAATTACAAGCAAGACCACAACATACCATAGGGAAACAAAACAAAGCCACCAACTTTCCAAAAAGTGTACAGATCACAAAAACTTTACTTCTCTATATATGGACAAACAGCATACAATTAGGTGTACCATGCCATACCAGACCCCACAAGGACCATCATGAACAGTGTAATTTACCTAGCAGTTAGTGATCTCTAATTGAAGCAAGGGACCTGTAAACATCATAATCATAGAATATTTCATTTACAACTCCAAATTACGACCAAAAGGAGCAAGAGTTAGGGTTTGGGTTATTAATAGAAACGTTTTCTCTTTGAGATAGTAATCGGTCTAGGTTACTGCTCCATCTCAGAAGAGAATACTCTTTTCACTCGGATAAATACGGACGAGATAGGGTTTTTCTACGTTTTGCCAACATGCAATTTCCCAGAGAAACAAGTGATTAAATGAATTACTGATTTTGTGTTACAGGTGCTGACACCTAGCCTCACAAGCTAGACTATAACATCAAAATGTATCATCAGCAGTTGTTTTTTAACTGCCTTGAAACACAATAGGATAGCGCTGTGACCAATCAGAGCAGTGTCGGCAAAACAAATATGTCCTTCTTTGAAACTAATGACTTTTTCTGCTCAACTTTCAAAGCAAAGTCCAAGTCTAGCTCTTCCCAAATCAATGCCAAAGCCAATTAAAATGACTGCTTTTCCTTGGCCACATGTACTAAGCCCATGACTCTCTACAAAGACAGAAAACTGTGATTTGTCCAACCAAACCTGGGAGAAGTGCTACTGAGGCCTTATGGCTTGTGGCAAGCCATACCAGCTGAGAAAAACTATTTGCTACCGCTAGGGTACGTCTAGATTTCTATGCAAGCTGATACCCTTGATAGGTAAAAAATTTGCTGTATGGAAATGTTTTGACATATCACATTAATATGCATAAGTGCATTGCGCACAAGACCCACATCAATTGTTGCCTTCGGGATTGGGGCTAAAAATGTTCGAGACAACGGGTAGATCTGAATGGACCAGCATGTCTCGTAAATTCCTACCTCGTTTAAACATGGTTGATTTTTTCTGCACATTTAGATTATCTAGTAGAAAATGATATTTGGTTTGTTAGACTTCAGCTTCCTCCATCATAAATTGGATCTAGGTCTCTAAAGTCGAGTTGCATCCTCTGACACAGAATTTTGTCTCCACTGCACTTTGGTGATACAAGCTGACAAAGGCCATAGTAGACTGAAACATTGTCAATCAAAACATATTTGCCATTGAGCTAGAGTGCGCTCATTCTTGCGATTACGTTCACTGTGTGCAATTGCTTTTTCCTGAACATGACACTGGACTGTATACACACACACACACACACACAAACACACAGAAACACCAGTATATAGCTAGGCACAGTCCACCAGATCACATGGCAGTATTAAGACTAAATCCGTCTCCACTGACCTGCCTCTTTCGCCAGGGTGGCTGATGAGTGGACATTGAGGTTGAGGGCAGCTTCAGTGTGACGTTCCACCACATCTGGCCTCCTCTCTGCCGCACAGTGCACAATCACATGGGGCTGGGGAAACAGAATACAACAGTACAAGTCAAGAGTGGCCTTATATCATTGATACATATGTATGCACACATACATCAACAATATACACTACCGGTCAAGTTTTGGGTAACTTGGAGACACTCAATGGAGACACTCATGGAGATACTCAATAATTCTTTTTGTCAATAGGAAACATAGCAAATGAACAAGGCATACAGTTTTAAATAATGATTTAGTTTTAAATAATGAATGATTTTATTTGAAATGATGAATGTGTCCACTTTGTGTTCATTTAAAAAGTTACCTTTTGTGGCAATTATAGGATGTACGGCATGAGGCATTCCAGATGTCAATTTTTTCTAAATAATCTGATGAGATTTCACCCCATGCTTTCAAGAGTGTGGTCCACAAAATAGATAAAGCCGTATAATGTTCATGTACAGAAACAGTTGTGGCTACTCCATTCAGAATTCTGTCACCTGTCAAAATTCTATTTTCTTTAAATATTGCTAGCATACAGTAGTGTGTATGTGTGTACTAGGTTGTTATTGTGCTGCAGGATTTGGCCCAATCATTTGCTGTTCACAGGGTATTGTATGGCTTTGCACATTTTTTTTATATTCTCCGTTCCCCAAAGTTCCTTGAAATCTGTACAAACCTCCCCTTTTACCACCTCCAAAGTATCCTGAGATACTTAACCATACTTAATTGACAACATTAAGAAGAGTTCTTCCATCTTTTCATTAGTTCTGTACTTTTTAAATGGGAACAAAGTCTGAAGACATTCATCATTTCAGATAAAATCATTAATTAAGATTATTAAGATTAAATCATTTACAAGGACTTCATGTCTTTTTCCATTGCAATATTTCCTCTTCACATTAATTTCATAAGTGTTTCCTTGGAAAACAAGGAAATATCTAAGTGATCTAAAACTTTTGACTGCTATTGCATTTGTGATCGATAATATGTGATGCATTAAAATATAGCACAGACTTACCTGAAACTGCTGGATTACTGACCGCAAGGCCTCCTCATCTAGCAAGTTACACTTTAGAAAACGAGGCCGTGCCCTTGAATAGCCAGTGCCCAAAGCATCCCAGGCATTGTTCTGGAACTCTTTATACACTGCCCGCCCAAGTAGGCCTGTGGCACCTGTTATGAGCACACGTCTGTATGGGATGGCCACATTCTCCTGTAAAGACAACAACCCCAACTTCACACACCCATGCTTGTAGATACTTCAGAGTTGTATGTTATTACAAGCTGCACCAAGCACTTCACTGTAGACGATATATCATGTACTTAATGAACCTGAATGAATAAACCTGTACTGAGGTTAGTTGTTAACTAAAACTATTCCCCCTGCCCCGCCATGAAAACAGAAAACTCACAGGACACTGCCACTTGCCAATCTGTTATGTGTGATAATCCATTTAGTCAGAAAAACCTTTGTAATCTAGATTCTGGCCTTATGTGTGAGGCAGGTTTTGAATTGAGAAGAAAAATCAACTTGAATAAATGTGAATGCTGTTCACAACTGTTGCTGTCATATGACTGTTAGCCTAATTGGTGGAGGGATAACGTGTTGCAGGAACACAAGAACCTGTGATGCTGCACCAGAAATAAAACCATTACATAACACACTCACAGAATGTCCAGATACTACTGCGAGTCTAAAATTGACATTTCAGCATTATATCACTGCAGCCAAACAAACAGATCGAGTGACCCTTTCGTGACCACTGCAATGAATATGGACTGAGATCCACCCACTGAATATTTTTAAAGTATAATCTATATCCTGTCAATAGCATCTGCATTATCGAAGAAAGAAAATCACAACTCTACACTCTTTATAATGTCAGTTTAAATATATAGGATGTCACATCAACATTTATTTTTATAAATCCTAAAAGTCAAGAGTCTCACAACGTTAATTTATTTTCAATGAGCTAGCTAGCATGCACGTGCTGGTACTGATCATCACCTAAATTATAAACTCCCGTAATGCTCACCTTTACTAATTCCACATGCCCTGGAGTAAATTGAATCCTAAGTTCACTTTCCTTCTCGCACATTTCTATGTCACGACAGTGAAAATTCTCATACCTTCGCAAGAAAAAACGTTTTAAAGGTAACGTTATTTCTGATGCGCAATCGAGTTTCTCAGACCGCCCAGAAAGCAGTCTGAACGGCGCAACAATAACCATCATCAAAACTTCCGGGTGAAATCTGACAGTTTAACTTCAAAACAAAGGTCTTCACTTAAAAGTGGCTTTATTGTGTTTGACCTCACGTGATTATAAAAAAATGTTTTTCCCCTTTTTCTATTTTTATTTCCTTTAATTGTGTTCAATGTACACCCTGTGCTTTGCATTTCTAAATAAAAATGAAAATAAAAAAGCTCTTTATTATTTTGACGGTTCGCCCTCGCTAGGTTTCTTTAAGTTCAAACCTACTATGTATTATGAATTACCATATTTGATAGAAATTAGGCACATAATTTCCAACTTCCATTATTATTAGGTTGCTGGTGGCTGAGGCATTTTCGAGACAATTTGATGTTTATGGCGGGGGCTTAGCCTCGTCAATGTCTTCTGAATGGGATTGTGACAGTAACTAACATGATGCAATTTTAGCAACATATTCACGAGGCTTCAATAAGTTTTTGAGCATAGACTGCTTTTACCTCGTGTCCCAACCAAACAGTATACAAGCCTAAGCAGACGCCTACACTATTTCCACACCCAATTATGTTATCACTAACATCATTTCTGCAATGTGCCTACGCAGACCAGCGTCCCGAATACTCTTTTGTGCCTGCATTCTGATTGATCAATAACAATTATTTGGATTTTTTTAAAAGAATCCAATTAAACGTACAGTTTAGAAAGTGTATTTTCATCACTTTATCGAAGAAAACACTACAAACCGGGCAACAGAGCTAAGTTAAAACCTTAGTTAAAACGTTCACGTTAGTTACTTCGCGAAGATGGAATTAACACAACTTAACGATGGAAGTGTTAAGTTTACGAGAGGCATTGGTGACTGAAAAACACACTAGTTTTTACATTGCTTTAGGGATGCATGACAGACGTGGGGATCTGCCGTTCACCCGTCCGGTTGTAGCTAGCCTTGCTCAGAAGTGATGTAAATATTGCCAGACTTAAGTAACGAACATCTAAACTTCTAAACATCTTTATGCAGTCTGTAATTGTTTCAATGTTACTACGACCTTGCTTTACCTCATGGTCCGCATATTCTTGCATATTTCCCTGCAATCGATTCTCGCAATAACCCTGTGATGGATATTCAGATTCACAACTGACCACTGGGTCAAATTGAGCCATTCATGCACACAATATCTGCGTTTTAGTTGCGCATCCACTTGAACCCACATGCAAGCAATCGAGCTATTGCGGCATACTGCTGCAAAATCCAAAGTTATCATAATATAGGCGGAAAAAAACTTTTTATTTTTTATTATTTTTTAAAAAAGTTTCGAACATTAAGAAGATTAATGTCCTTCATGTGAACTCCATTAGAGCAGTAAAATCATTTAACGTTACTGCCAGTAGATGGAGGTCTGGCATAAACACTCCAAGAACCTATAGTTGCCCAATACCCATAATCCTTCTAGGATGTTGTCCAGTCTACCAGCATTCAGCATTGAGCCACTAAATGTGTTGTAAAGCTGTTTTCTCCCCCTTAGTAACATCTGACACTTTTCATCATGCAAAGCAACACCGGAAACTACAACCTCATTGGTTAAATATAACAAACATCTTGTCAGGTTCACTGCCATGACAGGTCATAGTCTCATATCAGTTGTGAAATATTTGCATTTACAGTGCTTCTTGTTCCTGCCATAACACAGCTTGAATCCCACCTGTCCACGTTGTTAAGCTTAGTTGCAAGTCTGTACATATTAAAAACCAAATATGTAATGTACTCATTTAATGCAGGTGGTGAAACATGTTCAGCCAAAGTAAAGTAAGCAGAGAAAGAGAGAGAGAGGGAACAGGTGAAAAAATCTTGCATGGTAGATTTTATCATGGGTTTCTGAATACAGTGAAGTCAGTTTTGTTTAGTATCTCGTATCTCTTTGGGCAAATATTTGACTAAGCCCCTAAACCAGTGGTGCTGCCTGGGGGTGAGGGGTTAGGATGGTTCTAAGGGACTGGTGCTGACAGGGGTGGCCTGGCCTTCCCTTAGATCTTCTGCTTGGTTATCATCTCCCTACAGTGCCAGTCCGGATTTCATCCCATTGAGCTTGTTGTCTCAGGAGGCATTTTAACCTGTCCAATCAGCAAACAGAGGGAGGGAATCCAATCTTTCTAAACTTGAACATCTCAAACAAGCAATCAAATCTCACTACAAAATGTCCAGACCTCTGTACGAAACTAAAGTGTAAAACGAGGGTCTGGTTTTATAACCATGCTAGGACAGAGAGCCTCAGAAAAAAATAATTTTATATACTTTTATATATTGGAAGGCCCAAAATAGTTTTCTATTAATTTTCTAGCGGCACCCCTGCCCTAAACATTTGTATAATCGCTTCTGAAAGGTTTTAAAAACATGCCATGGGAAGCCACAGGTGCTATACGCATTCACTGCTTACATACAACAGAGTTTGAATCATACCTGTGGGAAGCCACAGGTGCTATACACATTCACTGCTTACACACAGCAGAGTTTGAAACAGTTGAAGAGGTTTTTGTAGAAGCAGTTTTTGTACCTCAAGTTGTTCAGACATTCAGCAAGATTTTGCACACTGAATTAAAAAAACATACAATTTTAAATAATATTGATGAGTTCTAGCTATTTTTTAAATAAATAAATAAATAACAAACAGGGATTTTCTTATTGTGACTTTTATTATTCAATGTATGAATATCTCCCCCAAAAATGATTTTGAGTAACAGGATGTACAAACTCTTAGCTCTTGAAGCAGACTTTGTCCTCCTTACTGTGGTTCACATAACATTTCATTGTAAACATGCAACTTGCTTCAAAAGCACACAATTGCAAGTGGACATTTCAACGTGTACCGACACAAAAAAAGGTTGCAGCCAGCACCCAGTTAAAGCAGACCAAGAACCCCTTTAAGCCAGGGTATTAATATTTCCATCGTATAGATGGCAATTTGACCAGTTAACACCAAACTCATTTGAATGATTAAAATCTACATTCCTATGCAGATTTCAGCTTAATTCACCTCACTGTGTTGGAATCAGAAGTATGTCAGAAAGCCAAGTGCAAGAACTGAATTCCAAAAAACAAAAAGGTTATATCAAAGGCAGAATCCTATCGGAGGTCAAACAACCCAGTGTTTTAGACAGTCTGGACAGTGGCTCATATGTCCATCACAAACTGGTCGTCATCAGCTGCAGAAAACAAAGAAAAAGAGGGTTATGACTCAGAATTTGCCAAAGGGTAACAGGTTCATTGAGGCCTCATTCTTTCAAAGAACATGAAACAAATGCACAGCCACGTGAGTCATTCCTGAAACTGGAGTGTTGTCAAAAGAGCAAATCAGGTGTATCTCTGTTTACCTTTCTCAGTGCTTACACTACTCATTCAACCTTGAAACTTTTTTCCCCCTCTCACCTGCAAGGTCTTTGCTACTCTCGTCCTGTTCTTCCAGTTTGCCCATGGGGTTCTGCTGCAGTGGCATGGTAACCCCAGGAATCTGAGGTAAACAAGAAGGAGGGGTGCGTGCCAGTGGAGAATTCCTGCAGTGCAGCAAGAACTTCCTGTCGTAGATAATTCTGCTTCCTGTTGGGAATTGTTTAATCTGTCTGAGTACAGATTCTAATAATCATGCAAACAGAATGCAATGCACCTGAGAGACTAAACCAGAGTGGACCTGGTTGGTGACAGCCAGCTTGCATTGCCATGTCAGATCAGTTTTTAATTCATGTTCAAAACAAATCCATACATTTACATTGCAGTGAATTGCATTATTACACCAGAAGATCTGCAACGTCATGATAAACATTACAGCCCTTGCACTGTAAAATGTATGAGGCAGGATGTTAATGGTAATAGCAAAACTTCCTCTTTAACTACAGAAGTGAAACTAGCTACAATGTGATATGTTCTCTTGCACATTTGTTTTTATAAAACATGTAAGCTGCACTATCTATATAGCTTTAGTTGCTTGGTTCACCAGAAATGCCTTCATAAATTCCAATAGCTTCCAAATCTGTTACGGGCCTCCTGCCAAGGATTAGCCCCAAATGATCAGTTCGCACAAACATGAGGACACACGTTAAACAATTTCTTCCATAAAACAATTCGTTCGTTACAAAACAGTTCGTTATTAGACGGATGCACTATAAAGCGTAGGTGTTAGTGGCTTTAGCGAAGCTTACCTCCAGGTGTCGTGGAGAAGAGAGTTCCTCCGGGAGTCTGCCCCAAAGATTCAGGCAACTGTGTCCAGCTTTCTGGGGGCACAACACGACTTGGAATAGGACAGCTTGAGACGATGTTTCCGTTGGAGAACATTTTTGTGATAAGATGTGATCAAAAATTCAGAAGTACTTCGTTGATGTTATGAATATTTTTTTCCTTTCTTCAGTCAGCTCTACCACCAAAAATGCCCTATTATAACTGTCTTAAACTTTCATGGCACGTCGTTGCAGCTCCGTGTGGACGACGCCGTAGAACGCAGAGCCAACACCACGTGCTAGACATATACGAAAACAGGTCAAAGGGGCGGGGTTATGTCGGATGTTGCAATCGTGGTGAGTGAGATCAGTGTTTGTGTATCAGGCTTGTATCGGATATGTAAACATTTTTGTACTTCCACACCAGTTTCAAATAACCACCTGACGTTCGTAATCCTTATCTTGCCACCACGAATTAATCCACATGACTACACACACTTGCAATAACTGAATATTTTTGGTGTATCAAGTCAAATGTTGACAGCTTGGCAACTTTCCCCAGCGCGCCCTTGCACAGCTTAAGTGCGAAAGGGCTATTGATACGTGTACCAAACATACCATCTCATAAATGTCAAGTGTCCCTCAGCCAGCCTCTTCTATGCCTTTGTACAATAAGCCATTCATTTTTGCGTTTGTAAGGATGGGTGTTGAATCAGTTTGAATTAGCTTCCCTTGCTAAAACAATCGTTAAACTGGTCTTCCAAGTACTTCCAAGAAATTTCACATACCGAGTATTTCGCGCTTTTTTACTTTTACTTTGGTAAAAGTCCAAGTACCGACTTCCTTACTCGTCTTATTTTACATAGATACTTCTACTTAGCAAGTGCAGTTCCTGTAGGGAAACTGTAGGACAGCGTTACCAACCTCGGGCAGTTGACTTCCCGTTCACTCAAAGTAAAAGTTGAATGTACTCGGTGTCTGACTGAGGTTTCGTGTATCAGTCCTGACTATCACATCAAGTTACAGTCATCCACCCGTTACAGACACGTTACCAATAGCAAAGAGACTTCCAGTGCATCTTTTCCAGTCCATGGGTCTGTTACACTAAATTCTACAATAAACCACAATTGACATTGATGCGCACAAACACAAAAACACCATGCCCAAAAGCCAGAATAACAAGCTAGGGTTATAGCTAGAGGACATTGTGTGTGACTCCCCCCCCCCAATAAAACCAAGACAGCCATTTTTTACTGAATATCTTAATGAACATCTTTATTGAATATTAAGGTAAATATTTCACATTAATACAGGCTACATAAAGTAGAGCCACTATACGACATGAAATTTACTCTCATTTTTAACCCTTTTTTCAGTATGTAAACAATTATACATGTATTTACCTCTCTAAAGGTTTGATTTCTCTCTCTGTGAGTAATCATCTAGGTCATGGCTGGGTATAAATAGTGCACAGACCTACTGAGCTCCAGCCCCCACTACACGTGGGCTTCTTATGTCAAAATGGCTATACTATGCAGAGAATGTATCCTGTTAAACAGGCAGTTTGTTCATAGACAAAAGTAAATGCTTTAAAGCCCACGCCAGAGATTTTTTTTTTCTTCTTTTCCTTTCCATCTTTCTGTCTGTCTCTTTTTTCAGTCAGGCACATTAAAAGGTGTCTAAGTCAATTTTAAAGTATAATTTTGTAATTTGGGGATACGCTTAGGTTAAAGTCCGTCACTGTAAATCTTTTTTTTTCTCTAATTTCATTCTTCTTTTTCCTACTTTCCGCTCACTGGTCCTACTATTTTCCAGCTAGGTTTGTGTTTAGTTGACATGATTCAGGTGTACACTTCCAACATGAGGAGCCCAGGTCCCAGTCCAGACCTGCAAAGACAAGACCACATCAGGAACAGCAACCCACAGTCCTGCTAAATCACAAAAAAAGGGTAATGGCCGATGTCCATATAGCGCTTTTTTCTAGCGCAAAAACGCTGGGAATCTTTTGATACGGCGCTTGTCCAATGCTATCTTAAAAAGATATTCTGCTAGTTTTTATGACTACTAGTTTGACAGCATAATGACTGGGGTAGTTAGCTTGCTAATATCTTGAACGTAGATAGTGTGCTGACAGACACATTCCAAATTACAGGACGCATATCCTTATGTTAAAACAACAAGGTTTTTTGGGTTGTGTAGATACAACTTCTAACTCTGTAAAACCAATTGAGGGGAAAACAATAGATTAGCAGTAGTTGATTGTGATGTTGCAGCGCCTTTATGAAAAGTTAACATATTTTCAACCTGGAGGCGCTGGGTGCTGCGCTTTTTCTAGCCGGCCGCAAGAAACAACAGAAAAAAGCCGGCTGCGCTCAGGAAAAAAAGCTATATGGACGTTGCCCCTGGATGGTACCAAATAAACTGGGCTAAAAAGACTGAAAGCAAACCAATAAGAGGTTAATATATATTGGTATTAAAACCAAGGTGGTTTCTGACGGCCATGTGACTGAGCACAAATATGCTTTTTGCCACATCTTAACAACTGCAAATTCCACAGTAGAGAATGGATTGCTTTATCAGACCAAGCTCTGTGGGTCCAGATCTTGTACCTGCTGAGGATCGGAGTTCTCGGCCGAGTTGGGCACCATTTTCAGAATGGGATTCCACGCAGGGTCAGCGGCATGCAGACCATTGTACATGGTGCCCCCTGGGGCCTCTGCCAGTGGGGGATGAGGGGGCATCATTGTGTTGCCATACACAGACATGGGCAGACCCTAAAGAAACACCAACACAAGAGCAATCAATCAAAAATCAATGATAAACAGGAACATTTGTTCTAACTGTAATATTGTTAAAATGTGTTTTCAGTGCTGTTGGCTGAAAGTGTCGTCAAACTTATAACCATTAAAATCTACCAAATTCTTGCTATTAGCTAGAGAACAGCGGTGAGACCTTAGGGAAATCCATGTAGCTGGTGGGCACAGGCTGGTGGAACGTGTTGGATGGGGCCACAATGCCTGTGTCGTCACGCTCCATGGCCTGGTGCTGGGAGAAGGCTGACTGGTCGGCCAGCTGCTGGGGCATCATGTGCCCTCCCATCAGTGGCTGCGACCACCCAGTCATGGGCTCTGTCAAAGACAACACACCAGGGAGATGAGTATGAACCACTAACTCAATCTAGTAGATTACCAAGGACTCTGGTTGAAGTGACAGTCTGACAAAGGTGTGGCAAAGAGGAAAGTGGCTTGTCTGTGAACTAAAGCAATGGTGTGGTGGAGGGGAGCACTGGACAGACTCAGACAATGTCTGCCCTTAGAATCTGGCACCTGTGATTGAAATACCAAATAGATTTTGCATTCGATTTTGCAAAGTATACAAACTTTGCACTGAATCTACCAACTTGACAACAACATGGCAAAGTCAGAGAGAGTTCTTAAAGTGCCTTTAAGCAACTATTTTGGCTTAAATTACCTTAATGTAACAGGTTAAGAGTCATTGTGGTGGTTCTGTAACACTTTAGCTACGTTTGCATTAAGCTGCAATCAAATAAATTTGTGATGCAGAACAGAAACAGAAACAATCTCCGTCCAAACACTGGTCTTGATTCTGTCTCTGTGGAAGGTCTGTACACACCCATTCGCACTGGTAAAATAGTATTTTACCTCCACATATTTCAATACAATGTCATTGGCAGAACATCAGTGTAACAAAGTCATATCCATCCCTACTACAAACTAGACTGGGAAAAACCATCCTAGTTTGCAAGCAATTTGATTTTGCTCTGCACCTCAGTATGGCCACCTGGTCTATTTGCACTTTTTTTGTCTTTTGCCTGAGATAGTGAACCAATTAAAAAAAACAGGCTTTTACCCCTGACGCGATGGAGGTGGGCTTAACACGCAAAACTAAAATCAAGAGAAAAAAAACAGAGGCATATTGATCTACATTCGTTTTTCCCACCGCAGAGAAGTGGGAGATGACTGCTAAGCATCCAGGCCAAGCTAAATCTCAAACTGAGGTCATGAAAACCATGCTTACGCCAAACTGTATTAAAGCCAAATAATGAAGCAATACTCAGGAGGATACATGTCTATCACTCCCCCCCCCCTTTTTTGTAAACTCACCAGCGGCGCTTCCCACACCAAAGGACCAGATGCCTCCCTGCCCTACATTGGGCGTGTAGCTGGCAGGCAGGATCGTATGGTTGACTGAGCCGGTCTGCCGTATGCGGGCCAGGCGTTCAGTGCCAATGGGCGGGGGAACTTTACGGTCCTGCTGGCAGGTACTGCTGTTAGCCTTGGTCGGGATCTGCGGCATCACAGCGGCTGTGCAGAGAGGAGATGAGGTGCCCGAGGACACGGAGGGCACTGGGGACTCACCTAATGGGAGACAGAGAAGAGGCAGCACATGGTTATTCACTGTGATTTAAAGCAGCCCTAGCAGGCACTTTGGGAGGCACATTTCTGGCCTACTGTTCCATTAGGGAGGTTAATAATGGATGGATGGATGGACGGATGGATGCCCTTGCCTCTGATTCTCTTGCAGGAGGACGAGGCGCCCCAGGGGAGAGGGGAGAAGTGCTGGCGGCTGAAGGAAGGGGTGCCAACTGGGGCGGAGCCCTGAAGGAACACAGGGCTGCCCGTGATGCTTGTAGTGAAGCTGGTAAGCGCCGTGGAGGAGGACATGACCGAGGGGCCCGTGGGATCCACTGGGTGCATTCCTGAGGCGACACACAAGGCAGATCACACCTTCAGTGTGCTGTCTAATACTCCAACATGAGGAGTATTAGTAACACGTATTTAAATATGTAACTGTACTCTCAATAATGAATACATAATTGAGACCTATTATAAAATATTCTGGGTTCATCAAAAATGCTGATGTCATACATGATTATATAGGATGAATACTGATACTGCCAACTGGCCATTAGCGAATGTGTGAAATGACAGATGTAAACTATGCTACACTACTGACATGGGCATAAATATGTGTGAAATAATCTCATTTCCAGGAATGTGGTACAGTAGTTCCAATAGATTTTTCACTAACTGATTATATGGGGTGGGGGTTTGTAACGCTTCTCACCAATGGGGCTGGGTGCTGCCATCTTCTGGGGGGGACAGCGGTAGCCTGGTGCCTTGGAGCCGTCAGCTGGGTTCAAGACGCCGTCCAGCTGTCCGGCGTCATCCACATAGGCAGGCGGGGCGCTGTAGGGCTGCTCCGGAGGGGTCCGGTTGGGCAGCTGGCAGCCACCCCACACATGGTTTTGTCCCACCTGGTTGCTCTCAAAGATGCTCCCGAAGTGATTAAACAGGTTGTTGGGACCGAAATTGGGGGGCATCTGGGCTTTGCCTCCTTGAGGGTGCATGTGGGAGCCGTTCATCAAGCCCACGGCGGAGGAGGTGGGCAGAGAAGGGGGCGCCATGCCAATCGGGGACTGGTTTGGCTGCAGGGGTTGTGGTTTGTGGAGCTCCTGCGGGGGGCCGGGGGGTACAAACACAGCCTGCTGCTCCTGCATGGGCACACCCGTGCCGATGGGGAAAACGGAGGCAGCATTGGCCATGCGTGGCGTCACGCTGGGGGCAGATGTGGCGTACTGAGATATGGTGCCAGCAATGTTGGTGTGGACACCGTTATTACTGGCGCTGGTGGGCACGGGTCGAGAGACTGGTAGCGGGGCACAAGTCTGTGAGACTGCAGCAATGCCAGGCTCAGCAGAAGAGAACGAGGAGGGCACCTGAGGCCGGACGTCTCCCTGGGTGTGCAGCGAGGGCTGGGGTGTGGGGGAGGACTGCAGCGGTGCGGCGGAGATGGGGCCCTCGGACAGGGCAGAGGCGGCGACTACCAGGGGCTCGGCCAGGGGCTTTTCTTTCCCGTTGATGCTGGAGAAAGTGGGCTCCCGCTTGCTGACCGTCTGCGTCGGCTGCTGCTGCTGCGCCTGGGAGGTGAAGGAAGCTGGGGGGAGCGGTGGGGTCCTGCGCACGGTCGGGGGAAAGGTCACAGGCGTGGTGGGCGTCTGGGCAGCTGGGACACTGCTAGCAGCCGGTGCTGGGGCTGCGGCTGCTGCTGCAGGCTGTTGGGCACTTCCGGTCTTGGGCTCGGTGGGGAAGAGCTGCTTCCTGGCAGAGGAGGGCGTATGGGTGGCAGGGGCCACAGAGGTGGGCACGGCGGTTGCGGAGTTGGGTGGGGTGTTGGGGGTGGCGACGTTGGCACCGGCGGAGGGAGACGCATGCTCAAGGTGGGTGCTGCCAGCTGGCGAGGGCCGAGGAGCAGCCGTGCCGCCACCATTGGTGCCGTTGTGTTTGGGCGAGCCGTTGGCGCTCCCTGGGCTCACGGGCCGCACAGGGAACGGGCCCCAGGTGTTGGGCGAGGGCGTGAAGGTGCCGCCAAACTGCGCCATGGGGAGCCGAGGGTGGCGTATCTGCTGCATGGCCAGCAGAGCCAGCTGTGGGTGCGTGTAGGCCAGGGGCAGCGAGACGAAGGGAGGTCGCACGCCCGACGCAGACATGTTCTTCCCCAGCTTGCCGCCTTGCTGGGCAGCGATGGCCGCTGCAGAGGGAGGCACGGCTGGAGGGAGCCCCCTGGAGCTGGCCACGGTGGTGCTGGAGGCCGTGGAGGTGGTGTGCGTGGAGCCCATCCGGGTGCTCGTGCCTGGTTGACGGATGTGGTTGCGTGGGATGAGGTCTTCCAGCTCCTTGGCTGGGTCCTGGATCAAGGCGTTGATCAGCTGCACAGCATGTCTAGTGGACTCTGTGCCTCCCCTGGGTAACAGAAATAACAAATTAGTAAAAAAAAAATAACATACTATAAATGGCCAGTTCCTTTTTGTCACATCAAAAACACATATAAAGTACCAAATATTTAGATTGCATAAGTAGTAGGCACAGTCTGACTTTGGTCTTTGGACTTTTGATGTAGATGGGCATTAAGCCTTGACAACTACCTCAGGCTGTCTTGAGGAGAAAAGAATTTTTGTCTGTATGTGTATGTGTGCTTCCTGCATGTTTTTTAAGGCTACTGAAGCAATGGAACAGCTAGCTATCTAATTACAAGAAATTTGAAGATTTGTTAGATTTAGCCACATGAAAATTGTGCAAAATATTTAATTGAATAATAGTATGCTTATTCATTCAAAATGGCTTAATTACCAATAATTAGAAAAATAACCAAATACAAAAATAATTATTCTAATTCATAAATTACAGCAACGCAAGTCAAAACAAAGGCTGAAAAAGGTAATAAACAGATAAGTTAGTAGAGAGAAGTTTTATTTTTTTACCTGATGGTAATCATTCTCTCCCCGTTCTTGTCCTTCTGTTTGTCCACGTCGATATGTGCGCCGGTCACGTCCTGGATGGCCGTGATGTTGCAGCCCCCTCTGCCCATGATGCGAGAGACCACGGAGGCCGGGACCGACAGCTTCTTCGATCTGGAGACAGAGCAACTGTCAGGACAGGTCGTCAATTACTGAGTCTCAAGGCAATCACATCAAATCACGGCACATCATCATATACATCATATCACAGCCATTAAAAGAATTTGTGCTGTCAGGATAAAAGAAAAACAGAAATCCATATTTTATGTATCCAACAATAGACCCCATTTACACTAAAACTAGATGATAACCATCTTTGTATTTATACTACAAGTACAGTGCATCACTATGGAATGTTGTTTGTTATAAGCTTACCTGCGGACAACTTCTTTCCAGCCGTCCTCTCGCTTCTGACCCCTTTTGGGGCTGGTGAGGTTCATTTTGTTGTTTGGTGAGGTGACAGGCAGTGAATTGGTCTTCACAGATGAGAACGAGGAACCGTGAGACTCAACATCATGGACCCTAGTGAAACAGAGAGAGTATTGTGTTTTTACTGCACCGGCATGGCATTATGGCCAACACCATGTTCTCATTCATGGGCTTGTCAGAACATCTTCAATCAAATTTATAATTCAAAGGGGCAATTTTTTGAGCACTGTGCAATCACAACTGGTTTTGGGTGTTCTGATTGGATGGTTATGACAGTGTCTACTGATGACTAAGATGACATGATAAAGTTCTCCAGAAAACAATTGTTGACCAGTATTAATGGAAGCAGGCCAGAACCTCAACATTCAGGAACACTGGCCAGCAGTATTGCTCAAACAGATGCCTTGTGCGTGATTAGCTTAAGGCAGACTGATCATTTTTTTTGCCTCTGGATAGCTGTGACACCTCTACATGAAGTAAAACTAAGGCAACAAGCCTCACTTCTGCTTAGATGGGGTGACCTTCTCTTCTCTGGAGGTCGGCTGTGTTGGACCCTGATACTTCTCGGGTGGAGGCTGCATCTTGGTAGGACCTGAGGGAGCGGACGAGGAGGAAGATGAGGAGGAGGAGGAGGAAGAGAAGGATGAGGGGACGTCGCTGAGTTCCTGACTCTTACTCCCGCTGCCACTGCTGCTCTCGCTGTTGCAGTCGCCGCTGTCCAGGTTGTCCGAGTCACTGTTGCCACCCGGTTGCCCGCCGCCCCGAGGCTCGCCGCTGATCTTGTTTTTGTCGGCTTTCTGCTGCGCGAAAGACACCTGTGCGTCCTGTAGGATAATGGGCTCACTGACGCCGCTGGGGGTCTCCTTCAGCTTCTTCTTGTTCTTGCGGCCGGTGCTGGGCACGGTGGTCAGACTGACGCGCTTCTTGCCGAAGGCGGAGGTGAAAGTGGGCGAGGTGGCAGAGATGCCAATGGTGGTGGTGGTGGTGGCACTGGGTGGCTCAATGGGGACCTCAACCTCTGTGGGAAGACAGGATGCAAAATGGCTTCAATATGCAATTATGTTTTTGAGTTGATACATGCATCTGGTTATGGATAGACCATCTCCAGTTGGCAGATAAAACTATTTTATGAGTTAGATCTCGTGATTAGCATTGCATGCTAATGTACTATAGGTGTTGCTTGATTTTGGAAGGCCTCCCATTGATAGAAGGAAAAAAGATACAGACCCTCTGCAGAATCTTTCTCCTGTTCCTGCACATCTGAGGTCTCCTTCACTTTGGCCTCCTCCTCTTCCAGCTTCCTCTTCTGCTCCTCCTTCTTCTTCTTGCGTTTCTCCTTGCGCTTCTCACGCTTTGCAGCGAGGGCTTGCTTCTTGCTCTCCTCACGGGACTAAACATAACAAAAGACAGAACCATTAGCTGCCACCAGGAATTTTCAATCCAGTCACTCAGTCATAATCTAATAATATAATAATAATATGAAATTATATATATATTTGTTGTTATTATTATTATTATTATTATTATTATTATTATTATATGCGTACAAACCTTCTCCAAGTCCAGCTCTTTGAGGAGGATGCAAGCGTTCTTGTTGGCCTCTGCTGCCTGCTGGTCCTTTGCTTTGACAATGGTCTCCATGCACTGATGGCATTTCTTCAGCAGCTCCTGTGACATGGGGGGCAGTCAGGTTTATAGGCAATACCAGCAGCCACAAACACATAGGGGCCCAGGAGCCCAGTTTAGAATATATGCAATTAATATACAGCTAGACATACAGCAGGAAGCTATAGGAGGTGAATGTACTGACAAAGATAACAATCATGTCCACATACCTTATCCGCAATGGTAGCGATGTATCTCATGCACTCTATGTCAGACGGGAACTGATTAACCTCCTTCACCAAGTATTGCACAACTTTCACATGACCCTGAAAACAAGATTGACAGGTTAGGGCTACCAGTGAAGTGGAAACTTTCAGCTTGTACAACCTGGCTGGTTGGTTGGCTGACTGGCTAACTGGATGGGACTTTTTTTTTCCACTGTGCAAAAGTCCATGATGTAAGCAGTGTTTCAGACTTTTGCTCAATGAAACAGCCTCACTGCCCCCTGCCCCCAAAATGTAGAGCTTTAAGCCAGACAGTCATCTCAAATGAGTCAGTTGTGATTGTCAATGCACAGGTGAATGCCTGCCATACGAGTCTCACCTTACGGAAGGCGGCCATGAGGGGAGTGATCTTGCGGTTGTCTGCAGCGTCAACATCAGCACCTGCCTGCTCTAGCAGCTGGACCACATCAAAATGGCCGCCGTTCGCAGACAGCCACAGAGGCGTGTTCCCCTTCTTATTACGGACATCAATGTGGGCCCCTCTGCAAGGAAGGAGGCAGGGTGGGAGAGGGATTAAAGATGTGATCTTAAAAAGACCAGACAATAAACCTGGTTTACATGTTAGTACTACACTACAATGTTCTGGCTATACTTAAAATTGGAGGACATGAACCTACCTGATGATGAGAAGCTCACAAAATTTGTAGTGGCCCTTGTCAGCCGCGATAGTGAGAGCCGTGTCCCTGGAAGAGGGAACGGGAGGAGCATTCACGTCTGCGCCCTTGTCCAGGAGCACCCGACCCACCTCCGCATAGCCACCTGATGCCGCCTCCATGAGTGGAGTCAAACCCGTCTATCAGAGGAAGCAAAAGACTAAGATGAAGGACACCAACACAACACCCACAGACCAATTTTATTTTTAAGAGAGAGCTCAGCAAGTTGTGCTTGGATTAACAAATGAGATGTTCAAGACTAATACAAGGTATGTCCTCAGGATGATATTTATGTGACATGTAAACAGTTTTTGAGAGACTTAGGAGAGCAAAGTCATGAGATTCGAGAGAGTAGAAGAGCATTGCCACATTGCTATTTGCCATATATTGCCAAATTGCATTTTTGGATAACTGAACTTAATTTTGTCCTGATGTCGCAATCTGAACAGTGAGAATTAAGACATTTTCCCAAAATCATGTAGGCTTAGAAAATGCTGCTTCACAGCTGCTTTTACAGATATGGTTTGTGTTACCGCAGACCCGGTGGGGAGAGAGACAGGGCACTAAGGTCAAAACAGAATGAGGCTGACCTTGGCGCGGTGTTCTACGTTGGCCCTGCGGTCCAGCAGCAGGCTGACCACCTCTGCGCGGCCTTGGAAGCAGGCCAGCGTCAGCGCTGTATTGCGGTTGGTCTCGATCTGAGCGTTGATGTCTGAGCCCATGTCCAGCAGCAGTTTCACCGCCGGCACGTGCCCATTCATGGCCGCCAGCATCAGAGGAGAGATGCCCAGCTTACTGCCCGTCCTGAAAGAGACACAAAGAACTTTAATGTTTAACTGTTCAAAATCCAGGGTTTGCTCAATCAGCAAACTAAGCAGCACATATTGAAAGCTATTCATCCGTCTCGTTTTTTTCAGTCAGTTACTGTTGCCTTCAAGAACGTCCTATCGAGGGGCCACTTTTCACGTCAGAGAACACAAATTGAGAGATGGGCATCTGATGCATTCTGACAGTCGGGTTAGTAGCTGGATACTGGGGGGCGTACGGTCAGTGTACGTCGAACAGAAGTGTTGTGGTACCTGGAGTTGATTTCGGCTCCAGCGTTCAGGAGGATCTTGATGATGTTGACGTAGCCTCCCGAGGCGGCGAGGCTGAGGGGCGTGTAGTCGGAGACGTTGCGGTGCTCCTTGTTGGCCCCACGAAGCAGCAGCAGCTCAACCACCTGCCACAAGATAGGCTAGGAGTGAGCCAACATACTTCACAAGCTGAAGTGTAACCCAGCTTTTACACACACTGCAGTTACAGTGACGGATAGAAGAATATGTACTATGGTATGGCCTACTATTTGTGTGTGTTTATGTGTGTGTTTAGCCTACTATTTGTGTGTGTTTAGGGTGCTAGTTATGGCAGTGAATTATTACAGAGCTATTGCATCATAATGAATATTGTGAGATCACCTACAATATGACATAGCGTGTGTGTGTGTGTATGTGTGTGACTGTGTGTGCTGGGGCAAGAGAGCATACCTCC
The DNA here is from genome assembly GCA_027481765.1 of Tenualosa thibaudeaui. NCBI lineage: Eukaryota > Metazoa > Chordata > Actinopteri > Clupeiformes > Clupeidae > Tenualosa > Tenualosa thibaudeaui. The sequence goes on from JAIFZK010000009.1 coordinate 13,656,196, forward strand.
TGTCGCCCCCCGGAGCACGCGAGGGAGAGAGGTGTGTCTTTGGTTCTTTCAGACTGGGCTTCGATGTCCCCTCCTTTATCCAGCAGGATCTCCACAACACCAACATGTCCGGCTGTCGCAGCCAGGATCAAAGGAGTGAAACCTGGAAGAGGAGAGAGGGCATTAGCATTGTAACTACCTCACAGTCTCTCTCACACACACACACACACACACACACACACACACACACACACACATACACACTCAAACAGATAAAACAGATTAACTCACACAGAAACGTAGACAGACACACACAGATAATGACAGATCCAAATGCAAATGCGCGCGCCCGCCCGCACACCCACGCCCGCACGCACACACAGAAAGACAGATTCAAACACACACACATGCACACAGCTTGAAAGAGTTGTCTGCTTACCCTTCTTATCCCGGTGCTCAATATTGGCCCCATGTGTGATGAGTACGGACACAAGTTCCTCATGGCCCCCTGCACATGCCAGCGTCAGTGCCGTGTCATGATTGCTCTCCGTCTGGTCCACACAAACACACATGGATTTAAGTTGAACCCCAGTGTCCTTGTTAACTACCAATGCATTGCGTCAGCAATGGTGCAACGTAGTGCACAAACTCCAAGCTATTCCAATCATTGAATATTTAATTTTTGAAGATTCATGATATTTCTTTATTGGTCACTTTTCTATAATACAGTATATTGCTGATAAAAATGAAGTGTTTGAGCTCATTAGTCTCTGGAAGTATACAGACAAACAGAAAGAGAAAGGAATACATCCTTTTGCCCTGTGGTGAAATTTTTCAAACCAATCAACTGAGGGGTCTTACATAGGCATCGATGTCCACAGAGGGGTAGAGGGGCATGACGGAGGGCGATGTGGCGCTGATGAGTGCCTGTGCTGGGAGCTGAGGCGTGGGCGAGGTTGTAGGGTCGATCACAGGCACTCTGCTACCCACTGCTGCACAGAGGCAAACGGGTTAGGAGCAGCCATCAACCAACCACATAGGAGCAAGTTCATACTAATACCAACAGGTCATTTAAGTGGTATGTCATAATGAAGATTTCCTATAAATCTAACACGGTTGAAATTTACTATATCTCACAGTTAAATACTTATTTATAATATTTATTTATAATATGGTTATTTAACATAACACTTAAGTGAAACACATAAAGATATTTTCTGTTAGAAGTTAATAAGTATAAGTGCAACTGCTTTGTCATCAAAGGCTCATCATTAAATAGCCTTGCATTCTGATATTCCTCCATGTTGACAGCAGGTGTCAAGCTGATGCACATGTGTAAGGATTAAGGGGGGTGGGCCCACCTGCCATGATGTCGTCCAGCGTGTCAGTGAGTGTCTGCGCAGGTGAGGCCACCATGAGGCCGTCGGGCACCTGGCTGAGGAGGGCAGGTTCCAGCTGCTGGCCCAGCATGGCCCTCTGCAGCTCAGGGCTCCCGCCGTCGATGCCACAGGGGTACTCCACGCCCCCGCCGCCACCGAAGTCGGTTGACTGCTGCGTAGCCAGCGGCTGGATGGGCACAAAGCTGGACGCTGGCAGCGGGGGGGCCTGCTGCTCCTGCAGATCTGCAGCGGGCGGCCGCTGCTGCAGTAGTTGCTGCTGTGCAGGCGATAGAGGAGGAGGAGGGGGAGGAGGAGGAGGTGGTGGCTGGGAGGCCTCCCTGTATAAGATGGTGTCCACCTGTGGGAGCTTGGGGTATTCAACGTCGTCCCCGACCTCCACCATGGCGTCCACCTCCCCCTCCTCCAGCACCTCCACCTCATCCTCATCGATGGGTGGGATGAGGTTGCGATATTCGTGCCCTTCTCCATCGACATCTACAGCAGTGGTGGTAACAGTGGCATCGTCTGTGCCCGGCTGGGGGGGCTGGCCGGGCAGGGGGGCGCCGGGCTCCTCCACCCCTGCCGCCGGGCCAGTGCCGGCCTCGGCCTTGGGACCCTTGGCCTCCATGTACTCTTTGGTGAACTGCTGCTGGGTCTTGAGCTGCAGCTGCCGCTCTACCTTCTGCAGCTCCTTGAGGATCTTCTTCTTCTTCTGCAGCTGCTCCTCGCGGCTCTTCTTCAGCTCCTCGATCTTGTCCTTGGTGAGCGGCTCGCCCTGGATCAGCTCCAGCGACTCCATCTGGGCGCGCTCGATGGCACTGATGCGCTGTCCCAGCTCGTTCAGCTTGCCCTCCGTCTCCTCCACGATGCACTCCAGCGGCTGCTGGTACGGGTGGAAGGGCTGCAGAAGGTCAACGTCCAGCCCGCCCGACGCCCCCTGCAACTGGGCTAGCCGCTGCTTGGACATGCCTATGCAAAACAGAGAGAGAGGAAAGTCAATAGACTGAACGGACAAAATTAGATGTCAAAATCAACAAGTTACAAATAGCATGAGTTCCATTGCAACAAATAACATTTCAGGTCAGAAACTGAACTTGCAGTTCTTGCAGAAGTTGAGGCAAAATATATTTGTAGCACAAGTAAACTGGCTACAACACAACATTTAAAACACAGCATCTCATGCACTCTCTACCTACCTTTGCTTGAGATTGGGGAGGAGCTGGATGGCACTCTGTCAGGTTCCTGTGGAGGGACCACCATGGCCAGGGCTTGGAATGGGACTCGAGGAGCCTGGGGGAACAGACCGGAGGGAGCTCAAGTCATAAGTATGGCCGCACTGGTAACAATACTGCATGCCATCATAGGGGTTGTATATATTGTGACATTCTATGACTTTCTAAAGTATTACATTTAATATTTCTTCATTTTTTAGTGTCTTTAATTTTCCTATGACCCATTCAGTTAATGTTAGCTGCCGGTTCGCTATTCAGTCTATGCTGTTTGAAATTTTCTGGGTCTTTTTCCTACAGAAAGCACTCAGTGACCTCGAACAACAAGGCTCTAGATTGATTCACACCAGATTTCTCCTTTAAGTGCCTGGCTGCAAAAAAGGTCACAGCTAACCTTTACATAACGCAATTGGAAATATTTACCTGGCAACCACATCTCTGGTTCCATTACCAAGACTAGTCACTAGGTGTCACTATTCCTGACAGCAGCTCTAAAACTTTCACTACCTTAAGCCACTTCTACTGCCATCAGTCATGGATCTGTATCTTCTACAAACCAAAGGTGTCAAAATAATTTTTATCATAGGCCACATGAGCATTATGCTTTTCCTCAGAGGGCCACCATACATGCGTGACCATAAACTGTTGGGTTAAAAAAAACTACACGCTTTCTTGTGTTTCTGACCATCACCAGCACAGTCCTAGTGTGTGGTCCTTTTGGGCCGCTTGAAATGATTAGAAGGGCATGTTTGACATCCCTGCTGTAAACAGAGTGCTAACGCAGGGCAGCTTCTAGAAGGCGTTGATGCTACTTCCACTGTTAACTTGATCATTAAACCGAGATTGCGAAGGAAGTTAGCAATGGTGCTTTCTAGAAACTCACCCTAGAGTGGCGTGTTCTACAGACACATGGTCCTTACCTGGGACGTGTCATGGGAGGGAGGTGTGAGCTGGGACATCTCTGTGGCAGGGACGTTATTTGGGTAGTCCAAGAGGTAAGACACCACATTTGTGTGGCCACCTTTCGCAGACTCAATCAACATGGTAGAGCCATCCTGTTTATGAACAAAATCAACATTAAATTCACCCTTGTAAAACTTCTCTACAGACAAAAAATGCTTATCTGAATCTTGAAAGTGAAATGATTTTGCAACTGCAAAGTGGGGAGGAACAAATACATATTAATGTTTCCTTCATAAAATCGCTACTACATTGTCTTTCAAGTGAAACAAATCATCTCTGGGTCAAAACATCTCTGGGCTATGCTTTTGTACTTTTTGCACAGAAGTACTACTACTTTTTGCACAAAAGTACTACTACATATTAATCAATAGTTAACTAGTTTTACTATATTACACCAATCATGTCACAATTTCCACATTTCTATTCACTAGCTGTCATATGTGGTAACTCATGGAGATACACGGGGGAGCTGTAAGTAGGAGTGGTAGGCACCTTCAGTCTGTGCGTGGGGTCGGCTCCATGAGCCAGCAGAAGCTCTACTACAGCCAGATGGCCTCCGGCGCAGGCCAGGGACACTACTGTGTGATCGTTATTGGCTGTGGTTCTGTTGACATCAGCACCTGCAGTCACACACACACATGCATGCACAGACAGAGGCCATGAGTAACCAGGACACACGCAGACATCTGCGCCCTCCTGTGCGACGCACAGAACAGAGAATAACAGCTCTGCTGAGGCAAGTGCTTCAGTAGGTTAGCAGGCCACAGACACACACCTTTGCTGATCAGGAACTGGACGGTGCACAAGTGGCCCGCTCTGGCTGCCTTCATTAATGGAGTTCTGCCGCCCTCTGACTCGTGCTCCTGTGGGAAGATGAACACAACAGCACTTAGGAAAAAGCAGGAAATGGCACGTTTAGCAACAGACCTGAAGCACTAAATGATCCTTTTAGATAGCTTTTGGGGCAGGCATTAATGTCTATAGCTGATATTAGTGTTTCTGTGGATAGCTGGACACACATTTCACAGCTGATCATAACATTCTATCTGTCTTAGAAACAGTGAGCGGACAGTCATGACATAATGTAAAATAGTCAAACAGCTGTGTGTGTAAAAAACTCACCAGGTCGGCACCTGTCTGCAGCAGGACATCAGCGACATCTGTGTGTCCGTTCTCACATGCATACGTGAGGGCCATGTCACCTGTTGCTGTAGTGGCGTGCACATTGGCTCCTGCACAGGTAAGAAAGGGGGGGAGGAAAAAAGAAAATGCCTTAGAATATGCCTGGGCACCAGGGGTGACTGAACTGCAGAGTGCCTAGTCATGTGAATGATTTGTATATTTTTTATCTACCAGAGAAGACAATGCCTGTAAATAGGGGAGAGTGGCCCTAAACAATTGATAATTGACAAAAATGTAAGTCGCTTTGGACAAAAGTAAATCCATGTCAATAAATGTAAAAGTAAACAGTGCTTTGCACTGTCTAAAAGAGCAGAGTGGCTCAGATGTACTACCACATGCCTATTCAACAACCAACAGGACTTATAACCTAATGCATCCAAGCCAAGACTTTGCGGGTCAGACTGAATGAGAGCTGAAAACGCTGCAGTACCTGCTGCCAGCAGGTATTTGACCAGCTCCAGGTGTCCCTCCTGTGCCGCCTCCATCAGCGGCGTGGAGCAGCCCAGCTCGATGTCGGCTCCCGCCTTGATGAGGAAGTCGGCCACCTCCAGGAAGCCTCCGCAGCAGGCCAGCGTCAGGGCTGTCTCCTGCGTCTCCTCCGTCTGGGCGTTGATGTTGGCTCCTGTAAGCCAGTCACCAGAGGAGAGAAGAGAGGGAATCCCTGCATTACTCCACAGTTTTCAGTCCCTATTCATTCATTTTAAAGTTTGGATAACAGTGGCAGCTACCATGAAGACATCAAGTTTTTCAGCTCAGAGCATCCAACCAGCCAGTGGTTTACTTTTCACTCACATCCTCAAACACTAAAGACAGACTTAAATGAACAAGTAGCGACTAGTGGATACTTTCACTGAGAAGGCAGACTACATGACATGATTGTCTACACACACACACATACAGACAGACAGACCCAGAGCCTATCTCTAGTAATCCAGTGGCTTTAGTGTTCATAACAATCCTCAGAGCAACTGAATAAATCACTTGACCCCGAGCAGAGGTCACACAGCCAGAGTGACTCCTCCTCACCCTGAGCCAGGAGCAGTGCCACCATCTCCTCATGGCCCTCGCGTGCTGCCTCCATGAGCGGCGTGTAGCCCTCGTCGTTCACCTCCTCCAGGTTGGCGCCGCGCTCGATCAGCAGGGCGGCAAGCTCCACGTGCCCACCACACGCCGCCAGTGTCAGAGGCGACTCGAATGAGTCGGCGGGCATGTTTACCTGGGCGCCGCTGTCCAACAGCAGACGCGCCACCTCCACATGCCCGTCCTGAGGAGAAGATCAGGAAAGGTGAGCAGAGAATACAAGCGAAGACATGAGAGGAGAGAAGAGGACACAAGAAAGGAAGAGAGGAGGGGATCAGAGGAAGAGCCAAGGGACAAGGTCCAGCACTGACAATTTTTTCAGACAACCACACACTTCCAGTTCTGCTTGTTCTGAGTGCTGAGGCTTGCCCCGGACTTGTAACAGTTACAGTTTAAATACTAAAATCACTCTTACGAGAGTCTTGCAGATGAAAAAAAAAATGTATTAAGTATTCATTTGCCAAATATGAAAGCTCGATATAGAGTAGACACAATATACAGCCTAAAATAGAGCTTATTGATTATTATCCAGGTAAAAGCCTGTCTGTAGGGGAAAGAGTGTTGGGTGTGTTTGCTCACCATACAAGCCTCCATGAGAGCTGTGTGCATTTCGTCTGTCTTGTGTTCCTGGTCCGCGCCGGCCTCCAGCAGGAAGTGCACCATCTCCAGGTGTCCTGTAGGGGAGGGGCACAACAGCAGGGCAAACAATGACTCAGGCGCCGCTCGGGTTACATGTCTACCACCACCACTGGTTTGCGTTTCATGATGCAAATGAAGGGGAGGGGGAGGTGGAAGACAAAGGGGCGGAACAGACCTTTGTAGCAGGCTAGCGTGAGGGCGCTCTCTTTGAACTCGTTGGAGTGTGTGTTGATGCCAGCGCCGTACTCCAGGAGCACACGGGCCACTTCCACGTGGCCGGCACTGGCCGCCTCCATCAGAGGAGTGTGTCCGTTCTCGTTGTGGTCCTCAATGTTAGCGCCTTCCTTCAGCAGCACCTTGACCACGTCCAGGAAGCCTCCCGCACACGCGTACGTCAGGGCTGTGTTGCCTGTGGCAGACATAAGGTTAGGGGACAACATTAAGGAATGCAGCAGATCCATTTCACCCCACGCATTCATAACAATGCTCAAGGCTGGCTTCACATCAATACAACACAATGCTCTGTTCCAGATGAGTAAAATGTATTGTAAAATTATTTCTTTTGTTTGAAATCAGTCCATATTTCTTTTAAGCCTCAACTGATCAAAGAAAAAATTGTCAAAAACCACCACTGCCTCCATTTAATTCTGGCACTTGTCAACCAAATACAGCAGGTTTTCCCAACGTTTTTCCAAAACAAAGAGCATCAAACATTAAGGTCCTATTCCCTCTGTAATTCTAATTGTAATGGATGAGGACTCTGTGACGGGAGTGTGTTCTCTACCTGTGGAGGATTGTGCGTTGACATCAGCTCCATGTACCAGTAGCAGTTTGACTATGTCCACATAACCACCACTGGCTGCTCCCATTAAGGGCGTAATGTCTCCTTTGATGCCTCTGTCTTCCACATTGGCATGCATGGCCAATAAGACCTACAGAAGAAACACCCAGAAAACAAAAACATAAATGTGCTATACCATAACACTGGATCATGTTTCCATTACTTTCATTATTTACCATATATATGTATGTGTGTGTGTGTGTGTGTGTGTGTGTGTGTATATATATACATATATATTTGTAGTGGTTAGATGTTAGTACTTTGACTTTCATATTGTTGCTGTAGGAGTTTTGGGAGCAAGTACTTAGACCTGCACTCCAAAGGCAGCAGCACATAAATTATTAAAACTATATATCAATTGATTTTTCATATACTCCGACAACTTCATTTGGGGTAAAAAAAAAACAAAAAAAAACAAAGCCAAAACACACCTGCATTAAAACGTGCACAGGCACTTCAGCACAGTACAGTTCAAGCTCAAATCTGTATACAGTATTCATAGTGTGTGTGTGTGTGTGTGTTGCCACTGCTGCTTATACAACTGTTCTTTGGGGTGGGGGTTGGGGTGCCTGGGGTAGCAGTGGAAAGGGCAGCCTCTGACAGATGTACCTGTGCGAGTTCGTAGTAGCCTGCCGAGCAGGCCAGACACAGCAGGCTCTCTCCCTCCTCCGTGTGCTCATTGACGCTTCGGCCCTCATCCAGCAGCTTGCGCACGGCATTGACGTCCCCGTCAGAGCACGCCTCGGCCAGGCTACGGCTAAAAATAACCAGACTGCTACAATTACGGCGACTGTGCAAGTGCAACTGCTGTGTGTGCTTCAGGACATGAGAGATGCAGCTCAGCAAATCAGACTCAACAAACGGGAATAATATCTAGCGCTATATTCTGAAATACATACACAAATTCTTTAACCTTACGCTAAAAGTCATAAAACAAGCAGTCAACACTGAATAAAATAGTGCACGCCTACCAAGACAATTTGTTCCATTCTGGTGTTTTATTTCACCTGACAATTAAACCCATGGCACTGTAACTTGAACTCTGCATGAACTGTTCGATTGTGCAGCGGCACCTCAGAATGCACCAACTAATGCACTAAAAGCAGGCTCCAATGCAACTGTATCCTTGCAGTGGAAAGTTGTGATTTATGGCCTTTTCATACTGCATTACAGTTCAACTTGAATGGGCATGTTCATGTACATATTGGCTGTGCAGCCCTTTGGTCGACGGCTGTTGTTTTTACACACGCTCTATAAATAAGTTGGCATTGAAATGGATGTATGTGCGGTGGGAAGAAGGAGAGGATGCCTACTTGTCTGCTTGGCTGGCGTTGAGCGTGTTCTCGGCCCTCATGCGTGTAAGCGCGGCAGCTGCTTCGTCCAGAGCGCAGCTCACTGACGAGGTCAACTGGCGCAGCACCTCGGGATCGGCGAAGGCTTTCCCATCGGCGTTGGACTGCTCAGCAAGGCCTGCATCATCCACACACATGATCAGCATCACAACAGTCACAGAACTACATACACAAACACACACACATTTTAGTGCTGCAAATGAAGGAATCCCCCCAATGAAGAGAATCCCCTATTCTTTCACAATCTTATGTAGCCTATGTAATGCACATGAGTGAGACACATTTCTAATATATGTTGTCTCATGTAATTTAATTTATTTTTAACATAGAGCTCCAACAGCACTAATAATGCAATGGTATGTCATCATGTTCAATCTGTTTAGGCAACCCTCACATGAAAAGAAGCATAATACCTTTAGCAGTGGTGTTGGCTCAACAGATTTAAGAATGCTGTGAGCCAGATTAAATATTAATGAAATCATCTGGGTTGATCTTGAAAAGTTTCAGGGGGAGTCATATTAAGGTTGAGTCTGCAAGTTCATGCACTAGACTGGACAAAAAAATTGCCAGGTGAAAGGTTTGTGTCTCACAGTTCAATATGCAAATATGTCTGTGCTATGCACGTATGCTTCAACGAGATTCCAAAACCACACATCCAACTGAGCTTAATATTCAATACACTGAGAAACTTTCACTTTTGTGGTGAGGAAGCACATATGCTACATAACCTTTGCATAGTAAATATTTAAAGTATAGAAAAAGGCTATCAAAAACCTGTAAGCTTCCTAGGAATGCTCAAAGCTCCTGATTTTAGGCCAACAGCAAACAGTAAGCAACCTCCACTCCACTTTGAATGTGACTTGATAATGAAGGAAATTAAATGCTGAGGGCTCACTGTATACAATAGCCATTGCCATGAAAAAAAACAGAGTGATCGATGGTAAATGGAGTATCTGAAAATGGTCTGAGGTTGAAAAGGCTTCCACATGATTTGGTGACCCATACAACACTCTCCTTTGAGCACAAAGAGGCATACAGTAGCACACTGAAACCAGACAAAGAAAAACCCAGAGACAGGCCTACAACACACAGTAACACGCGCATGTACAAAAGCCCCAATTATGCCACCCAGAAACCCTGTCAAACTCATAACACATGCTCTTACTAAGTCTGAACACACCTACACATACGCACAAACACACACACAGAGTGTACTAAAGGCCATTGCTGAGTCATGAAGGGAGCTGTTGCTGCTGCATGGAAATCCTTTGTTGCTGTTAATCTCCCCTATGGTTCTCCTGCGAGCGAACCAGCAGCAGCTCAGGGGACCAGGCCTGCTCATACCAGTTCACCAACGCAGCACAGAGCAGAGCACAGAGCGGCACCAGGCATGGCAACCAAGCTAATACTCGCTCCCCTGGCCTGCACTGCTCTCACACTGTCACACGAGGTGAAGTAAGGCGCTGAAACAGAACCAACATAGACATGCCTTATGGGACAGTGTGGATAAGACCTAACCCAAATACAGTGAAGCAAACTTCAGAGTGGTTTTACAGCAGGTTAGGCTATACTGGGCCACAATATACTCACAAACACACAATGTGTTTCAATACAACAAACCTCACTGGTATCTACATAGTACCTTGCCACCTATAATCCCTTCTGACTCTGACAGCTGTTTGTTTGTTTGTTTGTTTGTTTGCGTGTGTTGCTTTTACAGGGCTCACGTGGATGCAATGTGACCCCCCAAAAGATAGGCTACGCTCTCCATGTGAAATAGTAGATTATTCAAACCCGCATAGTAAAGCGTCAGTTACGACACAACAGGAAGCGTAGCATATAAAAATAAATGGCAACATGACACATCTCTGGGTGCAGCCTATGGTATGTTGAGCCTCACAGCTCGAATGTATGTGCGTGTACAAGTCAGTAACAACACATTCACAAGCTGAAAGTCAACTGAAATGAAACTTATTCCAAGGCAGAGAGAGGCACCAATGGCCTCCTATTAAGTCTTTCCATGACAATGCCTCTGACGTGCACTTTGCTGTTACTAAAACAACATTTTATTCTAACTCCTCACTGTGACCTTTTGTGCTCCACAGCAGAGTAATCTTCATAAACCACTGCTTCACATTCCGCTGTTATTGTCCAAATTCCTACAGTTCAGCCTTCAAAATCCTTGCTCTAGACACTAGTGGTTAACACAGAAAAAATGATGTTTAGTGTGAAACTGTAGACAGAACAAACCAGCTGGGAAAATGTCAAAAGCATTAACAATGGAAGTGTAGGACTTGAAACGGAACAGCTTGAGCCCTATTACCCACCAATGTAAATGGAAAGCTTTGTTTTTAGTTGGAATGGCAGATGCATCAGCTGCTTTCACATTGTTTCACTTTCTGCAAACTCTTAATTGGTATATGTTCGCTCCGCGGCAGTTTTTCTGTTTGGTTGTGACATACGTTACACGCTGGAAAGCAGCGTTATCAGTTATCACTTTCAGTCTTCCCCCTGTTCACAGATTGACCCAAGACTAGCCCAGAGACAGAGCGAACCAAATTCTAAGGCTGGCTCCCTGACGCAGAAGCGGAGCTAAATGAAATTGATTGGAAGCACTAGGCAGCATTAGCCTGGCTGGAAACAAAATCAACAAGTCTTTCACTAGCCATCTTGACCTGTGTCTTCAAAGTGACAGGTGACCCATATTAACCAACAACTCCAAGCAAGTGATGGGCGTGTGGAAAAGCCACCCCTCACCTGCGGCCTCCAGCAGGGCCTCCAGGCGGGCCTGTGTCTCGGGGTCCACCCTTCTCAGGTCCAGGTTGTCTGCAGCTCTGGATAGGAGCAGTTCTGAGGCCGTCTTTAGCACTGGGTTATCCAAGTCTTCCTGCTCGAGTAGAAATGATTCCACCTGTTTGTAAACAAAGAAAAAAATACAACTGTCAATGGAGTAGAGTAGGGTTAGGGTTAGGGTTAGGGTTAGGGTTAACCCTAAGGTCAAATCAGTGGCGTGTTTTGTCACAGGTCAAAGGAGAAATGGCCTCCTCATAAAAACTTTGTAATACAGAAAACAAAATGTATTCACAACTCCATATTTTATTCTACCATTTCTCTCACTCAAATCATCTTTCTTCTGAAGGCAATGGGACATCCATTATCCTGTGAACGATAGTCAAACACTGTCATCTAGGGAGGCAAAGTTTGCGAAGCCTCTTCCATAACCAGCTATAGCCAATCAGATTGAAGCACAGCTTGGTCAACTTATCACAGTCAATTAAAAACTGGAGAAAAAAAGGGCTAGCTTGAATTGGCCTCCAGGTCCATTTTCCATTGAAATGATCACAACCAAACTTGAACAAACATTATGGGAACTTTTGGAAAGTTAATGCAAGGATATTCAATGAAGAAAATAATGCTATTTTGTCTGCGTTTGCAAAAGAGCCTACTGTTGTATGCCTGAATGGGATGGGCCGTGTGTGTGTGTGTGACAGAGTGTGTGTGAGAGAGAGAGAGAGCTTGCTGCAACAGACAAGTCCCACAGTCTAGCAACCCCCGGATTATTTATTTCTTTTAATAATAATAAATTTTTCTGCCTCCTCGGAAATTTACCTCACGCACCGTCACTGGGCCAAATAAGGTTGACTGTTCACATTCCTTGATACATGCTTTCTAGAACATACAACTGTGATGCAACATTCAGGCTGAACCACTAACACATCAATAGAATAGACAGAACAGATATCATCTTTCCCAGCAATCCCTTATTTTAACTCAGCGTCGAAGAGGAAGCCAGCAGTAATGAAATTATGTACTCACTTCCTCCATAAAGGACTGTGTTCATAAACCTCATTCTCTCCTCCTTATTCTCTGGCACTGAAGAGCTTCCATTGGGTTCAGCGTGAGGCTCCATCCCCCCTAATCTCAATGACACAACCTGATCCTAACACTTTTCTTCCAAAGTCGGCCACGAAAAAAACAAAAAAACAGGGAGAAATATACCGAAAAGGGAGCGCCTTTTGAGAGAAGCTTTCTTTCTTTTTTTCGTTGAAATACAAGTAGTTTAGCATAGTTCAGCTTTTCTCAACTCATGATGGTCAGGTGAAGGGCAGCTAAACACAGCTGTCATTTCCACTAACACTCAATAACACACAGTATATAGTTCTGAGTGACAAGATCACAGACACAGACCAAGACAGTCCCATTACAACAGATGTTTAGCCAAAAGACCCAAGTTAGCATATTAGGAAACTATTATCAGTGCCAGCTGGGATTTTGCTGATGTCCACAAGGTTGCTACAGGCTTTTTAGGCAGCTAGCTTCCTAGCTTAGCTTTATATCAAAAGTCCTTACTGCTGCTTTAAGGTGCAGGCAGGTAATTAACACGAGGGCACCAGTCCCAAAGTTCACCAGGCAGTCGCAGTCCTTCCCTCTTTGTTGCACAAAGCCAAACTTGGAGCCACGGCCACGCACAGGCTCAGTATTTAGTCTCTCTGAGCCTCGATGGAATTACAGTAATCACCAAGATGAGCTGATCAGCGGGTTTCCCTGCCGCTGCCGCCGCCACCCCCCCACCCCCCAACCCCAACCCCAACCCCCTACTCCCCTCCCCCCAGCCTTTCTCCGTCAAGCAAACGCTTTGACCTTGACCTCCATACACCTGCCTTATCGCCTGTAGCAGGGCAGGACGTCCCGTAACAAGCACCACCTGGTCGCATTCAGCTGCGGAAGGACGGACACTACTAGTATTTTACATGAAAGGATGTCAATTTGTTGTCTTGAAGGTCACTACCTCCGAGTTCCATAAAGTCTGTGAACAGCAATTCTGAATTTCTACATTTCCTTCCTGCATGACTACCACTAATTATGATGCACTCTTTCAGAACAATCACTGTATATTATTCACAAATGCATCTGTCATTTGAGAAACACAAGTCATTTTGTCTTTAAGGGTTGTCCCTTAACAAACCTGGATTAGCCTACTTCAGGACCCACTTCTGATAAAAGTGCTGTTTTCACATTTGGGAGGCTGCCCTGTTGTCTTCAAACTCAGTGTGGCTGGCAGCAGGGTGAGACAGAGTAAATAAACACACACACACACGCACTGACATCACTATTTCCTGGGACAGTGAACAGTAAAGTAGTCCAACACTGATACTGCCCTTACACTTTGTACCTCCAGGAATGGTTACATACTTAACTAAGCATCTTGACCAGACTGATCTATTGAAGTAAATGTTTTTGAATTGTTTTTTCTGCAGGAATTCTGGTGAAAACGAATTAGGTGTTTTCTGAGCTTGTTCCAAAACCAAAGGAACTGCATAGTGGGATAAGAGAGGTGAACGAGATAACTACCTGATAATAACTCTGCTGATCCTTCTTGAGTTTGTTTTCCTTTGAGTAAATGGAGCAAGTTTCACAATCACTGATGCTTGTTAACAATATACCATTTTAAGGTTACAGTATAGATGCAAATGCATAAGAAAAGAAATTAAACCGAACATCACGTTAGACAATATATGTAACTTCCCACTGTCTCACTACCCAGTGGTCTGCTGCATGGAAAGTGCCACGGTTCTTACTAAGACAACAAATGATCACAGTCAGTAAACCAAAATATGATAACTGGTTGCAAAGGAGGGCAATCACATCTCCACAGACAACAACTTCAAAGACAGCAGTGTCATTAGCATTTTCTAATGGCACTAGCTAAATTGTTGGTCAAACAATCCACACATCCTCCCATCCAGCTGTTTTGATCACAGGCTGAAGTCATTCCTCCCAGCTATGTGGCGGTTTCGAAAACAGCACCATTGAGATGAAGTTACTAGGAGTGGTCTTTTCAAGCCCTGCTCCAGAAGCAACTGAGGCAGACAGCAGAGGCCAGATGCCGGGCCAGGAGGACTGCCCCAAAAAAGAGACAGGGAAAAACAAAAAGGCAAAGGAAGAGGGTGTGGTCAGCAAAAAAACACATGTGTAGAGAGAGGGATGGAGAGAGGGAGAGAGAGAGTAATTAAAAGCATACTGCGACATTTCAATGTGCTGAGTCTCAGCTGTGACTAGGAGCACGTCTTTGCAACTCAACTTGGAGGCATCAGTCTCTCTGCAGCTGTGTGTGTGTGTGTGTGTCTGTGAGTGAGTGAGTGAGTGAGTGAGTGAGTGAGGGAGTGAGAGTGTTTCAAGATGAGGAACAGGATGGACAAAAGACTAGTCACCTGAGGACAAGGGGAAGACACTTGACAAGAGTGAGTTGACAAATGCACTGGGGTAACAACTGTGTCATAGACTCACAGTATGTACAGTGCAGAAGAGCGCTTTTAGACATCACATGAATTTTCAGGCAACCCTCCATTCCCTGAACCTCCAGCACACAACAATAGGCGAGGAAACGTTGCATGGAGAGCACTGGGAGGAGAAGTTTCACCAGGAAGTCAAGAGTCCACCCAAACACACACATGAATAACTAAGAGGAAAGGCTAATGGCAGCAATAACCAAGACACACACAGCCACACTTAAGTTTCCCAAGAGGCATCATGGGTTGTTTGTGTTAGTGCATTTGTCCTCACCATCTAAGTGAAGAGAGTCATTGCTTAAGGATTACATATATGGCTTTAAAGTAGCACATTATTTTTGTTTGATAGCCTATGCATTATAAACACACGGCACCAGTTGGCTGACAAATCTCTGCCAAGACTTTGTTTCATGTGCTCATGTTAACCTTGGTGAAGAACTAGGGAAATGTTACACTGAAGTTCTGTTCTTATTACAATGGAATATTTTCTCTATATCAACCTCTAAAAAAACTTTGTACTTCTTTCTGTGTTCTGAATATTATATTATATAATAATACCTAACCTAATACCTAACTTGCTACACTGTCATACTTACACCAGATGAAGTGCTTTGTGAGCAGGTTTAAAATGATACCCTCGACATTTGCCATATTTCTGGAGCAACAGGTCAAGCAGCATCCATTGCTTGTTCTAAAGTGGCCACTAGGTCATCCACATTCTTTACTCTTCTACCCGAGAGATAAATCTGCCAACTGCTTGACAACAGATTCTGAGGATTTGTTAACTACTTTCATACAGTGTATTCAACAAAGCCAGACAAAACATAACTCAGAACTCACTAATCAGAACTACTGTGCTACAACTCATTTATCTCCTTAACTCCTTTATCATAACTTTAATATTTACAACCCATCTTCAATAATGTCAAATTAGTTGCATCTCCAAAAACTAAGAGAGACAACAGTATTTGCTACTTCAATGCTGACTACTAACTTACTAATTGGTTTCACTTCTGTCATTAAACTTTCTCCCCAAAGGCAGACTAAAGGCATTGTACTTAGCCAGCAAAAACATCACGCTGAGTTTGAAAATTCTGATGTGATAACATCTTCATTGCTTTCATAGAAAAACTAGATTTACTACGATGACGACTCTACTTGCTAATCCAAAACTAAGCATAATTGTATTTACATACCATTGCTTTAGAATAGCCTCTACCTCTATGGAATTTCACAACAGTAACAATGTGACATGTCAATTCCCCAAAATGCAGATAGACATTTCCTTGAGTCCTTCATAGTCTTTCACAGTTCTTCATTTATGCAGCTTGTTATTAGGTACTACTGATATATTTGGTCAAACTACTTCGTGAGGGTATGTAATGCCTTTTGGTTGCCCAATAAATGTTCTTATATAAAAATATAAGAAAAATGTGACTCAAGCTCTAATAAAAAAAAGCTGAGGCAAGCCTAAACCAAGTTCTCAAAGAACAACGGTGAGTGAACTTACATTGACATCAATATTCCAATATCAACCTAATTAAGACCATATTTCAAATATGATGATGCCATGTAATCACAACTCTTTGAATACCTTTACCCAAACTAGGTCACTGTTTCAAATTAGAGTATTCTTATTGTCAATGTTCCATTATTAAGGTGCATTCTGGACATGTAAACACATTAATCGCAAAGCTCTTCCTTTTGAATATTTTCCTGTCCACTTCATGTCAATTCCTCTTACCTGTTGTAAAGTCATCATATACCACCACGGCTTATTGTGGCTTATTGCTTACTTGATAAGATTCTTTAGAACTTTAGCAAACCATCTCCGCTAGTTATTAATCAGATTGTGTTGTGTTCCACGTAAATGGGATATGAACGGGATATTCAGTAACTCATGCAACTCATGTTAACAGACGCAAGTAATAACATTTCATTTCCATGGTGCACATCAATTAGGCTACCTAACAAATGCCTGGCCAGGGTTTGGCTGGCATTTTGTAGGGCTGTATTCAAACTATCAATACTGTCACAGCCTATATACAACATATCATACTCCTTAAAGATCCATGTATCAACGCCAATAGTGCTGTATTGATGCACCTTTGAAAAGGCTAAAAACACAAGAAACAAGAGAAAAGTTCACTGTAAATTTAACATTTAAAAGTAATAGGCCTAAAAGATTAGAGACACAAAGCATATCACACTGTGGCCTCTACAGTGAAAGGTATTGTATGATTGTATGATTGCATGAGGTTGACAATATCCAACCCGACACAAGTCTATCGCGGAAGTTTATTTTCAGATTTTCTACCATATAAGATTGTTGGAGTGAACTTTTTTTATTGAAGCAACCAAGTTTAAGACATTATCCTAACTGTACTGTTACATCAGTTATGTATTTTCAGATGCATTTTCCTGCTGCATTAGAAAATACAAAGGAAGAAGTCTGAAAGGGACCACAAAAATGAATGTTCATGTGTTTCAATGTGAGCACACATGCTCTAAGCAAGGCAAAACAGTGTGCAACTACAGTACATTTTGAAATGTACACTACACACATACTCTAAGGAGAGAGGCAACCCCTGACAGTAAGCAAAATCTGCACCAAATACTTTCTCTGTTGCAAAGGAATGTAAAGGCTAAGACCCAAGGAAATGACCCTCCAGTGGCAATGAGGGACCATGAGATTAAACATTAGGGTCCCTTAAAGTGCAGTCCCAAAGACAGCAGACACAAAGCTTCTTGGTCTATAATCTAGTACCTGTGACTGTGGCATAGGTCCAGGATTCCCCCGCTTTTAATTAAACACCCACTCTGAATTCCAAACAAAATACCAATAACAGGAGCAAGGCAAGCATCCTCCCATCAAAGGTTATAACAGGCAACAGACACAGCCCTGCCCTCTAGACAGTGAAAGGAGAATCACATGTAGTAGACTCAAACAGAGGGTGGACAAACAGCATGTGTTGTTTTCATTTCTGCTTGTATGTGAACAATTCTAGTTTCAATTCTGACATCACCCCACCAATCAGATAGTAGTTTATGCTTGGCAGTCTAATATTTGCAGCTAATTTGCTGGCAAAAATATGGGGCGCATACACACCACAAACAAATACGCCACCTGCTTTTTTGGTTGATTCTGAAGGTGAAACAATGTCTTATTTAAGGGTTTTGGTTAAAGACTTGCCAGGTAAACTTTAAATATCTTGTCTCAAAAAACTAGTTCAACAGCTAACTTTTAGTATTTACTTAAACCAAAGTAGGGCTAGATTTCACTGTCTGTCCTGCATAAAAATGTGATGTACAGAATGGTCACTGACATTTATTCTCATGAATTAAGGGGTACTAAACCCCAATCAATTGAACCCTCTAACTGACATCTACAAAACATAATTGTAGGGTGTGTAGGGGTGTGGCTAACAGGTTTTCACAAAATCTCTTGCATCCGGAGTAACTTGGCTAATTTAGGTCTTTAGCTTTGCAACTAAACATTGAATTCATTTAGGAAGGAGGCAATACAGTGTAGTCTAAATCATATTTCAGTGGTTAACATCTGGATTAACATTCCCTGAACACTGAAATGAAGAAGTGATTTTATCCTGATAAGGCCCACTCGTTGCTTTTTATAGAATGAAGTTTTAAAGACTCTCATTAATCTTGAAATGATGACATCTATAAGGCTGTAATTAATACAATCTTCCTTAAAATATACTTATCACAGGCACAGTATTACTCTAACCTCATGTTAGCCAAGGAGGCTGGTTAAGAAAATGACCTGAAAGCTGACGAGACAATGTTGGGAAATAACATTAACGTTGGTGTTATTTACATAAACTAAAGCTAACATTAGCTTAAGTCAAATTCACTGTGTCCTTTAGTTAAGTTACACTATAGTAAGTGTCAAGCTTAACTGTACTTATTAGATAACTAATGTTACATTAAGACATCTGTCCAAACAGATTATTGCGAAAGAACTGGACAAAACTGCTGTCACGTAATGTTAGCTCACATGAGCTAACCAGAAGACATTCTCAATAATACTGTCAAACTCTCGCATCTAGGTAAGACTTTCATCATGTCAGGCATCGCAGTTACAACTCAGCGCTGTTGCCAGTTTGGATAAACAATTAGCCAGCTGGTAAGCAACATAACTTTGCAAGTAAGCCTCTCATCACGCTACTAGGCCGTCGCCACGGTCGTCTGAGTTAACGTTAGCTGCTAAACGACAAGCGAAATGCCTAGCTAAGCAAGTAGCCATAACTAGCTGTAAAGATCCACATAAGTCGTTGGATATGTCAAATTAACAAAAACCACTGTATACACTACATATTTGTTCGCAGTCTACATGTCGTAGAAGAACTGGCCTGAAATTTCATCAAATACCACTATAACTACATGACGTTGACGCTAACTTTGGCGCCTGTCAATTTGGAGGACGGAATGGTTTGGGTGGCTTTAGCATGTTAACGCAAGCTAACGTTAGCACGAAATCTCATCTTCCAACATTGGCTAGGTATCTAGCAAGCTATAGCTAACTAGCTTACCTCAGATACTTCATCTTCGTCGCTGCCAGATCCAGGACCTGATGAGAGCACTGCAGCTGCAGCGAGCTTAAAATCAATCCTATCTGCTGTGGGCCCACCTGCCTCACCAAAGAAGCGGACTTTCTTTCCTCCTGCGCCAATACCAAGGCCCCCAAGTCCGGCTCCTGGCGTGGCTCCCACCCCCATCCCTAAAGCAGGGGAGCGAGGAGTCACCGAGTCAATCTCGTCCTCGAAGCCGTCCGTCATCATTGCTGTCCCGGCTACTGCATCCTGCATAGTTATTTAGATATTACACCTATTGGTCAAAAGTAACTTATTTATATGACTTTCGTTGTGGTTATATTGCTTGAGAATAGTCAAGCTTCACTTCAGAAAAATCCCGAAACTCTCCTGAAGCGATTCTCTTTCCCTCAAGCCATTAACTTTCTAACAACCTAACCTACGTCGTTCCATATGTGTATGGTCCCACCCTAGCTCAACATAAGCGAAGTTGATTGGTTTGGGTGGCTGCTTTGCCCTTTCCATTGGCTTATATTTGTGATAGTCACGAGCACGCACGCGACGTCAAGGTTGGTTTACAAGAAAGCTTCGAGATTTAGTCTACAGTTGTTTTAAAAAAAGACCATTGGATAGTGACACGCCTATCAATATCTCACGCTCATCACAAGCTTAGTTCTGTTTTAGTTGAAGAGGTTGACTTGTTTCATAATGAAAACTTTTAACTATAAAATCTATAGACACACTGTTACAAACACGATTCTAATGGACTGATCACTTTGTAGTTTGAACAACAATGTGATCAATTCAATGTGTGGTTTGATAGCATATGATTTAATAATTTATTTTTAATTCCAGATTCCATTCTCCATTAAATGTGTTTTGGGCTTTCTTTCATGGAAACTGTAACATCAGATACTTAGCTTAACCCTAGCCTAGGCCTTTATATAAATCTCCTGAGAGTACCCTCTAAAACCAAAGTTACACCTCCAACTCTATGGTCTGATGCAAGAAGTCGACCCAGGTTAACCTACAAGCATGTGTATCCACCTGTCGCAGTGGCCACAACAGGTACCTGTGTCCACAACAGTGTCGGACTGTGTCGGACATGCAGGCTATGGAGCTGGGCTTTGGAGTGCTTGCAGTTTCTCATGGCTGATGAGATATGCTTGCATCAGGCAACCTTTGCACAGTATTGTGGCTGGCAGGTGGTCAGTTCCAAGCAAGCTTTATCCAGTCAGCATAATCTATTTTGATGCCCTATAGGTTTCCAAATGCTGGCTTCCATTAATGTACAAACAGTGGTCAGTAGTGTTCTTGATCATGTGACATTTGTTGCTCAGCTTGGTTTAAAGTAATAGGGATAAAATAGAAAAACATTTTGGCTAAAAATGATACAATTGTTACAATATGTGCTGCTGACAGGTAGGTGAAAAAAGACGTAGGTGGCACTATAGGCTACATGTTTCATTTCATTGCTTTGTTCCTCCGCCATGACTCCAGTAGTTTGCACCCCAATGACCCCATTCCTCAACGCTCGTCATAAATCTTATTATACCCCTTCACTGATTTTTGTTGTTACCTCAAATTGACATCGAGGAAAGGTTTGAGATGGCTAAAGGCCATTTTATCTGTGGCTGAACACAGTGTCAAGTAATATATTTAGTTTATGAAATGTAACTGGATATTGCCATATCACCACAGCATCTTTCTGAGATGAGACTGGGATGGCATACGCAGTTGTTATTTGGAATACATTAGGCATGAGTTTCTGGCATGATTGGCTGAGGCTGGAACAAATTTTCAGAGGAGCTGCTGAAGGCAGGAAGGATCAGTTATCACAGTAAACCAAATTTGATTTGATTTGAGTCCAAATCCATTTGCCCTGAGGCGACATGAAAAGACATCATTTAACATTTCTGTTATTTTAAATGAATATGAAATCCTTGACAATTGTTTTTTGGAAAATACATAATCACAAAGACCTATCCCCTTCCTACAGACCTCCCATGTCTGAATGTGCAATGGTGGTTTACATTTTGTCTGTTTTACACAGGTCTGTCATTGTTCAGAGTAATCTAAAGCCATCACCATTCATTTGCTAGTTAAAGGGTGTTCAGGACTATGACTAGATAGTTTTTACAGCCTTGCTGATCCCACAGTACAGTTTTTATGTCAGAAAATTCAGTTGACTGTGATCAGGGTACGAGATGTCAAGATGGCCAAAAAAGAAAATCATCTCGTATCCTTCCTTTAAATGCATTTTACAGAAAGAACACAGAAAAAGTATTATTAATATGCAATAATGATCAATGAAAACTTTGCCCTATTGCAATTTCCATGCTTAAAATTGAATTGGGTTCGGTTTATAAATACCTTAGTTAAGGAAACACCTTAGTTATAGTGCCATATTCACAGTGAATCACATTCTTAAAGGTTATATAAAGCTTAATGATGTTTGTCATAAAACAAAACACCAGTGTCATATACTGTAAGCCTCATAGCAATAAAGTATCAAAATGAGCATAATGCTTTGCCTCCCTACTGTTAATGGTCTAATTGTTCCCCAATAGGAAATGCTGCTCGAGTGTAGGTTCTGTAGGTTTTTGAGGGCACTCACACCGGCGAGTTAATGTGATTAGATTGTCCAGGTTGTACAAAAGATGAATGATTAAGAAAAGTTCATTTTTTTAATTTTCTACAAACGAGTCTAACTCTAATGTAGGTGAAGACCACTCTTCTATTTTCCTGTGCTCCTCTAAAAGCTGTTCATCTGCTTTGCACACAGATATTTGACACATTCTTCTACAGAAACATTTTCTCTGTGAAAGAAGTCTACTTGCATATCCCCCTTTTGCAATGGTGCGAGACTTCTCCGGATTTTGAACAGATACATCCTCAAACACCCACTTCCTTACTGTGGTCTGACTCCTCCCATCAAGAAATACAATTTTTTTTTATGCTCTAAAACTGAAAGACTAGTACATACACATATACTCATACATGACATGTTCACAGGTACAGTGACCTAAAATATGCAGACTGATTTGACTGCAATTAGTGCTAGTGTGAAAGACATCAAATTACATCTTCGAAAATCGTTTAGCATGTGACATCACAATGAGCAGCAAGTGGTAAAAGGTAAGTGCTCTTCTACCACTTACTGTGATAGAACTACACTCTATATTATTGAGTGAGTGGGAGGGTGTGTGTACACATGTTAGATGTACACTCTTTTATTGAATTGGCAAAAAAAAAAAAAAAATATATATATATATATATATATATATATATATATATATATATATATACACACACACACACACTTTGTTGTCAAAAACTCAAAAGCAAAGCCACAGTATTCAGCTTCACTCCAGTGGATACTAAGAAAAGGAAACTAACTTCTAAATGATCCACTAAGGTGGCTGATGGGAGATGCTGGAGTGTGATGTCTCACAGTGAATTTTCCAAGGCATGAAATGGTAAGTCAACAAGTGATTCGTTAGTCAGACATCTGAAATTTGAATAAATGCAATCAGAATCCCCACCACATAACGCCTGACATGCAGTATACTGCCCCCCCCATTGCTAAAACTCTCTGCCTTTCATAGTTTTAAGACCTAAAACATCCAACAATGCTTACATAAATAAAAATATACAAAATATTTTGAGAAACACATCCTCAAAACCCCTGCTGACATACTACCCCCTTTGTCTATTACAATATAAATAGAACACTGTTAAAAATGTCTTAGAAATGTCTTTGATTAGCACCCAACTATAAAAAATATTTTAAATTCTTAAGTCTTTCCCTTCCCACATGACCTAGCTAAGACATTTGATGGCGAGGTTCATTCAGCAAGGAGTAAAAAAACAGCATTTGTGATAATGCAGATATACACAGCTGGCAGCGTCCGAGTCAGACAACAATCATCTCTAGAATGTTGTGATTTTCACACCGTGCTCAAAAACTCCTTGACCTGCAGAAAGACAGGAACAGAAAATTAACCACTAAAAGAAATATCCATCTCATAATTCTATTCATGAATGTAACACTTTTCCATCTGGGTCTATCATTGATACATATTGATGCAATACTCATACACTGAAATTGCCTATCTATACCCTAAAATGCTCAAGGCCTGACAGGTGTCGGCATCATTGGATGAAATCTAGTTTGTTGTAGAAAGTTACAAATTGACTCCAAGACCATATTGTAGTCAAAATATAAAGAAGCCTGCTTAACCAAAAATATGTATGTATATATATATATAGAACCTGTCCAACTTTATGACCTCAGAATGTAAAAACAAAACAAAAGGTTTAATCTTTATACGTTAATAAATAGGTAATAGCAACACACTAAACTCAGCTTTGTTTGTACCAATTTCCCAGTAGCAGAAGGAACGATAACTATACTGTTCTGTTGCTAGTGGCTCACGCCACTCAACAACTGTCTTGTGCCATCGGCCTACTGTCTTGTAGCACTGATTTTGGGTTAGGTTTGTAACAACTGCCAAGTGTCACAGGACACTAGATTTAGGGTTAGGTTTGTAACAACTGGCAAATGTCACCGGACAGCAGATGAATGGCACAGGACAGTGGGCAAGTGGTGTGGGACAGTATTCAGGATAGTAGACTAGTGTGGAACAGTGGGCGAGCAGCGCAGGACAGCACACAGGAGAGTAGATGAGTGGCACATGGCAGTGTATTGGCACTGCTTCATTTCTAATAGTTGAATGGTTTTAAACTCCTTGAAATTAATGGATGATAGATAGAAGATGGAATGAAAGAATGAATTGTCATTCTGATGTTTAATTAAACACATTTATCAACATGCAATAGAGGACCCATGAACAAACCTTATCTATAATTGCCTCCTGTTTAATTCTGTCATTTTTGAAGTCTTCATTTACATCCAACACCAAAATTGGGATGTCCTTGAGGTATTCAAATTCCATTCTGAGGAGAGAGTTAAGCAAAACCTTGTCAGGACACTAAAAGACAGTCTCTTCACACCATCTTGCAGGTTCCCAAGTAGCCCACTGGTCAGAATGCCCACCCTGCAGTCACAAGGTTCCTGGTTCAAATCCCCTATTAATCTTTCCGTCCACACACCTACTGTATAATATTGGGGCAGGGCGACTAGTCAGGACTGAGCAAGGCACTCAACCCCTGACCGCTCCCCAGGCAGCCAACTGTCCTGTGTTCACAGTGCATTTCACTGTGCTGTATGTTTCACTAATTCACAATTGGCTCAAATGCAGAGACCAAATTCTGTAGATGTAGTAAATTCTCAGGTGTGTGTATCCACATAAAGGGCAGATCAAAATTGATCAATTCAGTCAATCAAAACTTTAGGTGTCAAAAATTCTATTACCTCATACTAATCCCTAAGATACATGATGCAAACTCAAGTTCTGCATTACACTTGCAGAATAGGTGTGATCACATACTGTGTTGTTCGATGGTAGAGCCAGCACTCATGCTTGTAGTGAAGTTTCTCCAAATATTCGAGCGGAATGCCCTGTTCCTCTTCACGCCCTCGTGTGTATAACCGCTGCATACACCTCTACAATATAAATGTGTCATTCATCAGGTACATTATTCCACATGGACAGGGTAGAGGATATTATGAATTATGTCATTTGCGCCACTTCATTGTTTATAAAGAGCAGGCAGTCACATACTTCTACACAACTTCTAAATAGCACCTTGAATGTTATTAACAAAGGTTTTCACAACACATCATTTAGTTTTAGAACATTTACCAACCTCTGGGTCTGCCCGCAGGTAAATCATTCCATCCAACTCAATTTCAGACTCAAATTGCGAAAGCAGCCAACTGTGCCAGTCTTGATAGATGGCAAATTCTGTCTCGTTTAAGTCTCCAGACTCAAATAGATTGGAAGCAAACACATATCTATAAGAGGAAAGAAAAAAAAGACACTGAAGTAAAATTCTCAGCATTGTGGATGCAACACTGATGTTGTGCAGTGACTAAACATACAATGCTACCATCCTGTTCATCCATCTTACTTTTTTATTCTAAACAGCAGAATTGGACTGAAACATGTTCTTGTTTAACACTGCCTACAGCAGTACTCAAAAAGCAGTACTCCACCACCCCAACTCCACTGAGCATTTAAAAAATGAGGCAAGCTCAAACCACAGAGTGGCGGGTATATATTCTACAGTTGAAGACGTCTGTTTTATGTTAGAAAAGACAGCGCAACTTGACCAAGTCAAGTCACCTGTAAAACAGTGTATTTCTACTTCAGTTTAATGAGAAGGAAAGGCTTATGGAAAACATTAACAACGATGGGGCACACACCGATCACTGTAGACAGAGCGCTCATAGAACTGAACGGGGTGGTCGGCCTGTTGCAGCTTGGCTGAGGGGGGCTGGAGCTGGGAGCGGACACGGCTGAGACAAGCGTAGGTTTGGAAGGTGTAGGACCAACGGCTGGGTTTATCATAGAGCATCTGCAGTAGGTTGCCACCACTTTTCTGTGATGAGCTGAGCTCCTGAATAAGATAACAAATAGAAGAGAATAGAGAGATTAGATTGGGTGCTGTAGTCATATTGATTGCCTGCAACCACTCATACATAATGATTTTGTCTTTACCTCATACTCGTTCTCTGTGGTCTGTACGTTGCACCACTTAGCTATGGGCTCTGGTATAACCTCCCATTCATCTGAAGCCCTCTCCAGAATATGCACAAAAGTGGATTTACCAGCCGCTGTAAGCATATGGAGAAACGATCCTTCAGTTCATTTCAATAACAATTTTTAAGCCACATCACCCAGACACAGAATAGTTGGTACAACAAAAAGCAATAAATAAAAAGTTGATTTTTTTTACACATCATTTGTGCATGTGAATATAAAAGTATGCAATGTAAACAAATGATAATTGATGAATTCACAAAACACATTATTATATATTACGACAATGCTTGATGCCTTCATATAATCCCTGATGCTCACAACCACAATGAGCAGAATAATCTGTTTCCCTATGAAGGGAGATCTAGATTCCTGCCCTTATAAACTAAAGGAGTCATGTGCACCTTTTTGTCAGCATTCATTAGCACTAACCTAACCCCAATCCTTACCACCCACCACCTCTAGTTTTTATATTTCTGGGCATTAACTATGTATGACTATTCTTTTGATTTTTGACCATATCGACAGACGGTCAGACATTACAAGTATACCAAGTAATTTAAATTTATCTTGATTTAGTTCGTGCATTGGAGTTTTTAAGTATGATACAAATAACTATAAACAACAGTATTTAGGCATCTCCATTTATGAATAGACTGTTCAACATAAATGTATGGTTATACGTGAAATCACCACGGACTTATTCACAGGACTTGTTAGTACACCATGTTCCAAGCATAGGTTCCCAAGTAAACAGATGACAACCCAACGTTTGCCAAGCCACAACGTTGTAACCACACGTTGCAAAACTTAAAATAAATAAATAAATAAATAAAGATCGATCAATTATTTTGCCAATTTTATATTGCAAATAGCTCACACTATCCTGTCCACTTCGTGTCACACTATTCGAAGTACTTATCAAAATATCTTTTGGCGCCAACTTAAACATTGTTGACTGTTCTCTTCCTTTGTTAAATTCATTATACAGCAGCTGGCAAGAAACAGCAATGATTTTTAACTTGATTTCATAAAAGACACAAACAAGAATAGCAAAAGCGACAGAGAACAAACTGGTATATAAGACATCAAATAACTTTAATCTTAGATAAGAAGCTAACGTTAGCTCTATCCCGGATTGGCGCGTGGAATTTAGTAACCGCAGCCCAAAAAACTCCTAAAGCCGGGGGATTTAAACACACTTCAAATGTTCATGATCAAAGTAATGCTAACACAAACATTACCTACAGCAAAAGCGACATCAAATGAACCCCCAGTTCAAGACAATATACTTCAGTCTTAGGTTACATCATTAAGGTCAGGTTTGGTAAGCTTAACATTAACACGACTACTGCATTTTGAATCGAGACAGCCACAAAGTAACTATCTAGCGTTAGGTTAACTTAGACTTCAAACATAAAAACTCACCAATATTTCCTTCGATGGATATCTTTTTGTTTCTTTTCTCGAAACTGTTGTTAAATTCTGGACTGGAACACATTCTCTTCGGGGGAGTAGCCATGGTAGGTATCTGTAAGTGAGATGTATCCTTTCACGTACTAGTAAAAAGTAAAATCAAATTTGACATAAAAGGGATGAAGTTTATACGTCTGCCCGTCTTAAAACAAAAAAGCTTCGAGGAACTTGTCAATAAACAGAAGAAATTTATGTTAACGTTTTCTTGAGTGTTGGCGCCGCATTGAACTCGGACTACAAAATCCTCCTGAATCAAATTCCGCGGTAAATTCAGATGCATGACGTCAAGCTGCATCCGGAACGAATTTAGCCAATCAGGAATTCGTGTAATTTACAACATTTTTTAAGCAATGCTAACCAACAGTGTTTAGATCTAAAAGCAATTTTGTCAAAATGACAAAAGCAACTTTACCTGTAAATAAGAGTGAACGCAACCTCTTGTTAAATTGCTTGTATTCAGAACACGTGCACACATGGTTATCATGGTGAACATTTTTCGTATATCTAGAAGTTATTATAAATATTTCATTATTCTTCTGTAATTTTAGAGAAGCCAGAATTACATGCTAGGCTTTTGATGAACAGGCAAACGCATCCTGAGATGTTTTTATAAATCCCCCACCATCTACAGGAAGTTGCAAATGAGGCACATGGTAACAAACAAACCAAGGCATCACTGGGAGACAGGAAGAACTGCTGACTAATCAACGAATGAGTGTCATTCAGTGTGAGTAACTTATGTTATGATTTATAATCACAATGAATTGCTCCCCATGCATTTTCTAAATGAAGTAAAAGCAAATCTCTGAATTTAACAGTTATTCCTGCTCGATTTACATTGTGGGTTAGCTTGCGAGGGGCAAGTGTAGTCCCTGCCTTAGTTAACGTTATTGGCAAGTTGGCTAGCAATTCTGCTAGCTTAAGTTAGGCAACATGACAGTCGTGCTTCATCATGCATTGTACAGAGTGTGTATATTTAATTGTTGTGAATTTTAATTTGCTGTTACACAGTGCAGTTAGAAATAGAAATCCAAGAAGGATTTAATGTGGTTGAGATTTGTAGAGCTAGCTGATAGAATGAATTGGATAGAATAAATTGAATGCTCTGTTGCTACTAGCGTGCCTCGGGTAACCGAGGAGAATCAGCAAGTGTAGATCTGCTCAAGTTTGCAACCAAATATTAGACAGCGAACACATTAAATGCTGTGACACAGGTATCTACACAGAATGGCCCCGAAGTAAATGTTAACGTTACACAACACACTTAACCACGCATACAGGCCTACCGCCACTGTGTAAAATAAATACAAGCCTTTATGCGTTTCTACGAGACATAAACTAAGAACCCTGGGATTTGACAGCAGGAGAGGAACAAGCCATGGCCTGTGTGGGGTTTGGAATGGGTTCAAAACATTTCAAGATGGATGATGGTTATTGTGTTTGGGTTGAAGATTTCTTTGAAAATGAGTCCCTAAGACTGTTACCATCATATGTGTTTTTTTAGTAGAAATGTATTTGTTGGGTTGTTTTTAAAAGATATTTATATTCTGGTGGAAATGACTGTTGTGCCGTTTTCCACAGGTGGTCAAAGATTACTTCAACATGTCTGTGTCCGTAATCATTAAATGGGGTGGACAGGAATATTCCATCAGCACATTGTCCGAAGAGGATACGGTATTGGATCTCAAGCAGTCCATCAAGTCTTTGACGGGTGTCCTACCAGAGAGACAAAAACTACTGGGGTTGAAGCTAAAAGGTAAGAAGCTATGCTCTAAGGTGAGGATTCTTTAAAAATGAAATGAATAGGTCAATAAATAATTGTTGGTCCACAACATACGAAGGGAAAACAAAAGAATCTTGAAAATGTATTATACTAATGCAAAGGGGGAAAACTGTTAAGAAATATAATTGCATGTAAAACATTTGCACAGTTTCCTCAAATAGAAATGTTTTCTGTTCTAAACATCTTGTGACATGGAAGAACAGTTACAGTAGCCTGATGCATCAAACGCTTTCACATCTTTTAACTCAAAGTGTCTGAAACCTATCCCTTGGCATACGTTCGCTCTATGATGGGCAGATACTTTCTGCTTTAGCCATGTTACGCGCTGGAACGCACTCTTTGGAATTCAACGTTATCACTTTTCAGCTTCTCTGTTCGCTGATTGGCCTGTCCAAGTGACAGTGTGAGCCTACAGCTCCCTGACCAGTGGTGGAGCTACATGAGAAATTAAGTGGAAGCACTTGGTGGCACTAACCTGGCTATAGAAACAGTTTTGTTGTAGAGTCCGAGTCAGAGTAGTTAACTTACCTCAGTAAGTTAAGAGTCAGAGTTGGGGTACATTCAACACTACAGTTGTTGACACACGACTGCACGCCAACCTACAGCACCAATCACATGGTGAAGTTTGCGGACAACACAACTCCGATGGGTCTCATCACCAAGAACGATGAGACCCACCACAGGAAGGAGGTAGACTCTTGACCACATGGTGTAGAGACAACAACCTCTTGCTAAATGACAGCAAGACCAAGGAAATTGTTGTTGACTTCCAAAGAGGTCACACCCACCACTGACCATGAATGGTGCTACTGTGGAGAGAGTGAGCAGCACCAAATTCCTGGGGGTACACATCAGTGAGGACCTCTCCTGGACCACCAACACTGCATAAGTGGCAAAGAAAGCACAGCGCTGCCTCTACTTCCTCCGCAAACTGAAGTCAGCATGAGCTCCCTCTATGCACATGCACCACGTGCATCTTTTCAGCCTCCAGCCTCTAGAAGGATATGTAGAAGCCTTTGTGCCTGCTCCACCAGACCAGAAACTGAACTCGCTCCCACCTCCACCTCTCAACCTTTTTATGTCTGGTACATTTGGAGAAACTGACAATAAAGCTGACTTTGATGATGAGTACTGTCTGTTTTATTTGTCACATTACAAGAAAAGAACCTGTGAAATGCGCTATTGGTTATAGCATGTGATATACTCTGCACTGTACTTTAGGAAAACCAGCTGAAGATGATGTAAAGTTGGGGGCACTGAAGCTGAAGCCTAATACAAAGATCATGATGATGGGCAGCCGAGAGGAGAATCTGGTAGGTTCATTGTATACGTTTTTTTCCCTTTGTGTCATGCACAGTTTTTTCCCAATTTGATTGAAGTTGGTCTCATTAAATATTTCAGTTGAACCATTCAATCCACATTTACATGTCTCAAAGCATTTAATCAGTTTTTGACATGCGCAGTGCTTTCTCAGGTTTTTGTTTACATCCATCTGACATCCCTTAGCTAGCACCCCTTAGCCTACTGCCAGTTGTGGATTAAAATATGTTCATAAAGTAACTTTGTAACAAATAAGCTCATTGATCTTGATATACAAGGTCTGTATTGTGATCCATTACGGTGATGAGACAGCAGCTTACAATATCATCACAAATACGTTCACTTTTACCCATTTAGCTAGCTAATGTTAACTTAGGAGCCGGTGGTTGGTTACTTGCTTGCTGGTTACTACCATGCTAGCTAGGTTTGAATGGTAAGATAAGCAAAAATACAAACTGGACTGCGGTCATTTGTATAATTTTGTGGTGGCGCTAGTACTTTTCAGCTATTTGTGCATATATTTGCGTCACCACACACTTATCCCTACACATGCGCAAACAGGAAAATCTAGTCCATGAATCCGATTGCATGTTTACCTGCCCATCGATCGGTTTATTAAACCGTGTACACCATCTCTCGCAATCCGATTGAAATTTCAGTCCGATCAAGGTGAATCCGATCGGATGGTATTTTGAATCCGATGCGGGCGATAATCGGATTAAAGCGGTGCATGTAAACACGCTCGGTGATGAGAGATTGTTGGAAATGCTAAACTGGAAAGCTAACTGGAGATTTTAATGTAATGTAGTTCTTGCTCTGAACCTTTTAAAAAAGTTTTTATAAGGATTAAAGGTTTTATATGTGGTCTCTGTCTGTTAACAGTCTAAAGTGTATGTTTCGTTTCATGAAGGAAGACATCATGGCTCCCCCACCCGAAAATGATGATGTGGTCAACGATTTTGACATAGAGGAGGAGGTCATTGAAGTTGAAAACAGGTTGGCATCCTAACATTGGCCTGGACAATACATGTCCAGAATGTATTGCTGAAATAGGTCGCAGCCTCAGTCAGAACAATAAAGCAATGTTTGAAAAGAGTAAAGACAAAAGACACATGTTTCGGAAAATGTTATTTTTAGGGTGTGATGAGGAAACTACTGTAAGAATAAAGATTCTCTTTCCAATGAATTTTCAATGTAGAGAGGAAAACTTGGCCAAGATTGCTCGACGAGTGAAAGAATACAAAGTGGAGGAGCTGAACCCTCCCAGAGAAGGCAAGCATTTGCTGGTGCTTGATGTGGATTACACCTTGTTTGGTAAGTTCTTTTGTTTGGCCTCCGACATAGTTTAGAAGGATCCCCGGATAGTAAGATATCCCCCACTTCTCTGATCATCTTCCTGTTCACATACATTTCGAGTACTGGCTCCCGCGTTGTCTCTCTGATTTACAGTGTGTTTTGGTTGAAACGGAATAGATCAAGTATTCATTACACCATAATGTCAACTCAACCAGGTGATTTCACTTTTTACCCAGAGAGCATTGAGTCATAAACGACATAAAGAACAATGGCAGTATACAAGCTCTACAAATTAAGGGATTTTTTTAAAAAACGTTTTAATAAAGACGAAAGCATTTTGAGTGTTTTTTTTAATCACATTAAACAAGGCCGACGCCAACGTACCTTACCAGTCTTTATCAGATGTCAATGAAATAACTTTGTTTTTTGATGTAGATCATAAGTCCTGTGCAGAAACGGGGCAAGAACTTATGCGGCCTTTTCTCCATGAGTTCCTCACCACTGCATATGAAGACTACGATATTGTCATCTGGTGTAAGTATATTTTTAATTCAGAGATTTCAGAAAATTTTCCAGTTTAGTCCAGAAATATCTGTAATTGCTTCGTTATAGAGGCTTTTACTCCTAACCACAGTTGTCAGACTAACATCTGTTCATTTTATTTTTTTTATAACTTGTGTTTAGCGGCCACAAGCATGAAATGGATTGATGCGAAGATGAAGGTAAGCTCGTCTAACTTTCAGAATGTCAATTTGCACTCCAAGTATAAATAGGCAATAGAGTACTATTTACACTCATGATAACAAATGCATTTGTGCATGCACAAAAAATACTGTGAACGTCTGTGAAATAGGTTACGCAAGAATATGCATGGTAACCTTTGCAGTGGATAAATAAGGTGATTTGGTATTTGTCTAATCTTCATTCAGTAAATGCATACAATATTTAGTTTTTTAGTAATGGATTGCTACAACATTGACAGAAACGACTGAATCAATCTTTGTGTAGCAACCTACAAAAACAAAACCAAATTGCTAACCCCTCAAATTATATGCAGATTAGTTGTGGCCTAGTAGACAAGGAGGGTGCATACAGTGCTATAACATTAAAATGTATAGTCTGGACATGACCAATAGACTGGGTTCAATCCTAGGGGTGGAATCAGCAGTTGTCTTTCAGACTGCTTTGGCACGCAATAGGATAGCGCTGCAACCAATCAGAGCAATGTCAGCAAATACAGCATTTTTTGAAATGAAAAACATTTTCTGCTCAACTTTCAACGAGAAAAGTCTAACTCCTCCAAAGTAGATGCCACAGCCATCTTAGTTGTTTTGCACCATCACAGCCCTGTCGTCAGCATGCTAAGCCCACCCAGCAACACTCTACAGAGATAGAGCATTGTGATTGGTCCTACGGTAGAAGACCTACTGAAGCCCTATGGTGCATGGCTAGACATACCTGCTGAGCAAAACTATTTCTAGGTAGAGGATTTCTAGGTGATCAGTTTTATACTTTGAAGAAATGTGTGACCATGGTAGGCTACAGGCCTACTAATGTCAGTGGATGAAAGTTCCATTTCTCTGTCAAAATCTGATTCCTTTTGAAATGCACAGTAGCAACAACAACATTAAAGTGGTTTTATATGGTGCCTTTCAAGATACCCAAGGTTTGACTGAGGGGGTAGGAGGTAGGGATTTAGAGACCAAAGGCCTTGTTGAAAAGGTGTTTTAAAGGAGAAATGCATTGTAAATCAATCCACAGCCCTGTTTTTGAAGGTCACTGAGTGCTCGTTAAGAAACAGAATGAGAGAATATGATGATGGATAAGGGATGTAGCAGGGTAACTTGTTCCACAGAAGGCACCAACATAGAAGCTCTGCCCAACTCTGCTGTGGGGGATGGCCAAATGGTACTAATAAAAAAACCACAGGGTGCTGTAGGTGCGAGGAGATCACAAAGTTATTGGGATTGTTGTAAATGATTTGTAGAGGAGCAGGACTTTGTAGACAAGGTATAGTTATGTTTCAGAACCTCATAATCAAAATATGAAATACTTATACTTACAGTTATTATGTAGGAATACAGTACTGTGGACATGAAAATGGTAGGCTATATCCTCATTATATCGCTGTGATGCCTGCTCAGTAGTTTGGCCTCATAAGGAAGCACCCACATTTTTCACTTCGGAAAGCAAATCAAGCCTCTGATGCAGTTTTCATACACATAAGTATGTTTGGGTGTAAGTAGCATTGTTTGCTACAGACAGGTGCTTTTGTCTGCTTTTTCATGCTGTATACAACTGGGTGTAAATTGCCACATTTTCTATGCCCACACAGCCAAACAGCATTGTTGGCTATATACACTCGGGTGCAAATAGCATCTGCCATTTTGCCTCTCTGCAACCGTGTGTGTGGATGTACTCAATACAGAGTGTGGCCACAAGGGTGCACTATCAAGTGAAAATGTTTATGGGATGTGTACCGTAATGATAGTGTACTGGCTACTTGGCTTGTTTCTTCACAGTAGCATGTAAATAATGTAGCATTCTAAGCTGTCTTACTGAAATTATATATGCATATAAGCCAAAAAAAGTCTGATAATGAGATAATGTTATTCTCCTAACATTCTCCAGACATTCCCCGTAGTTAATTCATATTTGTCCAGTGGGGCTTCATGTTCCAGGCGATACAGGTGGTCAAATCACACTTAATTTTTTTCTCATTTTCTCTATCCAGGAGCTAGGAGTGATTGACAACCCAAACTACAAGATCACCTTTATGCTGGACAGTGCAGCCATGATCACAGTACACACTCCTAAGAGGGGGGTGGTTGAGGTCAGTGAGCTTGTCACTCTGGCTGTCTACCGATGTTTATCACTGCCTGTAGGCTACACTCATATTGAATTAGTTTAAGCTCATACTTGAAGACATATCTGTCTAGATATTGTCTCTGATGTCTAACCAGGGTGTTGGCATTGTTTGAATTTAGGTAAAGCCTCTCGGTGTGATATGGGGGAAGTACAGTGAGTTGTACAGTAAGAAGAACACCATCATGTTTGATGACATTGGCAGAAACTTCCTCATGAACCCACAAAATGGACTGAAGGTGACGGCTTCACAAAGATTAAAACATTTATTACCTTTAAATATTAGCAAACTGGTTTTCACAGTATCCAATAAACCGATTGTAGATTGCCCTATTGTCAGGTAAGGCTAACACTTGGCTTGGTTCTCTTTTGTGCTTGTTCTTAGATCCGTCCATTCATGAAGGCACATTTAAACCGTGAGAAAGACAAGGAGCTCTATAAACTGTCTCATTACCTGAAGGAGATTGCTAAGCTAGAGGATTTCTCAGGTCTCAACCACAAACACTGGGAGAGGTGAGGAGCTGTACCTTACTAAAACAATTTCTGATCATGTAGAACAAGAATTCCTCCAGTTACTGCTGGTTCCACATTATCTTCTGACAAGCGTCTGACATTCAGCATGTGTCCTCTCCCCTGTAGGTATCTGTCAAAGAAACAGTGATGTCCACCCTCCCCGCCTCCTCGGGTGGACCTGTGAGTGAATACCATGGTAGAACAAGCTCCTTGCAAGACACTGAAGCGCTCACCAAATAGCTCCTGGTTGTACAGCCCGTGTTTCTCCCTCTCACTTTCTCTCTGTTCGTTTGCTTTCCCTCCTCCCTTCTGTTCCCTCATAGTCTTTTCTATGGCATAGGTACTCTCTCTCATACAACACTACACTGTGCAACACAGAGCCTGCTGCACCCTAGCATAATGCTACTAGCTCAAAAAGCATGACGTTCTATTCTCATCTGTCCGTAGACGTTTCTCCGTTATCTTCGCGTCATTTAGTTAGTGCACACCTGTCGCATGGTTTTTATAATCCTGTGCGCATCACTGTCGCAGGTTTCAGTATTATGGTGGCAATTAGGTGTTAAGTACAGTATGAAGTAGAATTGGACTGGAATTGAAGGTAGCAATGTCTGAATAGGACACACTGCATTTGTACGACCAAAATATGGTTTACACTAGCTGAAGGATCTGATCAACAGCGTTTCCTTCATGGGGATAATAATATAAGCTGTTTTCACCTCATCTTTTCTCAATAGGATTGAAGTGTACACAATTTTATTGGGACATATCTTAAGGGCCAACTGTTAGCTGTATTTTCAGTGATGATTGAATTTCAAAACATAGTGGGCATTACTGACAACTACAAGAAACATGTAAGGTTTTATTTTTTTTTCCCACTGGTGTGATCATGTTCTTCACATTTCCATGATTGTGTTGGCAATGCCAAGGCCCGGCATTGATTTTTGCATGCGTTAGCTATGGCTACATACAGTTCATGTTTAGTTGACATGGTACCGTCTGTAATGGGGTATGAAGTCTGATGTATTTTTGTAATAAGAGAGTGCACAATTGACCCATAGCCCAGGACTAGGGACATGCAGTGGAACATTGTTTGTGTTTTGTATTGTTTGTTTAGTAACTGATTTCTAGTTTATACAACAGTGTTAACAGTTGTGGGACTTGTATGCATGCAGTCTTTGCTAGACATATTTGGCCAGATGCTCACTGGTCCAGTTGCATTGGTAAAGAGTTACTGAAAATTATCCAGGGTCAACTCACCTGAGGCATGGCGGGTCATGCCAGGGATGTCCATATGAAACACAGATGATAAAATAACTCTTTAAAAGGTGCTGTGCAAAGTATACATCTTTTGGGAACTGACCCTTTCAGGTGTTTCACCAACAACATTTCCTTAAAACAGGAAAGATGATGTTTTGAAATAGCATATTCATATGACAGTTTAATTTGTCATGTGTTGTCATATTTTAACATCTTTTTTAATTTATTATTTCATATATAGCTAATAATTGATGCCAAGCAAATCCTGATTCTTTTCCACTTGAAAGTGAGTGAACAAGTATCTCATGGACATCTATCCTTTTTTTTTTTTTTTTTGATAATTAGAAAATTAATTAATTTGGATAATTCTGTTTCTAACATATCTGACGCAGTTTCTCCCTTGGTTGGCCTTGTCAAAAGCCTTAGAATTGTTATGCAATTGTCAAATCTGATCAAGAATGGAAGGCAATGCTAAGAAAATCAGTAGTTAAAATTTCAGCTCACTCCATTTTCCTACATCTGTGGTTTTTCTTCACACTCAGGAACTTGGTGTTGGGTGAAGAAGAATAAGGAGCTAAATCATATTTAAACACTATCTTTGTGTTTAATATGTGCATTGCTGCAATAAGCTCTGCATTAGTTTGTCTTCATTCTAGGTATGAATCTACACTCTCACTGCTAAAATTTGAACTTTTGTTTTTCCACACAGATGAAAAAAAAAAGAAAACCTGACAATATCCTGAAGAGTTTGTCTGAAATTTGAAATTTAAGCATGCTTCTGGCCCTTGCCACCAATGTGTTGGATGAGGAAGCAATAATTTATTCTCTGGTGCCCTGACCACAGGTTTCAGTTTAGCTAGCAAGCCTCAAACTCCAGGTGTATTAAAAGCATAGTTTACTTTAACTACAGGATGATATCACATAGATTTGTTATCTTTAGAAAGGTTTATGAAAATGCTGTTCAATAAGCCTTGGCTTTTGGAAGAAGGAACGACCTTACTTAAAGGTTTGCATTTGTCATTGCATTGTTGGTTTACATTATAAAAACCTAATACAGAATAACTAATATTTATTTACATGTAAAAGTGACATTTAGTTGTGCTCTGTGATTTCTGATATGGATCTGCTGCTTTCTTGTATACAACATGAGACCGGTGTACAAAAGCAGAGTTACCTGCTTCAAAAGGGTTATACCTCAGATGAGTCTAGGATCCTCATCACATGTGTATGTTTGTCCCATAGTTTATGGTTACATTTCAAATGTGTACAAATGTGTAAGCATTGGATTTATGTTCATTTTCTCAATGTAAATAAACAAGTCAAACTTTTTTATAATACGCACTATTTTAGCATGGCTTATTATTATTGGTCCTGTATTTTGGTGTGGATAACTTATCCTTGCATGTTTGTTTGTTTTTTTTAACCTGGAGATGAAGTGATACAGTGTGCTACAGAAACAATGTGACATCACATTCTGCATAATATAATTTAATAATTATTCATTTACATAGAAATAAATAAATGCATTCTATAAATACAAGATAAGAAAATATAGAAGTGCCTGGGAAAAGGTTAGTGTGTTCATTTTGATCTTCCTCCTGCCAAAGGAAATGTTTAGATGTTAGAATTAACTCATGTCAATCCTGTGTTGCAATCTAGAGTAAGGTTTGTTAATATACTTACACTTTTCTTGTTCAGAAAAGATGGTTTGTGAGGGATCACTTCTTGTCTGTAACAAACAAAAATGCAGCGTTTTAAAGGGGTATAGTAGAAATGTTGCTGTCAATCCATTCTCCACACTGAAGGGTCTGTAATTTTTTAAAATTATATTCTTGAGGATGTGACTCACCATAGGAGCTCCACTCACTCCAAATAGATTTGGATGCTTCCTCTTGGGCACGAACACAGAGCCTGTAACTCTTCTTCCTCTTAGGCACTGTGTATTCTATGTTACTGGTTGTGATGATCTATAGTAAAAACAACTGAGTTTTATTAGTGTTGTTCAGGCACATCAGATTGTGTGATACTGAGTGCTGAGGGTAAGCATGTTTAGCTTGGTAGCTAGCCATGGGCCTGTATGAGCTTAGAGTTTGTAGTGAAATGGAGGAGAGAAGCTTTGCCATGCCAGACTCCTTCAAAGTGATGATGGCTGTCAGTCAAGCCCATGGGCTCCCAAATTATTTTTGAGAAACTCATTTACACCCAAACCATCAGTAGTAACAAATTGGAACAAATCCAGCTCATGATTGAAAGGTAGGTTGAATTAAATTAATTAAACATTATTTTGTGGTAATTAATCTGCTTGACAAAGTGATATCAGCTGAATTTGACAAATACCATTTTTTGACAATACTGTAACTCACCTTGTCTTTGTCATTGTCTTTCTCACAAGGAGATGTCAGCTCCACCACCTTCAATTGGAATAAGAGTTGAAAGTAAGAGTACGGGCAGCTCCATGTCTCTGAGTATTCCAAACGAAATGTACGATCTCCCACTTCTCTTATTGTTATTTTATCTGGCTTCACTGTTGGAATGAAAGGAGACATTACAGGATCACCCTAAATATACTCGCCTACTTATAAACATGCTGGGAAGATGTTATACATGCAAATGACAGATACACAAATACTAGCAGTGTAGGGTTTGGACCTAAGACTATAAAAAACAACGACATACCTATCTGAGAGATCTGGAAGGCACGGTGGTATCGTTCACAGCGGTTCAGGCTTCTGAAGTAGAATGAGAGGTTGATGGGGGAAGACTCCTCATCAAAAGGACAGTGGTTTGCATCCCCACAGTTCAGAGTGTTGCCATCCACACCCAAAGAACATGTGATATTGCCAGACTCCTCAGAGCCACTACACAGTACAATTAACAGTGTTCCATTAGTCTTTGAGTTGACTTTAACTCTACTATTAACAGTGATGGTCCAATATAAATAAGGGTTAAAAACACTATAAATAATGTAGAGTTTCCTACTCTCTTATTTGAATACATTTTGACACAATAAATTTTAAGATGGTGATTTATTTGTTCCAAGACACCAGAAAAAAGCCATACAATTTGATGACACTGTGTAACAGTGATGGTCTGTTTCACATATTAATGTTAGAATGGAGTGAATCTTACCGAGTGACAGTAAAGTGAAATAATTCAGCACTGCTGCGCTCCTTGGTTTTCTGCCAAAAGCACTGAAATGCACCACTGTGATTTTTTGCTGTGCATGAAATATATTCTGGAAGCAAATGTAGGGAAAGTGAATCATTCATATATACATACTGATGTGATATGTTTTAATAAAGGTGCCCATAGGAGTGAATATGACACTCCATTCTCCTCTCTCCACTCTTAAACTTACCTGAACTTTTCTGAGATTTGACCAAAATGCTGTTTTTGTATCCAATGCCCTGTTGTAGTACCAGAGTGTAATTGACGACATGCCCAGTCTTATTGTGGCAGGTGTAATTTCCTCCTTTCATGTATCCTACTGTAGTCTGGATCTGGTTTCCATGAGCCTTCAGTGGATTTCCATTAAGTCTCCAGCTGATTTCATCCTCGTAATTCCCACAGGACAGGTCAATATTCACAGACATATTTTCTGTGACTTGCAATAGAAGCACTGTGAACAATAGAATAAATAGAAATCAAATTTATAAAGGACGTAATGTTTATGTTTATAGTTCTTCACAGCACCAAGGAAACTCACAATGACATCAACTTAACGTTAAAACGTTTAAAATAATGTCAAACAAAATACAAAACAGAAGACTAACTCAAATTTAACAGAATACTAACCACAACATCACAACCACAACATAATCTTAATTGTAAGAAGAATCAGTTAGATAAAACATAACAAATAATTTGGATTAATGTCATTTTACAGTTAGTAACTTTTAAAGATGGGACTTTAGAAAAAATGTCTACTTAAGTTGCTAATATAGTTTAAATGTAAGTGAGAATCAAATATTAAAGGATACAGTCATTATATATTCCATTACGACAAATAAAAGCTAATTATGAAAAATAATTGTAAAAATTAATTCACCATTTGGTGTCAGGTAAGTTCCAGTGGGTTCACAACTGTAGTAAGTCAGGAAAAGGATGATGACAGATATGAACTTCATCTGGGTAGACAAGATAAACAGTGAAATTTCACAAAGATCAGAGAAATTGTTTTTAAAAGAAATAGACTATGTTTGTATCTTGTCCTACCTTGATTTGAAAATGCTTGTGGCTGGTCCAGCTTTGTACTGTCATGACAAGGGAGAAGCAGTCTTTTATACAAGTCAGTGTGAAAAATTCCACGTAATAAGAGGAACTTCACTGCTTTGAAAACAACTATTGTTATTACTCAAAGAAAAAAACAAGAAGCTTGTGGCAAGCAAGGCAAACTGATGTCTACAGGTGGGCTTTCACACGGCTGGTGACATTTGAGAAAAGATTTTACAATTCAATTTTTTTGGTGGACTGTCCTGTAGCTCAGTATTAGGGATCTACCCACGTTGGCATCACTTTGGCTTCAGTTTCAGTTCAATGGTTAAAAGAGGTTTAAGAAAATGCATAAAACCCGATACTAGTAACCACATCATATATAAACCAAGCCACCATTTATCAAGTTGCTATTATTTAATAGGTAAACCTCCAACATGTGTTACATTGCAGTCTTTAAAACTTGCACAAGTTTCTAGATCTTAATGAGATAAAATGAGAGATTGAGCATTATCTCACTAATTCAGAAATATTTGAATACCTGACTTGAAACACAAAACAAAAGCACTTCAACTTCGATTACATCATACTACACAGGCTTGGTATCATGTGTTTTGGTCATCATTATGAAAACTGTCTAACCCATGTCCCATTAATGAGATTGAGACTAAGTGGAAAAGGAAGTTAGGGAGTTAGGGAAAACTGAAGTCTGATTTGCCACTGTGTACACTCCAGTCCCCACTGCACTCTGTGAGTTCAGATATATCTTGGTAATAAGTTCAGTCCTTGTCAATAAAAGCAGAAATCATTCAAAAGTCAGATACCACAGTATGCCCAATCTAACTTGCATGGCCATAAAAAATGCATATTACTTGTCCACTAATTAATAGCTGTGATGTAGTTAAACTGAAAGGGCAACACCTGATGAGCTTTTTGGTGTTTCCCTGTAGGAAGGAGTGACATCAGTGGCATGAGTACATTATTTTGATGTTGTTTGGTCAATGCAGCCAAGTAGTTTTAACGAAATCTAATATTAGCAATTTCACAACCTGAAGCAATGAGCAAAGGTTAATACTTGTGCCCATATGAAGGTATGCAGATTGATGTAGCGATTCCCCTGACTGCACAAATCATTGATCTATAACCTAGTCTAGTAATCTCAGCCAAATGCGGGTATTATTTTTGTGGTGTAAACTGACACAATGAGCTGATAAGATGAGCTAGTGTCCTGCATATTCGGAATAAGATGAATGTCGTCTGATGTGACCTTCACTAGATTATTTCCCTGCTTGCCCTTAAGTGGCTCTATAGAGAAGAAAACCCCCTCCCCAAATCAACAGGACAATTATATTGTCTTTTAACAGAAATGAAAATCTCATATATGACCTGCTTGATTCTAGTTCCTCTTACAGGAATATACAAACTAACTGGGTAATGCACTAAATGATCAGATGAGTTGGTATCTCCTGCATATTAGAAATGTCATTGTCTGATGTGACCTTAAGAACGCATTGCTCACTTCACTGGAAGATTTCCCTGCTTGCCCTTTAAGTGTCTCTAAAGAGAAGAAAACTCCCTCCCTAAATCAACAGGACAATTATATTGTCTTTTAACAGAAATGGAAAATATGACCTAAATATGACCCATCTGATTCTAGTTCCTCTTACAGGAACTAGACACAAACAAACTGGGTAAGGCACTAAATCATAGTGCCACAAGAATATGACTCACAACTTTCTCTACTGACCACAGTCAGTGGTTAGACCCTATCAGAGGCCAATCCATCAGTGCCCTTATAATTCACCCCTTATCTAGATAGTTACAGCCATGTCCTATCTAAAGGAGAATATATATATATATATATATATATATATATATATATATATATATATATATATATATATACACTACTTAAAGGCTAGCACTGGGCCCATACATGAGTGTTTGTAACCCAAGTATGAGCAGTATAAACTGCTCCACCAATCACCTCCTTAGCAGTCAATTCAACATTATCATTAATGAATCGGCAACAGAAACATTTGCAGTGGTAGCGGTCAGTCTGAAGTCAGCTCAGTGACTATTAGAGCCAGCTAAAGACTTTAGTCATTTCAAAACAAGGCTCAGGTCCTCACTACATTCAGCACCTTTAATTTGTATCCAGGCCTCACAGTCTAGGAAGGGAGGCAAACCTCAAAAGTATTTCTGTTACTGGAGTGGAATGGAAATAGTCAAATGTGCCTTCACTTATAGGCACGGAACCATTCTCACCACATTGTCCTAAAAAAAACATGCAAAGAAAAAACAAAAACAGCAAAAAAAACAAAGGCCCCTGACTATTTATACCAGTGTGAACTTTGTTTTGTCCTGTGAGGTGCTTGGTTAGTAGTATATTAGTGTTCAATGACGTATGACGAAACAGATGTGAGAAAACACAGCATAACCCTGGAGTTCAAGGATGTGGCAAAAGGGGAATATAACATCTTGACTAAAACAAGACACTGAAATGAAACCTTGAGTAAAAAGTTCATTGTTTTAATTAAAAATGCATTCTATTTCATTAAAATATGCAATTGTTTTTTTTTTTAATTAATTTTCATTTTCCATCAGGACATTGTCTTGATGCCACTTAAAAACCCATATACAAAGAGCGTTAGGGTATCAGAATGTCTTCATTCCTTGTGATCAGCTACATTCAGAAGAGATGGTTGTTACCAGGGCAGCCAGCAGATTCTGGCTGTGGCTCCCCGCACATGTCCAGCTAGGACCTCAAGCGGACTAGCATCAGTTTGAGTCCTCTTCCTTGTGCGCATTCCCAGTGATCATTGCAGCCCTCACAGGATGTAAAAACGTCCTCATTGTGCAAAGCACATTTCTTATTCCACTCATGATTTTTTTTTTCTTCTCGCTCATCTCCCGCTCACTTAAGCGTACACACATGCTCACATACATAAAAGACACCAAAGAACAGGCAGCTGCACACATGTGAAGAGGAATGTGAGCACACAAATGCAGGCACTCATAACACGGGCACACACACACACACACACACACACACACACACACCTACTCTACGTACTTAGTCAATGATGATATTCCCAGGTACAGTGAAGCATAACACAGTGTTCCCTTAGACTCCTTGTGGTGGGAAGGTGACAGGTGACATCTTTTTAGGGCCAATAACGGACTCAAGTGCTGAGTTCAGACAGCATGACTGAGGCCTGACAATGATGCCAATCAGGAGCAAGGCCAGGGAGGGTGATGGAAGGTGAGCACACATACAGGGATGATTACTGAAGAGTACTTAACTATTTATAATGCAACGCATCACAATTACTAGTATTTCCCCTGCTAAAATTACACAAGGCATGGGCAGAAAGTCAAGACAGGTGATTTATTACAAAAGAAGGCTTTCCCCGTTAAATAACTGGTACACCAGCTAAAAATACCCAATTTGTCAAAGGTTTTAAGGTTGCAGACAGAGTGCAATGTACAATAGGTAAGAAATGAATTGACCTCATAGAAATCATTGGACCAGAAGTTGAGAGAGAGATAGTATCAGAAAAGGCAGGATCTTCCCTCGGTTCTGTTTCAGATTCCCTGGCTCTTTTTTTTTTCTTTTTTTTTTTTTGGTTGTTTGGTTTGTTCAGTTTCCATCAAAAACCTAAAACGTTAACGCAAATGAGAAAAACATCTGAAAAAAGCCCACACCCCACCCCACCCCCCTTCCCCCAACTCCTTTTTTTTTAC
The DNA here is from genome assembly GCA_027481765.1 of Tenualosa thibaudeaui. Taxonomy (NCBI): domain Eukaryota; kingdom Metazoa; phylum Chordata; class Actinopteri; order Clupeiformes; family Clupeidae; genus Tenualosa; species Tenualosa thibaudeaui. Next base: position 13,700,817 of record JAIFZK010000009.1, read on the forward strand.
AAACTCAAGAGGAGCTGTATTAGAGTCTGATGTGCCTGCTCTTAGTCATGTGCAGTGCGTTAAAGTGTTCCTGGGCGGGACTGGGAGGCAGGCAGACGCACCCACTTGTCCGTCCATGGTCTGCTTTGCAGACACCCCGCATGATCTCATTGCCAGAAGGGGGAGAAAGAGAGAGAGAGAAAGCAAAAGAGAGAGAAAGAGCAGGAGATGGCACCTGGCCCAACATTCCTCCAGAAGAACTCCAATAATTCAGAAGAGGGGCTGAGAGAATCTCCAGCTCACAAACAGCAACTCAAGTCCTCCCTGTTACTTAACACCATATGCATCTCTCTTTTTCTTTTTCTTCTGCTGCTGTTGCTGCCGTCTTAATGGTTAGTTTTATACCCCTTTTTGAACTAACCCTAATGGAAATGGAGTTCAGTCAAATGGCAAGGGTGTCCTAGCAGCTCTCTTTGATGGACAAAAGACAGATCCTGACATGACATCCCCCCACCATTCCTTCTAATGTCCCCCTACTCTCTCTCCTGAATGGCCCCTCCAACCCTCCCTCCTCTGCGTTTGCCGCTAATTCTCCACGGGCGTGGGGTTCTGCGGCGGCAGTTGGGGTGAGGCAGGCGCAGGTGGCTGGCTGACGATAACCTGTACCACATAGTCACGCGAGATCTTTAGCTCCTCCAGGCGCATTTTGTCGGTGAGCGGCCGGCCAGAGAAGAACCAGCGCTGGGTGCCCGCCGCCACGCCCTCCTGTGCCTGCAGCCGGCGTTTCATGTGCTGCACCGTGTCCGTAGTGCGCACGGCCAGCCGCAGGTCGCGGCCCGTGGACAGGCGCAAGCGCAGAGCACACTCCTGGCCCTCGCTGGCCGGCGGTGGCTCAGCTGCCTCCAGCGGCTCCAGCTCGCTCTTCTCCTCGATCATATTGACTGGCGGCGACAGGCAGTAAACGGGCAGCTGGTAGCGGTTGCCCAGCTCGTCGTAGCACTCGGTCAGAGCACCTGCATACCAACAGACAGCAAGAGAGAGAGAGAGAGAGAGAGAGAGAGAGAGAGAAAGAGAGAGAGAGAGATGGAGGGAGCAAAAGAGGAAGAAATTAATGCATTAGAGGGGATAACGGAAAGGAAGAGGGGAAAGTGTAATGCAAGATGGACTGGGAGAGCTTTTTAAATCTAACATGACAACTCATTCATCTTTCTCAGAGCCACATTTCAGCTGGTGAGGCGCATTCTTGCTGAGGTGAATTATATCTGACTGTAACACCTGTGGCCTGCTGCAACCCTGGGCAGAGGAAGACTGAAGGGGTTTGGGAAAGCATACTTACAAACACCAAATTTCACAATCTCTCATAGATACAGACGGCAAGTCTGGTTAACGCCCCATTACACTCAATAGCTCCTCAGGCCACCATGGGGGAAAACAGAGGTTTATTTTGGCTACAAGTCAATCAGGTGCCAGACTAGTAGTTTTACATAACACAATTTAGAAGGAGCTTTACTTCTTTCTAAAGGCAATGCTTTCAGCTATTTATGTTGTTCAAACAGTACTATGTGCATTGTCAACTTGGTGCACCTCCAAACGCAATATTGAGGACAATTTTGGTTGATAACTGTTAGCTTTGTTAGTTTGCCAACTCGCTATCTTTTCCCCCACGCCAACCCCGCTCTCATTTTGAGCGTGTTAACCAGACTTGCCATCTGAATCTATGGAACCTGTCAGAGTTGTTTAGATGCATTTTAACGTAAGAAAAAAAGGAAACAAAGGAAGTAAAAGTACAACAACGCTACTGAAAAACAAGTCTTGGTTCCAGGTTTGTTTCGCTGACAGGGTTTGAAGTGACCATGGCATTTCATGATTCGCTTGGTTCATCCCTCCCTGCTGCCGAGAGGATGTGACCTCGCTACTTTCATTTGGTCACAAGGCTTACTTTAGTGGAACACATGAATACACTGAACACATGTCTGGCTCAAAGTGGAAACTGAAAAGGTGAAGTGGTGCTCTGAACCATAGATTTCCAGTCCCACATCGGAAAATCAGTTATTTTGCTTGTCACTGCCCTATTCCTTATATTAATCTTTGTAATGTTAATAATGTGTCACATTGTGCTGTTTAAAAAATCTGCACAATCTACATAGTTGAGTGATAAAGATTTGACATTTATTCATTCATCCAATGAGACAGAGCTTTTGTGTTACAGTAAAGAGCAACTATAACTTGACCTTGCTTCACTCAACACAAGATCCAACATTCACAGCATCTCAAGACACCACTGTGTAGCCCTAGAGATGACACTCAACTGCTTGAGCCTCTGGCCTCTCCACATAATCCTCGAGGTGAAAAGTGTCACGATCTACAGTCGAGTTAAGATGGAATGAAAAACTCAACCAGAGAGAACCCAGAGACAGGAACAAAATTAAAGATAGATAAGAGACCACAGAATGCTTATTACTGAGATCAGATCTGTAGTCATTTCTCTAACACTGTTAACAGTCTTAGACATAAGGGTTAGCGTACTAAAACCAGAAGAGGTGAGGGAGACACAACAGTATGTTTTAATTAAGAATGACTGAATGGATGGAATATATTACCAGTCTATGTGGTAGTACTTGCTTGATCAATTATTGCCACAAAGACTTTATCAGTGAAAGATATCCCACATCTGGAAGAAAGGTTCTTCTCAACATACTGAACATCAAAAACAACAAAACTGATGTAGCACCATTTCACAGTATTGAACGATACGGTTTGCTTCACTATCTTATGATTGCTAAATCCATAAAAGTTAACTAATTATGATATCAATCAGGGACTGGTGGTGAAACTTCCAGAAAGTACCTCAGTGCATCCGTCACTGACAGGGAAATAACATGACAAGTCACACAAAGAGCCTCTGTTTACACTAGTGCTTAGCACTGCAGGTGAGGAACCATGGAAAAACATCAAGCGTGGTTGGATCACCACAGAGAGCCTGACTGTGACTCTTCAAACACAGAAGACAAAGAAACGCAAAGAGGAAGAGGAAGAGCATGAGAGAGAAAGAGCGAGCAGAAGAAAAGGGCAAGAGGAGGGGTGTGAGGACACACCTTATAGAAAGCGAAGCGTGGGTGCCAAACGTGCCTGTCATTCAAGCAGAGGCCTCAAGGAACGGGCGAAAGTGATGGGCTGAATTGACAGTGACTGTCTGGCCTGCTGCTAGGCAACGGCTCAGCAGTTGAACGCGCCAATCACACCAAACTCCTTCTCTTCAACAAAAGGCCCTGCTGAACTAGATTTCATAAAAGGCTATTCAGTCAATTAAGAATTGCAAACTTCCCCTCAACAGCAGAACACAACCACTATTTATGACCAGAAAATCGTGATGTGACCATGGCATTTCATCACTCTCTTAGTTCATTCTTCTCTGCTGCCGAGAGGATGTGACCTCATCATTTTCATGTGGTCACAAGGCATACTTCTGTGGAACGCAGGGGAGATGCTAAGGCAATCAAGAGGTAATATGTCATTAAGCAAAAAAATCTAATTAAGGGCCACTCACATAGTTAGAAAGAGAGAAACAGGTCAAGTTCTTACATCTATTAGCACTACACTGACAGAGGATACCAAAGACTGCTGGAGCTGTTTTGTTGGGTAACAGCCTCTGCCTTGAAAGCCTTTAAAAAATCCATACTTGATAAAAAAAAAGAAAAATAATGTGTCTAGCTAGCTAGCAATTGAAAACACATTCTCTGACTATTATTCATAATGTTCAAATACTTGGCTCATTGTCGTTTTCTTTTGAAGGTGACCCATTTTCACAACAGGTTACAGTAGGTAGGCAGTACTATTCAGCTTTTTTCTGTAGGTCTCATTCACACAATTAAGCACATCAGCACTTAATGTCCTCCATTTTCTGCACAACCAGGCCGCTGTGTGTGACAGCACCAAAGGCGCCGACATCCGGCCCTGGCAATGAGCGTGCCTCTTGCCTCATCTACCATTCCAGTTTGCAACACTATTGGTTTTTCTGTGTCTTTCAGTCTCTGAATGTCATGACAGCACAGACAAATGAGACCCAATAGCATTATTACATGTAAGTGAGGTGTGTGTGTGTGTGCGTGTGGAGTCAGCTGATCAGCTCTTTCAGTACATACTAGCTGATGTCCTGAACCCTCAAAAACTGGCATGAATTAGCCACCAGTCGTTAAGTGCATTCATGTCAGCTCCACCTAAGCAACCACTGCTAAGCATGCCACAGCTTCTACTGGTGGGACACATGTTAGAAAAGAGGAGATGGAGGGGTGGTAGTGGTGACTGTGTCAAGGAGTAAGGGACAGGGCATGTAGTGGGCTCGAGAAATAAAAAAACACAGGGGGCAAAAGATATCTGAATTAAAAACTGGAACACGAGAGAAGAGAAACAGGGTCTGTTCAGATTCTGATTCTGGTTCTGATTCTGAAGAGGGGCGATGCACTAGGAAAGCAACTGGTCCACATCTAACCGCGACTGCCATCAAGCTAGAGAGCATGGCCATCCTTCATGGCAGCAGATGGTAATGAACAATCAGCACATCAAAAAGGCCTGCAAGCTGCACACAACCTGGTTAGATTGCTGCCAATGCGCTGAATGTGGGCACCAAGGGGCTCTTTGAGGTGGTTTGCTGTTAGCTGCGCACCAAATTCAGACTCAAGAGGTTGAGAGCTGACGTGATGTGCTTCTTCTACTCGCTCTCTCTCTCTCTACAGAAGGATGTCTGTGTGTCAAGTAACACGCTACTATTGTGTGTGTGTGTGTGTGTGGTCTCTATACATGCATCATCAGAGTGGTCTTTTTCTTTTTCCTTGCATTCATAGGTGCACAGTCATTCAGTGCGTCAGTGGATTTTTTTCTTGAAAGGGAAAACTTTCACAAACAGGTACTGGTTTAGGTGGTCTTACGCTACAAGATGTGTCATTCAGTGTCGTGGGGATGATGGCGCATGATTTTAAAAAGATGCACTGAGGTGGAGAGGTGACGATCTCTTACTAAGCATTGAGTATGTATGTGTGTGTGTTTATGTGTTCTAGTGTGTGTGTGTGTATGTGTGTGTGTTGGGGGAAATACTACAAACAAACTTGTCCCGGCAGGACTTTACTCACTTCACTGAAACAGCCATAATTCCCCACCTATTCCCTCAGATTTAGACAGTTTGAGCTCTTTGAATTTGTCATAAAGTGCTCTATAAATAAAAAGCATTATTATTTTTATGACAGTCAAATGAACAAGTTAGGGACAGCGGTCTGGGTTTTTGGGCCTGTTGGTGCCTTCAAGTCATTGTGGTTCCTGCCCTAGTCTCCTCTGCAGAGCTCCTGCGTGCATGTGAAAGATCAGAGGCTAAAGTTAGCAGCCACTGCTTAGTGTAAGACTGTACTTTCTCTTCTATTTTTTCCCCTCCAGCATACATGTGCATGTCGCTGCAGGTACCTCTGCATCGTGGTGTGGAGGTGTCTGCATCATCTAGAAATGGACCTGGAAATGCAGGGGGAGCTCCACAGATGGACACGACCTTGACAGATATGACAAAGTGGAATTTCTTGTGAATTTACTCCCAATTTGACAAATCAATAAATTCGGTGATCGAGTCAAATCTTGCTGAAGGAAATTGTTAGAAATTGGCACTGTAGTTACTCTTGTTAACTTGGACAGCTTGCAAAGACAATGCCAAAGAACAAGAGGAACAACTGACTGTTTCACAAGCACTGACAAGTTGAGACAACTGATCAAATTATCATATTATTGTGTCAAATCCCATAATCTCAAAAGCAACGCTCAATCACATACCCTCGTTATTTAGAAAACGAAAAATTTAGTTTCTCACCTCAAGTCCCCAGACACCATACTGAAATTACCCTGAAAGAGTATTCATTCTGGATGCATTGGCTTATTATCTCTTTTCAAACAGGTACAATGTGAGCTGTCACACTTGTTACTGAATGTAATCATTTGTTAGAATTACTACTGAGACTAAATTCTTGTGAAATTATTTTTAGCTCTAACCTTTTGCTCAGCTACATTTTCTTGATGCCAGTTAGAGAAAATTTTGAGTTCACAGTCTCACATCAGTGCAATAAAATTTTTGCTACTTCTACCTGCTATTTCTAACATAGAAATTTATTTATATTTCATTATTCTACTGAACCATAATTAAGTAGAATTAAGTAGACGACACCATATACTCTAAAATCATGTAGACCTAACTGAAACAATAGCTACACTTGTCAATAAAGCAGATTGATTGTTGGAGAGGATGTGCTGGCCTGGCTGAGACAGAGGCAGGTAGACCAAATGTTTCCTGTCTGAATGTGTGTCTAACCCCTGGTTCCGAGCATGGCTGATAAGATCAAAGGGTGCCTACGGCCTGGCTATTCTCAGCTGTGGAAATCAGTGCATTTTGCTCAAATCGACACTTTCAAGCAGTTCCAAGCACAAAACTGAAGGTCTGACAGGCCTTGGTTCAGACACACCGGCCCTTGACATTGCACCTCAACAACAAACACGTGGTTTTGGTCACAGACTACTCATTTGACAAGGGGAGCTGACAAATTACACCCAGCTAACGCCTTCTTGTGGCCATATTGTGTAAAACTAAGCAATTAGTTGAGGATGCAAACACACTTGGCTTGAAACCCCAAATGACCACCATCATTATCTATTGTCATTTGCAATTAAGTGCATCAGTTTGGAGTCACACAGCCGTGCATGTGCAATTCTCTTTCGAAGATATTGTATTCTCAAAGGTTACATGCACCAGGATTTCTCTCATTAACCATAGAAAGGTCTCCAAGGAAGGCATTAACTGAGGTGTGTGTGTGTGTGTGTGTGTGTGTGTGAAAGAGAGAAAGAGTACACAGTATTTTGACAGTGACTGGTGCTTCATTTTCCCAGTATCCTTGTGTTGTTTCTGCAAATGCAATTTCAATGGTGTGTGAGTCACTATGTTCACTGCTCCCTGGGTAGCTACAGGTGATTAGCGGGCTTCAAACAAAAGAGAAACACACACACATACACACACACGCACACACACACACACAGAAAACACCTCCTGTGGAGCCAAGCTGTGCAGGCTGATCATGATGGAGAGAGCCTTTTTTGTAGAACACAAACAGCGCAGCTCTGCTTATTCACACACCGTGGAACAACTTCAGCACAAATGCAGCAACTCAACAAAGATCAGCCTCTACACCACTGATTCTCCAAAATAGGTGACATGAATAAATCTCAAGGGAGACACTTGGAAATAATTCATTTCCTTCTGTCACATTAGTATAATTCACTACACCATAAAAACACTATGTGTTTGCCTTAAGGAGGTAGTCATATTTAAACCTGCACAATACATACTTATAAACAGGGTATAAACAGGCCTACATATTTGTACTACATGCAAATATTGACTGATTATACCACCTTATTGAAGCCAAACATAAACTACTTTCTACAAGAGCTTGACCATATATTGCATATAAAATGACACACTGTATTTCACCAGTAGGCTACTTCTATGTTAACTGACTGCCATGGTTTATAATATATCAATGCCATGTCACCAATGAGATGAGGGACAATTGCAAATCTGCCTTTTCACCATTCATATACTGTAAGTGTTAAATCTCATTTTTACTCTGGTGTATGTGAGGCATGGCTATGGGTTTGTGTTTGAGAATGGCTATTAATATCTATTGCTGACTGCATGGGTATTCGTTTGGGGTTGTGAAAATATATCCATTGGTGACTGTGATGTCTTCAATTTCCAGAATATTTTTTTCCATTGTTTAATAGTTATAACTGCTATGAACCCTATGGTCACCAAATGGTACAGGGACAGATCTTTCTAAAGATCAGATATGTCATGCCAAAATTCCTTTCCCAGACACAAATTACATAAGGTGTTATTGAGACTAAAAGCCCCTCCGTATTAAGGCTGCCAAGGCCACCTCTGAGTATTTTCTAATGCTTCCTCTCCATCTCTCTCTCGATCGATACTCTTTTATTTCAATGTGTGTACAACTGTGTGTTTAAGTGTGTGTGTGTGTGTGTTGTGAAGCCCTTCACATAGTTTCAGTTTCTACTGGTGCTGTGTGCTGTGGTATTTTAAGTACTGGGCTACTGACACACCCAAATGCAGTTCTGTTGTACCCTGTAGCCTTCTGACACTGTCTAAGCTGTCATTTTAAGAGTCATGTCACAACAGTGAGCTTACTCAGGTTGGACCAAGAGATACAGCATTGAAAATTTCTTCTGGCCACAAATATACCACAATCTTTCAATATCTTTCGAGCTCTTCTTTCTTGTTAACCAATGAAAACCAATGAATTAAGGATGCCACATAGTGGTCTCTGAGAGATATGTGATGCTTTACCTTAATGTCCTCTCATTATATGGGTACCCTACATTGTGTATGGTTTAAAACGTGATTGAAACATTATTAAACATTATTAAACATTATTAAAAATAAGCTCTTTAGCATGTTGCATAAATGAGAATATACCGGTAACTGGATACCTGGAACATATCACAATTAGTTGCCCCACTGTGTATTAAAGGAGAAATCTGGTATGAATCAATCAATACTATTGTTTTTTGACGTTGCTGAGAGCTGTCAGTGGACGTATGAGAATGAGAGAATTGGTGAACTATAGACAGGCAGCTAATGCTAACTGATGGGGGCACAGGAAAACAAAACCGAAACTTTTCTGTGTAAAGTCAAAATAGCATTTATGATATCTGAAAGCTGAAGCTCTAAATGAGGCTGTCCCCTGACTTTGTCTCCTACCATGTGGCAGAGTAATGCTGGCCCCATCGATGATGGCCTGCGCAAGCTCATGGTCGTTGCTCTCAAAGGCCTGGGCGGCGGCCTTGAGTGCGTCCCAGATCTCCTTGCGGCCCTCGAAGGCCGGCGCCGTGTCCCAGAACTCATCACGCTTGCTGCGCAACTGGCCATCCGTCATCGGATAGTCACTCTTCCATTTGGGCTTCTCTCTCTTCAGGGGCTGGTTACGCCCCAGGGCCACTGAGACAGAGAGAGAGATGGGTAGACAGGGTGGAGAAAAAGGAATAGAGGAGAGAACATTAGGTGTATGCATGCATGTCCTATAAAAGCATCAGTACAGACTATCAATTACAACTGTGTGGCGCACAAAGTACTGTGTGCAGTGTCTTATGACGGTCCGGATGATGTATGCAAAAGGCCTAGTTCTCCAAAGTATGCATCCTTGAGAGGGCTGTGCACATTTTACTGAATGCTGAAGTCCAACTTCACACTGACGTCTGTCACAATCAGCAGGTTAAGTAGGTGAGGATATGAGTGTGGATACTGTACAGTACTGGATAGCTGCAATCACACATTAGTAAATGCCACCCAACACCACCACATCTGTCATCTGGATGATGACAATCTCATTGACACCAATAATTTAATATCCTTGAGTATGCTGCCATGTGTGTATCGCATACATTAGGCAGATACCATGAGACGGGCAACCTTTCCACTGACACACACACACACACACACACACACACACAAACACACAGAGCCATGTCTCACCACACATGGAACTTTCCTAAACTGATTGGAGACACTGAAAGACTTCCCAGACCTTCCCAGCTCTGGTGAAAACACTACAGGGCTGAAGGCCAAGAAGTTACATCAACAGACAGACAGCCTGACCTGCCTACATATGAGGAATAGAGAGAGAGAGGGAGAGAGAGAGAAAGAGAGAAACAAAGAGAGGGGGGGAGGGAGGGAAGGAGGGGGAGAGGGAGACAGAGAGAGAAAGAGAGAGAGAGAGAGAGAGATAGGAGCGATTTTACAAGGAGGGGGGAAACATCTGGCGGCCATTATGCACAACCTTTCATCCGGGACACCATGTAACAACTGCAAGACGCACATACAATAAATAAATAAATAAAACACATTAAACAAATAAAAACACGCAGTCCGAATCCTGCTTGTTGGAATTACAGGTCCGCCTATGTGCTGTCCCTGTGCATTATAGGGAGCAAAACACAGGCTTCAGTCCAGGACAATTGAACAAGAGGAGAAATTCAACACACAGGAGAGTTGTAGGACGCGGACAAACAATTTCAAACATATAACCATATCAAACAGGTTACATGTCTCCAGGGTGAGGACAATTTCTTTTTCTCAACCAACCAGCACAAAACCCTGCACCCATCACTTCAGCACTGTCTGGCCATTCACAGAGAGGGAGCCTGGCCCCAGACATCACAGCCCTGTACCCACCAGCTATCAATAATTCAGTTCGGCCAGGAAATCTGCACAGTAGTTCTGTGCGACCCAGAAAACCACCACTCGCTGCACACGGTGGACAGAGGCCAGGAGGTGTCCTCCTCCTCCTCTTCCTCCCTCACACGTGAGATAAAAGTTCCCCTGCTGCCTCAATCAGGAGAAGGGTTTAAGGGTGACACAACCTACTCCACACTTCTCAGGGGCGATGGAACGTCACCCCATGCTTTGATGTCACAGGGCCAGCACCTTCATTTCCTGTTTGTGCAGGCTTTGACGCAAATACAAATTGTAAGAGAGAGAGAGAGAGAGAGAGAGAGAGAGGAGAGAAAGAAAAACACAAGTCCCCTTGGTGCACACTGTTTTTGTCTGTCTGGAGAAGAGTAAGCAATTTCCCAGTAGACCTTGAGTCAGACAATGCTGTGCAAAAAGCCAGCCACATCTTAAGACCCACACTTAAATAGCCTAAAGTAACAGGGCCACTGCTAGATGTTCAACCAGAAGGTCTCCCTGTAGTGTCAACACCTGCTAGGCATCTCAAACCTCACTCAACAGTGTCAATAGGCTCTGCCTAGAGGCGGGGTGTGCCAAGGGAAAAATAACCTGCACTTCCTATCCTAAACAACTCATAATTGTTTAATTTACAATAATAAATATAATAATTTCTCAAACAAAGTTTTTTTTTTCATATCAACAGCTCCACAGTATGCCCATTCTGTCACATAAGATAATAGATTGCTAATCATGTTACCGTCACATTTGCCACAATTCATATTATGTCAACATTTTACTGTATCTAGTGTGACCTCATTACCACTAGGCTACCTCAAAATGCCAAGAGAGCTTTTAACAACAGAATTACTGTTTCTTTTTCTCACTAAGATAAAACTAAAATGCCCAGGCTTTGAGTCAATGGTGGCTTTCTAAGTTGGTGGCTTTCTAAATTGGTGGCTTCACTAAATTCCACATAAGTTGGAGTCTCTCCATAAAATAAGCTTAACTTTACTACCAAGTTTCATAGACACTGGGTTAGTAGCATAGTGCTTGCATTAGTCTGCACCCAGTCAGTCAACAATGGCACCAAATACATGACCTCTGGCGGAGGTAAGCCAAGGAAAAAAACGCCTGATTAAGATCATTCTTCTGTTTTTTATTGAAGGATGAATGATGCTCTGGTCTGTCCAGCGAGGCAGAATGGTCAACACGTTAATCTAATTTAGCACTGAGGTTTTGTGGCATTTATAAGCACTTTTACTAAACAGAAGGTAGTGCTGGGAGGCAGAGCGCAGAGAGATTACACCACACCACACCATTTCATTTCAGTGGAAATTACAGCAGTTTCTGGTGTCAAGATGTGAAAGTGGAATTACAGTGGAATTACAATGATTTCTGTACATTTTATGCGTATTTTATATTTCTGTTGCCCTGTTACATTGTGATGGCACTGAGAATTTGATTCATAAAGTCAGTAAATCAAAGGATGTTCAGGATAGATGTCTGGAAACAACTGTCTATTTCACTGTCTCTTGAGAATGCATTACTGATGGTGTCAAAACATTCCTAATTCATTTTAACAGCAAACAACATTTTAAAAGGTTGCAGTGACTGGCAGCAAAGCTTGTGATGAACAACTTCACCCTCACTCTCTGTCTCTGGCTCATTAAACACATCCATAAGGGGAGACAAGAGTTTACAGAATAAGCAAATAAAACTAACAACACTTGATTAACCTGAATGGACTGGATGCAGAATTTAAAGAGGAGATACAGACCGGGATGGAAACAAAAGAATGATATAAAGGCGTCGCTGGCTGAAAGAAGGTCATTAAGCCGACGTATCCATTTTCACTAAAACACCAGACATAGCAGCACGTCACTCTGGTCAAATTGCATGTGGTTTTGCTGAAAGCACTTTGTGTAGCCTATCGCTTATAAAAGCAGACACATGGCAACTGGGCATTGAGCACTTTTGCTCATAATTAGAAAAGCATGAAGTTTAATTAATTCACATACTGGCTACAAACAGTTATTGGATATCATAAACCATAAAAACGTTTTTTTGGGACATGATGGAAATATGCTAATTCAGTTTTTCGTTGGAACCACTAATGAACACCAGCTGGATCCAGAACAGTACAGTGCCAGAGCATTCATTTTTCTCATGACAATTACAATGTCACACAATAAACAGCTGTAAGCTGTAAGGTCTCACCAACCCCTTTTTTTGGTTTCTAACCCTCTCTCTCTCCCAGTCAGCACGAGGCCTTACAGTCCACCCAGCCACCGCACCCCTTGTGAAAATACAGAGAAATTGAGTTCATCCATGAGGTATTTAATCCAGTGTGTACTTCTCCTCGGCAGGCAGGCGTCAGCCGTGTGAGCTCCGCAGAGCGAGCAAGCTGTGTGTGTGTGAGAGCGGCCTGACATCTGGGAGCCATCAGCTCTGCCAACTGGTCAGTACAGGGAGGAGACATCATCTTACACTCTCTCTCCCTCTCTCTCTCTCTCACACACACACACTCATGGAGAGTGAACCTGCAAAACAGAACAACTGAATCGCGGTGGTGGGAAACTACAAAAGGCCAAAAGCCCCACCAACAGCACTGATCAGTGACTGCAGCAACTGTGACGACCACATTGCTCAGAGGATCCCACACAGTCATGCGTGAGGGTGGCCCATGCCCGTGAAGGCACTGGACAGCTGAGCTGAAGTGGCTGGGTGACTCCTAAATGGTCATCTAGGTCAGTGTACATCTGCAGGAGGCCCTCTGTAAGACCCTCAGAGGAAAGCACAGGCGGGCACTGTGTTTTTCTGTCACCGCCTGGGTTCTCTCTCTCACACACACACACACACACACTAGGGTCATGTGACAAGTGTAAAATTACACAACCTCTGAGTGCCACGGGCCATATTACAGACCTTTGGAAACTCCTTGGGGACTAATTTGCAACCCCAAAGATCCTTTTAAAGGCCATCAACATTGCTGTGATGAGTATGAACATTAAATCGCAAGACCATTGCCCAATCAGGCTAATGCTATGATGGCAGTGCATTTAAAAGACGTTCCACACAAATAAGCCTTCATAAATTACCTCCAGGTTGTAACTGTAGTAAATACAGTTCCATGTCACACCAATGTTCCCGTGCCAAACTGTATTGACAACGTAACTAACGTTGACACCACCACCTCATGTGGCTCCAAACCTTAGTCATCTCCATGGTTACTTGGTAAGCCAAGTGCGGCCAGGCTGGTATGGGAAGGACCTGTGTAGAGAGCTCAAACACTGCATAATGCAGGGCACTTCGCTGGCTTCTGTTTCACCTGCCACGGTCCTCAAAACCTACGACCTGCTGTTACTTCCTCTATCTTGATATTAGGGCTACTTTGTGCAGAGATTGAAAAAATTACAGCCTATAAAAGAGCAGAGAAGTGTAGACTGGACGAGTCTTGCTGTCTATGTCCATGGAGGTGGCATGGTGAATGCCCCTCTCTGGTCTGCGCTGGTTGACAGAGGGGTTTCTGTGACGGAGATGAAGTGGGTTCATCTACATGCATTAATGAAGCCTGTGCCTGCTGGTGAGGACAGAGCCCCAGATGTGCAGGGTCTCTGACGATCCAGCTGTGCTTTCAGCTGGATATTCTCTCTGTTACACAAGTTATGCAATTCAAGGCTCTGCTAAATGGCACTCTGAAGAGGGGTGAGCGAAGCAGAGCCAACAACGGAAAATGTTCTATCATGCCCTCACACTGAGAACTGGAGAAATACATGAAACACTTCTGGAGCTATTCAAGTGAGTCTTGGGGCCAAAATCTGTAGTCTCAACAGGAAAGAGCAGACCACGAAGAGGAAAGACAGTCGCATTAGAAATTATGACATTCTCTTCATGGTTTAAAACAAATGTCAGTCAGGTAGACTAGGAGGAATGTAGAGGTAAGAAAGACGTGGCATACTTTTCATCAGTGTTAGGGCAGAGCGTCTATTAATTTAAAGTTGTGGCCAGTGCGCAATGATGAGCTTTGAAACACAACCAGAACAAGTTTGATAGCTTTCATAGAAAGTTTACAGACTGCGCAGAATCTTCTCTTTGTTATATAGAAGTATGCTTAGTATTAGGTGTCAGAAGAGCAACTTTAAAGTCCCATAATTGTGAATGGAGTCAAGTACACTCCTTTGTGCTAAACCTGCCCCTCCCCCCTGACGCACACGCTCAATTGTCAGTTACAGTAGTAGCCTTACAACATCTGCAACACCAGACACCGGAAATCCCGGCCACATTCGTGTTGAGGATTGGTACAAGTACCTTAAAATTGCCAGAAAATATTTTCCAAATGTTGGTGACATAAGAAGCCTGGTTATGACTTAATAATAACTGGCCAACTTTGTCAAAACCTCACAGAAACGCACGCTTAAGCGGAGAAATTGTTGTCCAAGTGGCCGTACCTTCTAGGTTAATAATGATTCCAAAAGTTAACTTACAGCGATGTGCAAGAAATGCCCTTCTACACGGTGCCGTTATCTACGTTTATCCACAGGCCTGGGGACCACGATAGCTAATTCACACACGAAGTGATTGATGCTCAGAGAGGAGATGAGCATGCACCCTACCCCGCAACAGTATCATTCTACTGCCCTTTTTAGATGTTCTCACATTACAGAAACGACCTAAGGCATCAATAACAACGTATAATGAAGCAGAAAGAAACCGAGAAAAGAATGAAGAGATAGGGAAAAAGAGAAGTTACTCCGTATGTTCCGCATTCCTTCGCGAAAACACTGACCCACATTTTAACAACACAACCGACCGAAATGGGCTAGTTGAGAGAGGCTAGCAGTCGTTCTTTTTAGACTTAGCAGGCTAGCATGCTAGCTCGCTGGCATATCCAAAGATGCGTCCATTGAAAGCAGTGGGCAGCGTTTGCCAAAAGGCAATAGTGCCATTTTCGTTATCATTGATGTATGACTAAGCATGAGGCCAGCTGAAACAACAGTGTTTGAGACAACACAGTATAATACCGCCACGATGTCAGGTTACAGACATTGACGATAGCCCCAGACAAGGAAAGACACGGCGCATGGGAACCAGCATGCAATAAAACCCTCAATCAATAACTGAAACATCACCCCCCGAAGTATAACTCATTTCCTACCTCCAGTTCCGTCTGAATTTTCGTTTAAACTGCCTGAAGAATCATGATGACTGCCCACACAACCACCCATGGATATTGTGCTGCGCTACCCCGCAGACCCTCTCTTGTTTTCTGTTCCCCCCTTCCTCAACTACTCTTCTCAGAATAGAAATTGACAGCAAGGCGCGAGCATCAGCTGGGAAGAGGCGGGGAGTGCACACATCATCATGAGGTGACCGATCCCCAAAGCAAGAAAAGAGAGAAACGCGGAGTTGGTGGGGGAAAGGGTTGTTTTGATATTAGTGCTGATAAGTGGGGATAAAGTGTCAAACCAAGGTCCGGACATCAGTAATGAGAACAAATGCTATTCAGAACGCTGGTTTCTTCCGTATTGACACAGGAGTATGCTAATTCTCCTTTCTCTTTATGTTTGGTTATGGACATGGTTTGGCTCAGGCTACTGTAAATAGGCTACAATTTAGGCATCATTAAGTAGCCATAGCATTTTTATGGTGGGCAACTGTTTCATTATCCTATATGGGCCTAGTGTTGTGAAATGTTTCTCTTGCTGTGTGTGTGTGTGTCAAGTTGCTGGATGCCTATTTTCCTGTGAATAAGTGAGGAATCTAAACATCAGTCATTTTTTTATGTCTGTGCTCACCTAATCTCTCCTGCAGAGGTTAAATAGGCTGCCTATGAGTGTAATGCCTGCCTGAAGGATAATTTTTTGCATCCCTCTGCTGTAATGTCTATAACTCAATCAGATAGTAGCCTATATTCCTATTTTAATAGGACACGTTCTTTGTTGACACTAAATATCATACAGTCAAAACAAAAACAACCACACATCAGCAAAGTAATTCATTGCCTACATAAAAATGAAAACAATCAGATCAGATCCAGTTGAGTGGGACAAAAAACAATATGTGTTAATACCATATTTACAATAATACAATATTATTTTGTGGGGAGTCTGAAAATTCCCCACCTTCCAAAGTGGAGAATGAAAAAGTTTGAGAACCACTGGAGATGGTGTACCTGTACCTGATGCCTGTTCCCAGACATAGACTCACTGACATCATGTGAAGTGACTTAATGGGGTTGCACAAACTTGGTGTGATAATTTCATGTCAGTGGAACTACGAAGCAAGTGTACCCAAGAATGAGCAACTTTGTGGTAACACTGACGTATTCCAGATGACAAAGTTAAGACTAAGAGTTGAATGTGCACTGTGGTCCAAAACAACCCCCACTTGCCAAGACATGTAAGGCTACAAACCTTTGATAGTGATCTGTGGTATTTGGCACTTAGATGTTAGTAGTGGATCCTATAAGTTGCAAGGTCGTGCTGACATGAATCTGACTTGTTGTTCCATCGCTTGCCTATTGATACTCTATCTGATTGCATGATGCAGTCGTGTGGCATATGAACTGACCACAAAGCTGAGACTACCATGTTTTTTTTTAAATAAGGATGATGATTTCGCCATTGCATTAGCCTTAATTAGACCTTTGTTCACTTGATCATTTGGGCCTTTTGTCATGTTCCTAAAACCTTAAATGGCATTGATAACATGATGGCTTTGAAAGTGGGATACTTTAGAACTATGGGATTAAATTGAAGTGAAAATCAATGGAAAATAATTTTACATCATATTTATATCATAACGTGTTGGAGGGACTACCTTCTGAAGCCTATACCCATGGCATAAAGCAAAAACACAAAAACAACATAAGTACACTATATAATATTCACAATAAATGTATATATTAGAATGGGTTGGACGCTGTCCTAATCAGAATCATTGAAGGCATTAGTTCAGGGTCACCAGCCAGGAAGCATAGATATCCTAAATAGGAAGATTAGGGAAGAATTGGCCTTTGCTGCAGAACAATATTCAATGCTAGTAGCCTAGTCTCTCTCTTCAAAAGTTAAAAACTGCAGCAAATAGCTTCCTATGCCATGCAAAAATATGTAGGCCTAAAACATGAATATTTATGTGACTGGAGGCATTTATAAATAAATATTCTTATTGGGAGTCTTTAGAAATATACTGCAGTATAAGTGTCTTCAGTGAAAATATTAATAAGAGTGAGAACATATACACATTTACCTGTCTGATCTCATTAGAGACTTGAGGATTTTTACCCTTTGACATATTTAGTATGTATCACTGAATTTTACATACACACATACACACATTTACTAAATCTTAGTTTATCTTAGTAGTGAGTTTTTCCCAATACATTGACAATTGAAGGGGGGTGGAATACTTTTGCAGGTGTAAGTCCTGGGAAATTAAGTGCAGAAAAGTGGACTCCAGCTCCAGTGTGTTAAGTTGTTCCAATATAGTACTCAGTACAGTGTTCTGTACTGAGTACTATAACAGTGGGTATTAAGTGGTATATTCTTTAAACACACTTCAAGATACTTTTTGGAACAGTTTACTGGTAATTGAATTGCTCAAGCCCAAAATAATGTAGATCTATGCTTATGCCCTCAAAACTTTAATGCAACACTAGTGTGTTGCTGCACTGAAAAATACAAACCAAGAGCACTTCTAGTGCATGTAAGGAAAACTCATTATAGGACAAAATACACTTTACACTTAAGATATCTTAGATGTGCCACAAATATATTAAAGGACACATCTTTTCCATTTGGGATGTAACAGTGTAAAGTTTATGTGTCTGTGTGTTATTGTCTGTCTATGTGAAGCACTTTGAATGGCCTTAATGCTAGAGAATGTGCCATATAAATAAATCTTACTGACTAAATTAATTAATTTAATGCATGAATCCATAAAAATGCTGAACTCAGGTAATAGCTCAAGTAATATTCTGTCACAGGGTTTTTTTGTGTTACCATATTCATGTAAATAACATCCTAATAGACCAGACTCTTTAACTTTGTGCAGTTTGTACCTGGACACTTTTGAGAAGCATACATTTACTTTGTGGTGGGTAGGCACTTTGTTTAAATAAATTGATTATGTCTTCAATTTCTTTTTGGTGATTGCTAGAATTTCTAGTTGCAGAATTCAAAGTGAAGCTCTTGGAGAGTACCCTGAGAACCCATGGGTTCCCAGCTCAAGTTATATTCTGTCACAGGGTTTTTTTCATGTCACCATATCCATGTAAATAATATCCTAAGACGACAGTATTTGAATATCAAAATATAATGCACATTTAGTGGTATTGCATCCATCTCTGATCTTTGCACCATTCTGAGAAGAGAGAACATCAGGAAGGCAGCTGGCACAGATGGAATACCAGACCTTGTACTACGAGGTGGTGCAACACAGCTGGACAGTATCTTTACATTTTCAATCTGTCCCTGGCCCAGGCAGTTGTTGTTCCCTCAAGCTTTAAGACTGGCACCATTGTGTGATGGTGCCCCACTGCTGATGTACACTACTGCTATGGCCCTTAATGACTTCTGCACAGTTGCACTTATCCCTATTATGTGTTGTTCCCACTTGATGTTGAGTGTTTTTTCCCACTTGACATTGCAGTTGTTGCCAGCATGAAAGTATTCTCTTGGCTGCTCTCCCACTCTAACAAACATGGAATTTTAAGTTTTATGTCTTTGCCCACCCAACCCTTTCACTCACAGCCTCCGAAAGTCCTCAGGGTGACATTATGCCCCCACAGGCAGGGGACCTCTCCAGGTGCCTTTGAACAGCAGCTGAAGATGTAAGATAGGGTTTCCTGCTTGAAGCACAGAGGGCATACTGTATTGTGGCTTGGTAACATGTTGGACAGTGGACAGGAAAATAGTTGCAGGATTATTGAATTGAATTATTACACCAAAGTCATGATTATACTTTATGACCTGTTTATTCCCATGCCCATAGTCCATATCTTGTGACTGTCTAGCACTGTTCCTTTAACCCCTCTCCCTGGAAGAGTCAATCAGGTTGATGATCTGTGAGCTGGATGATCTCCAGATTCATGTTATCATTTTTTCAAAAGGCCCAGTCATGCTCACTTCCTGATTTTCTCCGGAAAATGTACTCTAAGCATTAATTATGCTGTCTATGTGCAGACAGCTGTGACATAGTGGCAAAACAGTGTGCTTTATTTGTCTTGTAGCTTAAGGAATATGAAGAGTTGGACAAGCAGAAATATATACATATATTTTTTGTGATTTCATGTTAAAGTTCATTCATGCATCATTGTGCATGGTATTGCATACCAAGCAATTTACAAAAGCAAAACTCTACTGGTTTTGGCTCCTTCCCTTGGTCATTTGTCTAACAATATCAACCACTTCATGTTACTCGTAGCATACATTATGAGTCATGACAGGGTCAGTGTGAGACTGTCCATAAAGAATGAGAATATTGGTACTGTATAGCTAACAGTATTTTTATTATCCGTTTTCGGGAAGTTAGGCAGTGTTTGGCGTGGCAGGCAGGTGGCCTTTGTTGGTGGTTGTTTGCTATGGGAATTTGGTCTATGAGTTTACTCATCAGTTTGCCTCGAGTGTCATCTTTCTGGAAAGCTGATGTTATACAGAGCCTCGTATTCGATTTGTCTGTTGGCCTCGCGGTCGTGGTGGTGTGGCTGTATTTCAGTTCCTCCCACTTAGGATTCTTGGGCAAGCGTTGTACGGAGCAGATGTTCAGCTAGTGGAGTGGTCGACGAGAGGTGTAGAGCACCCATGCCTGAGTCCCGCTGCCTTCACATTTTCTTTTTGACAAGTTTTGGAATTCTTCATTGAATTGTTTAGTTTGCTGCTGGGTCGTGCCCCTCTGATTGTTACAGTGGCAGGCACGAGTATCATATCATTCTGTGTGTACTGCAGCGTCATTGCAGCGTTTGTTTTGCGCGAATTATTTTATTTATTTATTTTGTTTCAGTACGTCGTTTCTTTGTCAAACCGACTTTACTGACCACATTGTTCACGTTTGCTGTGCATTTGTAGTGCTTTGTGTATTTGCAGTGGCTTTGTAGTGTTTCATTGGTGTTTTTGGTGTTAATGTGGGCCTGTGATTTGTCTGTCTTGGGAGTTCCGGTCGGTGTGTGTGCGTGCGTGCATGTGCGTGTCCGTGTTTTGTGTCCTCCTCAGCTCTGGTGGAACTCCGTGGCATGGTGGCTCCTGCGTGTCTACCACTACTGCAGTGCATAGGCCAACAAAGTTAAGTAGCCCTAGCCTAATTTACCAGTAGAAGTCAATTATTGCTAGTGTGCAAGCAGTATATTGGTGATTTTAATCCTTTCTCATGGGTCCACCTCCACGGGTGTGCAATTCATGGTGGGGGGGACCCCTTGTTTCTGACTTCTCTATTATAGTTGCACTGGGTGTTTAATTCTTGCTGTGCCTGTGTGTGTGTGCTCTGCGTGTGTACCTTGGACTCACCCCTCTCTATTGTCTTCTTATCTGTGGTGAGCCCTTTGACCTGTCTCTTATTTAGTGTGGTCCTAGATTGCTGCAGTGCCACTGTGTCCCACTTGTGGCTGAGGATAACAGTGCTTTATTTTTTATTTTTTTTTATTTTTATGGATGTGCCCATTATTGTTTTAAGGTGTCTATTAAATAAAATATTGTATTTTTTTTTAATCACGTCTCTATCTGTGTTTGCGAACCTGTGTATCAGTTTGATCTTTTGGTCAGGTGGTTAATTAGTTCCTAGTGAGAAGACTCCCTAGGTGGCGTAGTCAGCTACTTAATTGTTACCTTGCCCTCCCTGCCACACTTTGGTATTCTCTCAAATGTTGTGAGTAGGTCTGACTGTGCTGACACTATGCCCATTCACAAGGGGTTTGGTACACCAAACATGGAGCTTAAGGCAAGGTATCAGTAAATCGTAAGATTTTTTAAGCATTTTTTATGTTTCGAAAATGTCATGCTCAGACTAGTTCTCAAACCCACCTTGAGCTGAGAGTGAGACCAGAGGAAGGCTATTTCTTAGCTGTGAAACAGCCTTCCTCTTAAAAGACTCATCCAAAGTCTACATTAAGTTAAATTTCAACTCACTCTATTATTGATTGTTATTTCTCTTGGTGTATTAGAAAAAGGTCTCATCTTGAACTGATCTCTCCTTTGGGCATATTTCAATCCTCCTTCAATCCTTAAATTCAGTTAATAGTTTCAGTGAAAGAAATATTATTTTAAAAAATATTGTGTGATATAGGGTCAAGTGTCACCCAACTGCGTGCAGTCACGCAACTGTGCTTGTTAAAATACTGGTGTGCAAATGCACCTACATATCTAATTCTTTTCCAAGTAGAGATACCTCAGGAGAGAGCAATCCTCAGGAAAAGCCCCCATGAAGATTTGTAGCATGGTAACAGCTTGGCCCTGAACTCTACAACAGGAAGCAACAGGGAGAATTGAAAGAAGCATTCAACACAACTGAAAAGGGATGTTTGTTTCTGGCCTCAGACCTGCAAGACTCAAAATCATAATTCAACACAAGATGGCACTGTGGTAGCTCAGAATATTAGAAAATCACCTCTGAATTTTGTGATTCATTATTTTGTGGCTGTAGTTTCTTAACAAATTATTATTTTGCTCTCAAGTTATTATTTGGGTTATGTGTTACATTTCTGTGTTAAGCAATAGATTGGTAGGAACAAAAGACCTTTCTGCAATAATCTGATTGTATGGCAGTTCTGGGCTTTCTAATTTAAATGAAATATCAAAATATCTGATACAACCATAGCTAAAACAGCATTAAAATGCAAAAATGATGCAGAAACAGTAACATAATGTAAGAAAACAACCATATGACATAATGTCTATGTAAAGTACTGTGTCGTCCATCTGAAGTTGGCATGTAAATCAACGCCTGGCCTGTTCTCTGATGATATCAGATGTGTCAGTGCAAGTGAATGCAAGGCTCAACACAAGTCAAAATGTACAAATATTCTGTGAAAACATCATTAATAAGCATTTTAATGCTTATTTAATGAAAACCCAATGACCGTCACTGGTAAAAGAAAAAGTGGTCAATGTTATACAACACTGAAGTCAACCATATCAGGAAAATTTTGATGACCCTAGTGTGTGTGTGTGTGTGTGTGTGTGTGTGGTGTGTGTGTGTGTGTGTGTGTGTGTGTGTGTGTGTGTGTGTGGTGTGTGTGTGTGTGGTGTGTGTGTGTGTGTGTATGTATGTCTAACCATAAGGAGACAATATCTACTGTAAGTGTTACACAAGAAGTCATTTTTTCTGTCCATCCTCTCTGCTTTGGTATCTTTTCATCTTGACATATTTCAAGGAGGCTTTACTGTTAAACATCAAAGATTCCTGTTATGCTTGAGAAATTCAATTTTCTTAGATATAGCAAAATATCCTGAGCCACATCCCTCAATAAAATATGTTTTCCTGTCTGGGTGCTTTGTAACTGATTTATCTTTTGCCCCCTGTTAACCAAACAAAATGTTGGTTCATTGGAACTGTCAAGTTGGATTGGAGAATGTTTTGTTACTCTGCAGGCCCTTTTCTGTCTAAAAAGGCACACATTTCCTCAGTGCAATTCTTTTAGTCATATGAAAGGTCTTATCTGAAGTTGTTCCTCTCTGAAATGCACTTAAAGGGAAACTAAATTAGTTCAATAGGCCTAAAGCTTTATTGCTGTATAAGGTCAGCATGCATTCCTGACTGGCTGTGCAGCTGTGCAGCAGAACAGCTACCCTGGATGCTGGAGTGTTGTTTCCATAACTTCTTTCATAATTTTTTAGAGATAGCAGACTGAAGTTTTTCACAAAGAGTATACAGTCATTGGTTTTTCACTGCTGGTAAAAAACACAGTTTTTTCACTGCTGTTTTGTTTATTTTCTGCGACATTGTCACAAACGTAAAATTCACATTTTATTTGACTTTCAGCAAATATGTTTTGGTTGATGATTCTTTGTCACCGTAACTAGAACCAGCTATATACTAACAGTCAAACTTAATTTAAACCTAATTTCAATTTTGCAATTTCATTTCCTGACAGTATCCAAAAACACATAGTTGATTATTTGGGGTGGACACAATGCTCCTTTGAGAGCAATAATTTATTGAAAGTGTGTATGGTTCCATCTCACTTGACAAATAAACAACCAAAACTGTTGCACGTGTGCATACACTCTACATGAATGAACATTAAAGATTCTAAGATGGAGTTTGCAATATTATTATTATTACTAACATCAATGCAGAGCAAGAGTTTTTTCAACGTTTGCACATACTGTGTTTGTAACAGACTGACTGGACCCAAAAGCAGATCGGAGCAAAAGGTTTATTTTACAATGATCAGGGGAAAAAATCCAAAAGGGAAATAAAGCTCAGAAGATCCAAAAAAAAAACAGAAGGGAAGTCCAACACAAAATCATATAAATAAAAACACACAAAAGATCCGGTCTAGTAATATTTAACATAGACGGCAAACAAGGAAGCAATCCTCTCGATTGTAGAAAAATAAATCCAAGAAAACAGGTAGGCAAAAAAATTCAGGATACAAAATCCACAGGTAAGCGAACAGGGGTACAGGCAAACACGAAAATCAGAATTCCAGGAAGGTAACACGAGAACAGGAAAAACATGAGCAAGTTTACATAGAGGAACACGGTCAGTCAATCAGACAAGGAACAAGGGAGAACTGGGAAATAAATAGGGAACAGAGCAAGGAAACTAACAAGGTACAGGTGACACTCATTACAACAATCAAGAACGTGAAGACCGGGTGCAGAGCGGGAAGGGGAAAAAAGGGGCAGGGCAGACAGCAAAACAAAAGCACATGGACAAGGTAAACAAAACACAGAACTAGTGATGCACAATTAGTCCAGGAGGGGGCCGGATAGCCGAGAGCAGGATCATGACAGTACCCCGCCTCTAATGGACGCCTCCTGGCGTCCCTTTGGCAGAGGAAGGATGTTGGCGGCGGAAGTCTCTGATTAGGTTGGGATCTAGGATGTGCCGGGCCGGAACCCAGCACCTCTCCTCAGGACCGTAGCCCTCCCAGTCAACGAGGTACTGGATGCCCCGGCCCCGACGACGAACGTCCAAAAGTCTTTTAACAGTGTCGGCCACGGATCCATCTATGTGGCGGGGGGGAGGTGGGGGAGCAGGGGGTGGATGCATGGGGCTACAGATAAAGGGCTTGATGCGGGAGACATGAAAAGTGGGATGGATGCGGCGTAAGGGGCAAGGGAGTTTAAGACGGACGGCTGTGGGGCTGATGACCTTGGTGATGGGGAAGGGACCGATGAATCGTGGGGAAAGTTTGCGGGATTCGACCCTCAGAGGCAGGTCCCGTGTGGACAACCACACCCGTTGGCCTTGACGGTAGGAGGGGGCTTGGGAGCGACGTTTGTCGGCTTGGGTCTTCATCCGGACAGCCGAACGGAGAAGGGTGGTGCGGGTACGCTTCCAGGTCCGCCGACAGCGCCGGATGAATGCCTCCGCGGAAGGTACCCCAACCTCCTCCTCCTGGTCCGGGAACAACGGGGGTTGGTAGCCCAAGGAGCACTCGAAGGGGGATTTGCCCGTGGCGGACGAAACATGGGAATTAATGGCGTATTCGACCCAAGGCAGCTGCCGGCTCCAGGCGGAAGGGTTCTGAGAAACCATGCAGCGCAGCACGGTCTCTAATGACTGGTTCGCCCTCTCGGACTGTCCATTAGTCTCTGGGTGGAAACCAGAAGAGAGACAAACAGAAGCACCAAGTAATTTACAAAAGGCTTTCCAAAAGGCTGAGGTGAACTGGGGCCCCCTGTCGGACACCACTTCTACAGGGAGACCATGGATACGGAAGACGTGTAGCGTCATGAGTTGGGCAGTGTCCTTGGCTGAGGGGAGACCGGGCAGAGGAACAAAATGAACAGCCTTGGAGAAACGATCAACTACTGTGAGGATGGTGGTGTTACCGTCAGAGGAGGGCAAACCAGTCACGAAGTCTAGTGCGATGTGGGACCAGGGTCTTCGGGGAATGGCTAGGGGTTGAAGCAATCCGGCAGGGGGTCGGTTGGAGGACTTGTTCTGTGCACACGTAGGGCAGGACTGGACAAACTGGACGACATCACTCTTAATGGATGGCCACCAGAAGCGTCTCTCGATGAAGGTCTGGGTTCGACCGGTACCGGGATGGCAGGAGAGTAGAGAAGAGTGCCCCCACTGCAGAACCTGTGGACGAACAGAGCTGGGAACATACAGACGGTTAACAGGACATTGACTGGGACCCGCCTCGTCTGCTTGAGCCGCCACAACGAGTGACTCAATGTCGAGGCGGGCCGCTCCAACAACACGACTGGAGGGAATGATGGGTTCTGGATCTGGACTCTCTCTGCCAGAAGTGAACTGTCGGGATAATGCATCGGGTTTAGTGTTCTTGTGACCAGGACGGTAAGAGAGTGTGAAGTCAAAACGAGAGAAAAATAATGACCAGCGTGCCTGTCGGGGGTTTAATCTCTTTGCTTGACTGATATATTGTAAGTTCTTATGGTCTGTCCATACGAGAAATGGAACTGGGGCGCCCTCCAGCCAGTGTCGCCATTCCTCCAAGGCCAATTTAACGGCCAAGAGCTCCCGGTTCCCCACATCGTAGTTTTGCTCTGCCGGAGAGAGGCGGCGGGAGAAGAAGGCACACGGGTGGATACGGTTATCCTGGGAGGAACGTTGTGATAGGACTGCCCCAACGCCCACCTCGGAGGCATCGACTTCGACGATAAACTGACGTTCAGGATCGGGTTGGGTCAGGACAGGGGCTGAAGTAAAACGTCTCTTTAATTCTCCAAAGGCTCTCTCTGCCTCTGACGACCAGAAAAACCTGACCTTTGAAGAAGTCAAGGCAGTGAGGGGGGCGGCGATGGTGCTGAAGTTTCGGATGAAACGCCGGTAAAAATTGGCGAAACCCAAGAAACTCTGCAGACCTCGGCGAGTGGTGGGTGTAGGCCACTCCAAAACCGCTCTCACCTTCTGCTGGTCCATATGGATGGACCCCGGAGAAATGACGTGGCCGAGGAAGGAGACTGACTCCTGGTGGAATTCACATTTCTCGGCTTTGACATAGAGTTGGTTATCTAGGAGGCGTTTCAGGACTGTTCGAACGTGGACAATGTGTTCCGACAAGGACCTTGAAAAAATCAGGATATCGTCCAGAAAAACAAAAACAAAATGATTCAATAAATCTCTAAGAATGTCATTGACCAACGTCTGAAAAACGGCGGGGGCATTAGTAAGGCCAAAAGGCATGACGAGGTATTCATAATGTCCAGAAGTGGTATTGAACGCCGTCTTCCACTCATCCCCCTCACGTATGCGGACCAGGTGGTATGCGTTCCGCAGGTCTAATTTTGTGAAAACCTTGGCCCCTTGCAGGAGCTCGAAGGCAGATGACATGAGGGGAAGAGGGTAACGGTTCTTTATGGTGACATTATTCAAACCTCGATAATCTATGCATGGTCGGAGCGAGCCATCCTTCTTAGAGACAAAGAAGAACCCGGCTCCGGCAGGGGACGAGGACGGGCGGATTATGCCAGCAGCAAGGGACTCCCTTATGTACTTGTCCATGGCCTCCGTCTTGGTGCGGGACAGAGAGTAAATACGCCCCTTAGGCGGGGAGGCGCCAGGAAGGAGGTCGATGGCACAATCATAGGGTCGGTGAGGGGGCAAGGAAGAGGCGCGGGACTTGCTAAAAACTAACTTGAGGTCCATGTAATCTGGAGGTACAGCAGACAGATCAGGAAACTCCTCGGGTTGGACAGGGACAGACCTCACAGAAACACTAGGAACAAGGAAACAGTTAGCCTGACAGTCGGGAGACCATGCAATAATTTGATTCTCCACCCAGTCAATATGGGGATTGTGTTTGATTAGCCAAGGGTGTCCTAGGAGAACAGGGGAGTCAGGAGAGTCAATGACAAAGAATCTAATCGATTCACAGTGGGTGTGGAGAAGACAGAGACTCACCGGTATGGTGACCTGACGGACAGTAGCCAGCTTGACTCCCGTTAAGGCGTTGGCCACCAGGGGCACCTTGAGATCCTCAACAGGCAGCCCCCACTGGTTCACCAGACCGGCGTCGATGAAATTCTCCTCCGCACCCGAATCGACGAGGACCTCTGTCTCTTGTCGTTGTTCTCCCCAGGTCAGGACGGCCGGAAGGAGGGTTCGCTGGGTAGGTGAGGGGTTAGTTGTAGTGGCGCTCACCCGTACCCCTCTCACGGGTGAGCGTGGGCTTTTACCAGGCAAGCGGCAAGAAAGTGTCCGGGCTTACCACAGTAAAGACAAAGACGGGCTTGTAATCTTCTCCGTCTCTCCTCCACACTCAGACGAGTCCGGTCCACCTGCATGGGCTCTGGGGTTGCCAAGACAGGAGACGACGAGGAAGAGGTAGCGAGACGGGGAATTCTTTCACCCACAGCTCCGGATGCTCTAAAACGTCGACGTTGCTGCAACCTAGTGTCGACACGGATGGCCAGATTGACCAACCCCTCGCAGGTCTCAGGCAGATCATGGGATATTAACTCATCTTTCAATTCCTCAGAAAGGCCGTTTAGAAAGGTGTCGAATAATGCCTCCTTACCCCAGCCAGATGAGATAGCCAGGGTCTGGAAGTCTATGGCGAAGTCAGAAACAGATCGGGAACCCTGGCATAGATGGAGCAATTCCCTAGCGGTCTCGTGCCCGTGTTTGGAACGATCAAAAACTCGCTTCATCTCGGAGGCGAATTCCTGAAAGTCATCGCAGGCTGGGGACTCCGCCTCCCAAACCGCCGTTCCCCACTCTCGAGCTCGTCCCGACAACTGGGTGATGACGTAAGCCACCTTGGCTCGCTCGGTGGAGAAGGATCCGGGTTGTAGAGTAAAAATCAAGGAACACTGGGATAAAAATGAACGACAGGTACCAGGCTCACCGGCGTACCTCTCGGGTGGAGGCAATCTGGGCTCGCGGAACAATGATGCCGCTTGAGCGATTGGTGCTGGAGCTTCAGGCTGCACGGAGAAACCCATGGTCGACTGGAGGGGCTGAACCCTGGAACTGAGGCTCCGTATCTCGGCTCTAAGGTCTTCGATCTGTGCCTGATGCCGGCCCAGCAGAGACCCATGTTGTTGAATAGCCGAGGAGAATTGTCCAGGATCCGCTGGGTCCATCTTCGTGGTCTGATTGTACTGTAACAGACTGACTGGACCCAAAAGCAGATCGGAGCAAAAGGTTTATTTTACAATGATCAGGGGAAAAAATCCAAAAGGGAAATAAAGCTCAGAAGATCCAAAAAAAAACAGAAGGGAAGTCCAACACAAAATCATATAAATCCTTTGGGAAAACACACAAAAGATCCGGTCTAGTAATATTTAACATAGACGGCAAACAAAGAAGCAATCCTCTCGATTGTAGAAAAATAAATCCAAGAAAACAGGTAGGCAAAAAAATTCAGGATACAAAATCCACAGGTAAGCGAACAGGGGTACAGGCAAACACGAAAATCAGAATTCCAGGAAGGTAACACGAGAACAGGAAAAACATGAGCAAGTTTACATAGAGGAACACGGTCAGTCAATCAGACAAGGAACAAGGGAGAACTGGGAAATAAATAGGGAACAGAGCAAGGAAACTAACAAGGTACAGGTGACACTCATTACAACAATCAAGAACGTGAAGACCGGGTGCAGAGCGGGAAGGGGAAAAAAGGGGCAGGGCAGACAGCAAAACAAAAGCACATGGACAAGGTAAACAAAACACGGAACTAGTGATGCACAATTAGTCCAGGAGGGGGCCGGATAGCCGAGAGCAGGATCATGACAGTGTTATTCCTGGGAATTGCAAACCCAGTTATTATTATTGTTATCCCTAACATCAGTGCAGAGCTGATAATAAAACTAGAGCCAAGTATCTGTACAGCATCTAGTTTTCGACTAAAACAGTAAGTGCAGAAGGTCTGTATACATATGGCTGTTTTGTGCAGTCTCTGTGAAGAATGAGAATGTGTTGTGATCCAGGCTCAGCTGACTGTGATGCGTATTCATGCTTCAGGTTAATATAAAAGTTCTAGCACAGGGGTTGACCTTCCATTAATCTGTTATTATCTCTGTGAGACTTCTAAGACTATTCAATAGTTCATTAATCTGTTATTATCTCTGTGAGACTTCTAAGACTATTCAATAGTTCATTAATCTGTTATCATCTCTGGGAGGCTTGCCCCTGTTGCATCCTTTAACTGCATTGATTTCATATCAGTACTGTCAGATTTTAAAAAGGACTGACTTGTGACCAGTGACATGTCAAACTAGTATAATCCTTCTTCAGGGGCCACAAAAATCAACAGAAACTACATTCTTTCTTGCCCTCAAATGGTGTAATTAGATACCCAAAAGAATGCTGACATCTTATTAGGCTATGGAGCTACGGAGCCATGGAGATCAATTTGTATTTCTGTCTGTATAAATTCACGGAATTCATATGGAAACTTCTGAGACGTGATTATTCTAGAGATCAGCCTCAAGCAATGTACACTGTACACTCTATTTTTATTTGCATTTATTTATATGCCATTCAGTTTTGCAAAACAGGGAACAGATCATCACTAAGTATACACTGTTAAATTGCTTACACTGAATATAGCTTTAAGCTTTAAAACCTCTTCTGCATTTCATTTGACTATCTGTTGGATATTGTCCAAGGTTCCATAGAGACAACATCAATTCAGCTCTCATTATATCATAATTTGGTGAAGGGTATTTATCAAAGGTTTTATCATGTATTGATTCTCATATTATCGTTGCAAAATTTGAAGAATGTGAAGAGAGGCACAATGTTATTCAGTTAATGTAATTATCTTGCTTCCTAGACTGAAAGGTAATTTGACATGATTCAGCCTATATGTCAACAAGGGGGCAACCAAATGTTCCAAAGCAAAGGTCTTTTCAATTACCTAACCAGATGTTTACCCACTCATGGAAATTGGCCTTGGTAGGCATGACACAGTGTATTATGAATCAGTGTGTCAGATAGCAAGCAAAATATAATAGCAGTTAGCACCTTTTCACTGGGTTCCTTCAACCGTCCACAGTAATTGTTCAAGCAAGGACAAGTCATCTATTCTTGGTCTGAAATGCTGTTCATATTATTTTCATGAGTTTGATGTAGAAATACTCCAGAGGGGTTTGTTGATTTAACAACAACTGCACAAAGCAGACTTAGAGGTTCACTGAAAAGTAAAAAAAATGCTGTTTTTATGATTGGCTTTACTTATACATAATTTACCTGACTTAATTTGAAGTGACTTGACTTGATTTCTACATCAGAAGACCTAGTCAGTGCTTTGTGAGCCATTTAAAATGTGCAATCTGTAAAGATCTGATGAGGACTTCTGTTCTGTTGACTTCTGTTGCATCAGTTGTCATTAAAGTTTTTTTGTTAGTTTAGTTAGTTAGTTAGTTTTGCACACACACACACACAAACTGACACGCACACACCAAAACCTCACCCAGTTTCAAAACACTTTTAAGGTCCTGTTTTACTGTTTAGTCTATCTTACCAGTATGTTAGCTGTGGGATATAGCAGAAAGCAAAAATCTCTTATCCTTAAGATATGCTGTTATAGCCTGGACACGTATTTTAAATAGATATTGACCATAGGGAATGACTTACAATGTATATAAGCCTAAAATGAAGCTAAAAATCAAATAGACATTTTACTTCAGCTTTCTTAGAATTAGCTGATGATAGTTTAGCATGTGCAAATGGGGTAGGGGACTGAACTTACAAACAAAGAGTGAAGTGATATAATTACATCGTAAGCCTAAACCATATAAAATGAAATTATCCATGAAAATTCTTCTAGATATTGAATTTGAGAAAATAAAGACACATATTCAGGCAAGGTTTTAAGCCAGAAATGCTTAGCTCAGAAATCAGATGGCCTTGCTGACTGGTCAGTTTATAAGACTGTAATTGATGTCAGCCCCCCCCCCACCCCCCAAAAAAAAAAAAAAAAAAGACATAGACAGTCTGTTTTCTAGCTCTGTGCCAGACAGGCTGTAGCAAAGGCTGTGTGATCACAATCTGCTAAAAACGCAGCAGAGTGTGTTCCACAGGTAGGACACACAGGAGTGAGTTACTGGTTGGTGGTTTACGCCCTTTGCGTGTTCTCGTTGCACAGGAGCCCCTGGGGTGCTGACACCTGCAGTGGTGCACTCATAACAGGCTGCATAACTTGTTTTGACAGTTTAATTCTAACTAGAATGTTGTCACACCTCTGCCTTGCTTCTAATTTCACTGAGGGGAGCTCCACAGACTTGTGTTGTGTTACTGTCTCTGAGTCTGCCTCCCCTCTCTGCTCTCTACAAGTCACACAACTGTGTGAGACGGGGGGTAGCCCTCAAATCTTCCACCTCATATCATCTGTTTGATTTTGTCAAGTCTATGAGTGATTGAAACACTGACAGACACACATCGTCATACCTTCAAATGTATGACATCATCATACATTTGAGGAGAACTTGGTACGAATACATAAGTTGCGATAAAAGTAGCTTTTGATAGTTTATGCAGACACACATACATCAACCCTGTTTTAAAACACTTTCAAAGGCCTTGTTTATTGTTTTATGTGTCTTATATTAGTTGAGGCATATAGCAGGGAGCAATAATCCCTTACCTTAAAGTTAATGCTGTTGTAGCCTTTGTGTTGACAAGCACTGCTACACCCTCTTTTTTTGGCAAAACTATTGAAGAGTGATTTTCTTCTACGTATGACTATGGCCCTGTGACCTGCTGGACTCATTCCAGCTCCTCTAATCTCAAGGGTCTGCTCCAAGTCTCCAGAGTAAGACGTGACGTGTACAGCGGGCATCCATTTCACATGGTCACAAGGTGACAGGTTTGGACGTGACAGCCCTTGGCAAGAAAGGCCCAGACATGAATCTTCTCCAAAAAATGAAGATCAGCCTATCTTGTCCTGTTTCACTCTGCTGTACCTGCTTCTGTAGAGACTGAAATTAAGCTTTTTATGAAGCTGAAATATATTAATGGAATATTAATATATTAATGGAAATGTTGTGTTTTACACACACACAAGCGCGCACGGACACACACACACACACAAACTTTCAAGTTTCTCTCTCCTAGTTTTTTATTTATTTATTTATTTGATTTGTAAAGTGTGAGACCATCATTAACACAGGTGGAAAGTTGGCAGTTGTTTCCAAGCCCAATTAAATGAGTCGAATTTCCACAGACGCCCCATCAGAGCAAGAGAGCGAAAAAGACAACATTAGATTATAGCAAAAATATTACATAAAGCAGTTGCTTTCTATCTAGAATAATACCTCTTTTATTGTACTGTCTGGGTCACAGTGTCCAGAGCCTTGGAGTATGTCACATGTTTTCACTCGTGGGGCCACCCACTGTCATACTTGTGTTTGATCTAATATTTCCTGTAAGTTGAATAACAACTTGCTAGCTTAAAACTGAACTGCAAAAAATATTTTCATTAATTATTTCCCCTCATCTTGTGATCTGTTGCCCCTTCTTTGTGATTTGTATTTGGTTCCCTCAGACAAGGTTTTTGGGTGACAAAGGGGACAATTCCTTTGACAGCTATGCAGACACTGCTCTGATGGTTGCTGTGTCTCTTGGCAGCGCTTACCCAAATTAATCACTTCCATGCATCATACTGTTGTGGGTCATGTCATTTTTACAGCTCGGCAAGTTTTTAGTTGTTGGCTCAAAGTAAAGAAAGATTGTTTATGTAGACCTAAGCTTTGAAATCACATGGAAAAATGCATTGAAATTCTTTTTAACCTCAAAAATGTTACTCACAAATGTAGCTGCTTGATTTCTATAGACTAACACAGTAACTATGCACTTTGTTTACATGAGGAATGGACTAATGTCTGTTTATAGTTTAAATTATTATTTAAGTAATAATTAATCACAAACACAACTCAGGCTGCTGTTCAGTTGATGAGGATCATGAAGAAAACACATATAGCATACACTGTCTAGTAATATTTTTTCTATTATTTTGTTGGACTACCACTCAATTTGATTATGGTTTTGCCAACCTCAGTAATCTATACTTTTTTTAACCCCTTGAGGGAAATTTGGTCTCTGCATTTAACACAATCATGAATTAGGGAAACATATATAGCACACAGTGAAGTGAAGTACACACTAACTCAGAGCAGTTGGCTGCCTGCTATAGCAGCGCCCAGGGAGCAGTGAGGGGTTAGGTGCCATGTGAAAGGGCACTTCAGCCATGGTCCACTGGTCAGGGATCGAACCGACAACCCTTCAGTTACAATCCTTACTAAGTAGGGATTAACTTTCTGTAAGGCAGTTATTATCGTGGAAGTGAAGCATTGACAAGGCAAGCTGATGGTTGTATATTGTGGTTAGTTAAAGTGTGAAAATGATTCCCCACGTGAAACCTTATTCCATAATCTAAAATTGGTATCTTGTAATATATTTTGTGCCCGCAGGAAAGAAAAAAAATGAGATTATCTAGACATTCAGTGCGTTAGTCATCTTACTGAATTTAAGCCTAGACCTGAGTGACTAAGACAGAGCCAGGTGTTAAAACAGCCTCCGGTGGCTGGGCAGTGGCCAGTATTTGTAACCAGGACATTGCCGTCACGTGCTTCCTTTATACCTTGATATGCCTATCATTCTGGAAAAAACATGGAGTGCTCAAACCACATGACCCTAACTATCTCAAATCTCTTATACTCCCTGAAAAATGAAAGCCTTCTTCTAACAAGTGACTTTCTCATGGTCTTTTACCCACAGTGCCCCCTCACGTAGTCATTGTTATGGTCTGGGGTTGTTTCAGTTTGGTCTTCCCTGAAAGCATATGACAATACAATGATTCATTTGCCATAAGCTGTTTAAGAATAGCTCAGGGAGAAAGTAATCATTTTCACAGATAAATTGGTCACCTGACCACAGAGCCTGACTTCAATACCACTGAAACTCTGAAACTTTGAAAGTTTGTTGCGCTGAACACAACTGTATGCAGAGAAGCAAGTTTTCTGTCATTTCATAATGTAAAATTGTGGTTAAAACAAAACAAATAAAAAATATATTTTATATTACATTCATCGGTCGCATTAATCAGGATTTTTTAAAGAAAATTTCATAACTACAATTCCACATAAAAATACCTTTACTTTACCTAAGCATTTCTCATCATGTCATACAAACATAATAGATTTATCCACATAAAGTTTAACCATTTCATGAATAATTTTATGTCTCACTAATAACTTGTAGCATGTGAGAAGACTTTAAATGCCCCCCTCCCCCCCAAAAAAAGAAGAAAAGAAAAGAAAAGAAATGAAAAAGAAAAAAACACACTGAAATAAGCGGAGAGCAGCTCACCTCCTCCCTGACACAGCCCCTATGGTAATTTACACAAGAGTAGAGCCATTATGGGCCGTTATTTCCCACAGTTAGGGAGGCCCCTCATTCCCTTGATCTGTGCGGGAGCCAGGAGAGGCCTGCCAGCTCTGGCCATATGCTCACAGAGACGAGGTTGGCAGTGGCCCTAGTTGCCACGCACAGCACATACTAATGAGATGATTGATATGATGTTCATACAAAAGAACATACAGTGGCACACAGAAGGCTTTTGTGAGAGATAATTACTGATTGCTTATTAATAATGACAATGGGGAAGTATACTGGCCCTGTTGTAGGGAATGGTGTTTGTTTTATGCCTGTGTGTGTAATTGTGTGTACAGTACATATGCATGCGTGTGTGTGTGTGTGTGTGTGTGTGTGTGTATGTATGTGTGCATGTGTGAAAGACGAGGAGAGAGATTATGTGTACCCTCTGTAATGGTTGTTTGCTGTTGCAAAAACTGAGTAGCCCTGGTATGTCTATGTATTACAGCATTTTAGCTGTGCTGGATTACACTGATAGCTGTAACTTATCTGCTAACTGTCAAATCATCCATATTGTACTGTATAGCAAGATCACTGGGACCTCTCTTCCCTCCCTTTCGACATGTACAGCACCCACTGTCTGTGCAAAGCCACGAGCATTGTTAAGGACATAACGCACCCATCCCACACTCTCTTCTCCCAACTGGCACCAGGTAGAAGGTACTGCAGTAAAACTGCCCGCACCACCAGAATGGGGAAGAGTTTCTTCCCTCAAGCAGTCAGATTGTTGAACAACAAAACATGACGTTTTATTCACACTGAACTGAAATGCGCTCCTACACTTTTTCTATGCTATATATTCTACCTCCACCTCACTGTGAACCTAACTTCCCTAACTTACAACAATCTTGTGCCCTGAGTTTTGTTATCCGTTGTCTGTCTTAAATGCTCTACTTAAGTAGTAAGTAGGAACTGCACTTTATGCATTTCTATTATATGTGTGCACTAAATGTTGCCTGTGTCAAATGGTTTTTTATATATTTTAAGTGTAGCATCACTTCTAAACATGATAAAAAGTTGTTTTGTCCCACTATATACAGTGTATCTGACTGAAATGACAATAAAACCCACTTGAATTGATTTGACTCAACTTCAAGGTAATTCCATGTATTAATACCCTTTATCAACATAAATTATAGTTGCTATTATTCATTGACATTCTACAGCAGTGATACTCACTTTTTTTCAGAAGAACCACATTGTGAGTGCAAAATCAGTTGGTGAGCCGCCACATATACGTCAACATACCAAGTCATATGAATCACATAGTTTCTACATAAATATGGAAATGTGCTAGATATAAATAAGATATTCTAAAAAAGTTGCTTCTTTTAAAACAAGCACGGGTTTCTTTGCGCAATAAGCACAATGGGGTTGTGTTATGGAGAACGAATAAAAATTCTTCTGTCCATTTATCTTGAAATTTCTTGTGTTCATTTTGTACACTTCGCACCGTCCATTTTTTACTCTGAAAACTTCTCGTTCGGCTGCTGCTTGTACCCTCGTTGGGGTCTGCATGTTTCTCAGACTCTGTGTCCTGTGTTTTTTCATCAGCTGCATCTGATGTGTTCTGTCTTTTTTAAATTACAAAACGATCAATTTTCTGATATGTGACATCTGTAGGCTACATGTCATGCCTGAGCTAGGTGGTCTCCTGCTACACTTGTGCAGACCAACGTTGACGCTGACGGTAAACAATGGTGGGGTGCGTTGCTTGGTAATCTACGGTGGCACCTTTAAAAACGTATTGGCTGTGTTATCATATTCTTAATGTCATAGGCTTGCGAGCCTCCTAATATAGCTTGATGAGCCGCATGCGGCTCGCGAGCCGTGCAATGAGCATCCCTGTTCTACAGTATAATAATGAGTATGCACATAAACCTGTGAGTGTCTGTGCGTATGAACTGTGTGTGTGTGTGTGTGTGTGTGTGTGTGTGTGTGTTTGTGCACGCCTTCGGGCACACATGCATCTTGTCTCCAGTACCACTCCTCACACTTAACATTACGAAGGTCCTCCATCAATGATTAACAAGGAACGTGGCAAGGCTTGCTGCAGGAGAGTCATGCAGGACAGGTCGCATCCCCCTATATTTAGCATCAATGAAATTCTATAAGTGTTACTGATAGTGGGCACCATGCAAGACACGGTACTGCCTGTTCCCACCGGACAGTTTGTGGGAGGGCTGTGTCGTGCCCAGAGGAAATGGAGTGGGTTAAAGTGGAGTGGGTTCTGGGATGACACAAAGCCAAACCTGTAAAACATCTCCCCTGATTGCTCAGTCTTCCCTCGGAAGAAAGAAATGGGAGGACGACTCCCTGGGGATTCCTTGGCAACTTTTACTGGCCTGGTGAAACAAGGAGAAATGGTCCTCCAAGCTGAGAGTACATCAAATTGCACAAACTCGTTAGCTTAATGCTTAATGCTTTTTGGAGCAATTTTACCAGGCAACACGACACATTTTAATGTATGGTTTTATCTCTTTGGGAGGAAGGTTTTGTTGTGAAAGACCTATTTACTGAGTGATCTTCCAACAAGGTCAGAGTGACTTCAGACTTCTGGTCCTGTTCTTAATGTTCTGCATAATAAAACAACAGCACCGTCTATTTTGTAGCTTGGAGGAGCTATTTTCTCACTCCAGAGATCATTTTACCTGGCAGTGGTGAGAATTGGAACCGAGCCAGGACTTGCCTTCGTTTCGACACGCACTCTAAAAGGTCACTGGAAATTTGCCAGCTAGGCGTTTCATGTAACAGATTGTACTAATGTGAGCCTGTCTTGTACTCCTATGGTTAATGGGTGGGTGTCTCTTATGACTGTGTCCGGTTAGACACAGAAACACAAACACACACACTCACATGCCAGTACTCTACGACTACCTAGTTCTGCACTGTCCATGGTGTTGAGTAAGTGAAGAACTGCATAGCAGATAACCATTCTATAGTTCATTTCCTTGAGCAGCAAGCAGAGGCAGAACAGAATTTTTGCCTCTAGGGGGCAATATATTATGGGCTTTTTTGACTTCTATAATTCCATTCCCTGGAGGTTGTACTAAAATGCAATAGGAGGACTTTGTGGTCATATGAACTACTGTAATAAAAATGTGTTTGGTGTGACTCCGCAAGGGCTTTGGCATCTGCCGGCAAATTCAGGCAAGTGAATACCAGTGAAAGACCCAGGAATGCCACTCAATCTATACACAAGCTATAGGTCAACATGATTTTATACACAAAAACATCACCTGGATTTAAATTCATCTTTAATTGATATGCGGATTTAGATTCAAGTGTAACATGTGTGAAAACAGGCAGCAGCGACAAAAATAACTGATATATAGAGCCTCACGGCACCAGTGATAGGCTGCTTACTTGTTCTATCAAGTCATATTCCCATCCACTCAGACTGTTATTTGCAAGTGGCAGCCAGCTGGCAGCGGCAGAAAGTGACGCTCAAGTGAGGGATGAGTGGGGAGAGAGAGAGAGAGAGAGAGAGTGCTGCCACAAGGCGGATTTTCTATTCTTGCTGTCAGAAGCGGCTTGCATAGAAAGTGAGCAGGGCTCTCTCCTATGCATAAGTAAACATACGTAAATTAAGACCTGCAAGTACCTTGAGTGTACTGGAAATGGAAATCAACATAGTTACTGGCAGAGAAGACTCTAAATGGACTCTTATTAAGCAACTGACACATACACAAACTCACACGTGTACACACACATGCACATTTCACAACACATGTGAAAAACTGTGCTGTTGCCAAGGTATTCCACACTGGAATTAAATTGTTTTCTGTTTTTGCTTTATATTATGAGGTGCAGTATGTGGCCAAGGGGAGATGCATGTTAACAAAAGCCTCAGGCCTTCACAACTATGGAAATGATTTGGAAGAACTTATTTGTCTATTTTGGTTGGTGATAAGCCTTTGTCTTTCCTGAAAGTCTTTATCTGGCCTTAGATCAGTGACCAGTCAAAGCATTCTGTTCAGGAATACCCAAAGTTTGTTTAACCCTTGTGGCACGCATATTACTCTTTCCCAGTAGCTAGTGGATTTATTAATAATTTATCACAAATAATAAGAAAAAATCTTATCATAAATGAGCTGAAGAGAGATATGAGGAAGTTTTGGGTGAGGATTTTAACTCTAGAAAATGATCCTAAAATAACCCTTGTGTTTGTCATTCAGTCAGAGTGTCTCTGCAGTTAGATTTTCAAAGGCAAAACTTATGACAGTAAGACAAAAAACTCTGCTAATGGCTGCCTACTTGGCCACGGTTCTGCAGTGAAGAATATGGCTCAGAAAGGCCGAGCATGAAGTTGAGCTGTCATCAACCTTCAGCTATTATAAACCATACATCCCTTTCCTCTCCTCCTCCTTCCGTTTGTGCTTTTAGATCCCCTGATTTGTTGCAAGTCCCCTGGAAGCAGAGAAGCACGTGAGGTACTCAGAGTACTGGCATAGCTGTGGTCTTTCGTGGCGGTTCACACCAGGAGAGTGTGTCAGCGCAAAGCACATTTTTTCCGAGGCACACATCTTGGAACATGGTCCGCTGTGGCACATTGTGTTTTGACAGTGAATGGGGGGGGAATGGCATTCCAGCAGGGGCTGTTCTTACGTATTCCTGCCGCTTTGACTGGGCCAGCAGGTGGAAAAACTGTTAGGGAATGTTTGCTGGTGCCACACACAAGGGAGAAAATGGAAGGTTAGGCCTGCAAAGGCTGATATTTGAAAATTGCTCAACTGTGACACTGCAGAAGAACACTGTAAAATTGTATGCAAAGCTTGGCATTTTGTGTGTGTGTATGTGTGTGTGTGTGTGTGTGTGTGAGTGTGTGTTTGTGTACTTTTCTGTGTCTGTGGAAGAGTTAATGCAAAAGATATCTCAACAAAATATCAGCCAACAGGAGGAAGTGAAAGGACTTGTAGAGAAGGGTGAGTGTTCATATCGTGGATATCATATCGTGGTTTGCATGATGAGCGTGTGTGGTTAACTTGTTATGCCTGAGTCTTCAGACCTGCTTTCTTGTTCTCTCAATGTCTGTGGGGGTAGGGCTGAGGAAGTCACACCTATGCCAATGAGCCAATATACAGCAGCTTTTTTACATCCCATCACAATTGAATGTGTTATCACCGTTTATTGTTGTTGTGTATACCATTGAGGTTTTCTGTACAACATACGTATTTGGAGCCATTATCAGAAAATATTTTTTTAACAATTACCTTGAGCTAGTTTTCTGTAGCTGTGGAACTAGTGTATGCCTTGAGTTTAACTGATGACGTAGTGCAATTTCTTGAGTGTCCTCATAAGACTGCTGTTCTAGCAACATGCATTATACTTACAAAAACTTTAAAAACAAAACAAAACTTGTGTCATGCTTTGGACATGCTATCACTAAATCTAAACTTAAAACCAGATGTCTCTGCAGAAACCACATGCAGCTTTTGAAACCGCTGAGTTTATACCAACTGAAAGTGAATAAATGAATGTATGTCCCCTGATAATTAGTCAGACATTCACTACCATATGTACCTACCCAGATGATTTAAGGTTTTACAACAGTATGCTTATACATGGTCTGACACCTTAGTGTAACACAGAAGTAATAATCATTGCTTTGCCAAACGTTCCATTCATACAAACCATCTATAAAAATATCAGGAAAAATCTATGAATACTACACTTATGTTGTTACCATCTTGTGCACATAAATATTTCTGTTAGACAGTAAAGTGTCCTGGACACTGGACAATGACAGATAGACAATCATCTCAAAATGGCCCGTAGTATGCAGATGAATGGTACAGTTTGCCCAATTAAGTGGTCTAATACTGATAAGGTGTTACAGACAGGTCAGCCAGCAGCGCAATGGGATAATGCTGTTGTTGACAGCCGAGATTATCCAGCAGATCTCTGCAAGTAGACACTAATGTAGTTGGACTGAAGCAACAGTCACTGCGGAGGAGATTGTTTTGATCAGCAGGACACAGCGGTGCGCACAAAGAGGAAAGGTTAAATATGGTGCAACGCAGATTTGTTTGCAGAACAAAGGTTTTCTTTAGATGATTTGGGAAAAGTTTTTTTTACCTGTCTGTGTGTGTTGGGTTGTAAGGTAGAATTTTCCTGAACAGTTTAGACATCTATGACATCTTCCTCTCATCATCATCATACAAAACATCTTTAGGAGTCAATTATTCTTTAAAAAATGCACCAGAAAGTTATTTATTTAAGAGATAAATACTTTTCTCATCAGCTTCTTCAACACTGTGCTGAACATTTATCCATGGACAACTTGTTTGTTTTACCGAGGGATGAAACATCAAAATGAAGCATCAGCATGAGCTCTGTTTATCTATCCATTCTTACTTTTGAACTTACCTGGCAGGTCAAATAAACAGTTATTGCTTTTTTGAGTCAACTGCTTCTGAACAGGCAGACTATCTGTTTGCTCCGATCCCTGACAGTAGATAACTGCCACACAAGGATCACTCTTGCATCAGCTAGATAGCTGGCTGCTAAACACTGCCAATGGGGATACCTCATGTGTTTAACATGTTGAAGACTTTCCTTTTCTGTTCTACAGAAAAAACATTCATGCATCTTTCAGTCTATATCCATCCATTTATCAGTGAGAAACGGATACTGTAAAAGCTATCTGCAGAGCAAACATCCTCTGTTAAGTTGGTTTGGAACTACTGTACTTTTTTAATTGCGGGTGTATTGGACTTTGTCATTCAGGGCTTTGTCATTGAATTTGCACAGATACTATACAAGTCCTGCATTTAAATGCCAATTTCCAATGAAATATGTATTTAAATGCTGCCTTTTTACATGACCCTCTCTGTTGTCTTCCTTTCACTTGTAGTGATACAAACATGTATAGAAACTGGCCAAAGGCTGTAGATTTAGCAGTTTGATGTAGGTCATTCCTATCATAGTGTCAGCGGTATCATTACATTCCCGACATGCCCAGAGATGTTTCATGTTTTTGTAAAATTTTTATGAGAATAAAAGGTTTTCTGGAAGCATCTGAGAATTATTAGGCTGTGCATGCCAGCAGAGGGGGCAGAGGATTTTTATAATGATGCTGAGCAATGAAAAGCTTTCACTAGTTTAGGCTTGGAGCTTCCACTCACCAAACCGCTTGACCAGAACAGCTGCTCACTTTAGATGTCAATGCTGATGTTGCTAATCGTGATAAATTATGCATGGGAAAATTGCTTGTTAATAAAAGACGTAAATCTAGTTGGCTGTGGATTGGGTTCATGAAATTATGGTGGGGCCTGCTTAACACTGACCAGATGCTTGTTCCCTCTATGTCCGGGTGGTTGATGATTAGATGGGGGCGGTTCAAATGGGAATGTCATCGATCCATCCTCCCAGAAGCTGGACAAGAGGTGAGGCCGCTTTCCCTCCCACCGCCTGCCTGACCCCAGGCCATCTGGGGAAGACCAAGGTGAGGTGGCAGAGCTCAGCAACAGCCGTGACCTTGGCGTAAACCGTACTCATATCCTGCCTCTGCCCTGGTGGAGGGAGTGCTGCCAAGATCAGGCCAAACAGCTGCATTAGGCCATTACAGTGCAGCGCCTCATCCTACCTGGTGTGATTGTTTAACCACAGACAAGTACGTTTCCATTAGGACCTCTGATGAAACCAATGAAAACCTTTTTTATTCATATATTGATGTAAAAACAATATATTCTGTTCTGTGTGAAAACATCACTGTTCTCGAAAATGAGTTTTATAAAAAATTTGGGACCTCAGTGTTTCAGAATATTTCAAACACAATTCTGAAATTATTTGTGGGTTCAAACAGAGTCCATCCTTTTCTCTCAGAGTCCATATGATGCCATTATACTTGCAAGATAACAGAGAAGAACTGAACAAATTTGTTTAGAACAATAGTCGACAATAAAAATGTTATTTCAATAACCAAATGACTGGAATATTTTTTGCTTGGTGGCAAAAATATCTACACTTGTAATTACTGAGGAGGGCATGGGGATCAAAGATCCTCTGATATTACTCAGATGACAGAGAAAAAATATAAAGAGAAAGTGATCCTGTTGCACTCAGATTCTGGGAAAGGGCATGTTTACATAATTCTGTCTGATTTAAACTCTGATTTCCCATGCATTTCAATAGGTCATGTCATCACCGTCACAGGATACAAAGGAAAACAAAAACATTATTGCCTGAAGGAAATAGACAGATTCACTGAGTTACTGCTCCAGTCAAAAGCATTCAAGATACAAAACTTTGTCCTCTGTCCATCTTCACTTATAGAATGGTGATGTCTTATTTATGCCAATCTTAATACAATCCATCTGTTGAAAACTGCCCGTCAGACCTATGTGCATTAACACTTAATGACATCCAAACAGGAGAACGAGAAGAGCACAGAGCCAGGAAGGGTTGGGCGTTCACTGCTCTCCAGTGCCTTTGTGCTGTTTCTCACCGGGGCTGTTCCAACATCAAGGGAGATATTGATTCTCTAATCAGGGCCTGATTCACAGGGTTACATAAGAGGACCATTGTCCAAAACAATCTGGCTTTAAACTATATATTGAGATCAAAAGATTCAGCGATATATTCAGAATGTGCTGATAACTTGTAACTCATTAATGTGCACTGTCACAGACTATAGACTTGCCATCACTTTCTTAGTATAAAGACTCACATTGAAACAACACATCTGTGACACTGTTTTCAATGACTAAATGCTGTTGTTTTTCATGAGTGATTGATTGAGTGATTTTGATGAGTGATGAGTATCTTGGTCACTGGATGTGCTGTTCATACTGCCTGCATAAGACAAACAGACACCTGTAAGAAACAACTTGAAAGCAACATTACTGTTCCTTTAAATTCATTCTTTTCAAATTAACTACCAACATGTATATCCTATATTCTTCTACAATAAATGAAGTTAAGTTTTAATCATACATAAAATTTGATTTGCTGTAGGTATGTAAACTTAGTGTTTTATGCCATTTTGGTTTCTTTGGTTACTGATGAAAGGGTGAAAGAATAAAAGGACAAGAAACTGGCAACCACACACACACACACTCACTCTCTCTCTCTCTCTCACACACACACACACACACACACACAAACACACCACACACACACACACACGCACACACACATGCATTTTCCACTTCCTGATCAAGTGAACTGCTGCTAACAGAGAGGATATGATCCTGCTTTAATAAATCTCTCACTGCTGGCTCCTAAAAATGAGGACATTGCAGTTCATGGATAATCACACCTGCCCCTATTTTATCTCATCATGCCATACAAGATCATACAAGATCCATACATTTCAGATCATATAGACAGACACAGACATTACCACCTAGCCTCTCAGGACAAATAATACCTTGAGTTTCCTGTTTTAAAAAGCATTTTTCTATAGAGTTAATAACATTTCCAAGCAATAAGTCATGATTCCCCTTGTCCTGGCATCAGCTCTCTAAACTGGCCACTGCCAATGGACAGAGTCAGATCATGTTCCATGTGTATGTATATGTCTATGTGTAGATGAAGACACGTCGCTAGGTGACACAAAATAGACCTTGACAACGTACTGTTAAACCCACTCAACCTTTCAACAATGGTGTCCCACATTCTCACTGTCCTGGAAATGTCAACACCCTGTTAGCTATGACGTGTTTATACTTA
This sequence comes from Tenualosa thibaudeaui, assembly GCA_027481765.1. Taxonomy (NCBI): domain Eukaryota; kingdom Metazoa; phylum Chordata; class Actinopteri; order Clupeiformes; family Clupeidae; genus Tenualosa; species Tenualosa thibaudeaui. The sequence continues at coordinate 13,745,251 of JAIFZK010000009.1, forward strand.
AAGTGCCAGTTATTTGTTGATAATTTTTTGCTGTCAAGGTGAAAACTTCTAAAGTGTAGGTCTGGGTGTTTTTGGAAGGTCGGGGAAAAAGACAGCTCAGGTAATGTCACCTTTGAAAAAAGGTTATTTATACATGACATCTGTATAACCTCTGATGACCTCTGATTACCTAAATACTTGACATACAGTAAGCTGTGGTAATTAAGCAGAGTAAATCATTATATGAAACTATATGAAATTATAGGCCTACTGGTCAATAACACTGTAATAATAGAATCAGTTATCAGTTTACATTTACTGTGTTTTCAGCAAGAGCTACTATAGGTGTAAATTTGGCAGAAGTAATTAATTTTCAATTGACAAGTGTGATAAGTGGCAAAGGGCAAAAGTGACAAAAGTGATGAGCAACAAAGTTTGTGTCACAAAAGCGACTTTAGTAGCCATTAACAACAGTTCAAAACTGCTCAACTTTATGCAAATGAGCTATGACGCGTTTTGGGTTGTAATTGAAGTGGCAATGGCAAAGTGATGCTTTACGGTTGACAAAAGCTATTGTAAAGTTTGAGTAGCTCTTGGTGTGAACACACAGTTACTCTTGCACAAACTGTACTCATGACAGTGAAGCGAATTAGCTAAATTATAGCACTTTAGGTTAATTCCTGCTATGAATGGCACCATAATGCATAATGCAAAGTAAAGGAATTGGTTTCCATGGAGTAATATTAAGTAAAATATCATCTACAATGCATGACATTTTGAGTAAGGATATTAACGTACACAGCATTTTCATCTGAGAACAGCAACCTTTTCCCAAATCTTTATTTTTTAGTTACCAAAAGTTAGAACCTGATAATAACTCTGCAGCCTAAAAGCAAACATTTATTCATGCTTATGTTTTTGTCTCTTCCTCAATTATGGTGCTTGATTGCTGACCTTTAAAAGTAAAAAGGAAAAATACATAAAAAGAATGAAGCTGTAACAGTGACGAGTGCATTAAAACTAGCGCCAGGTAAAAGCTGTCATTTTCATTTCTTGAGTGCCACAGATTTATCCTCTTGATTGGTTTTGTATGCCGTGAGGCTTTTATCCATGATTAACCAAAGTGCTGTGGCGACATTTTCATTACTTCACTACTTTGGAGGTGCACTATCTTGTCTATGTTGTCCAAGAGAAAAATGAATCAAGCTTCAGCACACAAATGATGTGTGTCTGAGTGACAAAGTGGGCCTGAGTTCATCAGTGGTACTGAAAATGGGACTGCATTCAGTGCAGGACTTTGTCACAGGCAGTTATTTCCCCTCTGATTACCATGCTTTGAACCGTCTTTCAATGTTGGAACACAAAGATAATTAACCCCTACGTGACCCTTACGTATATGCGTTACACAGACAACAGTACAGTATGTTTGAAGCTGACTGTTCACAGAGTTATTTTCCTTATGGGGAATATTTAGCTCGTCTTCTTAACTAAATGCATGCAATGAACCGGTATCTTCTGGTCTTAATACCACCAGTGGGTATTGGGGCAAATCACTCATGCCAGTTTCAGGTGCTGGGCAACAGGTCTGCTCTGTCTGTCTGTGTAAACACATCACGGCTGTCCTTCTCACTGCACAGGAATACATGTGTCAGATCGTCCCACTTCCCCAGGAAGACTCTGGAAACCAGCAACGGCACTGGTGTGCCATGGTACTGACAGCAGGAGGGAGATGACTGAGGTAAGAGGCGTAAGCACTGGGTGTATCCTGTGGAAAGTTACGACAGCGTCTCATTTCCTTTTTCCAGCGAAGCGGCCGGTTGAAGCTTTTGTGTCTGAGGCTCAGGCTGTGATCATAGTCTCATTCAGGCCCCTTAGACAAGGAAGAGGGCTTGTCTTGACCTTGTGCAGGCCTGTCAGAAGTGAGTAGTGTCTCGGGGACATTGGTATGTCGGTGTTGTGAGTGGGCTCAAGCGAGTCCCTTACAGTAGTCCCTTGAGCTGGGCCACAGCTGTGTCTCAGGTTTCAGTGTCTACCTGGACCCCCCACACAGACTTCTCCACAGGGTAGCAACTGGAGACCCGATCGAGTCAGACTGCTGTGTCTGACATCCCCACTCCCCTCTCAGAATGAAATTCTTTCCTGCACCCCTGCCCCAACGTCATCATAATGCGTCATCAGTCTTTAACTAGAATCGCTAAAGGCCTGACAGCACTATTGTTTGTTGTGAGCATGAGGCTGGGTGGGTGGTGTGTCTGTGTGTGTGTGTGTGTGTGTGTGTGGGGGGGGGGTTGTTACCACTGGGGATAAAGTCAAGGCAGTGGTTTATGTCTTGGAAATGAAGTAAAGTTTGTATCAAAAGCAAACCAGGATTACTGGTTTACTTAGATAACACTGGTACTGATACAAGGTGAAATTACTGGGCAGGAAAAGGGTTGGAACTATTTCCATGTGTTTATCAGAGGGTCAGAAAGTCCAAAACAATGGCAACAGTGAGTTTCATAAAACCAAACAAAGCTCAGCTCTGGAAAGGTTTCATTAAAAGTACATGTCATATTTAATTTTGAATTAAATAATCAAGAGAACTTAGCAGCTCTTCATGGACATGCACAAATTGTGGATAAATCCCTGAAATGCAATCACTTAAAGTTGTGCTTGTGCATAATCACTGATTGGTTAATGATTACACTGTCTCACTGAGCCCCTGTCTTCTGCAGGTCTTTCACCTGACAGCGGGTCTGCAGTGGGTCTCCTAAATGTCTTAGTGCCCGAGGGAAATTTCTGGTATTTACAGGAACAGAACGAGTCTGGAGAAGGATGGTCACCTCCAATCATTCATCTCTGTACAGGGTGAAGAACGTCATATAAGTATTGATTTCAGCAAAAGAGGCAAGAGGCAAAAAAATGAAGCAAAACTGCCTTGGATTCCTTCATAGACAACGTAGCCCTGTATGTCCATGTGAGTGATTGTGACGATGAGACTCATGGCTGTTTTCAACTTGGGACGACACACAGTGACTTCCTCTTCACTCTTCCCAGCTGCTATATCACATCAGTCACAGAGAGGAGGAACAAATGCTCTGAATCTTTTGTGTAGGATTTTGTAGAGCTGTCCCTTACATATAATCTGATAGTTAGTGAATAGTTGATGTCTAGACACATATAAACTATTTAATTACTAATTCATCCTAGTAAGGAAAGAGAAAATCAAACAAATAAAATGACAGTACTAGACTAAATATTAGTATTGCAGTGATGGTGATTTGGCATTATCTCAGAGATACTTTTCAAAATGTAAATATATAAAAGTAAAATATATGTCAAAGGCAGTGGAACATGTTTCATCATTATTGTTTTAACATTTTTTAACATCTTGCTAGACAAGAGAGCAGTTTTTTACATTATTGTCTACTCTAGTGTAAACAATCTCCCATTTTTCTACTATCTTGAAACCATTTACTGTATAAATGTTGACTGCTAAAAGGAATCTTCATTGAAGTTTCCATCTGTGAAAGATAAAAAGCTTTGCTCACAAGTCAAGCTATCTAGTCCTGGTGTCTGTGTGACAGCTGATTGGCTCTCAGTGGGTGTGATGTCACCACTGGCTGCTATAAGGGTTCTGAGAAATAGGCTGAGAGGCACATTGAATCCAAGGGACCTCATGTGTTCATGCAGCAGGACTCCTGTGTGTCTGTGAGAGAGAGAACAGCGCGCGCAGAGACAGAAAGAGGAATAGAGAGAGAGGAAGCAACAGCCTCTCCGATATGATTACCACATGAGGGCAAAGCACTTATGCAAGATTCAAAACATATTTTTGAACTTCTTTTGGAACACTAAACAGTATTCCATTCAAAGGATTGTGAGGATCTCGCCCTTTTCAAGTAAGTGTGAATTTGATTAAACTTTTCATTTCATCTATTTTCACACACAAATTCTCAATTTCAATTTCATTCAGCTATTTGCAAAACAACCAACAGACTCATTTCCTTATTTGTCCAACATATCTGTAGGCTGCTGACTACAGTGTACAGTCTTTTCAGCAAATGTTATTCCTGTTTAGTGTGGTGGTTACACTGGTTGGGCTGCATAATTGTCAGTGCCTGCGTGCATATGTGTGTTGCTTAGTGCTTACTGCTGCAACTGCTGCCAGTAATACTTCTATGTTTGTTTGTTTGTTGGTTGGTGCCTGTACACTTCAGACCATGGGGAGCATGAGCCCATCAGTGCTGCTGAATGTGTCAGCAGCAGCAGGGGCGAACTCCTCGATGTCAGAGTTGGACGTAGAGAGTGGCGCTGGGATGGCGGAGACGGTGCTGATGGGTATCTTGATGGGCCTGCTGGTGATGGGAATCGTCTTCGGCAATGTCCTGGTCATCACGGCCATCATTCGTTTCCAGCGGCTGCAGACGGTCACTAACTACTTCATCACGTCGCTGGCGTGTGCCGATCTGGTCATGGGCGTGCTGGTGGTGCCCTTTGGCGCCTGCTACATCCTCCTTCAAACCTGGCACTTTGGGAACTTTCTGTGCCTCTTCTGGACGGCGGCCGACGTGCTCTCGGTGACGGCGAGCATTGAGACGCTCTGCGTGATCGCGTTGGATCGCTACCTGGCCATCACCTCGCCACTGCGCTACCCGTCACTGCTGACCAAGCGCAAGGCTGGCGTGGTGGTGCTGACAGTGTGGGCGGTGGCGGCGCTCATCTCCTTCCTGCCCATCCACATGGAGTGGTGGGTGTCGAATGATATTCAGGCACGCATCTGCCTGCAAAACGCAGACTGCTGCGAATTCCACACTAACGCCCCTTATGCCGTGGCCTCCTCCATCGTCTCTTTCTACATCCCACTGGTTGTTATGGTCTTCGTGTATGCCCGCGTCTTCCAGGAGGCACGCAAGCAGCTACAGAAGATTGACCGAAGCGAAGGCCGCTTCCACCAGCAGAGCAGTCGCTCCCAGGGTCAGACAGGAGCCTCCTCTGGCACAGGAGGGGCATCCACACGGAGCACCAAGAAGAAATTTGGCCTGAAGGAGCACAAGGCGGTAAAGACCCTTGGCATCATCATGGGCACCTTCACGCTTTGCTGGCTCCCCTTCTTCGTGCTCAATGTGGTGGTGGCCATCTGGAAGGTGGACAACATCACACTGACGTATCGGATACTTAACTGGATAGGCTACGCCAACTCTGCGTTCAATCCGCTTATTTATTGTCGGAGCCCGGAGTTTAGGAGTGCTTTCAAGGAGATTCTGTGCTGGGGAAGACCCTCACACCTTAGGCACCGGAAAGCCAATGGATTAATGTATGGTGGACACAGCTGGCAGGCTGACCTTAGGACTAGCTGCCAAAGCAGGGCATCTCCTGAAAATTTTGGGGCCGTGGAGCTTGGCAGCAGCACTCTCACCGCAACGTATGAGACACAGGTGGATACCGCACTGAAAACTTAACAACTATAAACTCAGATCATCCCAAGGATTTGTTCTTTTGACTTTGAATGCCTTGGAATAAAAATGGACAGTGCCAAAACTGGTAAGTACAAAATAGGATGGTATGTTAAACACCAGATGTGTTCCTGAATGGATTCATTCTACACTGCTTTCTTTTAAATGCTACCAGTTTACCAGACAGACCTGTGTTATTGGCTGTGAGAATACTCATGCTCTCCAGTGGCTCTTATAAGCAAGTAGGGTACTAATTTTGTGCATAGGAACATTAATATGAAATGTGCATTGGACAGAAGAGAGTTACTATCATCATGGCAATTTTACCTACCTCATGAAATATGCTTTTCTGCTGTCATGTGTTCATGTTATTACATTCAATGTACACTAAATTTACACTAATGCATCCAGTGTGTGCCTGAAACAAAGATGGCCTATAGCATGATGGAAAAGTACATTATGAGGGAGACGCTGATAGGACCACCTTTGTGTTATGAAGAAAACTCTAAACACATTCCAGAGGGATGTAGTATGTGTGTGTGTGTATGTGTGTCCTTTAATCCCAGGGCCCCCCTGTGTACTAAATGAATAAATGTAAATGTACTACAGATCCCTTGTCTTGAGAGGAGAAATCTAACGCTGACAAGAGACAACAGGTGCTATTTGCCACCTGACTGAGCTATATCCAGCTGCACTTTTCTGCAAAAGAGAAAAGAGAAGCCCTGGGGCTTCTGACTTCCTGCAAAAGTCTGCAATTCATGACGTTCACTTTTAACATTTCCTGTTCGTACTGTGAGGTTACTTGGTTACTCGGTTTAGTGCATCATGTGAGCCTGCACATTAACTAAAGATAGTAGCAGTACATGGATAGCAATGACTGTCAGAGGCTATGGTTGTTATTGAGACATGGAACAGGGCAATGAGGGTACTGAAAAAGCACATTGACATGCTCAGCTTTTTCATTTTATATGATCACAATTGATTCTAATATATAACACAACAAACTAAACAGGGCTCAAATCTTAATCATTCACTGTTCTCAGTTATGTCTTTTGTTAAAAAAAAAAAATGCCAGGTCAGATATTACATAACATTTGTAGGCTAGTTTTGCAATGTAGTAAAACAGAGTGTTATCATGGGGGCTGGGTGTATATATATATATATATATATATATATATATATATATATGACCAATGAAAATACAGGTGTGAGCACAGGAACAGTGCCCAGTCCACCATAAACCCTCTCACTTATAAGCACTTTCTGTGAAAGAGAGAAGCGGTTAATTAAAATGTAAAGTGTTGGTGTTGTGGTTACATGTCCATGCTACAAAATTAAATAGTCTGCACACATGTGTTGTTGTTGTTGTTGTCAATGTTGTTTTTGTTGTTGTTGTTCTTGTGTATGTGAGTGAGATGAACGAGCGTCAAAGGAGTTCTTAATCTTTTGCATAACATTTATGCTTTTTAGCAGATGCATAAATGTGCACAATCTTCTTTGACACAGTGGCATTTGTTAGTATGTGTCATCATTCATACCATCACTGCTTTCAGGTGAAACTGTGACATATTTCTTGATCTTGTCCTGAGCTATTTTGTTTTTTAAAAAAATTCTGAACTTTGCTGTGTTTGTGAAACACTGCTGATGTACAATTATGTGAAAATACATAGCATGCCGTTACGTCAAAGTGGAACTAAACTTTTGAATAATGTGTTAATGTTTTTCCCTAAAGACCACTGATGGTAGTACAATGTGAATGTTTTGTGTTGATACCAGAAATGGTACTGTATAAGTCTGTTGTTTTATAGTTTTAACTCATTCCAGACATTTTTGTTTATAGTGACGTGAAAAAATATGGATGTAAAAGAGGACAGTATGTTTGGATTGTCCCCAAAAACATGTTTGATATTTATAAGTCACTTTAAGAATAGAAAAATAAAATAAATATGGTTCTGTTCTTTTCTCTTGATTTGTTGAAATCACTAAGATTATTTGTGACATTAGTAAACACTGCCCTCCGCTGGTTTTGCACAGTTCATAGTCAATCCTAGTCTGACACCCACATGGTACTTTGCTCTGTCCCTGGCATCCACTAATGCTTACAAACAGCTCTCTGCATTCTCTCCCCTCTACACACCACACTTATGGTTTATTATCTGTCCAGTATTGATGGAAGAAGGCAAGACAGCTGTATTCACTGCACCTCTTAGCAAGGAAGTAAACATACATGACATAAAGAGGATGTTGCTATCTTTAGAAGCAGTAAATAGTGAATTTCTAATTTCAGGAACTGCATAAGCATGGAAACCCTCTGCAACCTAAAAGAAAAAGAAAATAAGCCGATCTCAACTGGTTATTTTTGAGATTGCATTATTTACAGAAGCTTCATTTTTTTAAATAACATCCCATTATTCTCGGATGATATCCCTGCTCTTTAAAAATAATACAATACTATCTCAAAATATATATTTTTTTCTTTTAAGTGGTGGAAACAGGCTTCCATGTAAGTCACGATACACATAATATGTTATAGAGAGCCTGTCTGGCAATGTTGAGACAACATACTCTCCATAATTTGAGAAAACATAGCTGATCCCCTTAAGTTCAATTTACGCCTTATTTTACTGGTGAATAGTTGACAATATATGAAATACTTTAGAACCAAACCTTGAAAGAAACTGATGACTCACTGATAGTAATTTTTGAAAACCCATGAACTAGCCCTTAATCATTAAGCACGTCAGAACTGCCCTCTACACATGTAGATTTTAAATGAATATGAAGTTAATATCTTGAAGGATGTTAAGTAATTTTCGAGAAAACTACTAAAACAGCTTTGTGGTCTTTTGTGACAGGGGCCTTTCAAAATCAAATACAGTATGTTACGTTGGCAGCAGAGAAATGGTGCTGTTGACCACTTAGTGATGTATCAAATCAATCAAAGCCAGTCCAGAACATCATTAGACACAATTTCAGCTGCTTTCTATTTTCAAGGTATATTTGAGAACACTTCAGATCAGAACAAAATAACAGCGCTTACATCAGCAAAAAGATTCTCTGCTTTCCCAGGCGAACATTTTCTTTCAGTGTAACTTTAGTTTAAGACAAGACATAATGTATCAGACAAATGGTGACAGAAAAAATACCAGCCTTCAAAACAATAGATTTAAGAGCAAATACAGAGCCATTTTTTAGTGTATATCATTAGCTTGTGTCAGATGTCCAAACTGTTACAATGATTAGGATTTGTCGATATCCAGCTGGATTCTACCCTCTTTCTCTCTCACTCACTCTCTCCCTATCTATCTACAAATGGTCTTTTCCTTCCTAATCCAGCCAGATTAAAGCGATTAAGTGGACTCACACCAAAGGGTAATCAATGGGCTTCCAGTTAAGGACAGTAACAGGCAGGAATGTGGGAGAAGGCAGTAGGATTAACAGGTTGGGCCGGCCAGGGCCTGCAGGGATAGCAACCAGAATGGGTCACATGCCAAATGCTGCCATCAGTGGCCAAGGACCAGGTCGTAGACAGTGTTTATGTGTCCTGGGGTCCCATCATGTTTAACAGTCACATCGCTACTGGTTCATTACGCGCCAGTTTGTTTCTCTAAACAGCAGGAAGTTTACAGATCTTAGCACAGAAACAGCATTATTCCTTTAAAGTCCCTCCAACTTTCAAGCTCCCCCCTCTGGTTTTTGTCCAAAAGAAGGATTGGACAACTTGCTTTAAAGGCTTCTGAAGAAATCACTAAGTTCCAATTTTAGCTCATACATAAAACAATCTTTTGCACTATAGAATCCATCTCTGTTGATCTTGCCTCTCTTTTCCATCAGTTGCTCCTCTTACAAATTGTGTTTAATGGTGAGTGACAACCAGTTAACCACACTGTTAACTACTGTTTGAGAGAAATTGAAGTCAAATCTCCTGAACTCCTGAAGTCAGGAGAACTCTCTAGATAAATATAACTTCCGGCATACTCATGCAGCAGGTATAGGCTCTCGTTGATAAGGGCTTAAAGGCTCTGAATGTAAGGAAAAAGCCAATATTGTAGAGACTGGGTAAGTTTGCATTATTCAGCACCTATTCCAATTTTGCCACCACCTTTTAATGCATTTATTATTAATGGTGTTTTCAGAGCGTGTTGTGATAACTCTGCTGATGGCATATTTTCTTCCTCTGAGTTATTGACAGACATATAATGGGAATATCAGAAGTACTGGATTCATGAAGAAAACTAAATGCCCAAAGGGATGTCTACCTATCGTCTCCAACAATGAAAAAAAGAACAGCCATGATCTTTTGTGACTCATTTCTGTGCACGTTTTGTCATTCTGAATGACAAAATATGCTATATCCACTTAATATGGAAGGGCATAAAATCTGGCTGCAGAAAAACAACCAAATTTTGCCACTGGCTCACACTATTACATTATGTGAGAGTATTATTTTGTGGTTCATAATCTCTTTTATTCCGTGATAGAACTTTTTGTTGTAATGCAGGTGTTCTGTGATTCAACTGAATATAATCATGAGAAGTGAGAAGTGTCAAATATTTTGAAAGAAATATACATGCCAGAGGACAGAGAGTTCTTTTTTCTGTGCAGATAAAATTTAATTCGTAGACACAGGCCTCACATATCTGTAACATAAACAGTGATTAAAAGAGGCCATCTCAAAAGCTCCTAATTTTCCTGTATATTTTTCTAACCCTTTCATTATCTGGTCCATTATCTCGTACTGAATTGGAAAAGAAAGGAATGGTATAAGAGAAAGGCAAACACCACTGGTTCCCATAGTGACAGGAGACTAATAAATGGTTGAAGGAGAAGAAGCAACATAAAAAGGAAGTGAAGTTCCTAATGTTTCATTTCTAGCACTACAGTAGCAGAGCTTGGAAGTTCAATAACACTTTAGACTGTAATTTCAGACAAAGTGTCCTGTAGAGGATAAGCAGAATGCAGAATACAACAATGTTTTTTTCTACTTGTTTTTTTTCTACTTTTTCTACTTGTCTTTCAGCAGCATTCAAATCTATTCATTGCTCCTCACCGAGATCATGAAAATACATTGACAGAGACAGTGAGTCAGCTGGTGGTAGAAGTTAATACCATAAAGAAACCATGGCAATGTGGAGTACACCTACTGATGAAAAGTACACCTATACTCTCTCTTTCACTTGGGATAAAAGCATCTGAATGAATAAATGCATTGTCACAATCAATAATAATGAGGTTTAATTTACAGCAGAAAAGCTTAGACTTGGCATATACAGTAAATGGTAGACATTTGAATGTCTAAGTATCTATATACAAATGTGTGTGTGTGTGTATGTGAGGGATTAAGAGAGAAAGAGACAGAGAGAGAGGGAGAGAGAACTTTTTATGTGGTGTGTGTGCATTGTGTGAGTGTGTGTGTTTGCGTGTGTACACTTGCATTGTTAAAATGACGGTATGGATCTTGAGAGAAACAGAGGGATGTTCTAGTGAGTATTACTGCTGATTTCCCCAGGGAGAGACACAGCTCTCTGTAAGAGCATGCTACTCCTCCGCACCCAACAGCTTCACCGATAACACTATTCGATATAGCTACATGAGCAAGTACGCATTCATCTCACTTTACTTAGAGTAGTGAGCATCTGTAACTCTTCATTATTTGGAACAAGCAGTTGGACATATTAAATTAATGGGTCCATATTCACAAAGAATTGTATTTCATTTTAGTTCGCTAAGAGAGCTCCTAAATCACGCTAAAAGTTAACACATTCACGAAGCAGCTGCTACCTACGTTTAGTTAGGAAAAATGCAACTCTTAGGATAAGATAAGAGGTCTGTTGCTAGGGTTGACGTCAGCTGTCATGCACGAGCCTGCTTGCATTTACAACAGTGATGGTTGATGAGTGACAATTCTGTGCAGGTAGGCGTATGCTGCGCTTCTGCGTGACTACCTGAATGAGTGCCGGCGGAGATCACATACTACAAATGAAACGGGAACATAATACACTGCAGATCGGCAAGGAATATTTGCACTGTTTTGACATGTTTGCATAGATAGGAAGGATATAATATATAATGGAGTGCATATATATAATGATTTTGGTGGTATTATTGCAATTCACAAAGAGTGAATTACTCTTTGTCAAAAAATTGGAGTTCTAAAGTTACGACTAACACGCCTATTAGTTTAAGGAGTTTCTCCTAAATTCGCCTGTTAGGACCTATATTTAGCCTTAAGATTCTTCTGTGAATAGGGGCCCTGATTAACAAATTGAAGCCAAGTCATGCTCTGTGACACAAGTTGTAAAGGCATGTGAAATAACATTATAATGCCTTATAAGCACAGGCGTGAAAACATTTATAAACAGTTATGAACACTAACAAAACTTATTTCAAAGGATATTTCATTATAAAATTAGTTATATTAGCTATTCCGCTTTGGGAAATCGAAAAGCCAGCACTGGCCCTCTCACTATGAGAGGGAAAAACATAACTTAGCACTTTGCATAGTTGATCTGATGTGAGATCAAGATAGCTCTAACTAAATTAACAAAGATATTAGATTACATGTTTTGCAAGGGATCATGTAAATGTCTCATAATAAAAAATACCATACCTATTTCCAGGTAGCACTACAGTGTTTCTTGGCTTATGTTTCCTTGACAACACAGTCAAATAACAATGAGACACATTCAACATATCAGCAGTTGATACCATAAAGGGGTGTACCACATTATCTGCACGCTGGTAAGTCCCAGTGCCAGCTACAACACAGTCATGGTGTCCACAGAAATGATTATTCAACAAGAATACAAAAATACAAGAAGGTCATTTTAAAAGAATGATCATGTTGTAATTCAATGTATTTTACTGTAACTACAAGTTTGTTTAATTTTCCAGTGTCTGAGCTTACACATCCCCTTCTGCTTTCACAGTGAAGGGAGTGAACAACTGAAGTCTTATCAAACATGACAATGAGTAGGTTATGCTTTCTCAGGATGGCTGGAGTCATGTGGCATGTCTACACAGGGCTGTTGCCTGCCAGCTGAGTAGTAAATCACCCGATAGGACACAACAGTTGTGACATAAAACTGATAATTTCAAATTTTAAAATAATTTTAAAATTGCTAATTGCTAATGCTCTCCAATGATGCCAAATTGAGTCTTGTTTTGGACACCATGTCATTGGAGTTCTATAGGCCACTATGATTTCCCATTTACTTGTGGCCTTGGTCATGTTTTGGCCCCTTGCTTACTTTTTGTCCATATGTAACTGTCGCTGTCCTGGTAAATGGGTTCAAATGATGTGCACTTGAAGTGTGCCCCAACATTGACTGATGGCTTTGCCTTTCAGTGTTGAAATCCATACTTTCTAATGTCAGCCTCCACCTGCTCTGACTCCCTCTGAAGGACCCTTGACAGCGAGCCCCACACACAGCCCCAATCAGACACGCTGTGAGGTCCGGGTTGCCATGGGTTACGCTGATGTCATCAGAGTTACATTCCTTGGGGGCACTGTAGTGTTACATTAATAAATGAGAGTATAATGCTGTGAGCACAGTGACGTTAAATCAATACAGCTGATTAAAGATGCCCGCCCCATTCCCCCCATTTTTGGAATTGGGTTTGGAAAAAGAGCTGGGTTCTCCAGTGCCTTCTGTACCTGGACTGCAGAGTATGATTTAAAAGTATAAAATATAAAAGTATGTGCCATTCAGTGAGATATGCTGATGTTTAGCCACATGAGAAACATGACAGACATGGATGACATAGAAATCTGGATGGTAAAAGAAAGGGGAGAAAGGGTTAAGGGATTCTGGACATAAAGTTATTTTAGGTAGTTTGAAGGTAATTTGAACACAGTGTGCTTTCTATTCAATGTACCTGTAATTAAGGGAGGGAACATTGTAGGTGCATAAAATAATTACCATGTTGCACATAAACACACACTCCTGAAGGAGAGAGTTTTCAGTGTTTATATGATGGCTTCATTTTATATATTCAAGGGTTCAGACAGCGAATGGGCCTACTAGGCCAAGGCCCAGGGAGCCATAGGTTAGTGGGGCCCATAGCATTGGTCTTAACAGTAAAACTATGTAAGCCACGCATTCAAACAGTAACCTATGTTCTCCCATTGTGTTTCATAGTGCCTGAAAGGGACATTTAGCTTTTTGAACTAAAAATATATTCTCAGGGATAAATTCTCAAACTCTCTTATAATGTTCCTTGAAGGTGTTCCTTCTGTATGTGGGGGCGATTTGATGACAATTGACAATTTTGTGTCCAAGGGTATTTTAATCCATAATCTGGCCCTGCATTCAAACTGCACTCATGCTAGTTTAGAAGGTTTACAGGTCTACAGAATATGCACAATTCTGGGAGCAAATACTTCCAAGCAAATGAACAAGAAAAATAACTTATACAAGCTATCTGATTCTGAGTGCCTGTGAACTATGTCCATTTTCTAAAGTGTACTTTCCTTGTTTTGACCATTTAGTTGCATTGTTATGTCATTTGCACACTTATTTTAATGTTTCCTCGTCTTCATGCTTTTATCTTTTTTTTTCTCAATTTTAATAATGATGTACATATGTACCCCTTTGATGGATTGTTCAGTTTTATACTTAGCAGTATGGTTTTATACTTATAGTATAGAACTCTTCTATTCAAATAAAAAATAGAGCAAATATAGAGTTGTTCATGATTTCTCTACTTTAGTATGCTTCTGTTTTTCTGAGTTGTTGCACAACTAAATTCCACATAGCACTACTGACACCCTCTGGTTATAAGTGAAATCATGTTGTGCTGTGCATCTCTCTCTCTCTCTCTCTATCTCTTTGTGTGTGTGACTGTGTGTGTGTGTGTGTGTGTTGGGTTTGTGTGTGTGTGTGTGTGTGTGTGTTCATTTGAAGAACTGGTCAGATAGATATGTCAGCTTTAGACAATTATGGGTAGCACTTTTAAAAAACTCCTTCCTATTAAGCATTTATTAAGCACTAGTTTACTTTGTTAATCGTTTGTTAGCTATTATCCCTTTATTATTTCTCATTAATGAATCATTTATATTAAAGGTTTGTGTGTGGCGAATGTCCATCTTATAAATGTATTGCTTTTAACTTAAGAAAGGATTAAGAAATTATTTATTGAACATTTGTAAGTATATTTACTTAGTACTATTCATAATTTATTATGCATTAGTTCATATTTTTGCCTAGAATGTTAAACATTGTTTTATCTGTTATCAGTTAAATTTTTTGTCAACATATTGCATACATTTTGATTTTGTTATCAATCCACGGCATTAATGCAATTAATACAATTCCAATATTTTTACTATTTAAAACTTGACTTGTCTGTTACAAGGTGAACTAAAACTGACAGAAAATGGAACTAAACTCAATTGTTTAACTCTAGAGGAAGTGGAAAATGAGTAAATTGGCCAAAACGGTGGCATAACACTTTAAGTAATGCAAGTGTTAGTAAGTCATTTGTAAATCGTAGACAAGTCTCACTTTAGATGTTCCCAAAATATACTTAAATAACCAGTTATAACTTGAGTTACTCATGGGCAAGCCTTAACAAGTCATTTGTAAATGCTTTGAAAGTATAAACAAGCCTCTAGAAGAGCTTCTAAAACATACTTAACTATCCAGTTATAACTCTTGAGTTAATCATGAATCCCATTTTTGGTGTTTGTAAAACATTTATTCATAGACAAACTACTTTCAATGAATGTCTGTCAAATATTGCATACATGAAGGGTAGTCACGCGAGCAACAGTTTAACTTATTCTAAGTGATCTTACTATGTATGAATGCTTAGCAACAGTTGTTATTAATAGGAATAAAAGCAAAAGAAAATGAGTAGCACATCATTAATACACAATATTAAGTATGTGGGTAATTATTTGAGAATACCTAGTTCATTATTTACATTTATGCATTTAGCAGATGCTTTTATCCAAAGCGACTTACATTTTTTTTTCAATTATCAATTGTCTAGTCCATTGTTTAGTCCATTTAGGACTAATGATGAATAATTCCTTAACTAGTTGTTAGTAGTTAATGCTTTACTAATTATGGATAAATCCTTAACTAGTAGTTTATAAATGGAAATCAAATAATTTCCACATGAGTCATCTTGGTCAATATACCATTAATTAAGTATTTAAGGTTAAGTTATAAGCAAGGTTTGTAATGGAAAATGGCTCCCTTACCAGATGTCTAATTAAGTAGAACAAGTAGTATAAGTTAAGTAGCACATAGTTTGTAGGTATTATTTAGATGATTAATAGTTTAGTAAACATGTATTAATGTTTTGTGTGTGGTAAATATAGATAACTATTTACCACACACAAAACATTAATACATATTTAATACATTATGAATTAATGAGAAATCATTAAGTGATAATAGCTAACAAATCAATAATACTTAATAAATGCTTAATAATGAGAAGTGCTACCCTGTAAGGTCAAAGCAGAATCAATATTGAAGAGGTCCAAATGACATAAGTCTTTATAGAATCTTTGTGGTGGTTAATGAAACACATTCTTAGCATTCATTTTCTTACTATGTTTTGCTTTCAGATGTAGAGCAGCATAAAACTACCTCTGTTAATAATTAATAATTATGACAGTCTTATGATAGTGACAACAACTACCACCTTCAGTTTCCAGAGACGATGATGTTTCAAACAATAATCACAATTGATTTCTCTGATACAGAAGCATTTGCAACCTGTTTCGCCACTGAAAACATATAACTTTTCACAATACTTTACAGTACCACAAGATGTCAGTAAACACTCAAGCCTCCAACATTCACCTTCCATAGTTGTCACTTAAGTTGAAAAAAATAGTGGTAGTCTACCTTTTCCATTAGATCTGTGTAAAATTGATTAAATAAATAATATATGTACAGAGGAAACATTCTGAAGACTTCATTGCTCAATACAACATCCTCGCTGAACAGGTGAATGGCAAAAACTAGTCTGTTTGTTTTATCACGAACCCTGTCCAACAAAACTGCTTGTCAATTTAAGAGTAATTTAATCTTCGTAAGAAATTAAAGGATATTGATCTATTTTGTTCCACCGATGGTCACGTTACTATAGTTATAATACGAAGGTCAAAGGGCATACACCTCTGATCTACTTAAAAATGAGACAGTACCAAAACCTTAACAGGCGATTTTATGATAGCCTATTACATTTTATGATATTAAATAGGATTAGAAGGCGCGTACATTGTTACAGTAGGCTAAATCTAAATGTCACCAGTGATTGCATTATATTATGTAAATTATCAGCTACAGGTAAATTGGCCTATAATTACCGCTGTTGTCACCTGTCGTATCAAATACACTCGGGTCAGTCACAACTCTGAAGTAATTCTGAATATTTGCCGAGAGGTAAAGCAAGGCATCCTTTGTCCTACCAGAGCGATGATTTCACGCACCACGCCTGTGACGATGTGTGTTTGATCCGATTCCAATACCATGGTTTGATCATGGCTGACGCTACACGGCGCTGGTGGGCCATATCACGGTCGTCAGTTCCTAAGCAGAGATCCACTGGAGCCCTCTCAGGTCAGAGGAGAGGAATCGCGTTGCAGATTGGAGCACAAGTGACGGCATCTGACACAGCGCTGAAGTAGCCTCCGCCTCATATACCATGCAACGGTGCTCTTTTGGAAGTAGGATGCTGTCGCCTACAAATAGAACGTGACCGAACTACGGTGCACCACCATTGCAATACGGATTTAGACAAATCCTCAACGAACAGCAGTCTCAACAAGAGCATTGTTGTAATCGGCTTCTCCACACAGGGAACACCCATCGCTCCATTCAGATTCCTGCTTTATTCCTCACCTTGTCAGGAGAGGACATTTTACTAACCGGTTCGCGGTACTCAGCGTGCCTCCAGGAGTTGGGAGTTAATAGGGGTTTATGAAAAATTGCTTGCGTCTCAGAATTGCCCCTAATTATTTGGCTAATTGAACTGTCAATTTTAGATATAACCAAGATACTGTACGCTGACCATGTGTTATACGAGAACTGGGTAGTCGTCTGCCGGTGTAAGTTCTCATACAACTAAAGGATTCAATTCATCATGAGCACCAACGGTAAGAATTTCATCTGTCCTTTTTTTATTTAAGTTAATAGATTATGGCTTGTCTGAGCTGGAGGACCTGGTATTTCTAGAATTAGGATTATGGTATCACATGGGGACGCAGGTAAGGATGGGCTACTTTGCACCTGTCCCCCCTTTCGCTTGCTCTTCATGTATATAGTTTGGTTAACGCAATTAGCCTTCTACCAAAGGCTTCTACCCCTCTACCCAACTTACAAAAACAAAATTTCCGAAATTGTTTTCGCAGACGAGTTTACATAGTCTAACTGAATTGTCACCGTACGAAAAGTCGAGTTGATAAAGAAGTTGCTCAAAGTAGCTTCACCAACTACCGGTAATACCATTCTGAGCAGGAGCAGTTAAAGGCAAGTATCATGCATTTTAACTTTATACTATTTTGTGTCCTGTAAGTAGAATGATACAGTGGTATTTATTTGTGTCATATAGGCTATTGTCAGTGTCGACCATCAAATTGATAGCAGGCATTACATTCAGTAACAAAGGCTACGGTTACGCCTACACAATGTGTCCTACAGCAATATGGAAGGGGGGGGGGGTAAAATATTACCATAGAAGTCACAGGAAGATCTTCCATCATGAAAAAAGCCAAGGGCTTTGGCGTTTATGTTGCTCTGTTGAGCCTTTAGGATAAATAAAACATAAAACAGACAAACATCCAAACACAGATGAGTGGCAGCCTTTACAGTACAAACAAAGTCAGAAGAGCTTGACTCTATCAGTGGTCATGTACTACTGCATTCATGTCTAGGATTACCACCCAAAATCTCCACTATTCTCCTGTGTGAGCTTTGCTATTATGTCACTGTATTATTCTTCATTCTTGTGCCAAAAAGTTGCTTTCAGCACTGGCCAGTGCTGGTCCTTTACTGAAATGGTGGCACGTGTCTCTGCACTTCATGATTGAATAGATCTATTGTGGCCATTGCAATGCTGAGAATTCCTTTGTTAATCTACAGAGCTCAGCTGACAGAAGCAATGTGTTTTTTTTCATGTGTGTTTAATTTGTGTAGGGAAATTAGACAAACATGGGGCACTGTAAACACAGGCACTTTTGATTGTTTCTTTAAGTTGTCTTAAAGTAATGTTGTGTGTGAATGATAATTGCAGCACACTCAATGGGTATGCATACATTTGCGATAGCATGTCAACACAAAACAGATTAACCTAAAGGAGGTTTTAAGTAGTACTGTTGCTAGAGTTCTTTTTATTGGTGAACAAAATGGATTACAGGCATTATAGGAGCATAGTGACACCATCAGCAATATCAGCCTTTACTGTCCATTTCTCTAGCATTGCCACCTTAATTCTGATTACTCTAAGTATTAGAGATGAGAATAGTCTTTGTAAATAGAAAGAGGTCAGTTTAACTTTGACACATTTGGAAATATGTTATATGTTGTCAGTGACTGTTTACCTGTTGAGCTGAAAATTGTGCCTGAAAATTGTGGGTTTGAATCCCAGCTGCCCTTAAGCAAGTTGCAATCAAGTTGCTCAAGTATGTGTTCACTGTTCGCTGTTATTAGAAAAAAAAAGTCTTTCAGGCTGTGAGTTCAATGAGAATATTGGAGAGCCCTCTCCAAGCCTGTCTGAACAGTGTACACCACAATTGTTCCCTAGTTTCAAAATGCTAAATTTTGTAAAATATTAATTAAACTGACATGAATCACAATATAGTCTCATTTACCCCGTGCAAAAATCAAATCTGAATTTTATCAATCAAATTCAGATTCATCAAAAACATACACAGACTTCCAGTAAAAATCATTATTTTTCTTACTTCTTTTCACTTTTTCCTATCCTCTCTCCTTTGCTTCTCAAGAAAAGCTGTGGTCATTAGAACATGTAGCTATACTTTACTTGACTTGTTAAAAATCTGTTTAATTTTACTTACAGTTAATTGCATACTTTTACTCCAATACATTTTCAGTTGACAGCATAGTTACAAGTATTAGATGAAACTGAAGCAGCCATTTAAAGTCACACTTTTCTCTGGAACGATCTTTGAGCAGAAAGAGGTTGAACCTTGTTGAGATGTAACTTTGTACCAAGTACTTATTTTGTGTAAAAACTCACTTCATACCCTATTCTACATATGTCTCTTGAGTCCACTTCATTCAAACAGTTCTTTGAGAGTGAAGGTCAGATTTTCATTTGTCATGTATTGCTGCCTCTCAGTGTCTGTGATATTATGAGGCTATGACACACTCTAACCAGACAGACAGTAATGTCTGTAAACAGACGGGATTTCAGTGTGGTTTAGATGACATTAGTGGGGCATGGAGTGAGGCTGCATAGTTTCCATGCCAAGCCCTGATAGATCTGGACGGGCATGCCATCTAGATCACACACTCAATTACGTCTGATGCCAAAGAGAGTCCACAGTCCTTTACAGCCCCTCTCTAATACTCATCCTCTCCTATTCACCTTACTGTTACTCTATCTATCTACCTACTTATCTGTCTTTCCAACTATCTATCTATCTATCTATGCATAAGTGTCTGTTCATGTTTGTCTGGCTGCCTGTCCATTTATCTATCTATCAGTGTTCACCGATGGCCCTTTGAATGAATTTTGACATGTTCTGTCGAGAAAGAGTCTGTAGAGTAAGTGGAAATGACAGACAACTTGGCAAATCAAGTTGTCACTCCCGACTGTTTTGTTTCTTCACCCAAAGCCCAACCACAGAATAAAATAGATGTCTTATTGAGTTAGCCTCTTCACACACTCACTATTTTACTCTATGTACTGTTGTCAGCTCACTGGATCTTTTCAGCATAAATGCTTTGGCCCAAGAATAAACAAAGGGAAATTCATGTTTTTCATTTAGAGTTCTTCAGTTGTTGGTAATTGGTTGATAATTGTCCCTCTGCTGATTAATCGGACACATCCAGCCCTGACTCTTGTCTACATCTAACCTCATACAGTGGTACATATTGTGCTCCTTTTGCACCCCTGAGCTTGCGAGCCTTTATTGGAGAAAAGGCTGCATCAGCACTTATTCCCCCCCCAAAGGCTGTCACTGCTGGTCACAGCAGAACGTCCAGGCAGAAATCACCTGCAGCCATGGCCCAGCTCGCCAGGCTAGCCGCAGCCTCTCATGTTACGCTGTGACCCTGCTGTTCAGAGGACAGCATGGGCGGCGGTTATAGGCTCATTACACCTGCATGTGCTATGCAAGAATCAGCTAAGTGTGTCTAATACACGGCTAATATTTCTGTAGTGATACTACACTTTAGTGTTCTTGTTTATTTGAAGAAGACATGATTACTAAAGCAAAGGATTGTATATCTTCTAGTCACTTCCCGTTGAGGCATTTCTGTAGGTTTCATCGTCTTGGTTCTAGCTTGTTAGGTCTTGTTGAATTGACATCAGTTGTGTGGAATGTCTTAAGCTGGGCAAGCTTAATGGCAAATGTCATCACTGTGTGACATGGAGGAATGCATAGCATTATTTGTGTGCTGCAGTGGAATCCTCTAGTGGAAGCTCAACATATGGAGGGACTTTTGTGTGTGTTGGGTATTTGCCTCTCTGCTTTTTCCTAAAGCAGTGTGTCTCAAGTAATTACTGCCCATATGACTGTGGTTCATAGGGTCATAGTACACACGTGGCAGGCATCTTGACCCATGACCTTTGCCCGCCTATAATCCCACAAGGAAACAGGCCCTCTCGTTTGACAGCAAGCATTTGTGTGCAGTAGCTCCAGTTTTCCTCCTGGGGTGTCAACCCTACGAGGCTGCAAGTGCCACTTTCTTTTTAGTGCTTTTTTAGAGGAGGTGATGAAAGGATGGATGAGAGGATCCTCAGACTAACTAAACAGATGGATGGATGGATGGATGGATGGATGAATATAAGGAAGGGTGGATGACAAAAGTGTAATATTTTATTACTCAAAAAAGAAGTTTGTTGGTTGGTTGAGTTGACTGATTTGAATCACGACTGGGGACAGTCACTTCATGCGCTAGCAAGTCACTGCTCTGCTATGGCGGGTGGATCTTGATGAACAGCCCTGCCTTGGGAAAAAAAAAATTGCTTGATGCTGAACACTCTGACACAGGGGTAGTACATCTTTGGAAGAGAGAAAAAATATATATATATATATATATTATGAAACAGACCACAAGAGAGCCACTCACTCGTTTTCTGTATAACTGTAGAAGAATTTCAATTCTGTACTACTACTTCTGCTCTTTGCTATTGGTCACTTGGTCACTCCATTATGATGTAGTCATGAGGTCCTTGTGGCACTACTTATACTTATACTACTTTTTGGGAGGCCAGCACACAGAAGCCATGGTGGGTTTGGAGCCAGTTCCGGAGGGTGCACCCTGGATGCTGGCTTCAGCCCCGTGCCCAGGTGGCAGGGAGAGTGGCAGAAAGAATGGGGCTATGGCCAGAGAACTGGGAGCCACCTGGTGTTTTGTGTGTGTGTCTGTGGGAGTGTGTGTGTCTTCATTTTTGCATGAATGTGCGTGCCTCCATGCAACTGCATGTGATGGCTGTGCATATAATTAAGTAGCCACAGTAGTGTCATCAAGTTCAGTTGTACTGTATGTACAGTTTGTAAGCACTAGGAGTAGATGTAAAGCTTATTGTTGCTGCACTGTAACTATAGGTGCTGCCACCGCTTCAGAAATTGAATTGTTAAGGTTCAGAAAGTCAATTGAGATATGCCAGAGAATAACATCAAACAGAATAACAGTAGTTTTCAATTCAGTGTAAGTGAAGCACAGCAATCCTATTGACAGCCATTCATACCTGATAAATCAATACTGCATGGGCCATTCAGTTTAGCCTTCTGTGCTCTCGTTCTCACATCCTCATTGTCTCTATAATGCCCTGAATAAGCTTTGTGAGGCTTTCGTGTTCACAGCCCTTCATTTTATTCTCGCTGACCTTGAAACCGCATGACTGAGCCAATCATTGAGACGCAGGATTGAGTACGACCCCTGTCAAGCAACGCCTGACCCTGTCAGCTGATGCAAAAAAATACCCATAAATCGCGGAGGGCCACCCTTGACATGTCGGAATCCCTGACGAGAACGTCGGAATGAAATGACAAGGACGTCAGCAGCTTGACCGTAACCCTGCACAGAGCTCTCCAGTCACAAGGTATAGCAGAGGTGGCGAGACGTTTTAACACCGTTTTAAGTGGTAACATCATTGTAATATCACTGTAAGGCCAAAGGGATTTGTGGAAGTGGTTACAGTGACATGGCAAGGCAAAATAGAAAACGCAGCAAGGTGTAGTGTTGGCGATGATGTATGCGAGGTTTTCCGACATGACCAGCGCTCTGTAGTGCTTATGCCAGCGCATTATAATCTGGTGCAGAACTCCTGCCAGGCTGTGATTTACACCTCTCATAGCTTCAGTCAATGTGTGTCACACCTGATAAGTGCCTCAGCTCCCTCTGTCTGGGTCTAGCCAACAGGTCTGTGGAGGCAGCCCCAGTGAAGCCTGGTATTGCTCTGGGAATCCTGTGCCCCTTACTGAATACTATTTTTTGAAATGGTGTATAGCCTACTGGCCTTGATAGATTTGGCACAGTAGGTCAATTAAGAATATTACCAAAATAAATATGCTAAATGATAATGCGGCTTTATAGAGTACAGTAATGTTGAACTATCATCTGTATGTTTGCTTGCTCAATGCTGACTGTGGGCAATGGGGACAATATACAGTTTTTCATGGGTTTGCAGGTAGGATTAATGCTTTGGTACTGTACTCATTTCATCTACAGAATGATTTTTTTAAACACACACACACACACACACACGCGCACACACGTATGCACACACACTTCTTGGACCACTCTCAGTGAAAGATCCTGTGCCAGGCCTGTCAACCCCTATCTTCTCATCTAGATGCATTAATCTTCATGGCAACGTTATGATGACAGTAAAATTAGCAGCAGATTCTTCCACTAATTGCTCTTATTTCCCCGGCGGCCACAACGTACTGAAGAGGAGATTTTGGTTGAGGCTCTCTATCTAGGGAACTCAGTGATAATATGGATTATACACACACACACACACACACACACACACACACACACACACACACATATTGCAAAGCTGCTGAACTGCACTAGTTAGACCCAGTGATCCATAACAGTACACAAGTGTTGTTTATGTTAATGTCATCATGGAATTAGTCTCCTATTCATTAAAACTGTATAGGCTGTATAGACAGTGTGTGTGAGTCAAAGGCTGTTCCACATATCAAAGAGATATTTCACCAGTCCCCCAGCTGTGCATCACAATCTGATCAGTGGGATCTCCTCTCATCACCCAGCCACGGCTTGTCTGTCTCTGACCCTCACACAGATGCACAGAGATGGATAGGCCGAGAGAGTTATAATTAATTCCATGCGAGCTGCAACTCTTTTGTTTTTTGTTTTTTTTTGTTTTCCAGAGCAGTGCAGAGAACTCTTGGAAGTCAGTCAAGGGAGAGAGAGAGAGCATGAAATCCTCCTCTAAGGTTAAGGCAGATCAAACCCACTGAGCTTTGGTACCTTGATGTTGCTTCTGCTTCCTGAGCCCCACTCTCTGCCCCCCACCCCCACCCCTAGCACCCTGGCCTCTCCTTGTGCTCTGTAAGCTGGATGAAGTGGGCCCAGAGAGGCCATCACTGGACGTTCGCCAGGCTCTCTACTCCACTCCTACAGTCTACTCTACTCTACTCTTTATGAATTGGCCTTTGAAATGGTCCTCTGGGTGGTCTCAAGGGCCGTGTGTTGCTCTGTAGTCCTTTTACAGCACATTTTATTGGGTGATGATTTAGGTCCACTATGAGTTATTTGTGGGTCAACAAAGCCAGTTTTCCCCCACAGAGAGCATCAAAGAGGATAGGGCTTAGAGGGCCAGTGCTGTTCTATTCCATGCTTCCTTTATTCCTCCATTATTACCCATCTTTTTGCCCTGTAATCCTTTTTCATTGGCGCATGGCATGTTTAGCACAGAGGGGGACTCCTCCTGGAGCCCATGTGGCTATGCTGTCTTGCTTCAGGCTTTGAAAGGGCCCCTGGTGATGGAGAAAGGCAAAATCCTTCTTGGTCCTCCAGAAGTGGCGAGCTCTTCAGAACCATTATTAATGAATGGCAATTATCACCCACATGAATGACAAACAGAAGTCTGCCACCTTGATATGCCTATTTATACCATGTTTTTTCACATACTTACGTATGTCCCTGTCTTGTATATCTCAGTGTGTGTATGTGTGTGTGTGTGTGTGTGTGTGTCTGCTTGTCACATGTGTGCTGCTCTCTTCTATCTGTGCTCCCCCCAGTGCCAACCCTGCAGACTCTCATCTCTAATCGGGCTCATTTATCTCCTATTCCTCTTGTGGAGGCACAGCTTTCAGGAGTTCAGCATTATCCCTCCACTGCTGGGATGCTTGATCTTACACTCTTTTGTGTGTGTGTGTGTGTGTGTGTGTGTGAGAGACAAAGAACTCTGGCAATGACACTTACTGGCACTTCCATGCACCTGACTACACACTGACTTTACACTCACTGCTACCCACACAGAGGCTGCTCCATTTGGCTTGTCCCCAACTCTCCAAGTGTGCTGAGAAAGCCTACTGCTCACAAGGCTGCAAGACTTCTCTGATGGGTGAGCTGCAGAGACCTCACTTTTGTAAGTTAATCAGAAGCGGATGCTGGTCTGATGAGCTCATGTTGTTATTGACACAGCTCAGTCTTTCACCACAGGTGGCCCACTGTCTGCATCTTTATCACTGGCTGCTTCTGGTAATGGCTCTAATAGAGCTTGGTTGGCTTCCATCATGACAGCCTGAAATGTCACAGTCCACAAAGTGTTTCATAGCGATAAGGCAAGTGGCTCGCGTCACAGAAATGCATCCTCGTAGATTCCATGGCAAGCTCATGCAGCAGAGGTCAGAAGCACTCGTTTTGGAGGTCGATAGTAAATGTGTGTGTGTGTGTATGTGCGCCTAGGTATCTATACTGTATGTGTATGCATGTGTGTGTGTGTGTTTGCCTGTGAATGTGTGTGTTTGTGTTCCTGTGTGTGTGTGTGTGTGTGCATGTGTGTGTAATCAATGAACTGATTATGCATATGTCTATAGCAGGGAATTGCTTTGTTACTGTAATTAACAAACTGTGCTGGCTGTTTAACCATGGAGGTAGATGTTGTTGCATGCTTTCTCTTCCCAAAAACTTCAACCTTCGGCTCTTCCATTGTGTCAGTGGTTTGCATTTGTTCTGGTAATCTGACCCTCTGGCTGGATCGTCACGCACAGTTTAATTTTTATGTGTTGCGTTTGGCTTAATCAGGCAGTATTGTGACACAATGGATTTGGGGCCACTCTGGTGCGCTCCCTGAACCAAGGGCCCACTGGCTTTGTCTGGGGGAACAATAGAATTTGCGATACGTGATTTAAAAAGCTTCCTGCCACCGCAGATGTGCTTGGGTAGGGTGAAAATTGCCCGAACCAACACAGTCTGTAAAATCAGAGCCACTGAAAAATAATGCAAGTTGCCTTTCCTCCTTTTTTGGGTGACAACCCCAATAACTACAGACAGGGCACTTGCAGACTGATTTAATAGCACAGTGCAAATGTGACTATATGAATAAACAATAAATTTACAGTCCCTTGGTCTCCCAGTGCGAGTAGCTCATATGCTCTGGTCACATATCATGCTTTTTGGGTTTAACTCACAGATGTTGCCTGCACAAATAAAATGGATTAGAGGAACCCATGCTGCCCGTGGAGGGGTTGCATCTGTGTGTGTGTGTGTGTGTGTGTGTGTGTTTGTATATGTGTTGGTGTTGGTGCAGAGCGTTTGACGTTGCCCTTCTCCCATCCGTCTGCAGGCCCGTGTCGTCCCTGGCCCCTTGCCCTGGCGTATGCTCGCCACATATTGCCCCTCAGGGCTGTTTGTGGTCGCAGATGTTTCTAGAATTGTGCAGCGAGGGGGGTGGGGGGTATGGCAGGGTGGCAGCTGTAGCATGTTAATTTCAGTGGCAGGGGCTACATCCGTGATGTAGAGTGCCCTGACAACCATACCAGCACCTGGCATTTTATGACGATGAGGGTATTTTCTACCCTTTCTTATGGAGAGTGGATTAATGGCAGAGGCATCACTATATTGTCTTCCTCTTCATGGTGGAAAAGTTGAGAGGGGTCCTCCATTGAAGTGTGCTTTGCCACACTAAAGACGTTTGAATAGCCTTGTCTGATCACAGTGCCTTGAGACACTTTGTGGCTGAATAGACTAAGGTCTGACAGCTGGTTGCAGTTCCTCCTCAATGTACCATGCAGTATGTGCACACTCACCTTGAAGCTTGATCCTTTGCTTATTGCCGTCATGGGTGGGATGTGGGTTTATTTTTTAACCTCTACCCCTGCTTCCTTTAGCTGTTTATTCTTTGCAGGAAAAAAATAAAAAGTTCTGGTGAGATGCTGTAATGTGCAACGTTTTCCTCTCCAAGGGTTGTGATTGCTTTAAATTTGAATGAAGTTTAATGTCACGGATGAGCTTCTTTGGCTGCGTGTGATGGATGATTGTGTATTATTTATTGGGGAGTTGAAGTGAGCGAGTTGGTTACTCATGCCTGTGTGTGTGTGTGTGTGTGTGTGTGTGTGTCTCCTCTCCAGCAGGTCCTTATCAGCATGGCTCCTACAGCAGCAGCAGCGCCACCAGTGGCGGAGACAGCCGAGGCCAAGGCTCCTCATCAACCATCCGCTGCCAGCGCTGCAGGGACGTCTGCAAGGGAGAGGTGGTGCGCGTCCAAAACGTCCACTTCCACGTCAAGTGCTTCACCTGCCAAGGTAGGCTGTCTTATCTCCCTTGGTAACCGGAGGGGAGAGCCTGGTATCCAAGAGGATAGTCTGGTCTGATCCAGCATTTGCAGCACTGAGCATCCAGCAATGTTGTGATCGCCGGCTGATGTCAGTAGCAGCATCAATGTTCCTCTGTTCTCTGGCAGAACATTGGGACAGACAAGCAGTAACTCACACCGTCAAAACAAACTCACATCAGTCTGAGGAAAGAGAAGAGTCCTGAGACAATGATTGAACCTAGGAATATAAGTGGCTGGAATTCTGCTATTTTTGATTTTGTTTACAAACATGCAGTTAACTGTTGCACTTTGATACAATGAAAGCTAAACTTACACTCCTGTTGTGCAACAAATGCATGGGTGGTGGGGGCATAGTGGTTAAGGAAGCTGGCTAGCATGCAAGTAGCCTGGAATCCTGGCTGCCACCTTTGAGCAAGGCACTGGCCCTGATGTAGTTGACAAGGAAATTGCTTTGGCTAACAGTGTCTGTTGAATGTACTGTACATTTTGGTGTGTTAGATGTCACAGATACCTGAACCCAGTGTTGGCCTATGAGCCCAGGGATGATTGTGAGGAGTGGAGACTGGTTGGCCACTTAGCCCTCTTTTGTCTGCCTCCAAACTGGTGGGGCTCACGTGGTCGTGTTTATTATGCAAGCTGTTGCTGTGGTAACCATGTTAAGGGGCAACCTGCCTTGGATGATGGTTACACTCAGTGAGCAACAGCCAATAGGAAGCCTCTCTACAAGCCCTGAAGCACAGTAATAGGTGGGCTTTTTTCTCTCCATCTCTCTCTCTCTCCTTCTCTCTCCCTTTCTCCCTCTTTTTCTGTCCCTATCATTTCATCTCTCTTTTCCTTCCACCCACCCTCCCTCTTTTACTCTCTCTCTAATTCTCTGTCTCTCTTGGTCTTCCTTGCTCTCCCTCACTCCTGCTTATCCTTATATGATAGGCAGTAGTTATTTCCCATAAGCTGGAATTGAGATTATTATATCTGGACCGAAAAAAAAGAATGCTGTTTTGAAGTGTTGTTCCTGAGCATCAGATATCCTCCCTCCTGGAGGAATACATCAATGTTAGTGTCTCGAATTGGTGCCCAAATACATTGGTTGGAAATAAGCCCTTATCACAGGCTGCAGGAATGAATTCTGTAATGAGACAGAGTTGCTGGCAAAGAGCAGACAGGTTAGACCATTATAAACATTTCTGACCTACCTGCTCCCTCCCTGGTTTGTGTTAAGAGCTGCCTACAGAGCTAAATATGAGCTCTCCTCCTGGCGGTGTGTGTGCATGTGCGTGTATGTGCGTGTGTGTGTGTGTTTATTCAGTTTGTCTGGCTCTCACAACAGATGTACTCCTCCTCTCATGTGCGTTCATGTCTCTGGGCAGGTCATTCCAGAAATATCTTTATGTACTTCCTCACCTGTGATTCTCATGGCACTCTCATGCACCTGTTCACCTGTGATTCTCATCACACTCTCCATGCAGCACAGGTCATTCTCTTCAACCCACTGCTTCATCCACATTTCTGAACTCAAGCAATGGCAGCTGCTCTGCGTGGAGCTCAACTGGAGAAACATGCAACTCTTTCACTATCCCCACCCCCACCCCTCTATGTACCTCAAATATCATGTAGGGATTTGAAGCCTATGTCTTTGAAGAGGGGCACTGGTTGTTTATGCCCATATAGAATCCTGTTCACCACCACCATCACCCCACCATGCGTGGCCTCCTTATAAGATGTCCTTTTGACATTGGTCTTTTGTGTGTTCGCGGATGCAGGATTGTGATGCCACACTGCAGGGCCCCAAGAGGTGTGTGGATGTGTCCATGCCAAGATGCCAATAAAGAATCTGAGTTGCACGAGGCCCCCTTGCCCAGTGGGGCATGAAATAATTTTCTCCTCCTGAAAACAAAAAGCCATTGATTGAGTCACGTGGCTGCCAAACATGTATTTGTCCCCCATGAGCTGGACGAGGGGAGGGAATCGCAGAGAGGAATTCAATTTCAGCGGGTCGCCCTGAGAACCGGGTGAAAACTCAGCCATAGGGGACCCTCCAAAATCCCCAACTGTGTGTATGTATGCAAAGCACTAGGTCTTTTTACAGTAACAGTAAAAAGTATTCAGTTAAAGATCAGCTATGTTGCATGTATGCACTAAATTGGACAAGGACCCTATCCAATTCAAAATAATGATGAACAGATGCCTCTCAAAGAATCAACCTTTAGACTGCATTGGATTATTATTATTTTTTTTTAATGTTGAAAAAATATATTTTTTTTAAACTTTAGGTTATCATATTGAGCAATTTTGAAAGAACCTTAGGTTTACATATTGTTTGTTGTCTACATATTTGCTTGGTGAATTATTTATAATTATTTTTCTGTGGACCTTAGATTTGTCAGTGCTACTGCAGCACCTATTACCAGCAAAACATGAGCCATTGATCAACTAATGTATATGTGCATAGTCAATATGTGTGTGTGCACGCAAAGACTCTCCAGCAGTGTATTTATCAGGTTAGCCTGAATTCCATTACTTGGCACACAGCGTAACAGTCTTCTGTGCAGTCTCAGCCTTGAAAAGAAAATAGTGAGATGGCTGAAGAACAATGTCCATGAAATTGAGAAATTCTTTATAAATAATGCAATCATTTTGGGGTTTACTGTAAAATCCCTCTGGAAAGTTTTTTCTAGATTTCCTGTTCGACTAACAGTGATTTATAAATTTTGGACACCAGACAATGTTTTAATAGGCACACTGGTTCATTTCATTTAATCATTTAATTATATCGATTCAGAAATTTTAGCTTAATTAAGGCTAATGACATTCCCCCTAGGAGTTAGTTTTCTGCTTTCATGGCATTTCCTCAAAGTTTTAAGTGCGGTAATAAATTAGCTTGTGTGTTTCTGTATCCTCAGAAGGTCCATCCACTCTAGATTTTACCACTCCTCGCTGACCAACACAGTGCACAACTGTTAGCACAACAAAGGCGTCTTTTGTCGGACGCAATGATGGAAACTTTAGCAAATATGCTTGGCCCCACTCCCATTCCCCAGCCAGCTGGCTGGCTGGACTCAGGATGAGCCCACCGCATTCTCTGAGTGCACTGGTGACAGAAACAATAGAGACGGGGAGCTCTGCAGAATGGCAGCTCCAGTCGAAGGTGCCCTCACTTTCCTCTTGTGGAAATGTCATGGAAAGAAGGGGGGAAGAGGAGAGGAGAAGTGGTGAGAGGAGAGGAAAGAAGAGGATGGCCTGCTGAGTGTTCCTCTCCTCTCGAAGGAGATGGGCAGGCTGGAACAGAGACCTCTCCCTCCCTTCTGCCCTTCCCTGCCTCCCTCCATCCCATGCTCCCTCAGGCTACGGGGCGGCAGCAGTGGAAGGCGTCTGTCCACCCGGAAAAAAGGAAAGATAAATAAGCACAAGAGAGCAGAGGACTTCTGAAATAGATCTGTGCAGCCTGTGGCTTGTGAATTTGGTCTACTTTAAGAGAGATTTCAGGCTCACACAGAAAGTACAAAGCATACTTAAGCATACCTGCATTCCCACATGCAAAACAACTTCCCCTCTCTTTCTTTCTCATGATCATGATCTACCTTGTACATACATCAGTTTTGATCTTAGATTTTGGGCTTAGCTGAAGAGACGTGTATTGCACGATGATGTTTGTTATGATGGCAAGTTGATGGCAATTATAAACTATAAATACAGCATGATTGTGACATGTTATTTTGTTACATTCTGGACAATCACAAGAGGAAATTCGTAAAGCAACTGACCATGGTTCCCAAAGTTGCATAAGCAGATGCATAGATAGATGGAGTAGTTCTCTGAATCCTGGGACTCCCAGTGTCTGGATTTACACTTAGTGAATCCTCTTGGATCCAGATAAATTTCATCCTCGGCAGTTCAGCGTGCTTTGATTCGTCCAGTCTAGACGTCTGGGTATTAAGTATACCCTGTCAGGGACATGCCCCTGAAAATGTTGACCCTGTGATTTAACTCTATTTATGAAGATTAAGCTTCTGATGTTACTGCTGCTGTTGCTGATTTTTTTGGTAAGAACTACAAGTGGGGCACAGTTCTTCATTGTAGACAGATTGTTTTAATACAGTGTACTGCTTTCACTGAGACATGACGTTTAATGCTTTTACTTCTCTGTGTGATTTAAGTGCATTTTCCAGGTAGTGTTAAAGTGCTAAATTGTATCTCAGCATTGCATGCTGAGTAGGTACGCAGTACCTTAAACCATAAACTGGTCTCTCTGCTGCTAACTATTCTTCCCTAACTATTCACTATGGGTAATTAATAACATTACATGAATTCACTCACTTTACTCTTTGATTACCTGGTCTCTAGAGGGCAGATGCATATGACTGGCCATAGCCTGAGCTTGTAGTTTGAATAGTGATTTGCTTCATGCCTAGGCCGTGTTTCTGTAGCTTTTGTTACTGCCAACAGTGGAGGGTGTGAGAGTAGTTAAGTCATAGCTGGCTCTCCACTGGCTAGACTGGATGAGTGCATTTCCCATTGGCTGTCCATTGCTCTGAAGTAACAACTCTCAACCAGTTTCTAATTGCTAAGGTGCTGCTTTCTTTTACTGTACTGTTTTTCTCTCCTCCCTCTCTCTATGTCGTTCTGTCCCTTTCTATGTTTTTCCTCACAGTGTATCTTCTGAAAATTGCTTTGCTAAATGGCTAATATACTATGGCACCATGGCATCTCTTTAGTAGAGTTGAGAAGTAAGCTATTCCAGCGCTTACTCTGAAGCACGGCGGCCAACTCCAGCAGTATTAGGTGACAGTCAGACTGGATTTACTTAAAGCTAAACTAAAGCTCCAGCAAAACCACTACACACACTTTCTCCCCATGCAGTGGAAAGAGTCTCTCTCTCTCTCTCTCTCTCCAGCTTTTCCATCCCACATCATTTGCCCTCCTCCTGGCTGCCGCACTTCCCACAAAATGAGAAAAGCACTAGGTATTCCAGAGATCCTGTCCCAAATTGTTCCGGCATGTTCCTTCTTTCTCTTGCTTTTGTTCACTCTCTCTCTCTTTCTGTCTCTCTTGGTTTTGCCACACTCTCTCTGGCGTTTTCTGCTTCTGAGTGTGGATGCCTGTTCAATTTTGATTGTTTTTTAATGTGCTGTTTCTTTTCCATCTCCTGTTTTCTTGTCCTTTGAGAGGGGACATTCCTTTTGTAGAGGCACACCCAAACAGATAGTCTGTTTGATGATACAGTCAAAAGCTGTGTTATTCTCACAATAACCCACATGGACAATTCAGGTGGAAATACAGACAATGCAGGCAATATTTGCGATTGTCAGTGTTTCTATCAACGTAAATGATTTTTGTCACAATGATGAAAAATACTTTAAAATCTTAGGAGATAAAAAAATAACAAAACCTAGATATGGATCTTAGTTTATGTTGATATGTCTGCAATGGATTCCTATCACATAATGTATACTGCCTTCTGTGGTGTTCCATAATGGTTGGAGCCTGCAGGGGTGGGGAGATTTATCTCAACGTCCAAAACTCATCAATCTGGCCCTGTACTCTGGCTCCTGTAAATAATAGTTTACCCAGGCGGAGGGCGGGGGGTGGGGGGGGGGCAGGAGGGTTGGGGCATTTGCAGGAAGAGGTTGCCTTGGGGCACAGTGATTAAAAGCAGACTCAAACGCTTTACGCCAGGCTAATGGTGGTAGCCTGAAAGGGGAACTCAACTGTCAGGGGTGCTCAGAATTACGGCCACTCTGGAAACTTCCAGAAGAAAGAGAGAAATTAGAAAGAGAGACACTTTTCTGGTTTTGGTGGCTCAGCGCTGAGAGGCGTTTGACTCTTGGAGGAATGCTCCCTGGCTGTGTGCAGGGCTGTGTGGTATGTGAGAATGTGTGAGAGAGAGCTCTACCATGGATTCACAGAAGACCCCGACTCTGGTCTGCTTTGGCCTGTGGATTCACACAGTGTGTGTGTGTGTTTGTGTGTGTGTGGAGGGGTCTGTGTAGGGTCACTCTGTCAGCCCCTCGGGTGACCTCAGCAGGTGGGCCTTCCATGGAAAGCAGCTGTCCAAAAGACTTTACCACAGCCACAGAGCACCTACAGATGCATACCCATACAAGCATGGACACATTTAGATCTCAACTGGCGCTTGAGGCTACAGTTGTTTGAAATAAGCTAAGTGATAAGCTAAGTCTGACCTCAAAAAAACATCCACTACTGCAACCTTGTGTTTTGTGTTCCTTAATAATGGTAGAATTAGGGGGTGGGTGGGTGTGAGGGAAGGAATCTACCCAAGTAGTGTGTTTTTAGAGAGACATGGAGAGAGAGAGAGAGAGAGATGGGAGGGAGGGCAGAGAGGTGGGTAATGCTACTGTTCCCATGGCAACATCATAGTCTTGTGTTTCTCCTTACCGTGGAGCCTCTGAGCGTCTGCGAGCGCACCAGTGTAGCCGTGAGAAGTGACACATCTGACCTTGGTGGGGGGTGGTGAAGGTAGCTGTGGTGTTATCCTCTTTTGTAAGTCGCTTTGGATAAAAGCGTCTGCTAAATGCCTAAATGTAAATGTAAATGTTGGCAACTGTGGTAGTGATTGTGATTGTGGTGGTAATGGAGGCAGTGGCCGTGGTGACGGGGAGAGTTGGCTTGTGCCAGACTGGAGTAGCTCTCTGCTCAGCTCCACATCCAGATTTGGGATTCGGGGAGAGAATGGGATAATCTCTTTACTTTCCTGCACAGCGTGACCCACACCCCACCAGATTAAGACGCACTCGCTGCGTCCATTTTCACTTTCAGCCCTCTGATGGGCTCAGTTCCAGCTGCTTGGCCTCAGAAAATTAAAATAAACAGTGAAGGTGAAAACCACTCTGAAGATTTACATTTGTATCTTCGATCCTAATGTGTGTCATATGATATATATCTGTTTATGTGAAGCACCACAGGGCACGCCTCACAAACACTTTTGGATATAGCCTCTGTCGAGTCGTGTCGCTGTGCTAATACCTTAATTGTCCTTTGCCTAATCTGAAGATCTCATTCCCACTAATGGAATGGCAGCATGTTAACTCAAAGTGAGTTTCCAGACTCTTCCATTGAGGGCGGGGGTGGGGGGGAGGGTGGTGGATGTCTGGGAGCTGTGCAGACGTGCTAATAGGAGACTCAGTGTTGTAAACAATCTTCCGGTTCTTCTTCAGGAAGACGATGATTGGGGTGCTATATATTTCAGCTCGGTCCAGCTGACAGGGGAGTTGTGCTCTGCTACTGGGAGAGAGGTCAAGGGTTGGAAGGCTGGGTCAGGGGGCTAACGAAACTGGGTCATGGGCCTGGTGTGCTCTTGCGTCCGTTTTGACAGACAAGGGCATGACAGCCCCTGACTCGGCTAATCACAAAGCCTGGTAACCCGGGAGACAGTTTTTCGAATTCCTTGTGGTCGATATCTGCTGACCTGCCCTGAGTGAGCAAGCAAGACTGAGCGCAACTGAGATGAGATTGAGTGAATTGACTTCATCACCTGTCCAGTGGTTGGCAGTCCTGCTGTCTGGTGGAAACTCATGAATAAGCAAATGAGACTCAAGTGTGCCCATACATGTAGATATCTGCAACTAGTCCATGTAGTGGCCAGTATTAATAATGATTCTGAATGGGGTGGAGTTAAAAAGGCACACCAACCTCTCTCACACACAACCTCTTCCTTCACAGTAGCTGTCATAGACTTACACAGGCTTGCGCTCTTATGTAGGCCTAGGATGTGGATAATTTTATCCTAGTTTCCCCGCTTGGGACTGATCTATCATATTGTCATATCATCCTTTTACTGTAATGTCACATGTAGGCAAGGCTATATACATAGGCTAGCTTCTTGCACTAGCTTTGACCTTGTCACATACCTTGCCATTGTGATGCTGCAGTTTCAGAAATACCTGAACCTCTGGACACAGGCCATTGTGTGGACAAGGACTTGTCATAGACACCTGCCCTTTCTTTCTGAGTTAAGAGTTTTAGCTGCCTAGAGCATGCTGAACCTATTTAAGAGTGTGTTATAGCTGTGGTTTTGGAATTATGTGCAAGTCAGGGATTTTCCAAAACATTTTGTTAAATACTTTTAGAAAAGAAATTACTTCTTTGGTATTCTTTGGTAATCCTTTGGATCTCTCCATTGCTTTATTTTATTTAGAATTGAGTGAAATGAGGTATTTGACATTTGTGCATTCTTTTTCATTGACCTAATTATCTGGATAACTACTTATTGTGTGCTGTGTCTGCATTGCCAGTTTTCAAGACTTTGAAGTTGGATTGCATTTGACATTTGACTATGTGCTTGGGTGTGGCTGTGTGGCTTATGTTTTTAATGTTCTTTTGGTGAAGTTCGTCACACTCTCCAGTTTTAATAGGCTGATACTTTGGCCAACATTTGAGCAATGTTGATGGGTATAACCACATAACCAGTTCTGTGTGTTATGATTGAGTAAACAAACTAGTAATTAAAGTTCTACTACAAAATCTTTCCCAATATTAACTGCTTAAATGCTGGTCATATGAAGTATGAGTTACTTATTTTGCCCACACAGATTTGTCTCTTTTATGTCTCATTATAATAGATTTTTTGTATTATGAATTGTCTGAACAAGGGCCGGCCCATTTTACGACAGTGAGAATGTGAGTTTCTGATGTATAAGGGTGTGTAAGGGTGCCTCTTCTTCTGGGTGCAGCATTTCCTAGAGTGGAACTCAGGCAGTGTGAGATCAAAGAGGGGAAAAACACACATACATTCATTCACACACACACACATACACACACACATTTATACTCTCTGGGAAGGAAGTGGAGTCCTGAGTCTGTGCCTGTATCCCCCACCCCAGCAGGCAGGCAGGAGTTGGAGCCCTGTCCTGTCCCAGGGGTGCATGGGCATGGTGCAGTGCTGGTGTGGCCCAGAGCACATGTGGCACTTGGAGGGGAAAAGGTTGCGCTGGCATTTGGAATTTGGAGGCGGCATGGTGGGAGCAGCAGGATAATACAGGACAGGGCTGAAATGTGCATTCAGCTCCCTGGAAGTGGCTAAAGACAGTATCTGGTGGAGTGGATATGCATTTAGTTCCTTGGAAGTGGTTAAAAACAATATCTGCTGGAGTGGATGTACATTCAGCTCCTTGGAAGTGGGTAAAAACAGTATCTGCTGGAGTGGATGCTCGCAATCAAGTGATGTACATTGTTTCCACTGATC
Organism: Tenualosa thibaudeaui; assembly: GCA_027481765.1. Lineage (NCBI taxonomy): Eukaryota > Metazoa > Chordata > Actinopteri > Clupeiformes > Clupeidae > Tenualosa > Tenualosa thibaudeaui. The sequence continues at coordinate 13,781,833 of JAIFZK010000009.1, forward strand.
AGAAACAAATTCTTTGAGAGCTTTAATCCACCTGGCCACACCTGACTCTGCTTCTGATTCAGTACACCTGATTCTAATTCTGATGCTGATCCTGATGCTGAATTTAATTCAGGTTCTGATTCTGTTATCTGGGCAGGAGGTTCTCCTGTTTCTGTTCTTCTAGTGAGCATCCTCATTTTGTTCCCTGTACTACCAGTCCTTTGTTAGCTAGGCTGTGCTCTTTAACCATGACATCTGCCCATCTCCTCACTGACGTGGGAGCAGTCGAAAATTTGTGGATTGGCAGACTTTATTCATCAAACGAAGGATGAATGGCTCCCTCTGGAGAGTGAGTTTATAGGCTATGAGAACTTTTGAAGTTTGTACGTACTAATCCCAGTCTCTAGTGAATGCAGAGTATTGCAAAGCCTTGGTGTGTGATTCCAAACAGTTTAATATTTAGTGTTTAATATTAAGTATCTGTGGTGTTGAACAAGCTTACTTCCAGTTGTATGCGCACAGACACACACACACACACACACACACACACACACACCACCACCACCATCATCACCACCTCCACTCCAATCTAACTGTCTGTCTATCTGTCTGTCTGTCTGTTTGTTTCTTTTCTGTTTTTTTGTTTTTTTCCTGCCCAAGGGGCATATTATCTTAAGTATTCAGCTTGAGTGGATTTGCCTTCCTGCTAATAAAACGGCATTGATCAGTCAGTAAGTAGCAGCCTCTACTATGACATTTTACCCCCTTCTGCAGTTTATTATTCACTAGCTTGCAAATGTATTGACTGGACATTTCTAGAGAAGCCAGAGCAATGCTATATTCAGTCAGTTTTTTATTCTTTGCATTTTCTGTGTTACTAACATGTCAGCAGTCAGTCAATGATTTGTTTTTGGAGTATACTTGATGTTAGCTAGGGTCTTGTCTTGTCATGCATGGTCACTGCGTTCAGTGCTGTTGTGCTGTGGAGCTCTCTCCTAGTGCTGAGAGGTCTGCATAAAGCATACAGATGCTAATGACCAGATACTTGCCCTCTCACTTAAGGAAATTAAATCATGGTCAGAAAGGAAACAGGAGTGCTTAAAAGAGGCTTGTGTGTGTGTGTGTGTGTGTGTGTGTGTGTGTGTGCGTGTGCGCGTGCGGATGTACAGAATGCGCATATGATATATGATTGTCTAGAGACAGGCACTGGTGAGCTGCGCCAGCCTTATGGATGTTTCATTAGCCCATTATGAGCATGGTAGCACTCTGCAGCAGAGAGAGAGAGAGAGAAAGAGAGAGAGAGAGAGAGAGGGATGGAGAGAGAGGAGAGAGAGAGAGAGACAGAGGAAGTCATGTGAGGAGAGTGGGACCACAGCCATGAAACACATTTAATAGGTGGCTGCTTCAACACAGAGCAATCACACACACTCTTTCTCACTCCATTTCACTGTCTCTCTCTCTCTCTCTCTCTCACACACACACACACAAACACAGTCACTCACTCACTCACTCACATTCACATGCATCCGTGCACATCAGTTCCACACTACAGGCTGTCCACTCCAAAGTTAATTCCTTTCTGCTTCTGTATCCCCAATACACACGGGCCATTTACTGTAAAAGAAATCGCCTGTCGCTGTCAGTCAACCTGCCTGTTATTCTGTCTTGAGTGCATTGTGTGACTGTTGCAGATGGAGCTTGTGTCTTTTGTGTTGTGCACTGTGTTTGAAGTGTTCTGTACATGTACTGATATATTCAACCGGAGACGGCAGGGCATAGCAGGTGATCATTAATAATTCATATGTGCCGGAAAGTCTGCTTTTCAATGTATTTTGCCCCCAGAATATGCTATGATACTTTAATGTGACTAATGAATATAAGGCACGGCCGTCATCGACAGCCCAGTTTGTCTGAAGCTACCCTTTTTTGTGTGCAGTGGATGCCCAGTGTTGCACATCTTTCACCACATCCCATCAGCCCAACACTCAAATAACAGGATGTTTGTCAAACTCTCCCTCTCCCACCCTCCATCTTCCTCTCTGTCTCTGTCTCTCTCTCTCTCTCATTCCATGTCCCTTTGTATGTGAATGCAGGATTCTCTCTCCCTCCCTCCCTCTCATCTCTTTCTGTATGTCTTTTGGCATCTCTTTTTGCTTCTGTTTATCTGCTTCTCTCTCTCTCTCTCTTTCTCTCTCTGCCTTTCTTTTCCTCCCTTTCCTCTCTGGGTTTCAGTAAGCTCTGGCTGCCTTGTGTGCTGTTACACTCTTTGACAACTAGCAGCCGATAAGAGAGGAATTGCATGGCACGTCATTAACTGGGAACTGGGGTGGCTCAGAGGGAGAAGTGTGTGTGTGTGTGTGTGTGTGTGTTTGTGCTGCTGGTCAGTAGTCCCTGTAGAGAGGAATTTTAATTGTGTCTGTTGGCTGTTGATAAATACATAATAAAAGCACTCCCCCTCCCTCCCTCTCCCCCACCCCCTACACAACCCAACCCCACAACACACCGCCACCCCCACTCTCCACGTCTCTCTGTCTCCGTCTCCGTCAGCGCCACCGCCACTTGAAAGGCCTTTCTCCGGGCGGTGAATGGGGCGGCCTGAGCTGTGACAACACTTTGCTCAGCTGGGTCTCTGGGCTTCGGCACTGGGTGCATGGACTTGTCCGATGCATCAAAAACCAGCGGTGGAGTTTGAAGCGGGAAAGACGTGTAGCCGGCATCCTCTTGTCCCAGGCTTTGGCTTTATACCCCCACCAACACACACACACACACACACATTCATCACAATCTTCAGTAAAGAGAAAGAATAGCGTTAATTGAAGTGCTGCATCTATAATTATGGCTGAGTGAAGGGAGAGAAAAGACTTCTTTGGCAGCTCTGTCTGATTTTAATGCTCAAGATTGACTGGAATGACTTTGACATTGTGAAATGTGTTTGTGTGAGAAATGGATGTGTACATGTGTGTGTGTGTGTGGATGGGGGGGGTGCATGAGAGAAGTGAGAGAGCAAGCATGCCAACCCTCTCCTAACAGTATGAGCAGCTTCAGGGAGGGAAGGCTCTTTACTCAAGCTGGGTGTAGATATACCTTTACCGCATTTGCGTATGTGTGTGCATGTGTTTGTGTGTGCACATGTATGTGTGTATCATGTAAATGATTGATGTATACATACTCAACATATCAAGTTAGTATAAAACTTAGCCTTTGTGCAATGTTGCTTGGCAACTACATAATTGATTCCAAATGTTCTAACTGGAAGAGCATGACAATTCGCCTATTGATGATTTTGTCCAATATCAATGGGAATATGCCAGGAGTGACAATGCTTAGGAACACTGCCCAGCATCATTGCTTAAAACATCCTTTTTTGTATTAAAAGCAGAAGGCCTTAAGACAAACACAAACAGTAAGGATTTATTTTCATTGTTTCGTAGAGGTTTGATGTTCTACGGGTAACCGTTAATAGATGTCCATGAAAAAATCCTGCATGATATTAAGCATGATATTAAATTGAAACCTTTAAGGTTCTCAATAAGCCCCTCAGGATGCAGCGCAGTCTTTAAGAGTGCTCTGTGAGAACAAACTATAGAATAACCATCTCCAGCCTGCGTACATAATGTCATGTGCCATATACTGGTGTTATTCAAGGATTTTCATTGTCCCCAGACACGCATGTACACATGCACAAACAAATACATACACACACACACACACACACATACACACACAAACAAACACACGCCCACACGGACACACACATACACACACACACACACATGCACACACTATATGTCCACATATAAACACACAGAAGCACACACAGAACACACACACACACACACATACAGTACACTCCATGTTAGATAAACTACTCAAACCGCCACTCTGTGTCAGTTTCTCCTGACTATAATAAAGTAAACCCCCCACCCCCACCCCCAGTAAACAACCAGCCCCTTAGTGCACAGCAGACTGTACTGAGCCCCTGGGCCCTGTGTCCTGTGTCCGGGGGGGGGGTTGTCATGTTGCTGTGCTCTGGCGTGGTGGTTAGGGGTTTGGGGGTGGTGGAGGGTTGGTAGAGATATGGGAGTTGAATATGTACATGCTGCAGCGTGTTGCTGCCAGCCGGCTGCATGAGAGACACAGCACAGTGGATCAGGTTTCACACCCAAGGGGAAGACAGACGAGCAGGAGAGTAGATGATGGGATGGGGGTGGGGAGAGCGGAAGAGGAAGAGGAGAGAGAGAGAGAGATGGCAAAGAGGCGTTGGCTGCACAGTCATGGATGACTTTTAGTGCTGCAGCAGTGTTACAAGATGCACACACAGACACACACACACAGAGAGACACTCTCACACATAGACATGCACACTCACACACACACACACACACACACACACAATGGGAATGTCTGTTTTTCCTAATTGTTTGTGATAGCTGCTCGCCACACTGTCCCAACAATGCGTGTTGCCTAAGATTACAGCAAGCTCTCGCCGCCTCCTGTGAACGCGCTGTTTTGTGGTGTTAAAGTCATTATGCAATGAGGATTTAGACAGTGTTCCGGGTCAGCGAACGTGCAATCAGGACTTCCAGAGAGAGAGAGATCAAGAAGTGACCTGACAGGGTTCATGCCTGCAGCCAGAGACTGATGGCTTCTGGTACACGGTTGTTGGAAAACATAAAACATACAAGTTTGTTGGAAAACATATAACAAACAAGTTTGTTGTCACCAATGTCTGTGCAACACGCCTTCAGATTGGTGACTTTCCAGTGACTCGTTATGTGATCTTGTAATACTTTGCTTTTGTTCTGGAAGTGGTCTGGAAACTTCGAAAAATTTATCTCAGAATTAAGAATTTTTTCTGTTACTGTTAGTTCTTACGTTTGTGAAAGCTAAGCTATTTGTTCTGTGCGTTTGCTGCGGTTACATTCACTGTGAGACCTGAATGTTAAATATAGTTGAGTTATTGCTGTTTTGTTTCCCTTACAGCTTCTCAGTTCCAACTGTTTTTGCAAAGTGTGTCTCTCCTGAAGACAGATTGTCAGATCATTTTAAATGGATCGGTTAACATTTCAGGAGAATGGCTGAATGGGAGCTGGCAAATTGATCCAATCCACTCAGATAGATTTAAAGGCCATTTCTTTAATAGGTTTACCTTAGATTTTCTTATAAATTATGCAGCGACATAAGCATTGCATTACCAGCTACACTCCTATACCAAGCAATAGAAGAAATGCCTTTGTGTTGTTAAACATCTAGTGCTACATTAGCTGCCTTTCAAATCCTCTTCAATAGATTACAGGATGTGAGGCATTACCAAGATAAATATAAGCCATTAATCTCTCACTAGCATTGTGCTCTCATAAAGTGCTCAGTGCTTTTGTTTTGTGTGGCTTCTTGGTATTATGACATCTGGAAATATTGTGGAATCTTTTTTTATCTCTTTTGTTTGCTGGTGCTGTAAAAAAAAGGTGCGATCTTGTTTATCACCCAGGCTCCGATATATTGCTTTTGCTCTAGGCATTAACCTCTGTCTACCTGTCTGTCTGTGTCTCTGTGCCTGCAGTGTGCAGCTGCGACCTGGCACGTTCCGGATTCTTCCAGAAGAGCGGGGAGTACATCTGCACGGAGGACTACCAGAGGCTTTATGGCACGCAGTGTGACAGCTGCAGCGAGTTCATTACGGGAGAGGTGGTCTCAGCCCTGGGCCGCACCTACCACCCCAAGTGCTTTGTCTGTAGCCAGTGCAGGTACACAGTCATTACCGCCAATCACAACAGCCTCCATCCAGACCCGACACCTCTACACTGGTCTGAGTTTGAAACTTACACTGAAGATATTTCAACATAATCTTCCTTTTACTTCACAAATTGACACAGGTTAATAAATGGATTTTGCAAAATGTACAAAGTTACAGTAATGCATAGGGGAGGGATAGACATGGAGATTGTAGTTTTTTTCTTCATTTTACTTTCTAATGAAATCATGACCTGACTCAGTAAGTAATGTTTAGTAAACTACGGTTTATACATGGCTGCTGTTACAGTAAGTACTTAAAAACACTGATCTGAGGTTTATACACATTGCAGATTATAATTGGGAAATTACTGCAATATAATGTGTTGTGGGATTGACTATGCATATATACTTTGCAGAAAAAGACCCTGTTAACAAACTGCTAGGTTCGGTTGAGAGGTACATCCTTAGCCAGACAGCTCGGGGCTTCATTACCGTCTGATGCTGAGTGTGAACCAGGGGGAAATGGGGCCTCTCAGCAAGAGACTCAGACAAGGAGCAGGCCAGCAGAGTTTACCTTGCAAACACAGGGGGGAAACATGCTCTCATGTTTCTTGCTGTCACAAAGAACTGGGGCACCTTGTGCGGTGCCTTGCAGCTAGAGGTGGCATTTTGACATTAAGTCTCTTGCCATTTCTCACCCTCACGTATGCTTCTGTCTTGCCACTATCTGGACAAAAAAGGGCAGACTTCTAGTCAAAGGCAGGCAGATGGGTATGCAGACAACAAGATTCAATATTCAGGATAGTCTTTATTACATTAAATTACATTTTTATTACATTTCATTATACTAGTGTAAGAGAGTAAAGTTCTTGTGTTATTGCTTCTCCAAAATAAAGTGTTCAGAGAGTGTGTGTGGGGGAAAAAAGTGTTGTAGTGAAAAGACTGACAGGCGCAGGCTTAGCCAGTATTCATAAGCCTTGTCGCTTGGTGGAAAAAAACTGTTCTTGAGTCTGGTGGTCTGAGGCCTTAAGACTACAATATCGCTTGCCAGATGGTAGCAGCTGAAACAGTCCATGACTGGGATGGCTGGGATCCTTACTGATTCTTTTGGCCTTCTTGATGCATCGCCTTTTATACAAGTCCATAAACAACAGGCAGACATGTAGGCAACCGGACAAACAGACAGGCAGACGAGCAGGCAGACAGCCTTGCAGACATACAGGCAGGCAGACAGACTGACATACACCGACAGTCACTGACAGTCATGTAGGCAGAAAGGCAGACAGACAGACAGACAAATAGGAAAACAGAAAGACCACCAAAAAGACAGACAGACAGACAGGTCAGGTAGGCAGATAGACAGACAGCCAGGTAGGCCAAGAGGCAGACAGGCAGACAGACAGACAGCCAGGTAGGCCAAGAGGCAGACAGGCAGACAGACAGACAGTCAGGTAGGCAGATAGGAAGACGGCCATTGGTTGCAACATTCAGCTAAGTGTAGACTGTAAAGCCTCCAGGGAAAGCTGTTAGAGAGTCATTACTGGGACATTATTGAGTTCTCGCCTGAATGTGTCGCTGCATGTGCTCACAAACAATCTGGCGCTCAACTTGGAGGCTGTTTGCCACACACATAGTGTTGACTGGTGGCCAAAGAATTTCATGCACACACATTAAAAAGACAGCAGGTGTGCATGAACGTGTGTTTTATATCCATGCAAATTGTGGGTGTGTGTGTGTGCATATGTGCTTTTTACAAAATATAGGCTACCATTCTCTAGCTCTTCAACCCTATCCACTTAAAACTGCCTTTTGCCACGAATGAAACTATTCAATATTTGGATTAGCTGGTTTACAAATATCATACAGGTATACAGGAATCTTCTTTTGAATTCGTTAATACTATGTGATGCTAGGAAACCATTTGTTCTATAATAATCTGTAGGTAAATAGGTAAGGTAAATAATCTGTAGCCTAAAGGTATGACACAATGTAGCAAAATAGCAAAATATGTAGCAATATTGTAACAACTGAGCCATACTGACTACTTGCCTGTTAGTTAGCTACCTGATGCAATACCTTGACCTAAGAAAACAGCAAAGGAGAAAATAGCAAAACCTAATGTCTTTTAATAAGTGGAGTCCTTATGAGAAACTGAATTACTTCATCAACAGCAGCGTGGTAAGCAGACATGTAGCCTATGGTTAGCCATAATGTTAGCTAGCCCACAAAAATGACAAATTAGCCTATGCCAATTTTGCAAGCTGCAAGTGAGAATGAATTAAAACCTTTAAAATCAGAGTAATCTACATAAAATTGATGAATTCTAATTCTTCTAAGCCTTGACCCCTAAAAGACTTAACTGCCATGAATCAATCATGAAGTCATGTCATGCCAGTTAAGTCTTTGGGTTTGGGATGGTGTGTGTGTGGGGCATTAGGATTAAGCCATTGAACCAATTGCTATAAAAATAAGATATCTAACAACCTGTGAAAATACACCAGAATGCAGGAAATTACATCAATTTTTTTTTAAATTCCCCAGGCCCCCTCGGTAGCTGTGCACACACACATTTCAAATGTTTCCAGTACCCTTGTATTGATCGATCTAAAAGTGCCAGAAAAGCCTATATTGTTGTGTAGGCTAATAGCCTATACATGAGCATTGTGTTGTCCACACAACATATGTTCAGCAATGCTACCTTGAAACAAATGGTGGCATCCCCTGTTTTGTGCCCATTTTGTCATTATTTTTTTGTTCCCCCCAAGCAAGCTTAATGCCCACCCAAAGATGACATCCTGCCACACTTCTGTGTTTGTAGGTCTTTCTATGTCTCTATAGGAGAGTGAGGGAGAAGGGATGGAGTTCTGTAAGTGTGTGTGTTTGTGTGTGTGTGTGTGTGTCTGCTTGTGCATCCTGCACAAGTTAAACAAGACGCTGCAGACTGGCAACTTGCCTGAGCTGCATAGCTCTCTGAGGGTATTGTCTTTAATTCCTTGTGGCCTGTGGGGAATAGCCCTGGCTGCTATGAAAAATGGCTCTGTGAGAGCATTTGCTTTGTTTCCTCCCTTGTCTTTATTGCACAACACAGAAGTGCAGAAGGACCTCTGTTTTAGTGTTAATGGGTTTTCTGCCCAACACTGAATGTGCAGCCCACTCTTCCTCCTCTTCTTCTTCCTTTTCTGTTCGATACTGTTGTGTGTATCAAAGGACAACCTGTTGTCATAAATAACAGTAGGCTACTCTATACTGTACACACATCAGAGATTAAAATACTAAAACATCTGAAACTACATTATAGTAACAATTGACTTAAGCAAGTGAATAAAAAGGACAGAAATTACCCAAAGGAAATGATGAGATGTGTGAATAATAATCCAATTTGCAGTGTAGTGTTAAAAGCTGGTTTTATGTGTTCAACCAGAAGAATGAACCTGTCTGTACTATGGGTTGGCTGGTGGCCACTGTGGTGGCCTCTCAGGTTTCAGGGGTGACAACCTCAGGCCTCTCCTTTGACACACCACTGTTGGGTGTGTTGGGTGTTGGGCAAGTGTGTGTATGTGCCTAAGTGTGTGCGTGTGTTTGTGGCTGAGGAATGCCAAAGGAAGGGCCCCTGGAGAGGGTCACAGGCCGAGGCAGCTGGCCCTCACAGGAGGCGCCAGCTGGGGGGGTCAGTGTGGACTGACCCATGGTCACCAGCCACCGGTCCGGCTCCAGGTTGAACACAGAACCATCCCACAACCTGTGTGTGTGTGTGTGTGTAAAATTTCCTGTGTTTTTAGTCTGTGTATAAGCACTGGTTAACGATGCCCAGAGACTGATAGAGCCCTGTGTCTGTATCTCTCTCTGTGTGTGTGTGTGTGTGTGTGTGTGTGTGTGTGTGTGTGTGTGTGTGTGCGTGTATCTCCCCCCCCTCCCCCCTGCCTCCCTGCCACTGCAGAGTCATGGCCACTGATTAACCCCTTCAGCTGACTTCAACTGAATTACAGCATATGGAGCACAGTGTAGCCTACAATGTCTTGCGTCTAACCCTGCAAGACTGCCCCCTATTGGGAAATGTGTTACCCTGCAGGACGTCAGCCATAGCTGCCAGACAGAGACTTTTATCAGCGACAGACGTCTGAAGTGCTCACGCACACATTTGCATTTTAATAGAAATTGTGCTCTCCCCTGACAACAGTGCTTTTTGTTCATCGTGTTTTACAACGCATGTAGCACACCGCGTACACAAAGTACTCTTGACAGTTTGCTCAATCCTCCTCTACTCTATGTCACGTTTTACCAGAGGGGGCTATTAGCCTGTTAAGGGCTGTTAGTCTAGCATGTGTCTAAGTTTGTTCAGGATCATTTCTAAGGTTATCAATTACCAGTCAGAACAAAGTCTACTGTGACAGGAATTGGGGAATTTGATGAGGAATATGGTAATATCAGTGGTTAAGATTTAGCTGAATATTTATTGTCAAAAAGATGTTTCCAGAAAAGACTAAGCGACTGTTGTTTTTTCAAGATGAATATCAGTTCTTTTCTTCTGTCCTCATTTTCCTTGTGCCACAGGAAGCCGTTTCCCATCGGAGACCGAGTGACGTTCTGTGGGAAGAAGTGCGTTTGTCAGCAGTGCTCCCACACTCTTGTCAGCACCAATGAGCCTGTCAAGATCCACGGACCCAGCCGTAAGCACAACGCCATGCATGCATGTTCTAGACCAGGGTCCCTGCACTCACCACTGCTGGAGAGCAGTGGAATTATTTTTTTTTCTTTTGTGATGTGCAAAGGAATTTTCAGTTGCTGTTTCAGAGTATCGTGTTTTGCCAGGCTGGCATCCTCTTGATGGATCTACTTTGTAATCTTCTCACAGTCACTTTACAGTGACCAAAAGAATAGTCAAGAGATACACATTCTCAGCTACATAGAGTATCAGTAGTACGTTTTTTTTCTGTGGGAGTAAATTCACAACATAAAGCTATCCAGGGTTGACAGAAATCATTGTGGTCCCAAGGGTGACCTTGATGGCAGTGGTTGGCTGTCCTCTCTCTCTCTCTCTCTCTCTCTCTTTGTGTGTGTGTGTGTGGGCCATGGAATGCACCACATCTGTGCAATAGCCCTCAAGCCTTTAGAGGTAATCAGTTGTGTCTGTTCCCAAGGTCTCACCACTGTAAGATACTCAGCGTTGTCACTGGGAGACGGTAAACTGCTTCACATCCCATTGTATCATAACGGCAGGGAACTTCTGGATCTGTTTGATTGTCTTTAGGTCCCTCCCGGCAGAAGGACCACAGTAATCAATGGCTTCTTATTATGCTTTGAACCAGATGTTCTAGAAGCAAACCAGATGTAGTCGATGTTAGTGTCCTGACACAAGCATAAATGGTTTGGTTTTCTTGGCGCCTAGAGATCAAAGATGACCGGAGACTTCCTCAGGGGGTGGCCAGCTGGGTCACCTGTGGCTGACTGCTTTGAGATGGCAGGTGGGATTCAGGAAGGGGAGGGGAGTGGGGAGGAGCTGGTAGCTGTCAGGTGAAAAAGATGGACGCAGTGCTGGGTGGGAGCCAATCCCTCATTGCTCTGACAGACCTCCATCTCTGTCTCTGTCTGTCTCTCTCTCTCTTTCTCTCTCTCTGTCTCTCTCTCTCTGTCTCCGGGGGAGGTTGTGAGAGGTGTGGACCAGCCCATAGTGGGCCGCCTAAATGAGAACAAATGGGAGGGTGACCTTTTCCACTGTGAGTGCCATACGCGGCCATGAATCATCTCAGCCCATAAATCCCTGCAGTGGCCCACTTGGCCAGCGACAGACGGAATTACATGTCTGTGCTGTGAGGCAGCACGGGATGGCAGAGCAGAGCACAGCACAGCTTAGCTTAGCCATGGCTCATTCATCTCCACATGATGAACACAAAACCAACACGACACCTCAGTCAGTCAGCCAGTCAGCCCGGGAAAGGACACTTTTTATTTATCTATTTGTCCTTGCTGCCAGTTAATTTAATTCATCATGATTTTTTCCCCCGACAGGGTAAATGACTGAAAAAAAAAGTGTGTGCATGTGCGTGTGCATGTGTGTGTTCTGAATTCTGAGAGATGTTAAAGTGTGTTCTCGTAGAGTGATCTGTGAATCTGTGTGTTTTGTGTTGCAGTCATGTGTGTGTGTCTGTGTTTTGAGTGATATATGAGTGTGTGTGTGCGCGCGCATGCGTGTGTATGTGTGTTTGTGTGTGTGTATGTGCGCGTGTGTATCTGTATTCTGTTGGAGTGATGCGTGTGTGTGTGTTTGATTCTCTTCTGGCAGATTGTGCAGGCTGTAATGAGGAGATCAAGCAGGGCCAGTCCCTGTTGGCCCTGGAGAAGCAGTGGCATGTCAGCTGCTTCAAGTGTCAGACCTGTGGCACTGTGTTGACTGGGGAATACATCAGCAAGTAGGTCACCACTAGTCCTTTTTCATACTCATTTATTTGCATCACCTTAAACTTGTGCTCTGTGACAAATGGTCCATGTTTGAAAAAATGTTATCAAATAAGCTGATAGAAAAATGGGTCACTGCTTACTTGATAGCTCTGCACCCCCACTCACATATATACACTCTCACCAGAGTCAAGAGCTGAACACCTCTACTTTCTCTGGGGAGAAATTGTGATGGTATAACTTGTAGGTTGCAGTAGGAGACCATTAAGTTACATAGTCATAGACAGGCCTTAGCCATCAGGTTACCTTATCAGGCTATTCTAACACTGTGCTATCAGACAAAACCCCTTCATTTTTCACAATTGCAATCCCAGTGTCCTCCCCTAAGCCTCACCCTGTACTCTAAAACACTTAGTTGGAGCTCTCCCTACAGGAGCCATTTAAAGAAATGAAAATACCAACAGCATTGTACATTCTCACTAATCCATTTGGGTTCGTTTCCAAACCAAAGCATAGGAACCAGCAATGATCCTTTTCGTGGAGTTATGTTGACTGATAAGGTAATAAACTTTTCAATTTAGGTTTCGTTTAACATGACCCACATTTTCAAACTGCAAGTGCTTGTAACTGCACGATTAAGCGATAGAGGGTGAAGAAAGAGCCTTCATTCACCCCGTAATGAGCCATTTAACCATTGAAGTGACTGCAGAGCTGGTAAATTAACCTGAAAATGTTGCCTAGTATTCCTTCAAGTCTTTTAGAGTTCAGGGCTTAGAGTTTGAACTGGGTTTCAGACAATATCAATCAACTACCTACCACAAAAAATTGATGGTATGTGTAATTTGATGTTATAGATATTATCAATATTTTTTCAGTTTGTGGGTGGTTGTGTGATGTTTAAGTATGGCTAAAGAGAGATCTACAATGATTTCCCTATTTTTCTCAGGGATGGGATTCCATACTGTGAAGCAGACTACCACACCCAGTTTGGAATAAAATGTGAGACTTGCCACAGGTACATCAGTGGGAGAGTTCTTGAGGTGAGAGTTCATCTGTGTGTCTATGTGTGTGTGTGTGTGTGTGTGTAACCAAGCTTGACCATGTGTGCTGCTGCAGAAGAATGTACTTTATTGTGCTACTGAATACTGTGTTTGCGATGTATTGTATTGTACTCCAATGTACCTGTGAAGAATACTCACCCTTTACCTGCTGGATGTTTCTCTCTGTGCTGTGCTCTATTCTTGTTCACCCTGTGCATCTAAATCTTTAGTTTGCTCTTGGGGTTTCTGCCCTCAGGCTTTTAGAAAACAGACCCGTTGACCTGTCAGTTTCTTTGTTTCACTGTAAGTTTTGGCTGCTCTCTCCACGTGGGATGATTGTGGGAATGTATTTTTGGATGGTTGTATTTCTTTTCTTGAGGTCCTATCTTGAGTATTATCCTTGTGTTGTGTAATATTGTCAAACTCCATTACAACTTTAGATTTCTGCCTTGCACACACTTGTCACTCTTACCTTCCATTTCTTTACTTCTAAAGAAAGACAGCACATTTTTGACATTCGTAGGTTGTGTGTGTGTGTGTGTGTTTACAGAAAATGCAGATAAGCATATTTGTTGATGTTCAGTATTGCTGTAGCGTCCCCTGAGTCTCTTCATTTCTGCTGCAGTACAAGGTGCTCATTTCCCATGCAGATGTATGTGTTGAGGGTCACGTCAAGCATGTTTAACATGCATCTGGACACATGTAAAGTGAGTGCTTACTTGCACTTTACAGGCTTGCAGATACAAGGCATGAGCATACAAAGTATCCATTTCACTGATCTAAAAGATAAAATGGCATAGCAGAAAGCAGAGTTTTAACCCCTAGCTCCATGAGAAAGACACAGGATTGAGATAAAGCTTGAATCACGTTTTGTTTTTGTCAAGTGACACACCTGGCAGGATGCCCATCGCACAGCGGTCAGGTGAGCACCTGACGTCACCGTCTCTCAGCGCTGTGCACACGATCCTGTGCATACACTAAATGGCTTGCTTTCCCTTTTTCCGCCATCAATTGTGGATTGTGCTGAGCGCAGACAGGACACGACGCACAGTCAGGCCGTATGCCTGGGAGCCTCTAAAAATAGTGACCTTTTTCCTTAATGTGCTGTCATCATCAGTAAATGCGAGAGTCCTTCGACAGCTCCTGTGCCAGAACAGAGTGAGGGGGAATACAGAGTCTGAGTGGAGGGGAAGGATGTGCTTTGAATGGCCAAAGAAAAGACACAAAACTCAGGAACTAACAGCTTAGGCACACTTGTCTGTCACATCATAAATTTACACATGAACATCTATGAATATACAATATTTAACATTATGATGTTCTATGGTGACATCCACACCTGCAATAATAAATTTGTTTGCCTGGATTGTTCACATTTAAGCAATAGTAAACATAGAGGGGCTGTTCACTATGTTGGCTGTGGTTTGGATATGGTAACTATCCTCCTGGGCGCATAATGATTCCACAGGGAGGTTTGTGCAATTTTGGCAGCTGTTTGAGTGTGAAAATGGTATTTCTTGAAAAGCGCAGCAGGTGCGCATGGCAAATGCCTGCAGTTGACTAAATGACAGGCTCATTGTGTAATTGGCCTGGAAGAGAAGAGTTAGACGTTGTAGACACGCTGTAGCTGAGCATCTGTAGCCATATTTGGATTCTCTCTTTCTCTCTCTCTTTCTGCATGCACTGAATCCTGTGTTTGCACCTCATCAATTTCAGTATTATTTTAGTATTTGCCTGTGCTGCAGAGTACATTTTATATTTTGTGTTGCTGTTCATCAAAGTATATACAATTCAGTCTAATACTATTTTTCTATTTCATCTGACTCATACTCTCTCACTTTCTCTCTCTCATCGCTTCTCCTTCTCTCCCTCCCTCCCTCCCTGTTTCTCTTCCTGTTGTAGGCAGGAGGGAAACACTACCACCCCACCTGTGCCCGCTGTGCCAGATGCCATATGATGTTTGCTGAAGGGGAGGAGATGTATCTGACAGGTTGGTCGGCCTCCGTCTCTGTTATACTTCTTTTCCGACACGAGCTGCAGAGGTTTCACAAGCTCCTCAGGTCTCGCCAAGCTGCACGCTGTGCCGCTAACAGCCCAAAATGTGTGCCATAATGAATTGCAGCATGTGTGATTTTTTATTTATATAATATTTCACACCCCCTCACGTGTTTTAATAAAAAAACAGAACCGCTTCTTAGAGCTCAAGTTTCATTTTTTCCTTTTTTTTCCTCTGCGTTTGTGTACACTGTGAACGGTTGGAAGTGTCCTTGAAATATTAAAGTGATCATTTTAAAGGGCGGCTGCTTTGAAGCTCTGCAGTAGTTTGAGGTTTGCATAGCCCCATCTCGCTCACTCTTGACGTGCATTTTATGGTACATAATTTAGGAGAGTGTTTAAGGCAGGGCTCCCCAGGTGACTGAGTGGCTCAGGTCAGTTTAGCTTAGCCCAAAGCTGCGGGTCTTCAAGGGGGAGGGTGAGTCACTCTATGTGCGCCACACTTCAAACTCTGTCTGCTTCACACAAGCTAGCAGTTTATCTGTCAGTCTTGTCATGTCAGGGCCTTTCTGTGAGCCGTGTAAAACCATGTTTTTTGTGAAAGTGTGGTTTTAACAATACCATGTATTTTGTTAAAAACATACTTTGTGAAAATATATTTTGTTGAAAGCCACATGTGGAGTTAGTGAATGCTGCTTTATTGCTGTTGATTATCTGCATGGTTTTCACCATTTATCAGTCAATATAGCAAGTACTGATAATTATAGATATGATTGGCAGAGAAAACATGGTTACAAACAAACAAAGTACTTTGTAGTTTCGGAACATTTTTGAAAACATTTTTGAAAAAATGTGCTAGAATTTGGGCTTCCTGTTATTGCCTCTTCTCTCTCTCTCTCTCTCTCTCTCTCTCTTTCCCCTCTCTCTCCTGCTCTGTCTAAAACGTTATACATATTGATCTTGAAAGTGTGATGAGGTCTGTACCTCATATGAATGATAGGATTAATATTACTCATATTTTATACCGCGGACATGAAGCCCAAATTGATTTGAATAGACGCCAGGGGCAGTAAATTGCCCTTCACTGCAGCACCAGCGCCAGGGAGTGATGCCAGGTCAGGAAGTAGTTGTACTATTTTATTAGCTTCATGATGCGCCACAGAGGCCTCCCATGTGATAGCACTGAGAGCAACAGCAACATGTGTGTGTGTGTGTGTGTGTGTGTGTGTGTGTGTGTGTGTGTGTGTGTGTGTGTGTGTGTGTGTGTGAATCTGTATTTGAGTGTGTGTGTGTGTGTGAGAGAGAGAGAGAGCTGGAGAGGGAGAAAACAAGAGAGGGAGGAAAGGAGAGAGAGAGAGACAGACAGAAAGAGAGTTACAACCTCAGCTCTGGTGCTTCAGGAGTTGTGATATATATGGGCCTGTGTGGATGAGTTGATATGTGGGTGTTGTTTGGAAGTGCTGATGTCCCGGCTCGTTCTTTTGATCAAGTGAGATGTACTTGATGAATACTGAGAAGGGTGGAGCAGCTCAGGGAAAGAAAGTGCACAAATTTCAAGCAAGCTGAGTGCTGCAGCAGCACCAGTCTCTTTTCACTCTTTGGGATGTGGCCTCAGCACATCAGATGAGACGGCCACTGAACCACTGCAGGCTTTAGCAGATCCCAGTTGTGGCTCATCTTCTCTCTCTCTCTCTCTCTCTCTCTCTCTCTCTCTGTCTCTGTGTTGTGCTGTTGGACAGGTTCAGAGGTCTGGCATCCCACGTGTAAACAGGCAGCACGGATGGAGAAAAAACTCAGAGTAAGTCACCGAGTACTCACACCGCTACATCCATTTAGCTTTGGCCTAGCATCACACACACACACACACACTGGCACACACCATCAGAACACATTTGGGAAATGTTTCTTGAAGTCAACATTACAATCACAGTCACTGAACAATGCAGAATTATGTGTCAGTGGTCCAAGTTCTCTGAATAGAAATAGAAAAACAGATGCCTTGGTCCTGTGGCATTCAGTGAATCAGCATAAGGAGGAAACAAACCAATGAGCCCAATTATTGGTCTGTCAGTCAGTGTCAGTGTCTTTGAGAAAGGAGCTCTTTGGAAATCTTTGAAGGGAGAAGTTGAGGTTACAGACAGATAGCAGGTAGCTCTTGTGGAATGACATATCTAATAGTTTTTTCAGGTTTTTTTAGAAATAAAATTTGAATGCATATTTAAAAAAAACAATGCCTCCATAATTTTAACGTTTAAAGTTTGAAGTCAAGGTATGCACAAATACAACGAGACAAAGTGATGGATATTATCTATGATGTTTTGCGTGTTTGTGTGTGTGTGTGTGCACTTTTGCTGTAACAGCTAAGACGTACCTCTGAGGCATCTATCTCCCCTCCTGGATCCAGCATTGGTTCTCCAAGCCGTGTAATCTGTGTAAGTAGCAACAGCAGCAGCTTTGCTCCTGTTTAGAGTCTGTTGATGGTTCGTTGACAGTCACATGTACTGTGCCTAACACACCGGGGTGGTCAGAGTTAAAGTGGGCTGTTTTATGCTCAACATAATTATATGTTTGTGTGTAAGTGTGTTCTTTTGTAGGTGGTTTGTCTTGTGTTGGTGTGTTCGTCCTGTGTATCCTCACAAAAAAAGGCGAGGTGTGTGTGTGTGTGTGTGTGTGTGTTTGGGGGGGGGGGTTCAAGGAGATGAATCAACCATTTCTGTTGGAGGACTTTGATCTCCGTTCAAACACACAGTAGGCTTTCTGTCTGCAGGCAAGAGCATCATTAGAGGATTCATGCCATGTTGAAACCACTTTGTATCGTTCTGTGGCATGTCTGTCTGGTATTTGATCGTATTTATGATGTGGTTAAAGCAAACATCCGTCTCCTGTACTAGTCTCGCCTACTTTCAGGCTCCTGCCTGTCAGTGAGGGATGTCCTCCATATGATATACATACATATGATAATTCTTCACATTATTTATGGTGCTCTTCATGGGGCAACTGTTTCCATTACTGTCATGATTCATGGGAGATGATGTAGAGGATGGGGAGGGTCGTGGGGCTGAGACAAGTCAGTGCTGCCTGTGTGCTTTTCACTGCGTGTAACCAGCCATGTGTCTCTCTGCTGTCTGTTTGCAAGATGTTTGTGTGTGGTGTATAATGTATATGTCTCTCGGGTGCCTCATTAGGATCTCTCAGTGCTTCTGTGTGTGATGTCTGTCCTCTTTGGTCCAAAACCTGCAGCTGACTCTTGACCTCAGCTCCGGCCGAAACGCTCATCAATGTCACTGCAAGCTTTGCCACTGTCCCTCACTGCCACTCTCTCTTCCTCTCTCTCTCTCTCTTTCTCTGTCTTTCTCCTCTGCTCTCTGTCTTGTCTTGTCTGTGTGTCTTCTCTCTCCAGGCCAAAGTGGAAAACGAGATCCTAAATTATAAAGATCTGGCTGCGCTGCCTAAGATTAAGGCCATTTATGACGTGCAGCAACCCGATCTCATTCCTTATGAGTCCTATCACAGATACTGCTCTGATGACAGGCTAGAGCACTACAGCTATGGGGAGGTACTGAGATGCTGGTGTTACACTTAACCCCCCCCTCCCCCCACGCACATGTATGTGTGTGTGTGTGTGTGTGTGATAGAGAGTGTGTGCATGTGTGTGAGTGTGTGAGGGCTAATGGTCCCTTATCCCAGACTCTGCCCTCCCTACATCTTGCCTGCCTGCTTCCCTCACTGTTTTGCCCCCGCTCAGTGCTACAGAATCCATGTGTGCATCCCTGCACTCACTCCATTAACTCACTTCTCTTCCTCGTCGCAAGAGGAATGAATGAAATATTACGCTCATAAGGCAGGTGCCACTATTGATTCTGTGAATCCCATTTAAACAAAACAATGTTGCATTTGAAAGGTTAACAAGCATTTAAAGTCTATTTGTTAGCTGAATGCTCAGGAGTGCTTAAATGAAATAATTGTTCCGTTCCACAATACCTTAAACGTTGTGATATTGCGCTAAGAAGTGACGGTGCCTATTTTCCACTTCTCTTTGGCATACATTGTGCTAATCCTTTTTAATTAGCATGGGTGGCGTAAACTCGGATTGGGAACCATAGGATGGATTTTCACTCCTCTGTCTCTCTCTCTCTCTGTATGTTTCTTCTTTTGTTCTGGCCTTCCAAACATCAGTCTCTGGGGACTCTCTCTCCTTATTCTCAGGTAATTCTGTCGATCCTCTGGTGGCTTACACAATAGATGGCATGAGCTAGAGAGAAGGTTGAGAGTGTTGAGTAATGTTTTAAGAACAAGTATGTCTTTAAGGTACTATTCTAATCCAAAACACTTCAAGATAAGGACATTTTTCCTCATTTTCCTAACCATCTGTTCTGTGCATGGATCTAAAAAACCTTACAGGCACACAGGCTCTCTAAATGGTATGCAAAAATAGAGACTCATGTCAAGCCATAGACTGTTCTTGCCAATAAACATTTCATTTCAGGATTCCTAGAAGAGAGTGATGAACGGAATTTGATTAGCTTTTGAGTTCAGATATCAACAACCTTTTCCGAAGCGTCATTGTTTAGATACTGTTCAACATGTAGTTGCCAAGAAATCAAGTTTGTAGTATAATGTTATTAAACATTCTTTGGTGCTCTGGTTGCATGAATACAGAGTTTAGCTTTGTGATTCTGTTGTATTTTATCATACTTTGTGTATGTTATAGCATAGTCGTGGTTAACTGGTTTCCTGTGAGTGTTTACTGAAAGAAATGCTTCATGCTGACTTCTCTTTGACAGGACATCTATGACAGCGTGGACATCAGGCATCGCCGCTCCTCCAGCCCCGGCTACATTGACTCGCCCACGTACAGCCGGCAGGGCATGTCCCCCACAGTGCCTCGCTCACCGCAGCTCTACTACCGCTCGGGTGAGTCTGAGTCAGCGACAACAGCCGCGACCCTGTCCCCAACACAGCACACCGTGAGGAGCCACTCTCACATGGCTGACGACAGCCATGACATTTGGGTTTTTTTTTTTTATTAATGTGACTGAAGAGGTGCTTTTTGACAAACACTTGGCTCGTGTTGTTTCTGTCATGTTGTTAAGTTTGTTCTCATATTTAAATTTATCTGAATTTTTCTGAATTTTATTTTAAATTTAGAATTATTTTATTTTTTCAAAACAGAAAAATCTATTTTTTACCCTTTTTCTTTGTAAAGATTCAGCCTGCACACAAACCAGTCATGCACTCACTTCCCAGCTCTCTGTAGAAAGACCACTCAACCTGAACTACAGTCTTGTCAGAGCTGCCTAACTGAATGACAGCCGATCCCAGGCCCTCCATCACCAACGATCAGAGACAGACAAAACCTGACACAGAGCGACTGCTCTGGCCTATGTGTATGTGTAAAATGATAATTGCCTGCCTGGCCAACAACTTGGGCCTCGGCCTCAGACTGTGTTGTTGTCATGGCTGGTCTGCTGCAGAGGGTTGGCTTTCTCCTTCATTCGCTCACGCTCTCTACATACCATTTCTCCCCAGCACAGAAGAGCAGTGTCTAATTCGTGGGTCACTGACAATCCCACCTTAGCCTCTGCTCTTGATCAAGTCTTGAGAATGAGATGCACATGAACTCATGCTTTGCCTGAATCATGCACAGTCTTGATGACTTTCTGTAGTTTTTCTGCTAATATTGCTAATGCAAGCTTTAAGGGCTATAAACTTCAAATTAATATTCAAAGTTCAAATAACTGAAACAGCAGCACATTCATCATGAACTTGAGCCTGTAGATGTGCTTGCTGTTTTAAGAGTAAGACATGGAATGCGTTGCTGTTACCACTAAGTACATTCTTCCTGATTGGCTGCTGTGCACTGCAAGGCCTGAGCTTTGGGCAGTGGGTGGTTGGGGAGGCGGAGGGGGGTTCCCAGGGGGCGGGTCTAGCCCACGCTCACGCTCTCTCATTGGTCTTGGGCTGACTGCAGGCACTGAGAGTGGCAGGAGCTCTCCCTATTACAGTCAGCTTGATGCCAGATCGAGCACGCCCACCACGAACCCAGCACCCAAGCATTTTCACGTGCCAGGTAGGCCTCTGGTTTTCTCCTTCATCCTCCCATGCATCCATCCTTCCTAGTGCACTAACCCTGACATAGGCAGCCTCTCAGTCCCATGGGCTGTATAGCGAATGAGACTTGATTGTCTGCTCTTTTCTGTCTGCTGTCTACCATTTCAACCACTGTCCTTCCACTTTTCTTCCCCCAAAGCTTGGTCTGTTCACCTGTTCATCTCATTGACGTTTTCACTTTTTTATTTAGTTTGATAGTGTTCTGTTTGTCACATGTTGGATTCGAGTATGTGTGCCTATAATTACTTCAGCTGATTGTGTGCTTTAAATGTGTACACATTATATGTCTGTGAAATCATTGTCCTCATTGATTGTGTCTGGTGTGTGAGTTGAAACACATCAATGAGAGAATATGCAGTCACTGGTCAACAACTGTGTGTGAAGTTCAGATAACCATGGTCAACATAAAGAGAGTCAATGTCCATAGAGAATTATAAGGACTATCACACTCACAAACACACACACACTCAAACACATATACACACACACACACACACACACACACTGGATATATGCATGTGGTTAAGCCTGTGAGTAAATGGGATTTGTTGTCTGAAACATTTATTGGTTACCTGTTCTGTACCTCGGGGCCAGTCAGCAGTACATGCATGACCATGTCCTCCGGCACAGGTGGGTCAGTTTGCCCCAGCCTTTGATCTGTAATTTCAGTCCTCTCCTCCTCTCCTCTTCAACTCTCTACCCCCTCGTTATCTCTTCTCCTCCCCCCCTCTCCCTCTGTCATGTCACCAAAAATATATTACCATGGTCTGTCTCAGTTTGACTAAGAAGGATATCAGTAGCCCTGTACAGTGGGTATGTTAATGTGTGGCTTGTTTAATGATTCATGCCGGTGATGGGAGACAATACATTTGTTTGAGTTCATATTGAGTTTGAGAGTGAAAAGCAAAGAGGTATTTAACCTGTGCTCCCCCAAGCTACTGTCTCTTCCCTCTCTCTCCTCGTGTCCTTCTTCCCTGTCTCATGTCCTGCGTGTCTCTGTGTCTGTCCTCAGCTACAGGGGAAACCAACATCTACAGGAAACCTCCCATCTATAAGAGACATGGTATATGTGTTTGAGTACCTCTCTCCAAAAGTCCAGAGCGTTAATAACGCCTGCTGTGTTTGGAGATAGAAGAGTCTGCTGTGCTTAACAGTCACTTGAGTGCTCTGTCTCCACTAACCCCCCAGCTGAATTTCTTAAAGGCATTATCAGCACACAAATAGTACACATAAAGCACATAGGGCATTATGAGCAAATGCACTTTGCACATACATTATGTGCCTATACATCTGTATCTTTCTACAGCATGAGGAATGGCTCTTTTTTGCTTTGTTTGTTTTTCTGTTACTCGCCATGCAATAGTGTAGCTTGTTTTGCCTATTGCATGATTTATTTTTTGGTTTCTACTGACATGCAGTAATCACCTACTGGTGTAATACAATTGGGATTGAAGTTAATTGAAGTAAGTATAGCGTTCCCACAGGACAACAGTGTGCATTACAGGTTTCTCATGATATGTTGCTGATTGTTAAAACATGGGAAGCATATCTCAGATAGTTGTATTTTATGCTGACATGTTTTCACATTTTTGTTGAAATTGTCCTTTAATTCAGCTGGAGTGATGGAGATTGCATGCATGCTTTTCTTGTAGTAAATAGCTGATTGCTAATATGTAAATGTAATTGTATGTCACATTCAGTGCCATAGTCTGTATTTGTGGATGACAATCACATAGAGGAATATTGAAACTGCATACTGGATGTCACTCTGAAAATAGTCAGACTGACACATATGCAAAAGATCCTCCAAAAAGTGTGAGTGCATATTCAGGTATTTTGGTATGTGTTATACATGAGAACAAAATAGTGAATAATAGATGGTTTTGAGGTGTTCCGAGTTTTCTGCCAACTCCAGACATGCGTGATGTGTGTGTGTGTGTGTGCGTGTGCGTGTGTGTTTTCTGTGATGTGCTGTGTGGTTTGCTGTGAATTGGTGTGTTGTGTGCATCACAGACCTGTGGTCTTGGGCACTTGAAAGTCCTACATATGCTGCTAACCTCCAGTTAGCTTTTTCCTCTCACTTGCACACTTGATGCCTGATTGAAGTCTTTTTAGTTACAGCTAAAACATATCTCTGCAAGTGCATGCAGGTGTGTTAAATGTATCTAAATGTACAGTAAATATTGCCCGTATATATATTACATTATTGAGTCATGTGTATTTTAATGCATTAAACATACAGGATAGTTTTGTCCAAGTCCAGAATAATAAGCTCTTATGTATGCCCTGTTGACTGCTGGCCTGTAGTGCTTTTAGAAGCAATGAGCAAAACTCTGTGCTGGCCATGTGGAGGAAGTATGATGTGCTGTGTCTGTGCTGTGAAATGGAGGTAATGTGGTGCATTAATGAAAGCCTCCATATGGCCATATAACAGACCTTTCCCTCCTCTGGGTCGAGAGTTGAGGGTAAGTCGTTTGGTGTTCCTACGTTCATTTTCACTCACTGTGCCTTTTTTCCATCCCCTTCTTTTCCCTTCTGCTTCCCTTGCCTCCTTCATCCTGCTGTCCTGTCCTTGCTGCCCCTGTTATCTGTAAGTATTTTTCTCATCTCTCTCTCTCTCTCTCTCTTTCTCTCTCTCTCTCCATTCACTCCAGTAGCAAAGGGCTATCGGGAGATCTGTCCAGAGTCAACCGCTAAGACTAAATAAGCTAACAGGATGATCCTGATCTCAATCTGTTCAGTGAATCACATACGCTGGTGTTTTGGCAGCCTCATCCCCAGTCTGTAGTGAAAGTAATGCACTGTTGTAGCAAAAGAGCCTTGTGCACCTTCAGTAAGGTTTATAATAGGATATCTTTGCTGCAAAGGAAGAAGAATCCACAGAAATGTTTAGCTTATTCTTCTTCATTTTCTCAAGTCAAAGCCATCTCTGTATCTATCCCTTTCCCTCTCTCTCTGTCTCTTTTTCTTTCCTCCTCCTCTCTTGTCTCTTGTTCCCTCGCTTCTCTCTGCTCTGGTGCATAACCTCATTAACCTGAGTAATGCTCTCTGTCACTCCCTCCCCTCCATCATGGCCATCCGGCACAAAGCCCCTCACTGCCCCCGTCACTCACTCTGTCCTCATTAAGCCCCTGTACAATAGAGTCCCGGCCACCAGCGCATCTCCATTTTTACTCACCTCTTCTCACTATGGGGAGTGATCGCTTCACACGTCACACACACACTCACACACATACAGTGTTAGGAAAGCTGTTTATGTATTTACTTACTGTGTTTACTAAGCGGTTGGGATGCAGAGGCTTTTGGCCACCATAAAAGTTTTATTTTGTTGTTTGTTTATCTATGCATTTGTTTGTTCTATTTAATCTTATCTTTGGATTGTTTGCACAGAAATAGTGCTGATTTAAATCAAAATCTACTACATGTGTTGTTCACACAGACAACTGTGACTACGAAGCCACGAAAAGCAAAACGAGTGAAGACATCCTCCATTCCTCTCAGCTGTCCTCATCCTACTCACCAGACCACTGCCAGCACTCTGAGTCTGACTACTACCACCATACCAGCTCTCCTAGAGGTGCAGCTTTACACATTACAGACTTGATACCTTACACTGTTTACCACAGCACACTACACACATTATGGTCTTTACTCAAAAATGACACATTACAGACTTTATTACAGACTTCAAAGACTGTGTTTGTCCCGTCGGGATTATTTAGATGTGTTTTTTTTTTCAATCCCAGAGCGTTGTGCCTTTGTACTTCAAAGAGGGTTGCAATCACTAGGACGTCCCTTAAAAAGAGGTTACTTAGGACAAAACCTTTCCTCTGAGAGAGAGGGCAGTGCTGTCAAGGGTCAAAACAGATTAGGATTCTGCTGTCTTAATTTATTTGATGCACTTGTTTAAGTTGAGAACTCTTTCACAGCTTGTGGTGTCGCAGGCTCTTTCACCTGTTTAATTGCCGTGCACAAATTCACTTGTCTGTTCTTAATCTGGCTGACCCATGTTCCTTCCCTCCTCACAGCTCCTCGAGCGCGGAGGTTCTCCTCAGGTGGGGAGGAGGACGGATGGAACCAGAGTCTGAACAGAGTGAGAGGATTTCATCTCTCTTCCCTTCTTCTCTTTCCTTTCACCACAGATAATGAATTAGTCACCAATTACCCAAAAGTGCTGGAGCACTGCTAAGAGCAGTCATGGTCACTTGACTGACATAATACCCATAAACTATGAATGTCACAGACTGGCTGAAATAGAAAAATAGAGTTTTCGTGTATTACTGCAAGTAATATCTATTTTGTTGTCTTTTTGAACCCTGATCCTTGTAGTAACATGTTCATTCTGCAGCTATTTGCTCCACAATCCTCATCTCTCCTTCTAGATCCAAGGTGGTATTGGTCGGATGATTCTAAAAGAGGAGATGAAAGCCAGATCAGGCTCGTATGATAACGATCCCTGGGGAAGCGCGCGCAACTCCCGCAGTGGCAGCAAAGAAGCCCTGCACAACATGGGCTACAGCAACACCGTCAACGGCTGTAAGTGCTCCACCTTCTTTACACCCAAAAATATGTCACTTTATAGGAATAATGTCAGTATCACTGCAGTTTGAAAAGGTAACACTGGACTGTATGTGCTTTTTTCAATGTTAATACAGAAATATACAAAGCCCTAGTTTTAAAGCAATAATGTGCCATGATGAATACATTTTCTCACCTGTTAGTTAGTGACCCACTTCAAAAATGAGTTTGGACACAGGTGTCTGGGCACATACCCCTACATAAGCCAACTGACATTAAAATGACTCATCAAATCACAGTATGTGTGTATGCATATAGAGTATATGTATTAATTAACTGCCATAGAATCTAATAATAAATGAGGGAGGGTATGCCACCAATTCCCATTTATTATTGTTTATTATTTATGACCTGATGTGTTGCCTGGTACAGTATGTGTGTTACGTAATCGCAACAGAGATCCTATCGGCACACACACACAGACAGACACAGATACCAGCCAAGCAGTGAAGGCATGCTGTTCTTTAAATGCCTCCCCACGGTTCGCCATATTGTGCTGGATTGAATGGCGGGAGCATTGCTGCTGGCTGAAGTCGTTGTTAGCTTGGGGACATGGTAGGGATTGATGTTCCTGCGTCTCATCGCCACAGGAGGCAGACGCCGTAGTCCAAATTTGATAGGGAGAGACAGTGTTGAATAATGAAAGTGTTTGTCTTTCCTGCTGAGAATGGATTAGTGAGGGAAACACAGGGCCAGGGACTGGATGAGGAGAACAGGGGGCAGACGGGGAGGTAATCCTACACCCCCAGCCAACAGCACCAAAGGGTGCGTGCATACGCGCTGGCACACACACAGACACGCGTACTGTACCATGCGTCATGTAATTCTCAAACACACACACGCACACACACACACACACACACACGCACACACGCACACACACACATTCACTTACATCCATGTACATCCACACATTAACACCCCGACCCTCTTCAGCTTCTGCTATGATTAAACTGCCTGCAGGGCAGATGGAGGAGGTATATTCAATCTGACCCACTGACCACATTACCACCATCTTTTATCACCTTCAGTTCAGCTGTTCAGATTGAATTGTATTAGGTCCAGTCATGAATTATTTATATATATATATATATATATATATATATATATATACTGTATATACTGTACTGTACTGTATATATATATATATATATATACTGTATATATATATATACACAGTACTCAGCATAAATGAGTACACCCCCTTTGAAAAGTAACAGTTTAAACAATATGTCCATGAAAACAAAAAATATTTCCAGAATTTTCGCAGACTTTTCGCAAGTTTAATATCACATTTTAACATACAACACAAAAGTTTGCATAATAATATAACTTAGATTACATATTTTTCAGTTTTACTCAAATTAGTGGGGAGCAAAAATGAGTACACCCCACAAAAAGCCTAGACTACAAATGTGTGATTTACCAAGAATTCAACCACTGGTGAGTCTAACTATTCAATTAGTCCAGCAGATAGTTGACTATGAAAGGGTGTTACTCTAAGAAAACCCCTCCCCATTTCCTGCTGTCAGCAATGGCACCACATAGAAGAGAAATGAAGAGAAAATTATTTCCTCACACCAGAGAGGTAAAGGCTACAAGAAGATCAACCAAGCTTTACTTATTAGTCAGAATACTGTAGCAAAAGTGGTACAAAGATTTAAGAAAAATGGAACTGCTCCATGTCACAGAGACGTCCTGGTCGTCCATGGAAGTTAACACCTCGACAGGAACGTCTTCTGATGAGAAGCGTTGAAGAAAATCGGCACACAAGTTCACTACAGT
This sequence comes from Tenualosa thibaudeaui, assembly GCA_027481765.1. Taxonomy (NCBI): domain Eukaryota; kingdom Metazoa; phylum Chordata; class Actinopteri; order Clupeiformes; family Clupeidae; genus Tenualosa; species Tenualosa thibaudeaui. The sequence goes on from JAIFZK010000009.1 coordinate 13,809,447, forward strand.
TAGCTAAAGAAGTAGAAAGCCAAACGGGGGTGACTGTTTCCTGTGACACAATATGTCGTACACTGCAGAGGAATGGCATGCATGGATGCCGCCCACGAAAGAAGCTTCTCCTAAAGCCCAGGCACAAACAAGCCTGCCTAGAGTTTGCCAGGGCCCATGCAGACAAAGATAAGGGCTACTGGGACTCTGTATTGTGGATTGATGAGACCAAAATTAATGTTTTTGGAACTGATGGCTTCAAAACTGTATGGCGTCGCAAAGGTGAGGAATACAAAGAAAAATGCATGGTGCCTAAGCATGATTGTGGCGGTGTCCTTATGTGGGGTTGCATGAGTGCTGCTGGTGTTGGGAGCTGCATTTCATTGATGGCATCATGAATTCAGAGATGTATTGCTCTATACTGAAAAAGAAAATGCTACCATCACTCTGTGCACTTGGTCGTGGTGCACTTTTCCAACATGACAATGATCCTAAACACACATCTAAGGCCACTGTCAACTTGTTCATTCCATGCCCAGAAGACTTGGTGCCGTCATTAAAAATCATGGAGGTCATACAAAATACTAGACGCAGTAGTTTTGTGGGGGTGTATTAATTTTTGCTCCCCCCTCCCAAATTTGAGTAAAACAGAAAAATATGTAATCTAAGTTATATTATTAAGCAAACGTTTGTGTTGTATGTTACGCAGATGTGATATTAAATTTAGTCTGCAAAATTTTTGGAAATATTTTTTTGTTTTCATGGACATATTGCTTAAAATGTTACTTTTCAAAGGGGGTGTACTCATTTATGCTGAGCACTGTATATATATGTGTATATATATATATATATATACACACACCTATATATATAGGTGTAGATGTAGCCTGGAGAGTGATGGAGGTGGCGTAGATGGGTGTAGTTGTGGCAGGAGCGATCCAGACACACACCATTTCGATCACTCTGCGTGCTGCGCCCACCTCCCCTCCACCACTCGCCCGGACTCGACCTGTCCCCATCTCTCTCCCAGGCTTCGTGCCTTTCCCGTTCCAGTCATGAATTATGAAGGCTGCCTTGTTTTATGTAGTCCTCCTGAGAACACAAAACAAGCCCAGTGCCACACATTAGAGGCTGGTTCACTGGACTGGGACATAAAGCGTTGAGTTCTCTTACAAGAGCAGGAGCAGCTTAGGGCTGGTATGTTATGTCTATTATTTCAATTTTCATCTTATCTTACCTGTGTAGTAAGTTAATAGGAAATGTTCTTCAGAACGAACACTTTTTGAGTATCTGCCGGGATGTTATTTCCAGATATGTTGTAAATGTTAACCTGCACCAGACTGCAAACACCAGAAGAGGAAAGCAAGGCAAGGAAGGGAAAACAGTTAAATTCAGAGATTAAACAATAAATCAGAGACCAAAATAAAGAAATTGGAAAAAAAACACTGCTGAAAATTCAAATCTTGTCTCTGTCACCAATGCAGCAACACCTAAGAAAACATAAGAAAGCCCTCAGTATCTGTGAGATTCTTATTTTATTTTCCAAACTTGAAGGTGGTAGAAGTTGCACCACACATCCTTATCCAGACGAACTGCATTAGTGCTAATTGCATCCAGTTGTGCATGTGCGTAATCCAGCAGCACGGCATCTCAGACAGAAGCTTGAGCAAACAGTTTGGGGAGAAATCTCAGGAGCCCAGCTGTTTCTGTGACAGGCCGCACTTAATCATGCTCACGACCTTGGCTTGTCTAACGCAGAGGCATTCCACTGCCCCTCTGAAGCCGTGCTCATTATCAGAGCCGTAAAGCAAGATGAAAGAGATGTGCCGGGCCTTAGGTTGTCCTCAGTGCCTATTTTGCTGCCTTACATTGGCTTCCACTCCACCATCTTTCTCCATCTCTTTAGGCCCTGTTCTGTGTTTCTTTTTTTTCTCCTCTTCTTCTATCAACTGTCCCTCTCCTTTCGTTCTGCAGCTCCCAGGTCCCATTACAGTGCAGACAGTGGTGAGTGACACGTGTGTGTGTCGTGTGTTTGCCCTCTGATCTCCATGCACATCTGTTCCGGTTCTTGACTGTGTGCTGTGCATGAATGTAATCTAAAAAAAAAAAAAAAAAAAAACCTATATCATGACCTGTTCTTTGGAGGACATGACCTCTGTTCTGTCATGTTCTTTCAAATTCTATTCTTGTCCTCTATCTGTCTGTCACTCATTAATCAATGATTGTGTCATTTGCTATCCTGTTTTTGCATCCTAATCTCTGCCTGGACAGGGAATATATTGGGCCCGTCTGCTGACATGGTCACTTTAATTGTCTGCACAGACGTCGACAAAGCGTTGTTTGTGCATACAGGAGATAAACCAGTTGCTTTGTCTCACATATTTTCTGCATGATGACCCATGGTGTAAAGGGTGAACCTCTATTGTTCCTCTTTTCTCCTTAAAAGCCAGCTGGAGAGGGAAAGGGGAAAAATATATGTTTGTATCTAGGGCCCTCTGCTGGTTGTGATTTGAATGTGCATGTGTGATGTGTGCCTTAACTGGCAGTAATCAGACTCTAACCACACACACACACACACACACACAATCCAAGCAAAGAATACCTTTATTATGACGAAGGTTATTAGGTCTCAGCTTACTTTTGTGTGTGTGTGTGTGTGTGTGTGTGTGATCTCTCTTTCAGATTCCTACATCAGCAAGTCAGCCTCATTGCCTGGGTACGGCAGGAACGGCCTGAACAGGGTAAGAGATTTAGTTGAGAAGAGCCTAAAGGCTTTCTGGGACTGTAAGCTTGATGAAAGTGTCTTTTTGTTTGCCGAGGCCTGTATACAATCAGACCCCCCACAGTGAGGCAGTCATGGGGGCAGCTCAAGGGCTCCCTCTCTTTGTCTTTGCTGCTAGAGCCCTGGCAAAACCCCATCCCAACCCCGCCTCAAATGTCAATGCACAGCCAGGCTGGCGGCATCAAGCAGTCCTGAACTCCCTTTGCACTCTCTCCATGTTTATGCAGTATTGATGATAAATCAAGAGATGCTGCCACAGAAATTGAATTATTGTCTTGCTTTCAGGACGCCAGATTGTTTTTGTTTTTGTTTTACGCTGTTTTTTTTTTTCCTCTCAGCCTCAGAGTGCGGACTATTACCAATACGACAGCAGCAATGCAGTGAACTGGGGATACAGAGGTGGGTAATGTGACTGTATAACAATAACATTATGTGTATAATAACTACCTAGCATATGCAGTAGCAGGCTATATTACAGTAAATGTGAACTGATGTGGCCCTGGTGTGACTGACCTATTGCATCATACCTTTACAACATCTCTGGACATAATCTGTGGGAACTATGAGAAAAATGAGAAATAATTTGTGTGGGTGATGAAACTCATACCCAGTCCGTTGGTTTATGAAGGTGGAGCTCTAGGCCCACACACAAAACACTGAAGCTTATTGGTGGCTTTGTTAAGTTGTGGGTGGGCTGTGCAAGTGAATACGCTCATGTCATTACCGCACTGCTCTTGCTGATCTCACTGCCAGTTCCTTTCGTGTCCTAAGGCATGTGCTGTCAACACTAAAGTAACAAAGTCACATCTGACATCCGCCAGCCTAATGTCACTTTTCCCCTAATTAGATAGCATGTTTTCTCAACATTGTTTTTTCTTTTTTGTCCTCTTTTTCAGACTACAAGGTAAATGCAGCCCACAGCCAAAGCCTTCAAGTGGTGTCCACCTTTTTCTACCATTTCAGTGTCCCTATACAGACACACCGCCTTGAAGAAGAGACAGTGTGTGTGTGTGTGTGTGTGTGTGTGTGTGTGTGTGTGTGTGTGTGTGTGTGTGTGTGTGTGTGTGTGTGAGGAAGCTTCATCTGCTGACTGTGTGCTCCGAGTCAGGGGACGCTTCCTACTGTCAGGCCCACAGGAAGTGAGTCTCTCTCAGCTCTCTGAGATAACCGAGTGAGATAACTGAGTGTTGCCTGGGGGTGGGTGGGGTTCTCACTTGCTCAGGAAGTGTTGGAGGAGGATATGGTTCAGGAGGGCCCAGGCCACTCATTCAGGGGTCACTTGCTGATGGGCCTTCCTTTTGAAAGCATAACCCTGGGCAAACACTCGGTGAATGAAAAGTCAGATTGTCATGGTTGGTGATGTGGGCTTTTGGGTGTTGACAGTTACTCTTGTGGTTTATTCACAAACTCCATTTACTGTGTGTCTCTCACTTCCTCTTCACATGTCTGTGAAAATCTCTCACAGCAGCATTAACTGTTTTACTCTCATTTAGTCAGACTTAGTCCAATATAATGCCAAAATGTGTGTTGTTTTGATATGTAAAGCTAAAGGTGACAAAGAGCTGTGTTTTCCAGATTTCTGTCTGTCAGGACAAGTTTGGGCGTCTGCAGGAAAACAAAACACCTGGGTCACTATATTACAGACCAGATATCTGTTGATGATGTCATATAAAGGCAGTGTCACATGTTATATGCCCAAGCTAATATTTTGGCTAGGAAATTGTGTGTTCAGATTAAGTTCAGATTGTGTGTTCAGATTAAGTAAAAATCAATCAAAGCATACTGTGCTCCACTGTACACTGCACCCTTATGGGCAAAGTTTAAAAAGGCAAGTCTACAGAAGTTACAGGTTGCCTGTAATGACTGTTTCTACTAAGGATTCTACTAAGGAGACCTAGGTGCTGTAGTGATAGTGCCCTGTTCTGTAGTGCAGGGGTGAGCACCTTTAGAGCGTTGCTGAGGAACCTGATGTATAAATTTGTCTGTCACTTAAATATGTCACAGAACAACATTGTAACTTTGCTGAGTAATTCCAGCTACAGTGCAATTCGGTACCAGTCACCCAATGTGGAGGTACTGGTATGAATGTCTTTTATAAGAATATTGTGTTTTAGTTTGTTTGTCTTTATGTTGGGCGTGTGTTATTTTGGGCCCTGAGTCAAATAAAATAAAGATGATGATGATGATCATAATGATGGTGATGATGATACCCCTATGAATTTCTCACAGCAATCTTAATTATTATTATTCTATGGATACACTATCCTGTTGTGGATACATCAGTACATTGCTATTTTAGTCATGATTCATTTTAATTATAATAATATTTCACTGGTATTGACAGAATAAAAGGAATTCTCAGGCACATGGCCGTTTCATAATCTTTCTTGTCTCCTATAGGTATATCCATATGAATCTCTCATAGTGACCATGAGGGGGCGCAATCAGCTACCCAGTGATGTTGACAGGACGAGACTGGAGGTGGGTTTGCACATGACCATAGTAGTTTAGGGATGGCCTAACATGGCATGATTTGCACATGTGCTATATGTTTTGTGGTCTTTGATTGTGTGTGTTTGAGAGAGAGAGAGAGAGATGGAGTGAAAGCTGTGTTTTGACAGATGAATGTCTCTCACTCACAGTTCACATTGTTTATTATTCTTTGACATTTGATTGTGCAATTTTCCACCTCTCTTAAACCAATCATCATCTGTGGACCCTCTGCCTCAACAGCGTCATCTGTCACCAGAAGAGTTCTATCAAGTGTTTGGGATGACGATGGCAGACTTTGACCGACTCGCACTGTGGAAGCGAAATGAGCTAAAGAAACAAGTGCGACTGTTCTGAGCACCCCACGCTCATCGCTCAGCCTCAGGATCGCTCTGGACAGGGTCAAAGGAGGAACCACCGAAAACGGGGGCCTGGCCACACCAAACGTCCCTCAGTAGCAGCAGCAGAGTTGGACTGATTGACACAGAACTAAGTACTAAGACGCTTCTAAAGGAAGCGCAGGGAGTTGGATGCAGGGATGAGGGGGTTCCCACCGGAGCTGCTGCTTGCTCCTATGAGCCACCTGCACTAACAAAATGGATAGACTTAGAGACTATACAATTCATTGAAGAGGCCACTAATGCTTTCAGTATTTTCTGTGTGTTTTGTGTGTGTGTGTGTGTGTGTGTGTGTGTGAGAGTGTATGTGTTTGCGGGCATGTGTGTCATCCCACACTACACAGCAAACTCAGTTGTAAGAGTCAAGAGTGATTGAAAGTTGCCTTAAAAATCATCCCAGAGTGTTAGCTAAGAACACCAGCAACTGTGGAATCTGAATGTTTATATCAGCAAAACAGTTTCCGTGTGATGGAGACTGCATGGGGAGTGATGGCTGGAGATGCAAGACAGATCATAAGCACTGTGTGAAAAAATGACAAGTGAGCAGGTGAGAGAGAGAGAGAGAGAGAGTTTTATTATACTATATTTCACTTAAGAATTAGTTTGAACTTAATTAATTGGTTTTTACATTTACTGCCCATGTGTTTTTTTAAGGAGACGTTTATGTTACCATACCAAAGTACTGGTAAATCAAACATATTGATATGTTATTTTCTGTTTACTTACTCCTTGTTTGCCCAAACTCAATGTATACACTCAGTTGATAAACTGGCATACACATATGGATCCAAAGAATGTATAACATTATGATATTAAGAAAAAAGACAGAGGAATAATGCATCTTTCATTTCAGAAATGTTGAAACAATGATAAAAATAGAAGTACATAAATATGGATCACAATCATAATATCTTCCTTATTGCAAAAAGAGAGCAACTAGTGTAGGGTTTACAGCTTGTCTCCATTATTTACATTATCAAAATTGACGGTTGTATTTTGAAGGAACTGCCATAGATACAAAAAAGGCTCTGTTTTTGCACTGATATTTGTGGCATTTGGAGAAACCAGAAAAAAAGAATCCGTAATTTCAAGCAATGGTTCTCTTTTGCATCTTTCAGTGAAAAACAACTGGCTTTAGTTTACCTAGTAATGGCTTTGAACAGACCGATATACTGCAGCTCAGATGAATACTGCATCTGAAATGTGTGAAGGTGTGAGATTGGAGTGATATCTGTGAGATTATTTCTTTAGGATTGAATGTACTGAAAATTTAGATTTGGGGAATATGCCTATGCGTGAAACTAAATTGTCTAAAAGGAGTAATTAGAATGTGAGATGGACAGTGTGTAAAACCAAGTCATTTTAGTTGTGCTGTACACTGGTGACTGTCTGTACAGTAAATGAACAAATGGTTAGATGCCTAACATGGTGCTGTAGTTGCCAGTACTACAGCCATAGCTCACACCCTGAGGAGACTTTAAAGCTTTTTGACTTTAAAGCAGTCTATCTTTTGTTTATGAAATTTAGAAGCTAGGGACAGGCTTAGAGCTCTTTCCTTTACAGGGGTAGTTTTGTGTGAGTGTAATGGGACCTTGTGGAATAAGTATCATTTTGCCAGACAAACACACAAAGCAATGTTGCATTTCCAGAGCAAATTCAATGCCAATTTTGAAAATTGTCTGTGATTAATACTGGGTTTCTCTCGTTTATTTTTGTTTTCAAGTAACCATGTTGCACATATGACAGTTTTCAGGAATGGTGATGTCATTGTCTTTATAACAAATAGAACAGGCTTACAGCTGTTTGAGATTTCTATCATTTACAGTAAAGATTACTAACTGCCATATTTGTTTGTATTTTTCTGGTAAGTAATCATCTTTCATTCACACAGCCCCCAGGCACTAAAGCATACAGTTAACTCACACCTTTTGTAGGTGAATTGTTGGGGAGAGATGCCATAAACTACAAAATTCATCTGTTAGAACATTTTTAAACTGGTTTCATTTTGTACGACAATTAGCCAATAGTTAATTTAAAACCAATAAGACATCAGAGCAAATTGTGTATATATTTTATTTAAAATAAAATGTGTTTTCTTGTCAAAAATATGTTCTTGAGATGTGTATTGATTGATTGGAGTGGAGTATTGGTGTTTCTTTTTTCATTGCACTTCAGTGGTGTGTTTCGTCAATGAATGAATACATACAGTCTATTATAAGGACTGTCTGTTGTGTACTTTGTAAATGTATGGGGTTACATGAAAGTGGTAGCATGATTACGTCATCGGATAGAATAAAAAGTCTGAAAACAGACTCAGATGAATTCCTATGCATTTTACTTGCGATTAATGCAGGAATGTATAAATCAGACTATTGTAGCCTATCTCATCCCACAGGCCTATAAGTGTTGAAGACCTGTCTTTCTGAAATTTGTAAAAATGAATTATTTATCATACAATACCTTATTCAGTTACTGACTGCCCACGCCATGTATGGATATGCGTTTGTATTTGAAATTGTTTGGGAGGCAGACACTAGGACCCGGCGAGTATACAACTGGACGGTATTCTTGGCGTTACCACCCCATTCTCCTACCAACTGAGATTTGATGTGTAGTCACTGGCGCTATGCTCAGCGCTACGTCCTGAAAAGGAGTCTTATCTGGGATAATACCCGCGAGCAGGAAAATCTGAAAATCCCGGAATGGACACCATTGATTCAAACTGTGAGTTTCCTTTTGAATGCCAATGCAAGGCATTACGGGATTGTGGTGTCAAATGAAAATAGAGGGAGATGCGTTGAATACTTTTCAGAGGTGCAAGTAGAAGTAGGGAATCAAGCCGCACTGTCAGTCAGAGACAATGCTTAGTTCTCTTAAGATCTAAGACGCTCGCATCTCCCTAGCCATTGTAACTTTTATCAGCAAGAGATCCAACGTGTTACGGGTGATGCAATAGATGCTCAATCGGAGTGCCAACAGCACATATGATGTAGCCTACTCTATAGTACGGTCATGTCAGCTGTGCATGTACAAGTGTAGGCAGAAATTACGTACATTTTCTGTGAGGATAAAGCGCAAAAAATAACAGTGACAATGCGTTACACTTTATTTCTCCTTGCTCTGCGTATTCTTGTTAAATAATAACAGAGAGAATAAAGAATTTAAACTTAACTTTGTTGTGCAATATACTGTTTGGCCGTTTGTTTTGATCCGTACTCGCCGATATGCGTATAGCCTACCTGGAATGTGGGTAATACACAAACAGAACTCCGTGCCCGAGTGCCTGTATGAGCAGATTTCTACACTGCTCAAACTTGTTCCGAGAAGGTGAGTGGGGCCCCTAGCCTTCATTCTGAAATTGTGGGTTATATGAGTGAGATTTCACCATCAGAGTTGAAATTCTGCTCAGGCATGTACAAACACTTTCTGGATAGTCTTCTGATGGTCTTTTTCAAGAGGAAAAAAATAGCCTACATCCCACATTACTACAGTGAAAGAGGCAGGGAATCCCCTCTCCTCTGGTAGAGATGGCCTTTCCATTCTAGAACATAGTCTACTGACAGTCAAACTGTTGAGGATGCAAAACAGGTGGATGAAAGCACTTATCCTTGTATCTCTATCTGTATTTGAACATTTTTGTTTACTGCAGTACGTTTATTAAGCTTTATACATTCAAAGCAGCTGTTAGAGATAGTTTCCCTTCATGTCCCCTATGGCAGTTACCATAAGATCAGGTGCTCTTAAACCAAATGGAATTAAATCATGACCCCTCAGGACAGGTCAACTTGTCCTGTTGACAACTCACTTGCATTACTAGGGTTCGCTTGGGCAGTTGTTTTCCTTCTAGTGTGTTAGGTGGTTTGACTTTTGATTTCATTTGTTTGTTCTGTACATATTGTACCCCCCCACCCCATATGTAATCTGTGAATTAATTTATCTGCATCAGTGAACCAGAAATCTTACCCCATGTATCCTTGATTTAGGATTCATTCATTGTAGGACTAATGTGGATTATTTGTGGTGATTTATAAAAGTCTGCACGCCAGTGTGCACAGGTTCTCTGGAACATAAGCCAAATGTTTCATGGAAAATTATTATCATATTAAAACTTGAACATAACTTTCAGACAGAACCTTTCATTTGCAAATTAGTACCAGATCTGTGTTGTGCAATACTTCCGTAGTCTTTAGTGTGAGAAGCTGTGGAACAGGAAAAAGCTCACATTCTCACCCACATGATTTATAAAGATGGTTAAGGACAGGGGTGGCCAAATTAAGACCCATGGGCCAATTGTGGCCCTCGGCTCTCTTTCATACGGTGTAAGATGTTATGTGGCCCTTTTTTACATTAATCTATTATTATATATCCATCGCACATCATAGTTTCAGTACTGGTGTGACATTTTTGTCAATGATATTAAATAGTGTAGCATTAGATGGCCTGCAGTCGCTCTTTCACTTGAAACTGGTTAAAAACTCCGAAAAGCTCCTGATTTTGCATTGGCCCCTGGCATCTTAGATTTTGCAGCATGTGGCCCGCAAACAGAAAAGTCTGGCCACCCCTGGTCAAGGAAGTGTTGTTTGTTACCCAGTGTCACAGAGTCCATGTCTGTTTTTGTTGACTTGTATGTCCAAAAATGAAGGTTGCTCTGAGTTGGAGTTGTCTTTTCTATCGCAACGTCTCATCACTGGTGCCCCACCTCTAATCTCTAATCATGTAGTCTCTTGCAGTCTTTCTCTTTTCCCCTCTCTGCTTCTTTCCATCTCAGCATCCCTTTCCCATTCCTCTTTTTTCCTCTTCTGGGTCTCTTTCTGTCTATCTCTCCCCTTTCCTCTCTGTGTTTCTCTTGAGCTTCCTCCTCTCTTTTGCTCTGTCAGGCTGAAGGTCAGTGTGATGAGGATCCTATTTATGACTTGTCCCAGGAAATCCGCTGGAGTTAAGGCGTAGGTCTTTGTGTTTGTTGTGTGGTTGCCAGGAAAAAACAGCCCATCTGAGAGACATGTTACTGTTTTTAATCACTGTTACACTTCCTTAAGGATTTTCCTCCAACTCTGCTACTGTAACCCTCTCTCTCTTTCTCTCTTTCTCTCTCTCTCTCGTTTCTCTCTCTTTTTTGTTTGTGTATTTTTATTTGAGATTTAGCAGCTACCATACATATTAGTAGAGAATTATGTGTAACTAACTGACATTCAGTTAAGAGTAATAAACACTAATCATTCTTCATTCTGTTACTCTTATGTGATTAGGTTATGTTATTCATTGGTAATGTATTATGACAACTCTAAATACTTTATGCTGTGGAACTCTGTAGTTCAAATGACCTGGGACCTTTAAAGTAAGAAAATGGATCCAAAGGTTGTTATCTCATTGTTCCAATTTAGGGTCTTATGAGAAAAAGCATTCTCCATGTCATAGTTTCAGCTTTGATGTCCTGATTTTTGGGCTTGCCAAGATGACAGGAGTATGGCCTTTGTCAATGTATACAGTCCCTAATCCACATGACATTATAATTGCACAAATATGAGCAGTGTAACATGAAGTACTCCGTCCTTAATTTAGGGATAATATTAGAGTGGTAGTTTTCAGTGCATGTGTATGAATGTGTGTCTGCCATCACTGGGCTAAAAAGCTGTCTCAAAGCCAACTTTAGAGAAGAGATTTCGGCTGCAGCTCCAGACAAGCTTAAAGACCATGACTGCTGTCAATGACATGCTTTCACAGAGATTTGGTTGTCTCTGTAGTTGCCCAGGTTCCACTTAGAATGACCCGAATTCAACTTATTTAACATTCTCCTGCATGATGTCCTCGAAAAAGTTCAGTTGGCAAAGTTATTACATCTTCCACGAATGCAATATGCTGGCATGTACTGAAAACAGATTGATTGAATGGGCAATATCCAATGGGCATTACATCTAAAATAGTCCCAATACACAATTTCAGATGTTTGGGAAACTTTCTCCTTTGTGGCCTAACATGCATCAAACTAAAAACAGTGTTTAGGTCATTCATCACCATCAATTAGAGAAGGAGAGCTGTAAGAGGAAGCAGTGTCTTTGTGCTCATTTTTAATTGTCATCTGAATCTCTCAGCAGTGTCTGAACTGCCATCTATCACACATCGCCTGATCTGCAATTACACACAATGGTTCACAGACATTGGCTGTGGCAGTCTTTTGTCCCGTCTTGCCAAGTATGACCAATATGGACTTGATGAAAGCCAGGTCTCACACAGGGAATGAAATATGTCCTCAGAGATCTTAATTAGTGGTAAGCAAGTAGTGGTGTTGAAGAGTATGTGGGCTTAAAGCCTGCTGGTGAGGGGTGCTGGTGTGAAGTCAACATGGATTTTTTTTCCCCTCTACCACAGATAGTCTTAAAGACACCGTCAAGCTCCTACAAAGACCTGTGTATGAAATGTTCAGAGAAATTTTTTGTGATCAGTAAGCCAAGGATGATATGTGGGCCTAAGGTCTGCTGGTGAGGGGAGAGGTGTACGTATGGAGGACTTTCCTTCTTTCCAGTGCTGATAGTCCTGAAGACACCATCAAACTCCTATAAAGGCGTGGATGATGCTGCAGTCTCTGTGTTGTTTATAATCCTCTGCCCTGCAATGTCTTTCTCTTACATTTTGAATGGCCAGCATGTTTGGATTAGGCCTCTCTTGCAAGCTCCTGGTGCACACATAGCGGCACACTTCTATAAATACTTCCAGCCCAGGCCAGACAAAGATGCTACTCTTCTGCTGCATGCAATGGCGGTTGAGGGAGCACACAGAAGTGATAGTGTCTCTCTTTCTCCTTCTCCATCTCTCTTTTTCTCTCCCTCTTCCTCTCTCTTTCGCTGGAATGTGCTTCCCTCCTCGGGGGGGAAAGACAGTGGGAAAGGCGCAGTCCATCAAGGCAGGCTCTTGTGTGCATCTCTTCAGAGGAGAGGAATCAAGGGGCAGGGTGAGGCCACAGATGTGAGGCGCTCGGTTGGGTCTGAAATGGGGGTTTTGTCTTGACACAGGGGCTCCCCCGCTCTGACTCATGGTGTTGTGGAGCGGATATCAATGCCAGAGGTCAAGGGGTGACACAGGCGGCACACCACTGGCCAGCTTGGCCATTCAGTATCTCACAGAAGTGGGTCAAGTGTGCCCTGGTCCCTTTTGGCTTTGCCCTAAAATTAACTTTCAATGAAGTCAAGCAAACAGGTCCTAAAGACCTGGAAGCAGACTCAGGCTAGATGGTGGTTCCTGTTCTAACCCCCGTTGGTGCCACCACAGGTTAATCATTGACTTCTGCATTCCTGTGAAACTTGCTGGATTAGTTAGTGTTTGTCTCTCTCAAAGAGCTCTTGGAAAACACTGGTCCGGGTTCAGTCTCTAGGTTGTTCCCATGTGTAAATATAATTCCTGTGACTGCGTGACTAGGTTCTCATGACTTGCAGCCCTGAATCAAACAGAGCACTCTTCAGAAAGAAAAAGAGTGAGCATTTCTTTTAGTTACCCTATAACTCATGTAGTGTTTGGAAAACATCCCCTTACGTCTTCGGGTCTGCAAAGGAGAACAACTTGAACCTGCATCAGAAATTAAGCTCTTTTTATATCACAGATGTTGCCTGATAACAGCTTGTGACCACAGGCCTTCTTTGTCCTTTGCTTCCTGTTTATGCATGTCGTGTGGTTGTTGTGTTCATCTAAATAAGTACAGTGATTTGGGTGAAGAGAGACATATGTGGGGGAGGAGTAGTCTAAAGTGCTTAAAAATATCCTGGCTGTATTGTGTCCCACAGCACAGAGTTATGTCAAGTGAAATGATGCCAAACTTGGGCAGGTTGACATCAGGATCAGATCCTCTCTCTCATCAGGAGAGGTTAACTCCTTGTAGGAAACCACTCCTGAGTGTTTTGTCTCTGACCGTGACCACCAGTGCCATCATCCTCAGCTCATGTTTTCCTGCAGCTGATGGCGTGCAACGTTTTTTTTTTCCCTGGGATCCTCTGCTCCTCGTAGTTTCTGTGTCACTAACATCCACAAGCCAAAAATTTGGCCAAAAATTTGCCCTGCCCACCCTCTGCTGCAGCGGCATGCCGCTTCTCTGTAATTGACCCTACCCCCGCCGTGCCGTCAACCGCCAAAAATTGCCCACATTAAATTATGCCCCCCACCCCCCACCCCACCCAGCACACATGTCCCCCATGTGACCTTGAGTGGTCAACAAAGGCCTCCTCTGTGAAGGACCGCTCCCCCAGCATGTGTGTGATGAGCAGCCCCAGCGGCTCGTGATAGGCTCTATTAGAGCCACCCGTAGAATGGCACCTCGTCGAACAGCTGATACGCTTCTCCAGGGAGTGTCGGCTGTGGGTGGTGATCCAAGAAGGACGCTCTGGTATCATATGCATAGGCAGTAGAGGCCTAACAGCATTCAGCACTCTTGTGACTTTCAAAATATAAATAGAGAAAAATAATACGATAGAGATGTCATGTACGGGAAAGTGAAAATTGTTGAAAGTGAAATTGCTGGTGGCTTTTTTTGCCTTGCAAGAATATGGATAGTGGCCAGTACTGTGTGTGTGTGTGTGTGTGTGTGTGTGTGTGTGTGTGTGTGTGTGTGTGTGTGTGCGTGCGTGTGTGAGGCTGTTTGCATTTTTGTGTGGATATTGTTTGGCCATATCTGCATATTTGTGTTTGGAGTCCAGCGGGAGGAATAGGAAGCAGAAGGACAGGCTTGATAGAAACTGCTGTCGTCAGCCCAGACAGGAAACCACAGCTGCAGGACATATCCTTTTACCCACAATGCCAATGCCATGGACAGCACAGCTGCACTCCAATCCCCTGCCCATATCAGGGACTTGTGTAAGTGTGTGTGTGTGTGCGTATCTTAGAGTGCATCTCACAGTTACTTTTGAGGGCATTTCATCATTTATCAAGTTGTATTGTCCCTCTTTCTTAAAGGCCGATGTCATCCTCTAAATTTGGATCATGTCTGTACAATAGCACATTGTCAGGGTGAATTTCGGGCTAAATGAATGGGCCTTTTGAGTGAGAGCTTGAGAAAATATGTTTTGCATGGTTTTCAGTGACCCTCTTTTTTATTAATGAATTTGAAGGAGGTGGCTTATGCTTTTTAAACCAATCACAGCTCTCTTTCAGTACACTCTCAGCTACTGTCATTCATCATATACATATAAATTCTGAAATGACTGCAATATACAGCTGGAGATTCCAATAAAAGTGAACTGCTCAGGGATTAATAAGTGTGATCTTCATTCAGATAGCCATTGCTTTTGCCTCCCATTATAGTTTCTTACATTACATTGTTCCACTACATGGGCCTTCAGTCTAGATCAGTTCTGGGGCGAGAGCTATGTTTTCCAGTCGAGGACCATAATGATGGTGGTGATTGCTGATCTACAGAGCTTTTTTGGAAACTCATCCAAGGTCCTGATTTCTGATTTCTCCCATCTTGCCAGCAGCAGATCTGACCAACACTCTAGTCATACGTGTCAGTTATGGACTCTTTACCATACTGAACCCCTTGGCTGCTACATTCTCTCTCCATCAAGTGGTCTGGTCATGGAAATGGCTCATGGCTCAAAACTAGCTCACAGTGAGCTACAGTATTCCCTTCAGGCTCATATCATCTGTGTCATCACTGAGCCATTTTTACATGTTCGTCACCTGGCTCAGACAGATGTACAGGTCAGCCAGCTACCTGTTAGTCCATTTTTATATGGATGTGTCTCTCAACTGATATGTAAAATAAGTCCTAAGCCTGATGTAGTGAATACCACACCTTTGTATTTGAACTCATTCTGTACATGCTTTGCATTTGTGTATTTATCAGCATTTTGCATTTTATCAGAGAATCCGTTACAGACGTGGATGTCTTGTTCACACTGATGCAGTGTGACTCATAAGAAGTCCTAGCTTAAGATGTCACAGAGATCACAATACATAAGTGCACATGATTTAGTGCCTTCAGTGGATATATATGTCCTCAGTGTTTTGATGATGGGTCAAAAAGCACGAGCAAAGGGAAACTGAGTTTGCACACAGTCCAAACAGGAGAGAGGCACCAGCACATGCAGAAGTGGACCACAGTCTGTGGCTCACAAGCTCTTGAAACTTGACCCAGATACTTTCGAGTGGGCCAGTAGGGGCCTTTGAGTGAGCATCGGGTGGGGTGCGCTGTGTGGGAACGGGAGCACTTGGAAAACTCGGAAACGGAGAGAGGGACCCTCCCTGTGCAGTGCCAAAGAGTTCACTCATAGACAATGGCCCTCAGGAGACCTGCGACTGTGTC
Source organism: Tenualosa thibaudeaui (assembly GCA_027481765.1). Classification (NCBI taxonomy): domain Eukaryota; kingdom Metazoa; phylum Chordata; class Actinopteri; order Clupeiformes; family Clupeidae; genus Tenualosa; species Tenualosa thibaudeaui. The sequence continues at coordinate 13,825,381 of JAIFZK010000009.1, forward strand.
CGCTACAATAACAGAGACATCCTACTCGAGAGGCTTCCGCTCTCTACTCTTCCTCTGCTTCTGCCCCATTCAATCATACATACACTCATACACACTTTCACACACACACACACACACACACCTTTACTGATGAAGGAAACTGACAAACTGTATGGCAGAGCTGCCAAGTTGTTGAAATTACATGTAATTCACATTATGGGTGGGTGGGTGTTGGAGCAGCAGTAACGTCACCAACAGGCTTGGACTGTGTTCAGTTCTTGAATCCTCTGTTGTGAGTCTGTTAAATATCAATCAACTTTAATGGCCCGCTGATAAGGTGAAGTTTAGTAGGCTGAGACCCTAGCTTTCTTTGCAGGTACACCTCTTTTTGTAACAGAATGAGAGAAACAGGGAACCTGTATTAGTAATGAGACAATTGTATTATTGTTTTTGTTGGCTTTGTTGTTCACCACTGAACTGTTTCACTGGCCTTTGTCCAGATCATCATTTTCAGCACAGCAAGAGAAAGAGGACTTGGCCTAAGAGTCCTAGGCAGTCCACTGGACATCCCAAACTGCGGGGAACAAGCCCAAACCAACAGTCAGAGGGAATCTCTGTCAGTGACATCATCATGTAATGCAGTCCGTGCACTCATGTCTCAGCTGTGCACTGTGTGTGGCATTATTTCATTATTTTAAGAGGAAGCTTAGCATGTTATTTCTTTAGACTGCAATTATGCTTTGAAGGCTCCATGTCAACATTACACCTACACACAGGGAGTATGGAGCAGAGGGAGGACTGACAGGAGGAGAAAGCAAGAGAGAGAGAGAGAGTGTGTAAACACAGCCGGCACAACCCACTTGATATTACTCCTTCAGTGAAGGAAAGAGTGAAGTAGTCAGTCATGATGAGGTTTTCATGCCAACAACCTGTGCGGACCTGTGGTGAAGAATTCCACTGACGAGGACGTTTACTGTATAGCGTGGAGAGGAGATTGCCACATCATTTTTCTTCAGTCCTAAGTTGGAAAATGGTTGTTCTCTCCTCCCCCACTGAGTCTGAATCTGGTAAGAGTGGAATTACTTGTCTGTTTAGCTTTACCCCAGTTATTGCTAAGGTTGTGTGGAAAGAATCATAATTTGTCATGCATAATGTTTGCATGATCAATCTAGTGAGTTTGTATATACTTATATCGGAATTTAGGGTACACCATACAGTGCAGCCCATCCCATTATCAGTTAATAAATCTTCTGTTGGCTTTTTTCTGTTTGTAATTCATATCAAGTTAAATTTGCTTGTTGTACATTGTCTTAGACTGCATGGTTTTGTCAGTCATAGTTTACATCAAGTATAAGTTCATGTCATAGTTTATATCTCTGGGTATAAAGATTTTCAAGATTTGTCTAAATTTTAAGCCTCTGTTGCTCATTGCATACTCTATATGAAAGAACCAGGCAAATCTGTTGGTTTAGAATTATTGGCTGTGCACTTTTCGCATTGAGATGACTGATACCATTGGGGTTTTGAGGTGACATGGAGACGTACCCCCACTACATGTTGGGTGTTCTCTCTGAAAGGGGAGATCAGGCTGCCCACATAGCTCAGTAAGGGGCTCCTCTTTGATGTGGGCAACCTTTGTTTTTAGAGTCGTGGGGGTCTGGTTTTGAAGAGAAATAAAGCATGTTAACCTGTAGGCGTTTTGTTCTGGTGTGGAGAGATAAAATCAACAGTCACCCAACCAAAAGAAACAGACACATACTGCAGTAATTAAGGATCCCAGAGCTATGAGCCTATCAGACTGCGAGGTAGATAGCCTTGAGAATTCTAACTGAAATGTGTGTGCGTGTGTGTTTGTGTGTACATGTGTGTGTTCATATGCTTGTGTATGCATGTGTGCAGTATGTTTTCTCAGCCTTATCCCAGGAGCTTGGGTGTGGTGTGAGGCATCACCAAATTCTAGAATCCAGTTTTGTAGCACCCCTTCACATAGCTGTGCAGTGAAGGCCCCAGATCTGACAGTCCTCCCAGTCCTCTGTTGGAATATCTGCAGATAGATAAGGGAGGCCTGAGCCAGCACTTAACCTGCAACTAGGAGGGGCACGTGAGGAGCTTCTCAGAAACAGATGTGGTATTGTGAACTGTATCAGTGCTGATAGTGGTCTTGGGTGATATGGTTTGGTGTTGTTGCACAAATTTAACTTGGTGGAATATATTTCACTGAAAACATGGGGTTCATCTTGTTGTTAGATTTGTGACTATAACTAATTTTGATCATATGGGTTTTGTGTTTGGGTTTTATTGTGTGGCCTTATGTTTTAGATGTGTTAACATACATTTTTCCACATTTATGAATACCAGCATGTTGTTAAATTCTTAGAGTGCATTGTGTAATTCATAATCCTGCTTTGATATATCCCCTTTTTAGAAACATTACAAACTCAACAGGTGGTTTGGGATTCTAGATGTCAAAATAGAATGAAAAATTCTTTTTTGGCTAAATTAATAAAAGAAAAATGAAGTAACAAAATGTTGGACACTTCTTGCCCTGTTGAAAATCCATTAATGTAAGTGTACATGGGACCTAAGATGACAAAAAGAGTGCTTGGTTGGCAATAAATCTACTTAACCAAAACGTTTAGCTGCAATGCTTGGGAATCACAAACGTAGGCCTCCTTGGCATTTAGCAATCCAAAATGTAACCTTAAGAATGTTTTTTTTTTGTCCTGTTTTTGTTGAAGCAACAGTGTTGCCATTGTTGCCCGTGCATAACTCTATTGCAGGGGCTATCATATGAAATCAATTCAGGTCATACCCCTATCTCTGCCTGTTTATTGCATTAAGCCATCAGGACCTCCCATTAGATATTTTGGCCAGGTTTCTGTTCACTGTCCGCCAACTTATCCAGATGTCTAGCATTAAAAGCAACAGCTGAAGGCTCTCCCCCTTAGCCATGCTAGTGTGACACCAGCACAACTGCACCATGTCAACACCAACGCCAGCATGTTTTTCTCTCCTGTTTTTCTCAGGATCCTCTCCCACTGCATAGCTTACAAGCATTAATTAGTGCTCTTTGATATTCTAAATATAATTTGATTAGAAACAGACAGATGTTGGGTGTTAAGGCGAAAGCATCTGCTGCTTTTAAAATGTAATTATAGTTATATACTTATAATTTGACTTGACTCTTTCCCCCACCATTGGTTAGAGCGGTCTCTGTGTAAATACATGTAGGTGTGATGTGAAGATGTTTTTTTGAAGCTGTTGTTGTTTGTCGTTGAACTTTGATCCCTGTGTCCCCCCAGCGATGGAGCATTTTGTGACAGAGCTGAATGTCCTGCTGAAATTGTTGGACCACGAGAGTGTGAGCTCAGCCACGGCGGAGAAGATGACCGTGGTCCGGAACCTACTGAAGCAGCTGCAGCCCCCGGGTCAGTCCCAGACATACACACACACACACACTTACACACAGCTTGACTCCCCCATCTCCTCTCCTACAGTTCCTAAACTCTTGAGACATCACAGTTTACAAGTTGCATGTTGTTTATTAGTAAATCATTCCTCTTTTTGTTTACAACACATATAAGCCAAATGTCTACTCATACAATGGTAGAGCACCGGTAGTACTTTAGCAATGGTTTTAAAATAGTAGAGAGTTTGTCTCTATAACAAATGTCTCATGTGTGTCACATACTCTTTTGTAGTGAATGGAGCAGACTTTATATACATGAACACTTCCTTATACGGAAATGGCACCAGTTTTGTGGAATCATTATTTGAGGAGTTTGGTAAGTTATTTATGCTTAAGATTACTGGTCAACCTTATTTTCATAGTTGTAACTTAACCTTCAGTTACCTTAACCCTCGAGAGCCTTATCTTCATAATTGTGTAACTTGTTTTGTCAGTGACTACGTAGTAAAAGCCAAAGTGATATCAGTTTTCTTTTGAGTCAATGAACTATGGGTAGCCTCATATACTTTTTCATGTACTCTTGTTACCAGATTGTGACCTGCAGGATCTGAGAGACTCTTCAGAGGAATTAAAGGATCAAGTGGATGAAACCTCCTCCAAGGAACCCCCCTCCAAATCTGTAAGAAATACCCCCCTTCAAGAGTATCTACTGTTTTTATTGATGATAAGATAAGACCATCATTCAAACATCAGTCACAGTCACACTCATAGGCAGCTCTGTGAAGCTTCTGATTTTGGTAAATGAAATTTAATGTGTAAGCCAAAAGCAACCCAAACTGTGTAATCCTTTGTCTAGAAAATGCTTTATGTGTGTCATACAAGCTCTCATGTTTGCTATACTAGCTCTCGTGTGAGTTATTTTCTCTGTTTCTCATCCTCAGAGTCCAACAGACACCCCACCTCCACTCCCAACTACACCTCCCCCTGAAGACTACTATGAGGAGGCGGTACCACTGGACCCTGGGAAGTCTCCCCAGTATATCACCACTCGCCGTGAGTATCCACTCATCACTCCATCCATCCTTGCCTTTATGCCCCTTGCTGTGTTCTTTTCATGTCTGTGTACTATTTCTGGCCTCTGTCAGAAATAGCCACAGTCTAATTTGTAAAACAATTTTGGAAACAAATGTGAATTTCTCAAAAAATAGGTGTCATTTTTTTCATCAACCCAGTATGTTGTCTTAAAACCCTAAAGCATTAAATCAGGGTTCAAACAATATAAAAACACTAGTAATTCAATAGAATGTTCAATCAGTCAAGTCAAATGTCACATGTTGTCACTTCAATATTTACACATTCATGTGCTGTATGTATGACTTAGCTTTTGTTTAAAGTGGGTGTTTAAAGAGGTGTTATTGTCTGCCTACTTGCCACCAGGAAACTCCAGCCCACCAAATTCCATTGAGGATGCCTATTATGAGGATGCTGACAATAACTACCCAACCACTCGCATTAACGGCCCACGCCAGAACTCCTGTGAGCAAACCACCGTATGACAGACCTCTTGTTTTGCCAACACCTGCTCTGTGGTGTCAATCTAAAATGAGATTTTAACATTCAGTACATGTTTTTCAGATAATGATTCAGATGCTCTGAGCAGCTCCTACGAATCCTACGATGAGGAGGATGATGAGACGAAGGGCCAGGAGAGGACCCGGCAGTGGCCTTCGGAGGAGAGTCCGGTGGGTCCAGTCAAGGACTGCCGCATTGCTGACTTCCTGCTGCGGAAAAAGCGCTTTGGCCAGTGGGCAAAGCAGTTGACCATCATCCGTGACACTAGACTACAGGTATGGCAAACAAGGGAGTTGTCCTGGTGATTTTAAGATCATAGATGCAGTTTTTTCCTTTTCTATCGTCCAGTGTATTTCTGAAACTGTGCAATGTTCCTTTTTTTTTCTCACAGTGTTACAAAAGCCCCAAAGATTGCACACCACAATTTGACCTGCCCCTGAATCTCTGTCAGGTCATTTATGTCCCAAAAGATGGACGTCGCAAGAAGCATGAGCTTCGCTTCTCACTTCCAGGGGCTGAAGCTCTCGTCCTGGCAGTTCAGAACAAGGAGCAAGCTGAGAGATGGCTCAAGGTAGCTTAGCCAAGCTTCTCCCTCCTTCTACTGATAAGACACAGATAGATGATTTCAATAACATAAGAATAAGCTAAGAAGGCATTAATTGTTTAGTTGCACATGTTTGAGTTTTGGGTAAATGAATGTGCATCATAGAGATGTGTTATGGTTTGAATGGTAGAGAGCATGATAGGATGTTGAGGAACTAAGAAGCTTGTTAACTTTACTGATGTTGTGTTGAGAGCATCTGTTTATTTCTGATCAGGTGATCCGGGAAATGAGTAGTAAGGCCATTAGTACTGACACAGCCGAGGGCTCCTCCTCTCCCATGATCCAAAGGAAAATAGACATAGAGAAAGTAAGTGTAATAGCTCCAGTGAAACCCATTTAACCCCTCACATCCAGATGTGTACAACCCTGGCTTTGGAGCATTCTCACCTGTGCACTTAAAACAAGTTTTATATTACTAAATATGATGTACGTGGTTAAAGAGATGTGAGTACCTGGTTTAGTGAATGGTTGGAATAAATATGTGGTAGGATTGTTATTTTCTGAAACTGTCAGTCTATGTTCACATGACCTCAATGTATAATGAGATGATAAAATATTGTAGACCTCATAATGTCACAATGCTGCATCCTGAATTGTTCTGAAATGTGTCCTTGCTTTTTTTTCAGATGCTTTCAGCAGACAAGCTTACCTCAGATTCTGATAGTATAGTGAATGGAGACAGCACGTTATTCTCCAGCCATGGGCGGGACAGCTTGGAGCAGGGTATGGGTCCAGAGTCACCCCATTTTTTAATCACTTTTACGCTCTTTTGACTCTTACAAAAAGAACAACTGTGTGTGTGCTTTAAAGGCAGAAACTTTGACGTGAGAAAGTCAGGCCATTTTCTACTTGTCAGGTGCAGCCTTCCTCGTTGTTTAGGTGGCATGATGTCATTGCCAGACAAAGGCAGGATGTGGTCAGGAAGGATGTATCTACTTAGAGCCCCTCTTCCTGTGTCTTTTATGTAGCCCTCAGGTGTAATACACAAATACACATTGCCCAAGGAATGACCCCCCCCCCCAACTTAAGCAAAGAAATCAGTGAAAGAAAAGAAGTAATTTGTCAGTCATTTCCCATTTTAGCCTCATCTGTGAAGGTAATCCCATCAACACTTAATTATGGGTAGCACTTTACTAAGAGAGCCCCCTCACAAAAACACACACATACATACAGACAGATGGTTTGTTGAAATCCAAGTTCAGCCTTTGAAATTACTGTTGAATAATTACAGATATTCATTTTAACCAAAGCCAACAACTTAATCCTAACCATAGCCAATTGTTAACAGATATTTTTTAGAATTTGAGCATCAGTTGTTAAGTGTGACTCTAAATTTGCTCTCTGGTAATATGAATCCTCTCCCTTTTCGTGATGTCTCTTCTACAGGAAAAGCGAAGAAGGGCGCTCTCTCGGAGCTGACGGGCTCAATGAGCCGGGCCGCTGGCAAGAAAATCAACCGCATCATCAGTTTTTCAAAGAAGAAGCCCCCAATGCCCGGCGAGTCTCACACAACCTCCCTCACAGACCCACGCTCCGGTAGGAAGCCCCACAGGCATATTACTCACCTTTACAACGACATGTTACATTTGTACAGAACTTTTCTAGGAAGATGACACTTTACAATGAAGGGAGGTAACCTTAGTACCACACTAATGTGTAGTACCCACCTGGGTGATTCACCACAAACATTTTGCACCAGAACACTCACCACACACCAGCCTGAGGTGGAGAGTGAAGGAATTAGCCAGTTACCCTAGGGACATGATTAAGGGGTTAGATAGAATTCACCAGGCCTGGATATTACAACATATTAATTAGGGAGAGGGCATTCACTACATAATACACAATGTTTTGAACAGTGAAGATTTTCAACACAGTTTATTAGCTTTGGTTGAAACACACCCACGCTCACATCCTGTTTCCTCTACATGCAGGTCATTTGAATGTGTTGGTGAACCAGAGCTGGAGGGAACGCTGGTGTTCTGTGAGGGGTGGTACCCTGTTCCTCTACAAAGACAGAGGGGACCTGCACACACCCGTCAACTCTCTGGCCCTCCAGGGGGCTGAGATTGTCCCTGGACTGGGCCCCAAACACCCATTTGCCTTCCGTATTCTCAAAAACAGCAATGAAGTGGCTGCCTTAGAGGTGAGAAGATTCACTTACACCCCCCCCCATAATAATAATGTTAGTTATTTTGTTCTATGAGGGCCCCTTTGAATTATCCTGAATTCCTTTAATTGCTCGTGTGTGTGTGTGTGTGTGTGTGTGTGTGTGTGTGTCTGTCAGGCAAGCTGTTCTGAAGAGCTAGGACGCTGGCTGGGCCTGCTGTTGGCAGAGACAGGAGGTGCTGTCACCCCTGAGGCTTTGCACTATGACTACGTGGACGTGGAGACCATCAGCAACATCCAGGATGCTGCTCGACATTCCTTCCTGTGAGTAACCAACATGGACAGCTTACTCACCCCCTCACACCTCATGAGTCAAATTTATGAATTCAAACTACAGGCATGACGCGGACCATATTTTCAAGCCAAAATCCTTTCCAGGTGATGTGGTGGGTAGTGGTGTGCAAAATATATGTTTCACCTTTTGAGGTAGAATTTTTGGTAACTGTCTCTGTGTGTATGTGGGGCGGTTTTGGGGCAGTAGATAACAATAAATGGAGCATATAAATTATGTCTTACAGTACATGACAATTAGCTGGTGGCCAGCTATATTGTACATTAGATGATACATGAATGGGTCTGTCCATTCTTCAGAAGGATGTTTTACTACTGTGGGATGTAGCTGTCTTGCCTGGTGGCTTGCATTGTTTACTCTTTTACATACCAGACTATTGTGGAGCAGAATGGAATGCCCACTGTGTGTACAATGAACCAATGGGCTTTCTAACAAGACAATGATACTAAGCATACATTCAAGTCAAACAGATAGATAGGCTCGGGTGTCAGACCTAGAATGTCATAGAAGTACCAAATCATTCACCACATTTTAAGACCAATAAAACTCTATCTTTTTATTAATAGCATTTATGAGTGGAGGATACTTAATGACTAAATTCTATCTTCAAATATCTAATTTTCTTATTGCACACAAAGCAATGCTTGTATTAAACATATTATGTTATGAGTGTATTACTTTTACTTTGGTATTAATTTTTATTTTTTATTTAGATGGGCAACATCATCCAGCAGTGCTTCATCTGACTCAAGAACCTATGACGAGGTGCCATACGAGAGTGTGCTAGTAAGTGTTTTGATTCAAAAGATTGATTCAAGAGGAAAGAAAAGCTTGTAACTCTAAATATCTTTGATCTTTGTTTGCTCAAAGAGTTGTTACAGGCAACTAATCATTATTCTTTGCAGGTAGTTTAATCACCACTAAGACTGTAGATTTATTTTAAATAATAATAAAAAATATATATATATATATTTATAATGATGAAACTATCATTATAAATTCCCTTCTGAACATGAACTCCCCCAAACTGCAATGGACTCAATCTTCCTTGGCTGATTTATATCTCTAATGGCAGGAAAAATGTAGAGCTTTGATAAAAATGTCTCCCTTATGATGATGTGTAGGAGTGATGAGGGCCCTGAAGGGCTGGACTTTTTTTTTCTTGTTGTTGAACAATGCTGATCTTTTCAAACTGTACTGTGTAGGCAGCATAGAGACTTTCTAGTTAATATGTTATGTATTAGGCACGACTGTGTAGCCAGCATCAAAACTCCTGATATGACAGCTAATTTACTTGATTTTACTTTATGTATAAGAGTGCAGAAGTGTATCTTTTTATTCCTTCTACTCTCCAGAGTAATAGAGATGGATGTCAAGGGTGTGATCTTCCCTTTGCCTTCACCCTCCACACACATAATCATACTTAACGCCTCTCCTCTCCCTAACCCTCTAACCTCTTATTTTCTTTCCACTCCCCTCTCCGCCTGCACACTTTCTGTCTCCCTCATGATTCCTACTTTTGACCTCCCTCGTGCCTTGTCTACATCCCACTTTGTCTTCTTCTTCTTCTTCTTCTTCTCTGCCTCTTTTCTCCTTCACTTTTCTCTACTTCCATTCCCTTTCTCATTCTTTGCTGCTCTTAGCTGCAGGAGGAGGCCAAACCCATGCCCGGTGCCCAGGTCAAACGTCACTCATCCTTTTCCAGCAGTGACACTCCCAAGGTGGAATCCCAGGTCACAGTTAAACGTCATGGATCATGTAAGTGCTTTCACATGCAGGCTGGGAATAGCTTCTTTTTCAACTGTGGTTAACAATGAAAAAAATATATATAATGACAATATGTCTTGGTCTTATTTCAAGCTGCGAACCAATATGGGAAGTATGGGAAAACAAGAGCAGAGGAGGACGCCCGGAGATATCTGAACGAAAAAGAGGAGCTTGAGAAACAGAAAGACATGATCAGGAAAACTTTGGTCACCATACGGAAAGAGAAGAGAGACATCAAAGAAGAACTGAAAAACACAACAGGTTAGACAGATACAATAGACAAAGAGAAAAGTAGAAGAAAGAGGATGAAAAGAAGAAAAGTGGCATAATTGTTTGTTCAGGGTAGCCTTTACCATGTATCACAATGAAATAAACATTAAATGTCATGTAATGGTGTGTGTGTGTGTGTGGGTGTATTTCTTCATTCCCCAGCTAAACATCAGAAGGTTCTTGAGCAACGTCTAGCCAAACTGGAGGAAAGCTGTAGAGAGAAGGAGAGTGAGAGAGTGGACCTAGAGTTGCGGTTAACAGAGGTGAAAGAGAACCTTAAAAAGTCTCTAGCTGGGGGCATGTTAGGAGGACCGACAGAGAGCAAACCCAGTTGTAAGGTACTCCCCACATCAGCTAATGCTGTTTGATTTTGCCTCCACTGCTGCTTTCACTGTTACTTAATTGCAACTTGGTAGCCTTAAGTCACTTTGTGTTCCTCAGGTTCAGAAAAAACACCTGGAAAATATGTACAGTGAATCATCTGTACCAGTGAATAGTGCATCTGAGATGAAAAAGCGCCCCCCTTCGATCTACGCATCAAGCCGAGGAAACGTGATGAAAAAAGCAAAAGTAAGATTCAATAAGGTCTTCGTTTACCAACCCCTTACGCTGAAATAAGAGTAAACAAACAATTTCATAACTTACATGTGAACCTTGTTTTAATATGATAACTGCGCTCGAACTTGATAAATGAGGACAATTGTCTTTACATAATTCTGTTTCTATAAAATTATTTTTCTGCTTCATTACTGTATAATGTCCATTCACTGTGCTCATCCTCCACAGGAGTGGGAGTCCAAGAAAGGAACTTCATAAGCACTGGTCAAAGAGACTGGACTGGAGGACATGGCTGTCATGTGATTATGTCGGTGTAAGCTTGGGGAAATTAAGGCTGTGGCTATGTGTTGTGTGTGTGTGTAAGTGTGTGTGTGCGTGCATGTGTGCACGTGTGCACATATGTATGTAAGCATGAGGGAAAGGCAGATTGAAGAAATAGATGTTTCTTTTCACATAGCTTGCCTGTCTACACCATACATCTTTACATCTGAAGATTCTGCTGCCAGTGGCAGGGTGAGGAATTAATGGTCTAGGAATTTCCAGAGTTGTTTGACAGACTATGCCTGATGTGTCCTGAGAGGTTTTGATGGTGCTGTATGTGTTGATGTAGCTGCACGTGTTGATGTGTGGTGTGTGTGTGTGTGTGAGAGAGAGAGAGAGAGAGCACAGGACAAAGATCTTGGTTGGCTAAGGCAATGTATGTGAAGGATAATAAAAGGGAAGGGAATGTTTGAAACAAAAAGTACTTTTGGCGACCAAAATACAGTCTACATTTGACTGTATTTTACCTGCCAAAATTACTGATTTTCTTTACTGGGAAATGTGTATGGTGCAATGTTTTCCACTCCTTTGTAATTATGTAAGTGTGTGGTTATAAAGAGTTATGTCATTTTGAAATTTCATGAAATGGATAAGACTGATGTAGATCCATAAGTGGTGATTACACTAACCAGTGGCAAACAGTGGCTTTTGTGTTTATATGGTTCAGCAGCAGATTTGTTGGTATCTCACATGATGTCAGTTATGTAAATATGATCTTAGTATTAGTTTACAGGTTCAATGTAAGTTCATTTAAAAAAGCAACTCTACTCTGTAGCCTACATTGGACTTACACTTACCTACTTTATTTCTGTCAGTGCTTGAACTTGACCAAATCTATTTATTGAGTTGTACCTGTGAATAAAAGTGTCTTTATTATAACATTTATTTTGCCTGTTTTTGTGTTTTGTGGAAGTGCACTGCTAGGCTGCTTCAGCCATAGGTAGGCTACAACCTAAGCTTTTTTGTCACAGAAACCTGGTCCAAGAGATCAAGAAACCAAGATAGCTTATTACTTATGGGGGACAGGGTGAGAAAAACACATTTTTGGAGCTGTCTCATTGGGGTTCTAAAGATTCAAACTTTTACGTTTAACAGTTTCTATTTTAACAGTTTCATATCACTTGCAGCGTAGCTGGCTTTTATTTATGCAAACTAAACCATTATTACTTTTAATTTACTAGATTAGGGTACACATATTCACCATTAACTAGGATCTTATTACAATGCAAATGAATAACATACTAGCCATATGTTAGTCATTACAAGTCACTTATTAACACTCAGAGGTCCCGGGCCTTTCAGCAGGCAGTCTGCTCACCTTGACATTTTTAAGTATTTCATCTTCACCTTATTCTGCATGATCTTGTTCTACCTATTGGAGACCATTAACTAGAATTTCTCCAATATAAACTCCTATGAATAGACCATCTTTTCTAAATAATATTGAAGGAGAATAACTGTTACTGTTGTTCTACTGCCTTGTAAGCCTGATGCTACCCAAAGCTTATTGGGATTGTAATTTATATACAACAACTAACTAACTTACTATGTATAAGCTCATGCAGAATAAGCTACTTGTAATGACTAACAAATGGCTAGTATGTTACTAATTTGCATGTTAATTAGCTGCTAGCTGCTAATGGTGAATATGTGTACTGTAATCAAAAGTGTGACCAACTGTCTCATGTTTCACAATAGTCTAAAGAAGTACAAAAATTTGTTTTATAAGGCAATTGCCTGTTTGAAATGTATTGGTATGTGCGCACAGAGAGGCTATACCTATTTAAATACCTATGCAATTGCACAGAGTTATGAGAATTAACTTTGTGCAATTGCAGCTGCAAAGTTCTGTGTAATTTTGCAGCAACATCTTGCAGCTATATTGTTTTTTGCAGCTGCCCTTCAGCAATTCCAAACATGCTATAGAAGCCATATCTGCATGTAGCCTAGTATCCATTATGCAGGGTAACTCAGGATGGAGTCTGATAATTTTATAAATTACTGTATCAATTGCATGTAAGGCTATGCTGCAAGTAAGGCACCCTTTAAACAGTAAAACTATACAGACGGGCTGCAAAATGGCAAATGTTTGGCTATCTAGCCTATGTAATATCATGACTGGCACTGTCAAAGTAGCCTATTGTGAGAGGGTCCACAACAAAGACCCAAGTATGACACCTATTTCAAGTAGTCCCAATACTCTGTAGGCCCATTGCACACTAGTTCCTTAAGTAGAAGCCCTGCGTGTGCTTGGATAGACTACAGGCACTTACAGTATGCAGAAACTAAAGTGCATTAGCGCCCTCTAGCCTCAAATTACACCTCGTGTGAGCCGTGACAATGTTACAGTTGTTGATGGAGGCTCTGAGCAGAGATGGCCAAACGTAGTCTTTTCTTCAGGAGTAAATGTCTTTACGGTTCTTTAAGATTGCATCCAATCACACTGAACGGTAACAGGTAGGTTAAACGTGTTTAAACCAAATGTTTTATATGACGTATCTGCTGTCTTAGAACAGAGCGTTATTTCAGAACGATATCTTATTTTGCCGGTAACGTTAATGAAGATCATGAACTCGACAAAAATGCCATGCTACGCTACCTTTGCTCTATCGTGATGGTGCTTATTTCCATTCCAATTGCGTGTGTTTAATACTGCTAAAGCATGTACGTTCGTTTTTTTCTGTTTACAGAAACTAAAAGTGCATTTCTTAGTTCTGCCGGCTAAGCATTGCTATAACAAAAGCTAGATGGTGCAGCTTGCTCTCTTCCGTCAGACTGGTTAAAGTTAGCGTAGCCTACTGGCTAATCATAGAGCGTTATGGTGAAACTCGGCTCCCTTTGAGGACAGGTTGCTCATCAAAACAGAGTCGTAGGCCTATGCTAAAATAGTCTATGTTTGGCTCCATGATGAACTGAGCACAGACTCTCTCCAACAGCATTAACTGGTGTGGATTAGGCTACATGCAGTTCTTCAAAACCTCTTTTTTGCCTCAGGTTCTCTGCCTGGCTTCTTAGCACCGCGGCAGAGCAGCATAACGCAGGGGATAATTTCCATGGTAATGGCACCAATGATGATGAGAGCCATTCTGTCACCCATGTCAGAATGCTGGAGATGCGGGCGAGCAAACTAGAGGAGCAAGTTCGGGACCTCACGGTGGGGCCTGCCACATAAGAGCACATTGTGTGGCTTTTGTATGTGATCTAAGACCCTCTACGTTTTTATGATGTGAGTTTTCACGAAAAGTCTTAGTCTCTGCATGCAGCACTAACCAATACTTGACATCCCTCTGTTACAGGAAAGATGCAAACGAGCCCAGGCAGATTCAGATAACGTCCGTAGAAGGACTCAGAAGTTTGTTGAGGATGCTAAGCTTTTTGGTTTGTTGCACTTTTTATCTACCTACATCACAAGTTGGTTCAGAAAATGTTAAATCAAGTTGGAGTAAATTTATTCCATCAGTCAATTCTAGCCTTGTAGGAGTGAAGACCAGCCATCTATTGTAGGCTGCTGCCCTATTGTTTTATATTGTCATGATGTATACCTTTCAGGGATTCAGGGCTTTTGCCGTGACCTAGTGGAAGTAGCAGACCTCATTGAACAGATGACTGCAGGGACAGAAGAATCAGAGGTCCAGAGACACTCACAGAGATTGAAACAGGTGCAGGGCAGACTGCAGGCTGTCTTTGGTAAACATGGACTGGAGAAGATGAGCCCGGTGGGAGGCACGTACGATCCGTACCAGCATGAGATAGTGTGTCACATGCCAGCTGAAGGGGTGGAACCTGGCACCATCACAGTGGTGAAGCATAATGGCTACACCTTGCACGGGCGAACCATTCGCCATGCACACGTATGTATAGCTGTGAAGACACAAGAATAATCTGCAGAGATTTTACACGTGCCAGGGAGACTGAAAAAAGATGTAACACTATGACACCTTTTTTTTTGATTGATTGATTGATTGATCGTTTTAGTCGTGATGCGTTGAAAAGTTTCTGTCTTTATATGCATCATATGTTTTAGCCCTGATGGATATGGTTTAATTTAAAATTCTGTTACGCATGTCACTTTTACATAAATGAATGACGTTTGGCAAAGTGATGCTTTGTTGCACTGGATGTATGAGAATCTAGTTTCCCCCCTGCTGTAGGATTTTTTATGTATGTTGAATTGTAAGTGAGATGTTTTCTGCGGATAGGAAAATAATTTGCTTTATTTAATTTGAAGACTCTGTTTTCGCCATTTCTTTAAGAATGAATGTTACCCAGCATGGAACGCTTCAATCTGATCACTAGGGTCCAAAGAGAATTGACAGAACAGGCCTGTATGTCCTTCCTGGTGCCTCAGCTGAGATTGTGCCATGTATCTAATGCTTTTTGTCTTTTTCTTTTAAAAAATATTTTTTATAAAACTTTATTTTGCACTGCACAGTAGTTCAGAGATTAGCCATGATTTGAAGATTCAACAAGATAATTGAAGTTTACAGTGCAAAAAGGGAGATCTGAGTTTATGGAATACATGCTAGAAAGTGTTTTGTTCTTTTATTATTTTTGATGTGCTATTGCACCTGTAGGAGTAAGCAGAATTTGTTTGTTATATCCTTTATTTCTAGTTTGGTCATTTTATAGAGTTAATCGATTTACTATTTTAACAGGTTCAAATTCTATTTTTTGTAGTTTTATGACCTTACAATATTTTTACTGTGCACAGTTATCAGTAAAGTTACAAGTTACTGTATGTTATTTGAAGAGGTATTACAATTCTTCCATTAAAAGAAATTCATCCATCACGAAAGGTCACATTTTATAACAACTATTAACACTCAAACAAACTGAAATTTTTTCTTCAACAGGTCATCCACTAAGTGATGGTTACTGGGAATGACATATCTTTATCCATGACCATGTCATCAAAATGAATTGGAAGATGATTACAAAGCAGTTGACAATAAATAAGTTGTGCAAAGTATGCCTGGCATAGTTGTGTTGCTTTGAAATGTTTTTCACAAGTTTGCCCACCAGGGGGTAGCATGCCATCAAAAAATGTTACTAGCATGTCCTCACAGACAGAATTTGACTCCATTGTGCAGTTTAAGTGTAGGTCTGTAAAAGAAAAGTAATGCTAGTTGTGATTTTAGCTATTTATTATAGCCTCCCAACATTTAGTTCACTGAAGCTCTTAGGAGCTCCACTGGAGATTACTTGGATTGATTCTCAGGTCTCAAGGTTTGGTACAACTCTCTTGTTTGTGGAGGAAACATGCTTCATGTTAGCTGTTGAAACTAATAAACAGACCCCACTTTCTGTCTCTCATCTTTAACCAGGCCCAGACTCTAGTCACTTTCTCTCTGTTGACATTTAAAATATTTCATGTGAAATGGCCACCAATAATCAAGCTCCCTGACTGTTTGTTGTGTTTTAGCTTGTATTTTTCCCAAATCATATAAAGGGAACAGAAAGAGATGTGTTTCAATCTGCTGCTTCACCCTAACCAGAGAAACGCTCTGCTGTTACAGCTGGTCATGAGTCAAATCCTTTCCAGGAATATTTCCTTGTAATGTTTTATTGGATTAGCATTGCACTTGCAACCGCAGACCCCAGGGCGATAATCAGCCGAATGGACATATTTATTAGAATGGTTTTAATGGGATTTTTATTGCCTGGATTCAGTCTCAGAGCAACAATTTAGTGTCTAAATGCAGGATTTGTATTACCTTGTGCCAACCTCTTTTGGAGAAGACAAACATGATGACATGTTGGTACAGTATGAATGTCTTGAATTGTTAACTGACTAAATGAGAAAACAAGGATGCTCTCAGTTTGAAATTCTTGTGACAATATTGACGTCTCTGACATTTTATGCTTGTATTATGTGATTGTTAAAGACAGAATTTGCTCAAAATTCTGTGTCTAAATGTGAATTTTCCATAAAGAGGAAACAGATTGCTGTTTTGACAGACTTTGATTTCAGTTCCCTTGAACATAGGCAAAAAAAAAAATAATGTACACCACATGTACACCACCCTTTTCAGGAAGAAATGAGTGTCTTGGTGTCAAAGGAACACCACAATGACAAGGACATCTGATTTTTTGTGTGTGTGTGCGTGTGTATGTGTGCGTGTTTTTGTGTGTGTGTCATTGTGCACCCCTGTTTATAGTCTGTGTCGTGTGGTACATGAGGCTGTGGATATGGAGGACGGCACGAGTCACCTGTGTCCAGGGGCATGGTGACTGAGTGTGGACCCAGTCCCTCCACAGTTTACTAAACACGACTGATTGGTCCTTTTCTGTTTTAGGAATAACACTTGTGTGCGTGGATGATGTTTTATGTGGGTTTTAGACCAATGACGTTTTTAAAGGACAGTTTCAGTGGTAAAAAAATGATCTAAAAATAATAAATCCATTTGACCTCTCTGAGAAACAGTGGCCACGTTCTCACTCCTTGTCATATGAACTTATGATTCTGTAGTAAGAATGCCCCATCTCTGTCAAATCCAGAATTGTTTTTCTATCATTTAGGAATAAAAGAATCGGGTCAGAAACTAGTGTTACGATTTTTTTCATGGTGAGTCAGAAGTTTTTTGATTCAAAACTTGTAGTGTGAAGGGTTCATGCTGAGTCTTACTTTCTCCCCATATTCAAGTTCATCTTTATCCCTTGTGATCCTCAGTCTGCCCTCTGAAGTGTGTTGACATGTTCAACGTACCAAGTGTGCCATTACCCAGAGACAGCAGGGCTTGGAAAAGTACAATGACTTTAGAGAGGCTGAAAGTGATGCCTTGGCTCATTGTGTTGCCTCTTAACTGGCTGCAATCCTAGTCGTCTTGGCATTCAACGTTTTGTGTGTTTTGCTATTTGGCATTGTCCATGTGGATGTTTATTGTGTCAACAGGCACCTGCTGCCTGGCCCTTTTCTACCCCCTCCCCACCCACCTAAGCATACGCCACAACTCTAGCAGTCTTATCCTCATCTTTCACCCAAAAGCTTGCCTGTGGTGATTCTAGGGTGCACGTTAAGGAGACTTGCAAGTTAAATTGCTTTAATTTGGCACCATTTCATCTCTTTTTACGTATGTGTCACGTCAAGGTTGTTGACAACTGAAATGTTAAGAAGTGACAGTTGTTCATTAATACCAAAAAAAAAAAACAGTCAGGTGATTTAAAGATACTTTTACCGTGTCATGTTTTATTGGTCTTTGTTTTTATTGAACACAGACTGACAGCCAGTATCTTTGACTTATGATGTACAACTGATGGCCTATCGAATTGACATGTACTTCTATCACTTTGCTATCTATGATTTATCATGAATGTTGTAGCCCCCCACCAAAAAAGGGAAAAGAACATAAGGTAAAATTATTCACTAGTTGTTGAAGCAAAAGCCGATGCCTGCCACCCCTATGCTTTGTTTAGTTTTTTTCACCATGGTCCTCTGTCTCTTGCTCTCAGTTGGTCTGTCCAAGGCAGGTGTTGGTGATAAAGCAGGTGTAGCAGTAGATTTATTGATTTAATCACATTCTGTTGAGCAATGATATCCAGCCTGGGGCACAAGGCACACACTACCACTGACTCCCGCTTGCTGACTTATTGATAGGCTGGCACACTCTCGCTGCTCTCATTTCTCTGATGGAGTAGCATGTCAAGTTGGGAGTTTCCTGGAGCACACTTTGTTACTACCTGTATTTCCTTGCCAAATCACTAGGGAAAAACATCATGTACTATGTATTACCTGTGTTTTGTAGCAGTGGCCCCTTTTTCTCTGTGCTTTTCAATGTCATTTTTCATGATTTCATCATTTCATGATAGGCTCACTGAGGACGTTGAGCGTGTCAGTCAGATGAGATCTAGCTAAAGGGCACAACAAGAGATAAAGATTTCCAACTGAAAAAAGATCGATTTAGAGGCACATATTTCATGACAGAGATGGGAAAGACAAAGATAGGAAAAAAAGAAAAATTTGAATAAGTTGACAGTTAGGATAGAACATTAGAAGGACTTGACTTAGCTAGACAACTTACACGGGTAAGAAACCAAAGTGTCAGTCTGAGAGGTGAAATTGATCTTTGTTTCACAAATATAGGAGGACATTTCAACATAGAATCATTATCATTGTCCTGGTTATGTTTGACAGTGTGTGTCACAATGTTTGCTGTTTTTTTAGTTATTATTTAATATTTTTTAATTCCCTTTACAGAAATGTAAGTGCCGGTAGACAAGCCTTGGGGCAACATGAACCTCTTCCCACCCCTCACACCCCCTTAACTTGTAAGAGCTTGTCCTCTTTGACAACCTCATAAACTTCTGTCAGACCTGCAGTTTACACCTGAGTGCACTGAAAACTTCCACCGTACAGATTCGCTGTCTGTTGTTGTAACGGGTACAACAGGAGAAAGCTACTGATCGTGTGTCTGATAAACAGCCAGTGGCAAGCCACTATCCACATAACTTTTGTCACCCTGTGGTGGTTCTGTTAAAATGTCACAAAGTGTGCTGGGAGACTTAATATTACTATCACTATATCTAAATGTCATGTCTCTAAATACATTATATAGTACCAAACCAAAATGTTTCCCCTCTGATATGCTTTATTTACCCACAGTTATTTGAAGGTCATTTGTAATGGTAAGTCAACTTATTTCTTAAAATATACTAAAATATGAATGAATGAATGAATGAATGAATGAAACTGATAATGTGACAACCATTAGCCTAAAAACTCACCTGAGACTGAAGCTTCAATTTTATTTTATCTACATATTTTCCCAAAGACACATGCAAAAGAGAATGAATGAACAAGTGACCACACGAATACTTGAAAAAGAAAACTCCTCAGTCAAAAAGATACATCCTCAGTCATCCTGCCTGAAGGAGAGAAAGTGAGTCAGTTGGGTTCACCTGTTTCTCCCTGGTCATCACAGGTCAGGCTGTGGTTTGTCCCCCAGAGAGGGTCTTGGAGGCTGCAGGCTCTAACTGCAGTTACAGTAACAACCTCCAACAAGAAACAAACCGTGACTGCACATTCCATCTGCTTGAAAAAGGTTTTTTCCCTCTCTGCTTTGTGAATATATCTCAGTATAATCGATGATCTGTGAAACTACATTATGACCTGGGGACTGTCTTTCATGTGGGTAAGAGTTAGTCATAAAAATTAAATAACAGGGAGGCTACACTGGATGTGTTAGGCCAAAGACATATCTGCCATAACAGTTAGCTTCCACAATAATCAATGGAACTGGCTACACCAGACACAGCAGCTCAACAAACCAGCAGCTCAGAGAATAGACCAGTCTTTTCAATGTATTTTTGCCGTGACTTAGCTTAATGCTTCTGTAATGCATCCAGTGTAGCCCTAGGGTTAGAGTGTTTGAACAGAATACCAACATGTTCTATTCATGAGAATACAGGCTGATTATCCACCAAATATCTTTTTTTCACTAGAGGTGCTCATAGTCACTAGGAATTTAGAATCCTTGAAGACAGCTTCAAGTATTAATATGCGACGTTTTCATGAGTCATATACCCGTGGATCTCCTGACTTGAATTAGATTTAGATGAATTAGATTTCTGTGTTTTTTTGTTTGGGTGTGAAGACAGCTTGGTCTCACTGAGTATCAGCAAGATCAGTGTTACACCAGTCAGCGAGTCGTCAACAGAGCAAATCTCACAATGCATCACAAATATAATCCACTGCCCAGACAATAACGCTTCTGATATAGCCTACAGTAAGGCGGCAGTTTGGTGAGGCACCGTACTGTGTGTCTGTGCGGGTATGTCTCTCTCTCTCTTTCTGTGTGTGTGTGAAATGTGTTTGTTTGTGAACTGATGTTGACTGCTGTGTTCTCTATCTGGTCCTGTATGTCCTGAGTGAATCCTGTGTGACTGGTGGGGGGTATAGGGGTTGGCTTCGGGCTAATAGGGGTCTAATGAGACACTAGTGGGAAAAGGCAGGCTGGGACAAGACACGGGGAAAGTCAGTCAAGAGCCAAACAAGTTGAGTCTGCAGGGGAGACTTTCTTTTTTATGTCTGTGCATGTGTGTGCGTGTGTGTGTGTGCCTGTGCATGTGTGTGCATGCACGTGTTTGTGTGTGTGTGTGTGTATGTGTGTGTGTCTGTCGGTCTGTCCTTCTCAGTCCAGAACCTATAATGTGTAGGTTTGTCCCATTGTCCTGATATCAGATCACAGTTATTTCCCCCCTGTACTCAGTTAAGGTTCTCTAAAACATTTCTGAGAAAAAGTGCTTTAGCCTGTTTGTTGTCCACAGCAGCGGGTGCTCTTCAACAAACCCTAATGAAAGTGTTGTCAGATCTTTCCAACTGCATTTCCAAGCCACAAGTTCATGGAATGATAGGACTGGGAGGGGGAAAAAATTCTGTTGATCCAACAGTTACATAAGAATTATCTTCTATTCAACCTGATTTCATTCCAGCGAAGGTCTATCTTTGTGCAATTAAGCTTTCAAACCTGAATTTTAAAAGCAAGCATGGAGGAGTTAATTATGGATTGTGTCTACAAAGGGCTTGGTCCTTGACATAACTGTCTTCTCTTCCAGGGCAAGTTATACTCTGCCAAAATCTCATTATTGAGACATAAGTAAACAAATGTGGCAGCAAAATAGAGACACTAATTTAACGGAACATTGAAAATGGGAGTCATTACTGCATCTCAAAATTTGACAGACTTCAAACACTGTTGGGCTGAACGTATTGGCTGTTAATGACATCACCATTGGCTTTACTTTCCATTGCTTTTTAATTAATTTTTTTCTGAGCGAGTGAGGTGAACAAATAGAACAAAACAAGTTTGGGATTCTCTTTTTTTCCACAGAAAGTTTTTCTGATGATCTATGATCTGTTGAATACAGAATTCTTCAGAGATGATGGCCTGATGGAAAAGCTTTAAATTAGGATGGTACAGTTGTGTAAATCACATTTGATGTCATTATTTCATCCTACCATTTCAATCCTATAAATTAAGGTTTGTTTTACCCCCAAAACTACTAGTAATTAAGAAATTAGAAACAGAAAACAGAAACCAAATCACTACTCAACACTAAATCACATCTGAATTAATTTCTTCAAAGCAAAACAACATACTACATGTAATACTAACCAAAATGGAACTGTATAAAAAATCTAAATTTATTTAAAAATTGTGACACCTCTGCTTTTCTCAAAACTTTACTTTAGACTAGAGAAAATCCTCAGACAATAAACCCTAAGCAGGAGGCAGGCGCAATGTAGGCATCTGTGACACATCATTATGTGAATTATGTAATAATTGTTGCTTTTACCATTCGCTTACCATGTCAGCTATCATCTTCTTTAACAAATAAATAAATTATACTCCTGTTTACTGCCATATTAACATTGTGTTGTGTTGTTAATTCTTAAATGGATGGTATTGGCATCATAATGACAGTAATGAGGAATGCACTCCTGCATTTACACATGACAACAGTGGGCTGATAATCCCCTTAATCATAGATCTGCAGATAACACTGACATGTGCCACTCACACATCAATTCAAACACCCTGGTGACCTCGCCCTACTATTGTGCCACTGAACCATTGAACACACACACACACACACACACACACGCACACATACACACACACACACACACACACACACACACACAGAGCTGTCCTCTTCTTTTTCTTTGTGATGTTTGTGATGGGGCAGTCTGATGCGTAATCATGATGAACCTTGTCAACGACAGAATAAGTGTGCCTGGTATTTACTAACACATGTCACTTCAATGGGTCTTCATTGTGAGTAAACACGGGCCCTTGATCGAAAGCCCAGATATAGACGTGTCGATTAAGGATGCCCTCAAGGTTGACTGAGCACAGGTGTGGAACAAACTGTTGAATCTCTGCAATGACAGTAGATGTCTGTTTGCTTAGCATATGTGTCCCAGTGTGAGCCTGAGATATGAATGGATGCTTCAGAAGGTTTAAGATCTCCATAATACATTCACACTACCCTAAGAAAATGTTAGCATTTTTGGGATTTCTATTTGTTGCTAATCATATTTATTTCTAATTTTGAAACTTTAACAAGATAGGAATGTTTTGGAATGACTTTTGTTCCTGGTGTACTGTGTTCAGTTAAGCTTTTTGTGCTTGGTATGTAGGGAACATCTTATGAGTTGGATTACAAATGTCAAGTCATGATCAAATCTGGGGCCTATGCAAATTTGTCTGCACAGAAAAAACATAACAGTACAAATATTACATTGACAATTTCTCATCATTGACATAACCTATGATTAACCAGAGTAGTCCTGTATAATGAAAGACATTTGCATGTGATGCTGATTAAATGTCAAGAAGAATGGGAAAAGCTGTCTTATTCTGATATTTATTAACCAGTATATTAGCATTAACTGTTTGCTTACCATCCCATGCTTGTTAAAACAGGACAAAAAAGTGTTTGGATGGACAATTATTTACAGACATATAACCAAATAAAAATCACCATCTATCTATCTCAGCAGCACATCTTAAATTAGCCTAAATAACATTGTTGAATACACTGAAAGGGGCCCAAATACTTTGAGTGACAAAAGCTTCAATAGAACCGTCTGCTAAGGAGACATACATGTTAAAGCCACATTCCTTGTCTGTCTGGTAAGTGTTTTGTCTGATAAGCACAAATTTGCCTAAGAGATTTGTAGATATCTTACAATCTATTGTCTCATGGAATGCCATAATTATTATGTAATCAGCTTGTCTGTTTCTAAATTGTATGTATTTTATGTTATAATTTGGTCCTTGTGTATGTATTGTCATGGTTCTCAAAGTGTGCCGTGGGCCCCACTAGTGGGGAATAAAGACATGACAGGTGAGTGCTTTCGAACAGGAGGACATTTGTCATTTTATATGTTTATGAAGTCCACCCTTTCTTGACAATAACAATCACACACAATGTTTTGATTTTGTTATCACATTCTTTGGGCAATGGCAGATTAGCCATCCTTGAAATTCCTAACACTTTAAAGTGGTGAATGACAGTAAAGGCTGTAGAACCAGTGGTGCATAATCATCTGGTCCCTTGTCGTTTTTCTCTAAATAAATGTCAGATCGAGTTTACAAATATTTTCTTGTTTGTTTTATTTAACATTCAACCATAAAGAGGGGCTCAGAACTTATATACTATGCATGTATGGTTATTTTTTCAAATGAAGGGGGTTTGATTATTAGAAAATATTGGGTGATCTGCTCTTTAGAACAGCCTCAGGGAAAAGAAAAAAAAAATATTTTTGTTAGCTTAAGTTAGTCATGTCATTTATCACTTTGACTTGAATGTATTTATATCCTCATAGATTTGTGTTATTATAACATTGACAGTTACATTGTTTTTAACCAATATTTGCTCGGCGGTATCTGTACAGTGTCCTATTTTTCATATTCCCTATGTCACCACATGAGATTATGAAAATATCCAACAAATAAAACAAACAAACAAAAAAAACGCTTTCATGGAAAAAGGCTGACATGCTATCTATCCTCTGACAGTTATGTTGGGGGGTAATTTGGTTTTAGGAAGGTGATAGAACTCGCTGAGGCCTGCAGGACAAAGTGGTTGCTCAGCCTCTCACTCACTATGTCAGTGTGGTGATCTCAGAGAAAGATCTAAAACAAACACTTCCCCCTTTTCACATTACGGCCTGGCTGGCTCTCTTTGGCTCCTGCTTCTGCTCGGAGATCCTTCTTTTCCACAGCTAGATATGGGAATAATCTCTCATCTTTGTTCTCTCGGCCCCTAGTAGTGCCAAGTCAGGGGGAAGCACAAGGCACTTTCATTCCCACGCTATTAAGCTTTTGGCCACAGTATGTTGACCTCAGCATTTTCAGAGTCTACCTCAAAGATATCTGTATGTAAGACTTGTTTTTCAGCTTTGGCATCAGACTATGGGGCTCCACAAAACATGGTTGTTATTTGGTTTTACAATTTTTTTTACATTTTAAATAACCTAAGTCCACTGTTCCAAACAATGTTTTATATGAACTAAAACATCTGGTCAAGTATTCAGTTGTTGAATTAAGTTTTCTTGCATCAGTGCAAAAAGTACACTGCAGTGTGCCAGTGTGCCAGTGACAATTAACAATCAACATTAGCTTACTGAAATATTTAAGATAGATAGATAGTGACCCATCAGAATTGTAATTAGGGGAATAATTACATGAAGAGACAGTAAGTGAATTGTATAATTTAACATGTCCAAAGGATCTCCAAGAGGCCCTTCAGAGTTTGCACTCACCACACCCAGCCACATGCTTGGCTAAAGACTGACATTGATTACTAATGTATATCATTTTTCCAGCCTAAAACTTCAAATGGATACAGATATAATGATGTTCTGACAAATAGTGTCTGTTGGTGGCACATTGTTATATGGTAATATGATTGTAATGAGCCACACAAATCACAAGATCTTGATGGACAAGCTCAGTTCCATTTTGATATTTTTGGCCGTCAAACCAGTCCTTCGTTTCTCTCTCTCTCTCTCTCTTAAGCAGTCTGTTTTTAATGGATCTTCTTTTTGTCTTTTGCAAACTGCCTCATTTAGAGTAGATCGCTGACAGTATTGATGAAAGATAATATAAATTAGAGTTTGTAGACCCACAGTGGCTCTTGAATCTGAGTGATGTGTATGATATTGGGTTACATTCCCACAGGTATTCTTATACATCTATGTTGTAATGACTTGTTTTGTCATTTTGGTCTCTTTAACATTTCATCTTGAGCTCACATCAAACTTGGAAACATAATCAGATGTTTTAACTGTTTTTATTATACAATGTTGAAGACAACTTTGTGAAATACAGTCAGCTCTATAAATACAGTGCCTAGACATAGGCTTATGGAGATATATTACGAAGAAAATGTAAAACACAAACACACAATCTATCAACTACTACACTGACTGACAATAATCATAGAATAGAACTCAGCACATTTCAAATGATGAGACTAATTGTTCCTCATAACATGTAACTGCACCAGCTCTGGCAGCCTTGGTGGTATTCAAACAAACAGTAAACGGGCAGTCTTTTTTTGCGTCTGGAATTACATGATGTCAGCAGCCAATGCTGAGACCAGATAGTGTAAGCATTCGCACAGCAGTTGAGTGGAGTTGGGGGTGGAGGAGTGGAAGGGCCTTGCCTGCTGACTCAGGTAGCCACTATCAGTCTGCTCAAGAACTGCCCCCCCCCCCACCTTCACGTGCCCTGCAGGCAAAGAGCCTTGTCCCGTGACATCTCTGCCTGTGTTTTCAGTTTGTCCGTTAAAACTTGGTGCATGCCTGCCTCAGACCTCGGTCCCTTCCCGTGGATACACCAGTCCGGTCGTGTCCAGGCCTGGGTAGGAGCTGTTGCCAAAGTGGTTGAGCAGGGAGTCGCTGTAGACGCCTGAGTAGTGTGATGGTGAGGATGACAGCCCTGTAGGGGGAGGAGGAGGAATCTGGGCCTCCCACTGTGGCACCGTGGCATTTGGAGAGTACGGACCGAAGCCCTCACTCGGCGAGGCCCTCTGGGAAGCTTCTAGAGGCAAACCCAAGGGCAAGGGGCGGAGCACTGTGTCCCCAGCTAACGTACCTGCACTTGATGACACCTCTGTCATTTGGGTCAGGAAGCTCTTCAGGCAGGGGGAGGGACCCACCGTGTCTGGTGTGGAGCCCCGGTCAGAGGGGCTAGGAGCCTCGGTCAGGTGGCCTTTGGGGCTGGACTCAGCAGAGGTCGGACCAGCAGAGCTACCGTTCTCCCCTTCACTCATCAAGGAGTCGGACTTCCTCTTCCTCTTTCTCCTGAAGTTACCATTGTCAAACATCTTCTCGCAGTTTGGATCTAAGGTCCAATAGTTACCTTTCCCTAAAGAGAAAAGTTGAAACACAAGATACATATTAGGTCTACCATCTTCACATCTTTGGTCTAGAAGTTGGAGATTATATAAAATGCAAAATATTTGAATATATTTGATTAGTCAAATCAGTCTGAAATATATACATCATAAAAAAATTTATCAATTACCAGGGTCGTCATCATCACGGGGCACCTTCTTGAAACAGTCATTGAGTGACAGGTTGTGTCGTATAGAGTTCTGCCAGCCAGCCTTACTTTTGTTGTAGAAGGGGAAGTTGTCAGCCACATATTGGTATATTTGGCTGAGGGTCAGACGGCGGTTTGGCGCTCCGTGTATTGCCATGGCAATGAGAGCAGAGTAGGAGTACGGTGGCCTCACAAGCTTCATGAGGTCTTCCTGAGAGGGCAGAGAAAACCAGCTCAGGTCCCCTCCAGTGCCACCTGTGCCGAGATATGGCCTTGGCATACCATAGTGCTGAGGCCCAAATGGATCACCCGCTGTCCTTGGGCCGCCTCCTAAGTAAGGCATGCCATTCATCCCTGAGCTGTTGAACCACAGGTAGGGGTTTGAGGACGAGCCAGCGTAGTCTCCAAGATCATAGCTGGCTGGTAAGGTCTGCTGTGGACTTGGAAGAGGTGGTGGACTGTAGAAACTGTCGCCATACAGGCTGAACTCCTGGGGCTCCTGCGTTCCCATGCTCTGGAATTGGGGCCCTACCTGAGTCGGTGAGAGTCCCTGTGGTACATACGATGTCATTCTTACAAGACAAGTCCCAAAATTGCAATACTGACAATGGCTTTCTCTGTCACCTCTTGAGGAGTTGTTTCTGCTGACTCTGTGCCAAGCTGTAGAGGGTCTGTCTGTTGCATCCTAAACTGCCACCTGTTGTACCTGAGCAATTTATACAAGTTTGGCGACGCCTCTGTCCATTCTGATTGGCTGTCTGTGGGGAGTGTCACACCTCATTTGTTGCCTCTACTTAGTTGGGTGTGAAGTGAGCCCTACCAAACTGTTGGGAATATTCCACTCTGTTTCTGAATATTTTAATAGTTCATTTATTTATTTATCCTATTTAATGTATTTATCTTGTGTATATTTATTATTCATTGCATTTATTAATCATGTCTTCCCATAGTACACACACAAAATGCATAAGTGCGTCCTCTGAATACACTGCAATATTTTTTTTCCATTGGACAATGCAACTACAAAACCACATTTAAGAGTCTGGGGGGTTGCATTTTTAAAACTACAACAACATATCTAATGGCATGTTAATTTATTTACCTGTTGGAATCATTCACACAAAAGGAATGAGGTAGTTGTTCTTATCTTGAGCGTCTTCTCCACCTACAAACCAAAAGATATTGCTCTTAAACTATCTGTGTTGACCTGTCTTTTATCAGCACAATTTGCATCATTTACATATACATGCCCTAGAGCTCAGCTAATTCACACAAAGTCCAACTGAAAGTGGTCAACTCGTCACAGCAGCTCAGCAGCCCCCCGTAATTTTATGGAGAGATTCTGATTCGCTAGTTCTCCCCATGTTTTGAATACCTTGAGATAGGCTACACTACAGATATGCAAACACGTTGGAAAATGCAAATATGTGCAAATAATTAAATAGTTTGTATAAACAATTCATGAGCTATATAATTACTCAAAGGTTAGATTTGTTTAATGCCCTGAGTTTTTTGCTTTTTACAATCTTTTTATTTTACTATTTCAGCAAGTAAGAGAACTCTCACCTACTGCACAATGACAAGTTATGTGCCATGGAAGTGTTCAAATAAGCAGTATGGTTTTGACATTTTGACATTTATCCTCCACAGATTACCCCACAGCCCGTGTAATTGGATACTTTGGGTAAACACGGCTGTATGAAAACATTAGTGAGTGCCATTTTATGGTATTTGGATTTTAAAGTATACAATTGTTAATGGGTCAACATGTTCACCATCAGTCAATTCCCAACTATGCCTTTAAAATACCTCATAACTGACATTCCAGAATTTCTTAATGGTTAAAGACCAATATGACATTTCAGTTGAACAAAGGTTGTAAATTTCTTTAACTCATCAACCAAAAAGACAATCCAAACAACCCCGGTAGGACAATAAATGGATCATCATGATTTATTCTACTTTTGTTACACCAATTGGTAAATAGTCAAGTTAAATTATTTACCAGAACACAGACCAACATGTGATTTTATTCTTTAAGTGACCTATGCTACAAATACAGAAACTTCTCTAAAGTGTGTCTTTTTTCATTAGTACATTACTAGATTTGTCTTTTTGTCTATTTGCCATAGTACCTTGATTTGCTTGGCTACAGTAATTAAAAATTTAATTATTTTTAACAAGTCATGAAAAAAATGAACACTGATACATTGCTGGTCTTAAAAAAATATAAATTCAAATGGTGCTTTGACAGGTACTGTTGGATTTTCTGACAGTGTAATTAAATTTTCATTAGTCACTCATTGCAATGGTGATCATGAGTAATCTCATTTTACTAATGTCCACTGTCCACCATAAAATCCAAGCAAGAATATTGTATGTTTGTAAGACGATATTTCAGAATAATTCAGGTGGAACTGTAAAAAGTCCAGCCATCCAAGAATATCCCATAATGCATGGCTGTACAGCATGAATTACTGTTTTTAAAGAATACTGTACAACTGAGTAAGTGAAAAAGGCCCAGTGTTCAATAGTCATTTTTGAGTGCTCTTTGAGACCAGGTTGAGTATCAATGTCCAGCAGGATGAATTAGGGGGCATTGATTTTGTTGTCCTGAGCCACGGTTCTTTGCATCAATCAGAAGCAGTGGCATGTGATGGTAGTTCTCAATGATGTCCCTGACTGTTGGAAACCTCTGTGAGAAAGAGGGGAAACAGAGAAAAAGACATGTATGTGATTCAATGCACATAATCAGAATGGAGTACATTCTTCACTCCTGATCTGTATCCGGTAATAAATAGTTTTCTTATTCCTCTAAATATATTGATTACTCTTCACATTAACTCAACTCAAGGCTGACTTGGCATTCAAATGTACAAATAAAAATTTATGTCAATCCAGACTCTTCTCATGTGTTGTTCCACACTGGTGGAATGACCTTCCAAGTGCTACCAGAACAACAGATACCCTCTCCACCTTCAGCTCTTCCAAGAATATCTCCTGTCCTAAACTTCTGAATACCAGGAATACACTTACAATGGACCGCCCACTCTCTGTCCATACTCTACTCATACACTTTTTATTACTATTGCACTTTCATCTCAAAATACTGCAAATTTCATGTTAGCAATATGCACTCTTAGTTAGTTTTTATTGTACTGTAGCTTGAATATTTATCCTCTTTTTGTAAGTTGCTTTAGATAAAAGTCTGCTGAATGTATACATTTAAATTTATTTTTTTATCTAAATTTATTAATGTAATGTAAACTTCAAATGAACCACCTCTGTGGCTTTTAGGCCCGTTCCCAACAGGAAAGCATGTTGATGAGCATCATAGCGAATCTGTATGTTGTAGACTTTGTTCTGGTAGAGCACCATGAGAGTGTAAGGTTGGGTTGCTGAGCCCTTGGAGCTGTCCCTCACAAGAAAAGCACCATCCTAAAAATATAAATGTTTCACAATGTGAAACATTAAACTGTGAATGTGTACCACAATGTAAGTAAAGCTGCTGCAGTTTGCAAGATGTCTTACCATATTAATGTTCCACAGTCTACTCTCTGCTTGCCCCCGAGTCACCCGACCAAGATACCATGCAGAGTCCATGTCCTACAAAATAAAAAAGAGAAAGATTTGACATTTTTGTTAAATATTTGTAATATTTTGAGCAAGTCAGCAAGACATTTTACAGTAAACTGGACTCAGTCTTTATGCATGACTCAGGTACAGAGTTACAGTACATCTCTGAACAAGTGGTGCAACACTGCCACCTAGTGGTTCAATCTTCTCACTTCCATAATGATGCCTTCCAACTTTATCCCTCATTGTTTTGAACTGATCTGCAACTCCATCAGCATATATCATACGTTACCTGGCCAGAGTCATGAGTTCTCTGTGGTGGGCCTGTCCTTGAATTCTTGACTTTATTGAGTAAAGAAATAAAACACAACACAACAAGTTACAAGAGAAACATGGTGGCGATGGTGACAATAACATCACTGGAATCTACAGAAATACAGTCATACCTTCTTGTAAGTGAGGAGGTAGACTCTGGGAAGATCTGCTCCCACCAGAACCACCACTAGATGGCCAACTAACCAGAGTGCACAGTGTTAAGACATGCTTTACTGGAGATGCATGGCATTTTCATTCACCTGCAAGCTTTTGATGAGTGCAATTCCATCTAAGAGAAAAACAGAGATAGTCTGATAGAAAGTACCTGTCAGCAAGAGGTCCAGGTGGTGAAGGACGAGGAGAGGGGTTCCTAGGCAGAGGAAATGTGTTGGAGCTGAAAGGTGGTCTGGGCATTGGCTCTGTAGTCAAGAAATGATTCAGCAAGTCAGTGCTGCTGAACTAGCAAAGGCCAATGAATTTCATAAAAAAGAAAAAAGGTCTGTTTGAACATGGATAACTGATCATACCTTCAATTTTGAACTGCAAATTTAAAAGTAGAACAAATATTAGGCCATAATACTGATACATTTCCATTACTGGATCATAATTTTATAAAAGAACGTGTTGCAATAGTTTACACAATATGTAATGTATGTGTTGTAATAGAGTGCAAAGCCCATTGCTTAAATTTGCAATGTTACAGGAATTTCTGCAGTATTATCACTGTTTCATTGCTCTGCTTCATATCAACCATCAACCAGTAGTAGTATTGTTTTTATAATCCCCTGCCTGTATGGTACTGTTGGGAGGGTATATATTTAGCCTATTTAAAGGTTTCAGTTTTAAGTTTATTTTGGTACTTACATCCACAACTGCAGGTCTGTAAAGTGACAGGAAAGACACAATGTAACTGAGAAGACTTGCTTTTCAGAATTGCCTCCGCTTCAAATTACTGACACATTATTTTTGTCTATAAATAAACTTACTTTTAAATAACCACATACTTGTCCCCTATATATAAGAAAACAAGTTTGGTTTAATCAGTCATGGCAAAGCAACCAGGAAAACATGGAGGGCCAACCTGAATGGAGAGCTGCTGTTTCTACCCGCTGCTGAAACACTACGCTGTACGCCAGGTCCTGGGAGTGGAGGTTTGCCAAACACATCAGGGACAGGAACAGAGGGTCTAGAGTAGAGATGTAGTATTGCTTCAGTGCTGTAATGCTCCTAAATGGACATCAGCTATATGATGCTAGCCTGGCTATGCCTCCCTAGCATTCCCACTTGATTAGGCTATCTTCTTCCTACAGTGCTAGTCTGGATTTGATCCATTGAGCTCCTTGCCTCAGGAGGCATTTTAACCTGTCCAATCAGCGAACAGCAGGGGGCGTTGTGAATGCAGAGCAAAACGCTTTGAGTCAAGGTAAGCTATCAGTCAGGGGCTGATCCAATCTTACAACAATACTTCAAGCAAGCAATCGAATCTCACTACCGAATGTCCAGACCCTCTGGAATGTGTAGAAAGAGGGTCTGGTTTTATTACTAGGCTAATATGATGCCACAGCTGCACTAAACCTTTTCTATAACTGTTACTCAAAAAAGTAACTAGTTACTTTACTTTGGTTACTGCTTTGAATTGTAACTGGATTATGTTATTCATTACTCCTTTTAAAACAGCAACTTCACTACTCGTTCCTTCACTTTTTTTCCCCTACTCATTCAGATTCCCTTGGCAGAAGCACAAATTATATAGACTTTATTCAGGGTTGTAGGTCTAGTAGCTGTTGGACACTATCTACCCACCGTCTGGAGCAGATAAAGTACTGTTTTATATTATTAGGTATTTATAGCATTGCATCAAGGCATTGATACCCATAAGTGCATGTGTCAACCAAACCTCTTCCCTTAATAAGCCCACTATTAAGCCCTCCATTGCCATATGTTTTACAGCAGGCATGTATATCAACACTCAAAATGATAGGCTGCAGTAACAACAAGAAGCATTAATTCTAAGTGACATGAGCCTGCCTCTAGTTGTCTAATTTATGTGTTTAGGAGAATAGGCTACGAACTAAATATATCAAAATTATTTGCAAATATCAGATGTTACAGTAGACTTAACCAACTTTAAATGAATAGGCAAACTGAATCTGTGCACAAAAGGACACTGGGTAGGCCTACATCTTGCATTTCATGTTTTTTTGTGCAATAAACTGAAAAGAATGTGAATATTTCAGTGACCTAAGATACTTGTGCTTTCACCCAAGTCTTCTCTCTCCTCCAGCAATAGGCACACAAGATCCACAAACTAAAACAGTGCCATCTCATTCATCTGGCATGCAGATCAGTTTCTTTAATAAGTCAGATATGATTTCACTACGCAAAAAGTTGGTAACGCAGAAAAAGTCTATTACTATAGTTAGTAACTGTAACAAAGTTACTGTTATTTTAAAGGTAACTCATTATGCTATTTCGTTCCTGCAAAATGTAACGAAATTACTTTAAACCGTTCCTTTGTAAGGCGTTATCACCAACACTGTGCACCAACTAGCCTGGCTGAGACACACTAGATGCATTACGTATGGGTGTGAAGGCTGCTTTGTGAAACTGTTGTGGCTTCATTGCATATGTGTGTGTGTGCGTGTGTTTGAGTGTACTTTCAAAAAGGGAACATTTCTGCAGCAGCTCTTCTAATGCCAGCCCTATAGCTTTCTACACACAAGCCACAGCACCTCGTCATGTACATGTGACTCAAGACGGCAGCACAGTTCAAACTTTGTCAGAGACTGACCTGTTAACATTGGCCCTAAAATGAAAACCACCAGGTAATACAACCACTGCATACTCATAACACAGTGAATGTGCCCAATGGGCCAAAGACTGATCATTGCAATCCACAAAAAGTCAAGGACTTGTATACATTTCTCCATAAGAAGACTGACTGTTTCAAATGCTGGGTAAACAAAGTTCCATCACAAATTAAGATTATTTACATGATCTTAGGTGGGATCTTTCTGTGTTTGCATTTTTTTACTCACCTTTTTGCCGCTGGAGCAGGCTACAGAAACAAAATGAAGCATAATCAGTCTTTGTTGAAATAAAAAAAGGATTTGAATTTATGTTAAGCCTACCTAACATTTCAAATACAGATGTTTTATACTCACTCGCTCCAAAGTTGAAGGTTTTTTACTGCGATCAACAGCAGGAGCAGCTGAACCTGTGAGCACTTATGTGTGATAAGGTATTGACAAAAATCAGGTCACACAAACATAATGTACACATGTGCACACACACACAAACACACACACACACATATATTGTACGACTGCACTGCAACACTTACTGTTGTTTGGGGATCTAAAAATAGGTCTCTGAGGGGACTGGTCTGCCTTTGGACGGATCTATCAAAATATATAATAGAGTCTGTTGATATGCTTTACAGTTCTTGTGGCTTATTTAGTAAGACAAAAAACATCTGTTAACAAGGATTTGATGGTGGTAATTAACAATTACCACCAACTTTGTTGTGTGGCAATAAAGTATATTGTCTTATCTTTTCTTACAGTGAAGAGAATATTTGCCTTACATTTGGGCGAAAGGGCAGACTGGGACCTGGCCCTGGACGCTCTGGAGGCACAGGAGGCTGGCGGTTCCTTGAAAAATCCCGGCTACGATTGTCATCTGGACAATAATGCACATAATGCATTATTGTCCAGATAATAATGCATTTTAAAAAATGTTAACTTCGTTTAGACATAAACGAACAAGGAAATCATGATAAGCACCAATGTATTCACTATCTGGAATGGGCTTGGCAGCACATATTGAATGCACTGCCTCATGCTTTTCTGATGGGGGTGGTTCATAGTCACTGTCGGCATGTTCTTGGTCATCTGGCCCATTTGTGGGTGACTCATAGTCACTGTCACCTCCAGAGTTTGGGGATTCATATTCATCATCATCGCTTTCCTGAATATAATAGTGGTGAGAAAGAAAAGAAAAGAAACAAAACATGCAGGACATTGCCTACTATAATTAAATCTCACAGGAAGGGCAGCAAGAGTGAGTCCATACTCTGAGCAACAAAATGTATAACAGCATTTCCTCTGTACTTGGTCGCTAACATGACCACTGTAAATGTCTGACAATCTCTTGTTGATTTGAATTTATATCAGAACGCTGAAAAATGGTCTCATGACCACACTGGTGATTTGTAAAGTCACTTACAAATTCATCATCACCCCACCCTACAGGTTGCACTTCTGGAAAAGAAAAAGAATCATTAGCAAAGGACATATATACCTTGAATATACAATAAACGCAAGTGTATCTTGAAGCATAAATCATAAATACACACACAGTACTGTTCAAAACGTCAGAACCCTAATGTATGGCTTTATATACTATAATGTATGTCATAGTCATAGTCATAGTAGTCTTTCCTCAGTACAAATGATCTGCACCAAATCAAACCATCCCCAGATCACACGTCCACTTCACAGAATGTTATCATTTGTTCAATTCTGTGCGTTTTGGCCTTCCTCTTCTGTGATCCAAACACCTCAACTAGATTTATCAATCTATCCTCCACCTAGTTTCTGCATGTTGGCTCATATTATTTTTTTTTCTTTTCATGGGCCAGTGTAAGATATGGATTTTCTCACAGTAGTTCTGCCTAGAACACTAACATGGAAACCCAAACCCAGGAGTGGTAATGATAGCAATGGGCTTTTTACTATGATACTGATACTGCATTTAACATCATTACCTGTATCAATCCCGCTGTCATTAATGACATTCATAAAAAATGTATGAATAATTATTGACAAAATGTTTTAATCAGCCATTTATTTGGACAGAAAAGACTGGTTTTCCTTTCGAAAAAAGCAGCCCCAAACTTTTGAACTGCCATACAGATTACAGGTTAAAATATATAATATGCATACCTTGCACAAACTTTGCTGCTGGTTGCCTGTGGAAACACAAAAGAAAATATATTGAATTGAAATGAAAAATCTAAATAAGTTGTCAGAGTAAGGTGTACTATGTTGCTGCTTGCCTTTTAAATATTCCTTTCTTTGCCACATTCTCGTTGATTTCACAGCTTATTTTGGACACAATCCTACAGGTTATGGAAAGATATGTTTGCAGTGTTAAATTAGCCTTAGTTTTATGCTATTGGTTGCAATAACAGTCAAGACTTATTCATCTGTTGTAGTCCACAATAGCACACATCTGTTGTAGTCCACAATAAGTGGTTACTTATTAGCACGTAGTACCCACACCTTCAGAAGACACAAGCTACTACTGTCATCAACCATTGCACTCACACTAAATTAGCATTTTGTTTTCATTCACAACTCATTCAGATATTTTCTTGTTTTTCTTGGTGTATGAGTTTTTTTTCTCTTCTGATCCTTTTGGCTCTTACAATTGTTTGAATGCTATATACTTACGGCAGTAGAACTTTTGGAAATTTCTGCAAGTCATTTTCTGACATGCTCTAGAAAACAGAGGAAAAACAAGGCATTCCCTGTTTTATTGCTTAAGTCAGCCCTTTCCAAATCTCTCATCAGTGTGCTATGTTTGCAATGAAATGACCAAGTACAGTTTTTTAAACTTCCTGATTTCTTTAACCTCACACACTGAAAGAAACTTCATACTTGCTAAATTGTTTGCATTTCTTGCCAACAAAAGCTATCAGTCAAAGAAGAACAAGCAGTATAGCTTACATACCAAGAATCTCTGACCATCTATGTTATGATTCAAAATAACTTTATCACAACCTGCCAGATCCCGCTGTGAATTCAAGCAAAAAACAGTTGAGTGACAGAGTAGACCAATGCACATGCAAATATAGGCTTCATACAACATATTCAACGCACCACAGTCATTTTGGAGAACATTAAACCAAGAATAAACTAAAAAAGCAATACTTTTACATGACGGTTAAAATGTGCCTATACAGAAGAGGTTTTGCAGGCCTGAACGGATAAAACTCAAAGATATGTACCGGCACCAGACTGTGGTTAAATGGTTTTGTTTGGTTTCTTGAAGGGCTTTTCTTTCAACTACAGTATCATCAATATCAATATAAATGTAATTGAACATTAAAGACAAAAAACAAACAAAAAGTATAAGGAGTCTGTTGAAGCGTTTCATTTATTTTTTCAGGCCTACATGTATCCGTGCCTGATAGTGTTAGCCCACGCATATCTTGTAACTTTTATTTCTCTGATGGGACATGATAGAAGTGAAGGATAGGTCTATTTGTAAATGTGCCATAGAACACTGATTCTTTTGGATTATAGAAGAGTATTTTGATAGAAATCAAAACATATGAGGCTAGAGTCAAGCTGATACATCGCATGGACCATTGAAAAATAATGTTCATCCATTGTCTCAGTTAGAATGACTTACCCTCTTTGAAAAAAATCCAGCCAAGGTGGCAGAACTCCAGTTCATGACATCTGATTTTAAAGGAATACCCTCAGAACTCATGATTGAAATGAATTAGTCACAGAATAAATGAACAAGAAAAAAACTAAAAGAAAAGTACAAAAGGCCTGCAACTGTTATCCACGAGTCATGTCCTTCAGACGTTCTTGCTAAAACGAGGTTCCTGTCCTGAAATGGTTCTATATAGAAAATGTTCGATAGCTGACTGGTTATTTAAGATGAACCCACCCTCACAAAAAATTATGTAGGAGGTTTACAGATAAAAAAATGAGAAAAATGGCAGCATTGCACCATATCAACAGATCAAATGAAGAAAAATTCTTTCTTCTCAGTGCATCATTATACATCCATACGGTAGGTAAAATTCCTCAGTGCTTTTTGTAAATATCTCAGATCCAGGCATAATTAGAATGGCTTGGTCGAGTAAGCCTTACTTACAAATAACCTCACAAGTTACCAGAAGACAGAAAAAAAGAAAGAATGAAGTTGACTTCCCCCCATGCTTCCTGTTGATGACAGTCATGGCTAATAGGGGAAGTACAACCCTTTTAGTACAGCATAATCGACTTCTACTCCGGTGGAATGTTTTAATTTTTACTTTATTAAAACTGAATATACATTGTATAATCAAATCTACTTCTATTGCATATCAGATCATCTTTCAAGATTAAAGTTGTTATCCATATAAATAACAAAGTATAGTCTTGTAAAATAAGAGGGAACTGATAACAGAATTTGATACTAGGAGCCATGATTTCAATCATCTGTATCAAAGTACAGTTATATTAATAATTGCTTCAAAAACCAATAACATAACTGGTATTCCTTTCTTTACTATATACTGTAAGTTTATGGTTACAGTTATTACCAGTTAAATTTATTTAAGCGTATATAGCCTAACTGTGTAACTGTGATTTGGAAGGAAACGACTATAAAGACAGGCTGTTCCCAAAATGCCATACTGCTGGTACACCAACTGATTATAACTGAAATTAAACTAAAAATCCTTTTTGGTCAGGTTTAGTATACAAGCAGTAGTATACTGTACTTGCATGTAGTACAGCTCATTGGAAAAGCTGGGAGGTGTTGAACCAATTTTAAAGTAGTTTAACAGGAACTTATGAACAAAACCAGCTGTAGTGCATGGTCAATCAAGTGTAGCTGTCTAGTGAAGAATGTAACACCTATCCTGTGCAACGGTTATTGACCACAATAAAGACAAGCAATATTAAATAGCATGTAAAAGAAGCAGCATCACCACGGACTAGTCAAAATTATTTCTTATGTTACTGAAAATATGCTTTGCATAAGTTAAGATATGGACTTATGAGCAAGACAGCAAGAGAAATTTGTCTTCTTTTTCCACTTCCAAACTATGATCTTTTTGAGAATTGCTAAATACTTTCTGTACACAGCAGGAAATGGAAAAGTTTAAAATGTAGGTCAAACTTTTCCAATATTCAGTTACTTGTATAGTTTCTTTGCTTTAAACAAAAATAGAAAATGTTTGAGGAACTGTCTTCTAAGTGTTTTATTGGTTGTCCAATACATAAAAATTGCCAAATGCATGCATGCTTGCAAGCTCATGCAACTTCAGCAGTTGGCTGACATGTTATAGCTACGTTGTTTCCACTTCCTGAAGAATGCTGTGGTGGTGTGTAGGAGTGGGGAATCATAGGCCTACCTTTATCATCTGTGCAGATCAAAGATGACTGCATTCAGACAGACAACATAAGTGATTATGTAATACTTCATTTTTTTTATTCCAGGTCAGTTCATGGTGTTTTTTTTTATTCCTTTGAAGTATCTAATACAGTTGCATCACTGACATACTGATTTTTACCACTTTGATGACAAAATGTTTCCATTATTATGTTTACTTCATTGGGTGAGTACAGACTAAAGCATTTTGCAACTCTAACCAGTACACAGCAAATAAATGTGCTGTTAGGAGTTGTAGTTGACTTGTAAATAAATAAACAAAGATTGTGGCATGGTGAGCTGTGAGTGGTATTAGTAGATCTAAGACTGGACTGAAATTGGACTTGGGCAGAAACAAGAAATCAGGTCAATTCAGATATCTAAATAATATCTAATAATAATCTATACAAACAAATTTGGCTGCCTGTGCATTAAGTAACTTTTTGTAGTAATACTTGGTTAGACTGCAGTTTAGGAGAAACATTTTGGTACAAGTCTGATATTGTACCAAAAAAAGTATTTTGAGACAATAAGATGTGAGAAAATATAAGAAAATGTTTAACGTGTCCTGTTTAGGACAGATGCCAGCATCTCCCTGCCTTGCCACAGTGCTTCTCTTTGCCATGTAGACCTACATGACCTCACTGGGCCTGATTATCTTATATATCTAAGCATAGCTTCAGCTAAGCATAGTTTAACTGCTATGTAGATGATAGGCCTACTCATCTCTCCAAAATCCTCACAAGCAAGGCACAAATATGATGGATATGAAATCACCTCAGGACCTAAACTGAAATGCTGGTCTTTCCAGCCAAGTAAACTATGCACATCACAACTCCCTATCTCTCATTCGGTTGCAAGAAACTTGACTGCAGACCAGTTCACCTTCACTGGCTGCCTCTGTCACCAGTGGTGTTGCTTTGCGCTATTCAGTAATATAAATGTTAGGTCGTACATAACTCCCCAAAATTTCCATAACCCAGCTCCTAGTACAGACTGTGCTTATTTCTTGCCCTCTGCAATGCCCTTCTAGCTGGCCTCCTAACTTATGAAGTGAAACTGAAACAGATGGTCCAAGACTTGTCTTGTTTCCAATTAACGCTTAAAGGAGAACTTCGGCACGTTTCAATATAGTCTTGTTCAGGCTTTACAAACATTCATTCAATACAAAAATGTAGCGAGCTGGCCTGCCTCCACTTGGACATGGAAAGTCCGTGATTTGAACATTAACTTACCAAATAATGTCATTTTTGTCAGTGAAAGCTAACTTGCCTTCTTTTAAAAACATTTCCTTAAATCCTTTTTATAAGTTACTTTGGATGATGGAACCTGCTAGATGCACAAATATAATGTAGCTGTTAACGGTAAATTTTCCGGTAGGCTAGTAGGCCTAATGCAGATATACAGCTTAACCTAACCATTTACATTTATATTACATTTAGGCATTTAGCAGACGCTTTTATCCAAAGCGACTTACAAAAGGGGATAACATTCAAGCTACAACACAATGAAGGAGCGAACAAGGCGTGCATATTGCTAACATACCAACTATGCGGTGGACAATTAAGTGCTGCTGCTGATTAGGCCACTATTAGCATATTTTAGAGGGGATAACAAAAAAATTGACTGTTATTTTCAAAATGGCAAGTTTTGCCAATGTTGTTACACAATTTCACCATCAGGATCTTCATTCTATGAGAAACACTACAAGGTTCGATCTGCATTATGGTATTTTGCTTGAGAGCTTGAGAAGAAGCCGCGTGTACTTTACGAGTTTACTGAAAGTGGTCGAACGTACCATAAGCTGGTTCCTGCATGACCTCTACTTTGTAAAGCACTACGGTCCTCACATGTTATTGTAGGCTACTGAAAACCCTCCTCCATTGGATTGGTCTCGTCCGATGTTTGTCTGACATGACACCATCATCAACATCCCAAGACATTAATAGATAGAGATGCGTTTTGAAATCTTAATTTACATGTGTAGTGTTTCGTTTCTGTTATGATCGACGTGCACGTCTATCCTAGAAGATTTCGCCGCATAATGTAATATTTGCGTTTTCAGTGAATATTGTTTATAAATTTCAATCACTCACGGGCGTAAGTTAGCTAACTAGCTATGATAGCTAGTTGTTTTCATTTATAACAGGGACGATTTAATTTCACCAAGGCCGCATAGGAATATTCTTAACGAAGCCGATTTTAATTCGCAAAATGTTCTACTGATAATGGAGTCGCTATGTCTTGCTGTTTTGATATATTTCGATGAATGGATCTTACATTTCACGAGTTAGCAATGCTATTGGAGGTCAGTGCGATAAACACAACCGACTACACTACAAGGTTAGCTTGTTAGCTAGCGGATAGCGCTTCAGCCTCTACACCTACAAATTGGTTTATACCCAGTAACGTTACACTATGCAAGATGGTTCAAGGCCTCTGCATCCCGGTGTTGTTCAGATAACAAGGTAAGTTATTGAATGTATATGCACGATTGCAATTATCGGGCAATGCAACAATTTTTTTATTTTACTGATTTATGTCATGGCATTTTCACATTATTGTAGAGTCGTTTAGCCTTGTCGCCAGGAAGGCACGACTGTTAGCTAGCAACTAAGAAAACGGTAAACAACGGTTAGTGTAAATCATATAATAGCTAATCTTGTACTGATTGTACTCATTGTTTCTCTACAATTGAACACTACACAAGTCCTCGCTGAAAAGGCTGCAAGTTAGCGAAAATGTCATGCCTTGTTAGCAAGCTCTATGTTAAGTGAGCTAGCACTATTGCTAGCGATAGGTTGTTTTTCAGATATGTTAAACGTAAGGGTGGCCTCATACTTAGAAGCTAATGTAACATTGACTCTGTTAATACAAACGAAATATACAGCGAAGAAATATTACAGTTAAAAACCATAACTGTATTTATTTTAGTTCGTACGTTTTATATTTTATCTTAACAGCTTCTGCATGCAGAGTTACGTTATTCTGCTAATTAACCGAACGCAAGGTATCGCTAGCTGGAGAGGTAAGCGCCGTTAGCCAGCCATGTTACCCAGCAACGTCTCGCTACAGGACCTGGAGGTTCAATGTGTGCACCTGTCACGATGAGAAAAGCAGCCCAGAAATGGACGTGCATGTGGTGTACATTATTTAAATCGAGAGAATTATAGCCAAGTCATTAAGCGTTTTTTGTGATAATGAGTAACGGCTGTTTGCACAAGCAACGAGAAGCGATGGAAAATGCCTAACGTTAGCGTATGTTAGCTGCCTGTGGCTTACATTGGCCATCCATGATAACAAGCTCAGCTACTTTTAAACATTTGTGAGACTTATTGTTATGTATACGGCACAAGCACGTATGCATTGCAGAATATGCTCTGCGAGAACAGTTGCAGCATCATAACAGCGACCAACTAACATTAGAAAGATGTGCGAGCTATCCTGACATGTATTAGCTCTGTCAAGTAGTTTCATGGAATTCATCTATTTCAGACGTTACCTGTAAAATTTGTTGCAGGGCTTAATACATCAATCGAAGAGGCTGTATTGGCAGTACCTTACGTGATTCAATGAAATTAAGTTAGTCAGCCGGACGTTCTACTAGTATAATACAGGCTGTACAGGATAAGCAGATAAGCTAATTCATCCCATTAGCGAAGCATCATCATAGCTAGCTAACTAGGTAGTTAGTTGACGTCAATTAGTCAGGGTCTACATAAACAGTGTAGTCCGAAGTTGCTTGACAGAAGATAAAGTAGGTTATATTCCTCCCGTCGACGTAACCGTAGGCAAATTTGCCCTAGAGACGCTACCAACCTGATTCCAGACCAGTTCCAGTCTCAAGCCACATGTGTAGTTCAGTAGTATTGTCATTATAATGACAAGTCACACAAGAGGAAAGCTGGTATCTTTCTCCACCCAGGGCATTGAAGGGCATGCTAGGCTCAACATAGTTGACACATTTAACTGTAATAGGGGGACTAAAAGGGATTTAGGTTTAACTGTGATCCTCAAAAAACTGATCATCACATCAGGATTCTTTGACTAGAATCCTCAGACCATGCCTTTTCTACCTAACAGGCCAATGCACTCTTACATATGTAGCTTTTCAACAAGATCTTAGTTCAGTTGTTATCATCTCCTTCCCACTTCTTATACCAGTGTGTCAGCATTAGAACCGTAACCAACCTGCTCTGTGACCAACTTCAGCCTCTCAAAACCAATCATTATAACATTCCAAAAACAAGAAATGTAATCTTCTAGTAGATTATTAATCAAACAAATTAGACATAGAGTATGTAAGGTCATCATAACATTGCTAAAACAGCTAATCTAATGGTAGCTCAAAACAGTAGGCAGTTGTGTTGTGTGGTTAACTGGGGTGTGCACACTCAAACAAGTTAGATATTAGAGAGATATTTGGTAGGATAGGCCATCAGATCTTCCTAGACCTCTGCCAGTATCCCTGTTTAGTAGAAGTCAGCGATGTGTTCCTGGATTTCTGGTGATATGTTGAATAAGTCCTGTTTAACATTACATATTGTCATACATTTCTGGCAAAATTGGCTCTCATA
The DNA here is from genome assembly GCA_027481765.1 of Tenualosa thibaudeaui. Taxonomy (NCBI): domain Eukaryota; kingdom Metazoa; phylum Chordata; class Actinopteri; order Clupeiformes; family Clupeidae; genus Tenualosa; species Tenualosa thibaudeaui. Next base: position 13,869,005 of record JAIFZK010000009.1, read on the forward strand.
GGGCCATAGAAAAATATGTAGCATAGGCTCTACTCAAAGACTAAACTGATTGTTGCCAATGAATCTTATGTGATTACATGTAATAATGCATTGGCCAAAGTGGACTTGGAATGAAAGTAAATGTAGATCCCTGTGGTTATGTCCAGATTAATTTTGGTCTTGTAATTTCCTTGAGACTTTGCATTTGTTGATCTTACTAGTGGTGATTAAAATGATCTCAGAAATATATCTATCAAATGTGTTGTAAGAGGTGTGCTCAATAGTGTTTAAACTAGCACACCAGTTTCATCAAACATAATAAGGATCATGGGTGGCTTTGGAACTTTTGCCAGTACTGTTTTGTCCATTTTAAATGTTAAATAAATTCAGATGTTCAAATAAATCAAGATCTGATCTGATCTGATTAGATCTTAAACATAGTACCCCTCAAACTTTTACCTCAGTCACTGGTAGTGTATCATTATTTAATTCATATTTTTTATTAACTTTTTATGACTGTAACAAATAGCCTTGGAGTATAGAAATGTTGCAGGTGGCATAATAGATACAGTTCTCTTAATGGCTCCTTATTTTCTCTTTTTCAGGTGAGGGAACTGTCATCATGACGTTCTAGGTCTGTGACTCCTCTCCCAAGTGTGAGGCAATTGGAATTACAATTATTCATCCTTTACAGACAAACAACTGTGTCAAGGAAAAACTACCCCTCCTACAAGACCTTTACCAACTATCTGCCATCTTGCACCTCACCATGTCATGATCCTGTGCATAACCAAAGCATTGCAGAAGCAGTCTGGACCGCAACACCAGCCAAAGGATTTGCAATCTGGTAAGTATGGTCTTTCTTTTGGTGAATGAGGATGTAGCTGTGGGCATGTCCGTTCCATTTTTGTTCCCTCAATGTCTAAAGTGTTTCCTGGATTGTCTTATTTTACAGTCCCTTCCAGAAGCCTGTGCTGAAGAACCTTGCTGGCATACAGATGGCTTGATGCCTGGTTAGTGTTAAAAAAAATACATACACATGGGACTTGGTCATAGCTTCACAACTGCATTTTACAACTGATGAACCAGAGAATACTTCTCAATTGCAGCATGTTACTTGGGAACCTTTGTGAAATTGCTTCATTTAACTTGTTTCAGCATATTTACTCATTTTCCAATTCCCCTAGAGTTAAACTATTGAGTTTTACCTTTCTGCAGTTCAGCTGTTATTTCTGTCTGACAGTACTGTTTTTAGCTTCAGGTTAGCATTGTTGAATCCTTTGGTTGCCGCTAGCATCTCACCCATTAGCATCTTCCTTAAAAGTGTCCATAGAATTTGGGCATTTTTCCTATTTACAAGGTGTACTAAGACCGTCTGAAAATGAAATGTGGTGATTTTCTAAACCAATATGGAACTACACTCTCGTCCCGGCGTAACAATAATGTAGTCCAAGTAGTTCAAGCCACTAATCAAGTCATCCAAGCCACCGTTCCTTGATTATTACACCAGAATGATAGTACCGTTCCATGTCATATCGTTCAAAACTTGGTCTAAGCTCCTGGTAATAGTCAGGTCCCAGGCAAGGGTAATCAAGGGTAACTTTATTCAGGTACAAGGTCAGTTTTATTATTCCAGAAAGAAAAATTCAGTTAATCGTGGTGGATAAACCGATTCTAGATGCAGCTGCGCAATGTGTAAGTGAAATGACTACAGTCTGACACTAGGTGTACTGTGAAAGGCATACGCTAACTTGCTAAAGTGTCCAACGGCATACTGAACAAGAATAACATCCAAAAGCCAATTCTCATTTCATACCCCCACATTTTGTTACATATGTTGTACAAGGGGAGGGCTCATCATGGAATTTACCCAGAGACATGAAAAGGCTATGCACAAGTTGATGAAAACTGAGTAAGCTATGAGTAGTGGACATGTTGGAACCTCTCAGTCTTCAGTGCTGAAATTTGTTGTGGATAATCTCCTGGATGTATTAGCCAGCATTTGCCAGATTCATGTAGTCATTCCATCTATCAAAATGTCAAATTATTCAGATTTAGGCTGTGATCTTTGTTTTGACTTTGATATGCCTCTTCATGCTCCTGGTTGCTGCTTTATTTTTTAATATTGTGTTATTTGTTGTGCCATTACAACCATTGTAACGTTTTTTGTTTTATTTTTACATTTTAGGTCCTAGCATTAAAATTAGCATCAGCATCTTTTTCTGAACAGAATGTTGTTAGTATATATTTTCTTTTTTGTCCCTCCTTCTCCAGAGAGTAGTTACTGGCAGCTCTGCCCTCCTTCCAAGCCCAGCCTGCAGAGCGTGCTGAGTTCAAGTTTTCCCCCAGGCCCTGTGCCTCAGGGTCCTTCCACTGAGCACCACCCTGAGGGGGAAGATCTGCACCGACCCCTGGTCCCAAGCACTTCAGTGACGGACCTGTCTTTTCCCGGTGCACCCCCTCCCCCCCCGCCGCCCCCCAAACGCCACTGTCGCTCACTGTCTGTGCCAGAGGACCTGTCACGCTGCCGATACACCTGGCGGCCGAGTGCCTCGAAGGTCTGGACACCTGTGAACCGTCGATGCCACAGTGGAGGGGGAGCGGGGGGACCGTGTCCACTTCGTGCCCCCAGCTCTTCTCTGAACTCGTCTTTACACTCCTCCTCCAGCCCTACGTTTTTTAGCCTTGCACTTTCCCCTGACTCTCCGCTGCCATGGAATTTCCCGTTTGAGCCTGGTGATTCTGCAGGAGGCAGTGCCTGTTGTTGCTTCTTTCCCTCGCCGTCCTCCTGTTCCTCTTCTCCATCTCCGCTCCATCCACCCCCTCCTCCGCAGAGGCGCTTTTCCCTCTCGCCTGTTCTCATACGAGAGGCTGCTGCCCAAATCCTTCCTCCGCCTCCAGTTCCTCTCCAGCCAACCGCACCTCCAGCGGCTGTGCCTGCCTCACCTTCATCTGCTTGCAGCACCCCAGCCTCACTGCGCAGGGCCATTCCACCTCAGCTGCCACGCTGTCACTCCCAGCCCTGTGACTTGCTTCTGCTCAAACCTGGTCTGAAACGCAGAAGAGACCCTGACAGACCTTGTGCAAGGCCAGTGTTGGACTTTGCTAAGATGACCCAGGTAAAAATTTTGGTCAAATTGTTATTACAGGTTGTTTGCACACGTTGTCTCTCAGGTCCTCCTTCCATTTAAATTATGCAGATTTTGAAAACCATGTTTCAGTTCTCTTCATCTTAAATCAAAGTAATTTGAGTTGGCTAGTGGTGGAAGACGTACTGGAACTCAGTACTTAAGGAAAAGTACAAGTAACCAGAAAAATATACATCAACAATCCTACTAATCAGTACTTGCATTTAAATGTACTTAAAGTACTAAAAGTAAAAGTACTGGTGCAATATGTTTGCAATATGTCTGTTTATGGTCTATATTTCAATACAAAATTCAGTTTCAGTCCATTCAGTTTCATTTTTACCAACTCTCCAATTAAGATCCTGCCAATTCCACATAGAGAGAGCCTTCATTCCCCCCCGTAATGAGCCATTTAATCATCAGTGTGTCTATGAAGCTGGTAAATTAACCTAAAACGTTGCCTGGTGTGCCTTTTAATTCATGTGTCATTCTAAATATAGTACATGATGTCTAATTTATCAGAGGTTAATTTTCACTCGGAGAAATTAAATACTGTTTTCAGATTGGCTGACAAGGTGTGTATTATTCCCTGATAACAGGACACTTATGAAGTAGATTTGGTAAAAAGTTTGATTACCCTCCCATATCAGTATCGGTAACTATAACAGCCATAGTAAGCGACAGATGAGCTAGCAACAATGGAATCAGGTCTTTAGAAGATCACCATTGTCAGTAAAGAAAATTGTACAGTAAGAGAACAGGTTAGCTTGAACCGCATGTGCCCTTTATGTTTTGAACACATGCTCATGGTCTACACGTGTAAGTTGCAACCAGTTGATGAGCAGGATACCGGCCTTCAAGGTGTTTCGTGTGGCAGGGGCAACTCCACTCTACTTCACTAGCTGGGATGCAAACAGCTTGCTTTTTGGCGACTCCTGCTTTTTTCACGTCGTTTTGGGTGACTTCTGTGAATCATGCAAATCTGAAGAGTTTTTATTTTTTTGGCTGTATTGGGATGGGAATTAATTAAGTCTTTCTAGTTCAAAGTTCTCCTAAAGATCAATAAATGGCAGTTAAATGTAAAATTGCATGTAACCGAGACCACCTTGCTATGACATCAAAGAATTCACTGAAGGCAGCGACTATAGTAAGCTACTTCCTTTGCTTATGGATAGCCAGTTTACGCAGCATTGTGCATGTCCATCGGCACCATCATGCATATGGATAAAGTTTGGTTCATCATGCAACTATTTCTGGATGGCTGGCTCTGCTGACATCATCAATAAAAAAATCGGAATTAAGGTCAGATCAATTGGCTTGTTATGTCTCTCGTAATGTCCAAAAATAGCCTTTTAAGTGTCAGGAGGAGTGCACATTTGTCTGTTGTGTAAATTACTATTTGGATTACCAACCAGCTATATCCTATTTTTTTTATTAGCCTACTATGTTTGGATTAGATGTAGCAGACAGTACAGACAAAAAAACAATAGGAATCTTGTATTATTTTTGGACTTAAGTACGTTGCATAACGGTGTTGAGAAGAGCTGTAGTCCTATAGACCTATTGAACACCCCTAATGCGCTGCCCAAGAGCCACCGCCACTACATTGCACACCTCGACACACTCACTTTTAACTTTTTTTTTTCCATATTTATTGCTCGTCTTGTAACATAAACAAATGGAAATGGAAATAGAGGCTTTCAGAACTATTTCACTATTGCTGTGATCATCCCCAGTATCTTGTCTGCAGTCCGGACTACTCTGGGATCATGTAGGATAGGATAAACTGGAAATTCTCACTTATGCTTTCTGTTTGTTCTCCAACAGACTCGGAGTTCTGATCCGCTCAGTTGTTTGGAACGTGGACGGCTGGCATGTGGTGGGGACGTTTGCATGGGTCTGGAGCCTTTCTTGGGAGACTTCAGAGGCTTGTATTCTCCAGCTGAAGGCCTTGGAAGGACAAGTATTGGGCCTCTCAGTGAAAGTGATGAAGAGGAGGAGGAAGAGGGTGATGGTGACCCTGATCATGAAGGGGGACCACAAAGTGTTTTTGAAAGGGATTGCACAGAACTTGACATCTCCTTAATTGAGGAAAATTAAAATATATATATATGGAATTTGGACATCTCCAAACGCCCCACTCTCCATTGCCAGCATTCAACACTTCAAATCCCTGCTACCTTCCAGGGGCAGGGCTCTCAGGAACACCGACACTCAATGACAATGATCTCTTGACTACTGTCAATAAAACCAGGTAATACAGGTAGCCATGGATGCTGACTCGTCATCATAGTACATTCCAAAACCTATTGCTGAGACATTCTTTGGGTTGTGAATATTCATAATCTTGGACACACCCGATATTCCCTTAATGTTTTTGGATGTCTTCTTAATTCACCCTCAAGCAGACTTGGATAGAATATGTGGAAAACAAGTCTTTGACGTCTTGCTTTCTTTCTTTTTAATCTTTCTTCAAGTTTTTCAGTAGTACAGTAGAATTTCTTGGATGATGGTGATGAATTTCGGTGTTTGTTCAGTTAAATTCAAAAGGGCAGTGTGGTATTGCAGTTTCCTCTGCAATCCTTTCTATTTTCTGGTGAAACGAGTGATCCAGCATAAGCCTTAAAATTCCAGTCTTTCTCTCTGTCTCTCTGGCTCTCTCTGTCTTGCTCTTAAAATGCTACTAGGAAATGAATTGTGTAGCTGTTGTCCTTTTACTGTTTCTTTTGAACTGTTTTCTTAATATTTCTACTCTATATAACTAATTCTCTGATAGAGATATGTAGATATTAATAATGAATGCACTGTGTTAAAAAGTCTAACAACAAAAAAGTGTCAGCAACCACTGTATACTGAGGGCACACTGTAATTGTATTGTACAGCAACCATTTGTCTATAACAAGTTATGTGTAAAGATGTTAGCTTGGAGACTGGGCCAGGTCATTACTCTCTTCTAGCTATTATTATTATTATTATTATTATTATTATTATGTGTTATAAGATGGTTTGAAATTCCAAACTCAGTTTGTGTACAATAAAGTTAATGGAAATTATTTTACAACAAACAAACAATGGAAGATGTATTATTTATTTGTTTATTATTTATTTAAGTCTGTGGTTAGAGGGCAGGCTGTGCATACAGTACCTACCAAGCAGAACTGATTTTGCGCCACTTTTAGTGAAATGTCAACTGGATATGGGACTGGTTTAAGATGATGCTGACTGAGTGTAAATAGATAGTTTTTTTTGTTTGTTTGTTTGTTTTTCTCAGAATGTTATGCATCAGTCCAATTCTGTCAAAGGAATATCACTGCAATTATTGTTTTATTTACATATTTATTTAATGTAAGCCCACTCTAAGTATAATGTGCTCTCCTCCCAAAATGGACACTTAACTGCATTCTCTGTGTCAAAACTTTATGAATTTTCTCTGAAGTCTTATCTGAGAGGGTTGATACATGAAGCTCACTATAACTCAGCCAACAAACTAAGGAAGTGCATGTTCAGGAGAGTGGTAGCTTCAATAAGAGTGGTTGTCATTGCCTTGAAACAAAAAAAAAATGTGGGGGATGATGATTCTCTCAAAATCGAGAAATAAACATCTAAAATTCTCTGAAGTGATTATTCCTCATCATTGGAGTGACCATTTTTCTGTTTTTCAGGTTGAGCTGATGGCTTTTTCTTACTGTTGCTATGAGCAGACACTTATGGTAAGATTTAAAACAATGAAATTGGTGCTCTGCATAGCAAGTACAGTGTAATAATGAATGCAGATAACATACAGGTGACTTGGTACAGGCTAGTCACAACTGCAATCTGTCAACAACTTCAAAATGATGCCACACTCTGTTTCTTTTTTGATAATGAAGTAAGAGTATGAGTGCTGGTCCAACTTAATGTATTTCTTATGCACAGAAGATTCTGAACTCATACTAGTCCTTGAACCATACCCCCAAATTTTGCCCATCAATACCACTCAAGGGCAATAAGTTTTACATGCCACCCTAGAGATAGAAAATATGTGATAGCATTGCATTCAGTGTGGCTTTTGGTGTTTTATCAGCATGCTCACATCCATTATAAGGCTGTAAAGCGTTATAGGTGAATAGGGTAAAAAATTAAACTAATAGATATCCCCACAAAACTTCCTCAGCTGATTATTTACACTGAGGCAACATTAGTAGTATACAATAGTTTTCTGAAATGTCATGTAGAAATATGTAAATAAGGCAACATACACTTACAGCAACACCAAGGAACTTTTGCCATGAGTTTTACTCTCACAGTCCCTTCACAGACTGAAAGTGTAATTGTCCTTGACCAATGTCGTAAATGTATTGTTAGGCTACAGGTTGTTACATACAAGTTTAAGTGGTTTTGGTAGTCATCCGTAGCAAACACAGGTAGCTTGATTTTTAGCTGCCGAGAATGCTGCTGAAGCAGATTTAGGACAGTTTATCTGTTGCAGACAAAACTCCACAGGTGACATCTTTCGTGAATATTAAACTGTGACATCCTGCTGTAGCTCATAAAGTTGATGTCATCATCACCTTTAATGCAAGACTCCGGGTCCAATTCAACAAACACACAGACTATACATACAACATAACACAAACACAAAAAAAAATCATGATTTGCAAAAGCTGACATGAGTTTGTAATAATTTTCAGTTTGTTTAAGCTTTGTATCCTGCTGCTGGGGTTGAGATATTCCCATCCACTGTTGTCACTGGCTGTTTGATATTGCTGCATTCCAGAGTTGTTGCCACCCTAAAGTCGCTGCCACCTTACAGTCACCCTCGTGGAGTATAACCATCTGGCCTTGCCCCATTCCACTGCAACTGGTCAGTTATGTCTTTCTTCTCCTCCAGCCCTGGCCATCACAGAGTTTATTAAGACTTAATTAGTCTTAATTAGACAGATACAGGCAATAGAGAACAGGTTGTTTTTAAAGAACATATAGCAAGAACCATAGCACTCTCAAACAGACAGTAATGAATAAATCAATCAGTGAATGTGAAGTTTCTTGGCTAGAAGGTGTCTGCTGTCAATGATACATTCAGGCCCTTCCGTCACTCTGGACTTGAAGTTGTTGCTGTATATCATGTTGTGAGTCACAATTTGTGTATTCCGGTTTTGATTTTATTTCACATTTTTTTAAATAATCTGGATATTCCAATAGAACAACCCAAAGCATATTTGGGCTGTCAGTATCAAGGTGTGTTTGATGTTGGACTTTGGAATGTGTGCTCCAATGGGATTGTGTAGGTCATGCCCATTTTGTGATATACTGTAAGTCTGTGAAAATGTTTGCCATCATGAGCAAGAATAGCCCAACCATGTCCTTGCACCATTTTAAAAATCAAACAAATATTAAATGCATATTTAAGCTGGATGGATAATACGTAAGCAAGAAAAGTTTTATACGATTATTGTCAAACATAGCCATTAACCTTTAATACAGTCTCAATGCCACATGTCATAAAACAGTCAGTGGCTGTTATGCAAATTATGTGTATTGTATTATGTTATTATTGTATTATGTGTATGTGTATAAATGTCTATTTTTATTTAAAGTAAAATCCTTTTGACATATGCACTAGCAGTGCCCCTATCATTGTCATACAACTTAGACATTATGCTGGATTTAAGTCAGTTTCTTTGAAAGAAGAGCAGTTATTTTGTAGACATTATTTCTCTGTTTCATTATTCTGACATGATATCACGCTTGAAAGACACAACCTCTATGGTTCATTTGTTTTCAAGACTAATTGCAGGGACATAGCCAGGGTGGGGGAATGAGGAAAAAGCCCAAAGTACCCTCCCCCACTTAAGGAAGCTTTCAAAAAAGTCCGTTATTTTCCTCAGGAGCACATAACCCAACCCCTCTGTTGCAAGTTAAATAGTCACTTAATTGTCAGCTCAGATCTGACAAATAATCAGGTTTTTGTAAATTGGCTGAATCTGTGTATAATAACATATATTGGAAGGTGGACAATAAGTTAATAAGTTCATTGTCTTTGTTTAGCAAAGTTTAGCAAAAAAGAGCACTGATGTACATAAGAAACAAATAAGGAGTGTATAGAGGTTTATTCAGAATTATGTTTTGTATACGTATTTATATTTTGCAAAAAAATGAATTAGAATTGTACACATTTCCAAATACAAGGATATGTTTGAAGAGGAATGTCTAAAATACAGTAAGAACATTACAAATGAACATGATGCACTTCTAGATCTCACTTTTCCCTTCTATCGTGTTGTATCTATGGAATGAATTTTGTGAGTTCAAAACAGGAAATATTCATAGATGGTTACATTTTTATTCAACAACTGATTACACTTTTTTCAAAGCATCATAGTGCATGCTGCTTCTTTAAAGACATTTAGGACAAACACTTGGGCAGACTGGCCAATGAAACGCCTTTTCCAAACAAGAGGAAGGCTGATTGGGTAAGACAAAGTGACCTTTGTTTCTGATTGGTGCTCTGTGTTTCAAAGGAGGAGGGGAGCCCTTGGCTGGGAGGACGCCAAGCTAGAGCGCTTTGACGGCAAGTGTAAGTGGAGTGGGAGAAAGGAAGACAGGCTGGTCGGCTGCAGCATGCAAGGTTGGGGGGTTGAGTAATTCTGCTTTTTGTCTATGGTCGTAGGGATGAGATAGTGGGGAGGCAGACGAAAAAGCTTTAGTGATTGCACGCTTATATTTCTTCATTCCTCTGTGTCTGTGTGAGCTAGTGTTCCTGTATGCTCTTCCTGCATTGTTTTTGTGTGTTTGCACGCATGCGCATTCCAGCCGGTGTGGGGGGCAGGGTGGGGTACTGCAGCAGTATCACACACTCAGCCCCTCCCTACGTGGCTGGCTGAGACTCTTGCAGGCAGAGAGGGGGGAGGAGGAATGACTGAGAACTGAAGGAGGGGCATTTTTTTGCATGGCCATTATGGCTGCGTTTAGTAGGCCTCAATACTCAAAGCAGGCATCCACAGCCATATGGTGTGAGTGTTGCCAGCCTTGTAGGCTCTCCATGTTGTGTGGTTATGGTTTTGTCTTTTCATTTTCCATTTTGCTTGCTTCTCCTGTTGTGGAAATACACAGAGACGGACACAGTGAGACATATATTCATGGTGGATGACAAGTAATATCAAATAATCCTCTAGGTCAGTGTATATTAGGTCATCACTTAAAAATGAGAGCACAGTGAGTAATGATTTTTCATGACTTGAGGCATGGATAAGGTTTCAGCCACAATGGATCTGACTAAAATATCTACCAAAGAAAGACATTATAATGTGAGCATGTTAATTACCATGGGGTGGTAATTGGGGAACACCAGCCCACCATCATTCTGTCTTCAGCAATGGATTAAAACAAGTGAATTTAACCGCAAGTAAACCATCTCTAAATGAAAGCATATCTGAATAATAGCTTATTTGAACAATTCGAAAAGAACATTACAGCTGTAGCATTTTAGCTAGCGCTAATATGTTGTTTATGTTGGATATCATTTGTTGCCTGCTGAAAAATATCAATGTCTCTGTTGCACTGCCTGAATATGATTTAGGAAGAGACCCTAACACTAACCAAAATTACACCCTCTCACCCTCCCACCCCATTACAAACACACACACACAATTGTTTGGTAACAATGCTTGACATGTTGAAATCTGCAAGCTTGTTCATTACAAGGTAATGTCACTGTGCCCTTGAACATTGACTCAAATTTACTCCAATGTTTAATTGGTGAATTTTCATACGCTTATTTTATATTGCACAATTAAGGGAGGAAGTTACTGCATTACTTCCTGAACACTGTGGCTGACTGCAGACAGTGTATTGTATTGGAAGACATCCGCCTAATGAATAACTTTTACCAGGAATTCGTCCCCCAATCCTCAATGGACCAATGCATCCACGCCCATTGGTGGCGCTCCTAGATGGCCGTGACTGTACTGTGGAAATGCCTGTTCTGAAGGATGTGGCTACTGTTGCATTCTGTGATGCTCAGTCAACCCAGGAGATACATGAAAAGGTAATATACTGCTTTTAGTGCACTGGATTTCAGCTACAAATCACTCATTATTACAGTGTTCCAAAATTGCATATGTGAATTTGTGTCTTGTACATAATCCTTTTTCAAATACTCTTTACACTCAATATCAGGTCTTTCCAATGTATCTCTCATCCTCTTCCAAAACTCATTGTCATCTACAATTATTCAGTGAAATGTAAGAGGGCAGCATTGCTTTTGTTATGCTTTCACATCTCATGTGTAAGCCCAAACATACCTCTGCTAAACTGTCATAGAGTCAAGCATTTCATGTCACAGAAAAAAGTATTTTGTCCCTTAGGTACTAAATGAGGCCGTGGGAGCTCTCATGTACCATACCATAACACTTTCTCGTGATGACCTCGACAAATTCAAGAGCCTGCGCATCATTGTAAGGATAGGCAGTGGTTTTGATAATGTGGACATCAAAGCAGCAGCAGAGCTAGGTAGGTGTCAATATTAATTTATTTCTGAGTAGTTATGAACTATGGAAACTATCATGTTATAACTTGCATTTGTATTGGGGTGGACAAAATCTTTTTGTTGTTCATTTGTTCAGGAAAATTGGCTAATTTGTCAAATTTGACAAATAATTTAAACTCAACATAACTTAATTCTTGAGATATTTTTTATTGCACTTCATCCAATTGGCATCCAACTGACACTTCAGACAGTAAAAGTCCTAACAGTCCCAAAACAATTTTTTATTATTTGGGAAAGATGTGTCAGTTTTGTGGAGCATAATATCATGCTGTCTGTAAAACATTTTTTCTGGATGCCCATGTGGTATGGTTTTATGCCGGCGTCACTTTTTTGTCTATACTGTAGAATGTCTCATCAAATTGTCTGTTTACTTATAGGTTACCATGAACATGAACTGGTATTTCTCTTGTGTGATAAATGTCCCATTATTATAAAGAAACTTGGTTGTCAGCAAAATAATTTTTTGTACAGCTCTGAAAAACAAGTCTACCTGTCTTCTGCAATCAGTTGCAGTCAGAAAATACATATAACATGTAACTTATTGGACTATTGCCTGGACAAGGCCCTCTGAACTCCATGTTCACTTCTGCCGAGGTGGTTATGTTTTCACCGTCATTTGTCTGTCTGTTTGTTTGTGTACAAAATAACTCTGCTTAGATTTGGATGAAATTTTTAGACAACCGTAGGTATTAGGACAAAAAACAGAACATTACATTTTGGTGACGTCTAGAATTTGTATTGCATCAGTGACCCTATATTACCTTGGCGGAGATCTGTGCTCTCTAAGTGCTGTACTGTTGCTATACATTCCAAATTTATCTAAATTCCTATGGTTATGTTCAAATAACAGTCATTTCCATTGAGGTCCCTAACAACAGCATATTCTCTGGTGTGAAAATCAGAACTGTTGCACTTCTTGCAGAATTAACCACTGAATTTAGCTAGTCTACCTGTCCTCTTTTGCGGTTTCCGTGCCCTGCAGTTTTGAGCCTGTACGCAGCAATCTCTACTGACCAAATTTTAGTCTTCTAAAGAAATGGTTCTACTGAGCTTGACAAAGGCTATAGCTCTAGGAGTGCTCCTGTATGCAAACAATGTTCATGTCACAAAATATAAGGTGAACAAACCATTTCATTAGTCTCAATTTCATGTTTTAAGGTTCTCTTGAAGATACAGCAGAGCCAGTCAGTAAGCTATCTAAACTAAACTAAGCAAGCTACCTGTTTTGTAGTATCCTGAATTCATTCATCTTCGACATATGGTCTTTCACAAGCTTTCTTTATCCCCACCAGGTATTGCAGTGTGTAATGTGCCAGCTTCATCAGTGGAGGAGACGGCAGACACTGCTCTCTGTCTCATCCTCAATTTGTACAGGAGAGTCACCTGGATGCACCAAGCACTGCGTGAAGGCACACGGGCTGCAAGTGTGGAGCAGATCAGGGAAGTTGCTGGGGGAGCTGCGCGGATACGTGGAGAAACTCTTGGAATCATTGGTCTTGGTGAGATAGGAATGGGCAATCCAGTTGTTGCTAGCTAAGATTTCTGTCATTGTCATTTTGCTTGCATACAATTGTGAGTGGGTGATCTCATGCATTTGTATTGAATCTATACTTTACAGGACGGGTTGGCCAAGCAGTGGCTTTACGTGCAAAGGCTTTTGGTTTCAATGTCATATTTTATGACCCATATCTGCCTGATGGTGTGGAACGCTCCCTGGGTCTTCAGCGAATGTCAACCTTGCAGGACCTTCTCATTCACTCAGACTGTGTATCTTTACACTGTAGTCTAAATGAACACAACCATCATCTTATCAATGACTTTACCATCAAACAGGTAACTGCAATGAATTTAATATTAATAACCGCACCCCAGGATTAATTGAGTCTGTTATTCTTAAACCATGATTCTTTGTCACATTGTGTTTGTATATAAAGTCTAAAAACATATTGTATTTATTTAGGAAAAATCATTGTCATTGTCATCACCTTATTCTATGAATTTGCCATTATTTGTATTAAAAGAGCCAGTAGCATGAGTGGGCAAGAGTGAAACATGTGAGCACAGGAAACTTTTCCTTCACTCTTAGCTGTTTAGGAAAGGAATATAACTTCTCAGGGATTGTCAGTTGGGGAAAAATAACATGCAAAGGGGTGCAAAATTGACTGAGCTAATTTGGCTATTAGTAGTTACAAATCTATGCTATGCAGTCAGTAGATAACATCAAAGTAGATTGCTGTTTGTGTCACTGAAGAGGCTCGGTGTGTCTCAAAGTGCTATGCTACATTGACAAGAGCCCTAGGGAGATATCACATAACTGTTTAACTCAGTAATTATAAATTATGTGCTTGCATAAGTTGCTGGTCACATACCTCTGTTTTCTATTACTTTTTGTGGTTTACAGTTAGTTTACTAGTTTCTACTTATACTAGTTTATACTAGTTACACAAGTTGTCTGCCTGTTGCAAGTTGCAAGACATTTTGTAAAATTTACATGCATGTACAAAATTTTAAATAATAAGGAATTGCAGTGGGTGCAGTCAAATGGCCCACTGTCTGTGTGGGCCATTTGACTATTATGTTTTTTTGTTGTTGCCGTTTCATTAGATGAGGCAGGGGGCCTTCCTGGTGAACATTGCTCGTGGTGGGCTGGTGGATGAGAAGGCACTGGCACAGGCTTTGAAGGAGGGCCGAATACGGGGTGCTGCCTTGGATGTACATGAGAATGAACCTTTCAGGTTTGCATGCTCAAATTTACTTTTTACAATTTTACTGCAAGTTGCTATTCTTGTATCTGATCACACACACTAGAGCACACAACAGTGTCTCAACTAGGAGGTGCTTGTCTAAGTACTGAATAATGCAAACAATATCCATTTTATGGTGTTCATACACTGAAACAAATCCAGGATTGGGTTTCCGATTTGGAAGAATTTGGGGTATTTTCACAGGGTTTGGTTGCTACCCAACATCAGAACATGAACCAAACTGAGAATACTTTGAGAAAAAATGCTTTTGAAAAAAAAGTGATTTTGTGTGATTAGCCAAATGCGATGGTGCAGACTTTACACACATGTTCAATGTTGCACACTTCAGACAATGCATGACATATTGCGAAACTGTCACTGTCACTGTACATTTTCTGGTGAAGAGAGAGGGTAGTGTCTGTCTTCAGTGAAATAATCTGACAACCATGGATGGGCAGATTATGTTACCTGAGCAAGCTACAGTCTCAAAATGATAGAGACCATTTTCACTGTTAAAACTTGGAAAAGTGAGAGAAACCATGAATTGCTTGCAAGCTGATGCGACTGACAGATCTCACAGATCCTCCACCACATATGCCTTTTCATAGGCTATTTCACTTTTTACTTGAGCTAAAATTTTCCATCAAATAACACCAACAGACAAATTATGTAAGGGGTACTGCGAGGGGGTCATTATTGTGGAATAACTCCCGACAGAGCGATGGCAGCCCGACACCTGTGGAGAACTTGTATCACTCTGAAGGGAGTTACTCCACAATTAAGACCACCTTGCAGAACGTTATCCTGTTTATTACACAGCTACCTATTGAGTACATTGATAACATGACAACAAAGTATGTTTATCTTTGCTATCATAGTAATTTTTATGATAAATATGGATGGATCTGTTAACTTACAGATCAGCTGATTGATTATGGGAATGTTCTGTTCACTTTCCCAAACAGCGTCTGTTATATAAGAAATATCAGACCGTAGAACATTGGGAAGTCCCATTGAAGTAAATGGAGTATTCTGCAGCATTTTAAAGAGCCGTGTAATAATTAGATTTAACATTAAGAGACAAGACAATCATCCAAGAGAGCCAGAGGGAGGGAATAGAGAGAAGGGTCTTCAGAAGAAGGCAAAGAAGAGGAAGAGAATTGGGGGCTTTGAGTCTGATCATGTCCTGATAAGCATTCTAGGATTAGGCATTTGGTTCTGTACATCCCTAGTAACAAAAAATGGCAAAATATTGTGAGGATCGCACAATGAAAATTAAATTCTAACCTTCACATGTTTGATGAATAGTTTTCTCTTTTTTTTCTATTTGTGTGCTCCTTCCAAAAATGATTGGTAAGAAATATGCTGACCCATATAATTATTTTAAATTGGCCGTCTTTATTTGAGGAATGCTCTTTCTGTTTAGTTTCTCCCAAGGCCCTCTGAAAGATGCCCCAAATCTCATCTGTACACCCCACACATCCTGGTACAGTGAACAAGCATCAGTTGAAGCCCGGGAGGAGGCAGCTAAGGAGGTGCGACGTGCCATAACAGGTATTTACTGTATATGTCTTACTTTTCAATACATACTATCTAATGTGGAGTGTAACATCCTAAGCAAATTCTATCTCAGTTCATCACATCAGAAATGTTGCTATGAAATCAGAATTAGATAGATTATCATAGTATTATCATCAAGATATGAAAACATGACGTAATTCTGTCTTTCCCTTAGGACGCATTCCTGACAGTCTGAAGAACTGTGTGAATAAGGAATATCTAAAGACTGCACCTCAGTGGCCTAGCATGGACCCCAGCACAGTACATCCTGAGCTTAATGGAGCTGGTGCATATAGGTAAAAGAAATATTCCAATGTATGCTACCTTACTCAAAGTGAGAATGATCTGGTTTTGAAAAACAATGCTACATAGTCTGATTACCCCCTGTGCATTTAATGTACACAACATTCTGTTGAACAACGGAAAACAAGCCCTGACCAGGGGTGGGAATTGGTAGGATTTTATCAATATCAAAGCCACTGTCAATTCAGGTTAGCAGTCCAATTCTTCATCAATTCTCTTTTAAATTCGTTACTGTTCAGAAGGTAGTCTACAAAGGTTCAGTATTAGCACATAATGTAGCCTATATACTACTTCGGTAGCCATAATGGCTTACTGTAATGTGGTAAACCATGTAGAACTGTTTTGTCTTTTTCAATCTTGCTTTCAGAAACACCCACCGACCATGGTCAGAAAATCATGCCGGTGTTGATAATAGGAATTGATAAGGTCAGAGGCATTCGATTCCAGTGAAATGAAGCTTTTGATTTTCGGTTCTACTTGATTCCCGGTTCTCAATTCCCATCCTTAGTCCTGACAGGGTGAACAGGACTCTGGCGCGAAGGGGGTCTTGTTTCATCCTGAAGAGACTTATTTTCCTGTTATTGACCTACCGCCTACAGTACATGTTCAGTTAATCCACTGTCTCTGCTTTCACTTTCAATGATGTTCCACAGCGATAAGTGAATGTAGTAACATTAGAGACGTCGCCTGGTAGGCCATACTCTTTCACTTCGTTTCACTCTGTTTAAAGAGTCTGGCTATTCTCAATAGGCATGCATTTACTTCCTGGTGGGTATATACTTTCTGAGAAGTTTAAAACTATTGGTCCCCATTCTATCTCTGCTGTAAAAAAAAACCCCAAAGAAACCAAAGACATAGGAAAGTTCCCTGATGTATTACAGTAGTGAAATACAATATTGAGGTACTTCAGTGGCACTAGCCTGGCTATTGAAGGCGCAGATTAGACACACAAAAACTGTTGCTTTTGACAAAAAATTATTGGAGCTCTGAACATTCGGATACCCCATTCAAAGCCAATGGAATGTACTTCAGCATTCTGGAGAGACATATAATAACTTGGTATAGGTAATTGTGCTATCTATCCCAAAAGAGTCTATGGAGTGGTAGTCCATAGTAAAAAATAAATGATTCACACAAATGCAATCTGGTAATTACTGATGTGCATGTCATTGACTTTTGTATTGATTAGGTTCTCTTCCGGTCTGGTCGGGGTGACTGCAGGAGGCTTAATGGGCACCGGTGCTGCTATGGAGGGCATTGTTGCTGGAACTTTGCCCATGGCTCATGGCGTTGCCCCTGTCTCCCGTCCACCCCACACACCATCTCCAAGTCAGCCGTCTAAGGCTGAAACAGACAGAGATATACCAACAGACCAGTAGCACCCTGCTCATCTTTCTGATCCCTGATTGCCTGTCTACATCACCTGCCATCTACATTGCCTCTATTCTCAAAAAAAAAACAAAAAAAAAAACAATTATGAACATACAATCTTTTTTTCAAGATGTAACACTCAGAAACCTCAGAACACATGAGATTTTGAGATTTTTTTGGTGTAGAACTATTTTTATCCATTGAAATCCACATGACACAATAATGGACAATGAAGAACATGTTGTCATACTGTATTGAGGGTAGTAATGACTTTGTCTCAGTCTTCTTTCCTAACTTAATTTTTTGCCTTTGTTTTATTTTAGTTCCAGTTTTTGTTGGTATTGCCTCTGCTTTCAGGTAGACACATAGTTCATTCAGCTAGTCAAAAATAAAACTATTTTATTTTGATTTTATGGTTTAACAGCAGAATGTTAGTAGTTATGGTTTTCATTTAAAACAATGCATGTGAAGCATCCTCACTTCGGCAGAGCATTTTAGGACGTTTTGGACATTTTATGGTAAACATCATGTTGCATCATTTTGCCTGTTATTTGAGTGCCCCTGTAAGATAAACCATGCTACAAAGCAAAGATGTGATTAAGCTAGGACTTTTAGCCAACATGATTGTAAATAATGACCGTCCTATATCAATAATAGTAATATTTTAGTAGACATTTATGGCATTCCTAGCCTTTTCTGGTCAGTGTGCATATGTAGTTATTGCAGCAATTAGATCATGGTTCCTGTGTAAGTGAGTTCAGAAGGGAAGCAACAAAATAGCACAGTAAGTATATAGTTCCCCCTTTGAGTTATTTGTAGTTATTGATTAAAATACCCTCCCAACTATCAGTGTGATCATTAGGGTGTTGAACATTACCCTGAGAGAAATTAATTGTACCCAGTGCTGGTCTATGTTATATGTGTGTAGGCTTGTTCCCTGGCTATTATTTAGATGTATGTATGTCTTTCAAAATAATGTTTTGGTGAGAGAAATGTTTCTGGTCAGATATTACTTTGTGGTGTTCCACTGAAAGGTGCCATGTGGCGTTTTTGTGGAATGCCTTCGGGTTGTCTTGAATGCAGCTTTTGCATTCACTTGAATTGTATTTAATACAGTTGCCACATGTGGTAGAATGTGATATTGTAGGAGAGCCGGCCTGACATTAGCTGGTTGCATGCTAACATCAGTGGATATCTGGACAGCACTAGTTGTTGTGACATTTCTTCAATATAGTTGTTTCTTCACATTCTGCTATTTCTAGGTCATATTTAAAGGACACACAGTTTGCGAACATTCAAATTTCTTTGTTTATTTAGATTAGACGTCCACTGGGTACTTTTTACAATCTCTCTGAGAACTTTAAATATATTCAGTACATAATTCTCTGATAGAACTTGGAATATAGTCAGTACATGTATGCATTTTGTTAATGTGCAATCAGTAAATAGTGTACTGTTTTGTAGTTGTGTATTTAAAATAACAGCTATAGTAGACACAGTAGAGGCCATTTCTTGTTTGCAGTGATGTGTCAAAATTCGGTGTGTGTTTTGGTCATTTTGTTGACAGTGCCCAGTGAACACAGTAGAACTTAGAAAGCTGTCCAAAAGAAGCAGCTTTGGCGAATGCTCCTCAAAGAAAACAGTTATTTGCAAAACCAGAGGTACAATAGGTGTACCCATTATGCCCACCAAATGCAAATATGGGCGTTTTTCATAGATATTCACATTGCTTATAAGGTAGAGGTATAAGGAATAAGGTATCTTGGTAAAGTGAAAGATTAATCTCTCATTTGAAAAAGCATACATTCATTTTTGTCCATTTTAAAATATAAAATAAGTCAAAAGTTTGGCCTTAATTTGTACCATGGTACTATTTAAGTCTACAGGTGCTCCAAATAAGCCCATATCATGATTTTTTAACAAAATGCAATAAATCTATGTTTTACAAGAACAAAAAGCAGCATGTGAAATATTTAAAAACATAAAAGAACTCAAGTAGATCCTAAAGGTCTGCCAGACAGCAGTGCTTGTGGTTTGACAGAGATTAGCCCTGCGTACCAGCAAAACTCATCTTTACAAATGATGAAAAATAGCATAAATTGACTAAAACATTATACTAAAATCTAATTATACTAAAATCAAAATAATAATCTCTCATTTTACATAACAAATGTATGCCTTAGAAGTGACTAAAAATAGATGTCCCAAAACACATATTTTTTTAGATTGATTTGTGTGATGGAGACTACAATAAAAAAGGTTGGGTTAACTTAAAACTGACAAATGTTTGAAATAAAATACCACCCTATACAGTTGTGCAAAAGTTTCTGAACCCCTTTGAGTTACGTAGTTTTCTGCCTTATTTGGTCATAAAATATGATCTGATTTTCATTTAGTTAAGTCACACTGTTTGGTGAACTTTTTCTATGTCAGTGCTCCTTAAAGCTGACATAAGTGAATGATATAAACAAATGTGTTTGTGGTTTTGATTGCAAAGTGCAAAGATAAGCCATTTAAAAAATGGAAAGGTATATGCTGAAGAAATTCAGAGATTATGCTTGAGCTTATTCTAAAATAATGAATAACAGTAATAGCTGTTTTTTCTGTAAAAATGCCAATTTTATCAACACCAAGGAAGAAAGAATGAAACTCAAGAAAGAATGAAACTCAAGTCTTGGCCTGTCACAGTGTGTGTGTAAGTCGTACAAATATTCCCAAGGCCAACCTCAAAGACGTCCATCTGGACAATAAAGGGTTTGGAAGTCTGGACTCAGCAGGATGGAGTTGCTGCAGACTGCCCCCTTCAGGTCCTGAAAGGCAGCCTCATACTGCTTCATCCAGCGTACTCAGTTTGGTGCTGCCGCCTTGGTGAGCTCTGAAAGGGGAGATGACCTCTCTGCGAACCATCCCACCAACCCCAAAAAAGGATCTTGCCTGCTTTTTGTGGTTGCTGTTGGACAGCTGCAGATGGCTTCAACGTTCTCCACCTGTGAACATATGAATGAATGAATATCTTTATTGTTATTGTATCCAGCACAATGAAATTTGAACATGCTCCACTTATTCAGTGAAACAATCATTGTAAAAAAGCAGTTATAAAAATAGCACAGGCCTACTTAAAAGAAGATAAATAAATATAAACAAGACAAGCCAAACTCACACCCACAAACTCCCACATTAACAACTTATACATTGCACTATCCCTTATAGCACTTATGTGGGGTAGAAGCTGTGTCTGTATCTGTTTGTCCTTGTTCTGATAGATCTGTACCACCTGCCTGACAGTAACAGTTCAAACAGTGAGTGACCAGGGTGTGAAGTGTCCTTTACAATGTTCTAGGCTTTTTTGAGGCAGTGTTGTGCTGTGTTAATGACCTTCTGGAGTGCTTTCCTCTGAGCCACTGTGTAGCTGGTGAACCATATGCAAATACAGTATGTCAATATGCTCTCCACGGAGCATTGGTAAAAGGACACCAGCAACCTCTGGGCGAAGTTGTTTTTCCTGAGCTCCTTGGTCTTTGAGGTGTTAAGAAGCAGGTAATTCTATTTGCACTGTGCCAACAGCTGCTCAGTGCATGTGCAACATGAAGGACTGTGGCTTCCACATCCTTTATGGTTCTCTTTGTTCTGTAAATTGGTGGAGATCAAAATTGTGGGGCAGGAGTGATGTGATGTGACTCCTGACCAGTTTTTAGAGCATTTCATCACTACAAGAATGAGTGCTACTGGCAGTGATTGAGGCTGTAAATGTGGGGTTTCTTGGGCCGGGGAATTATAGTAGAGGACTTCAGGCAAGGTGGGACAAAGGATTGGGACATAGACTGGTTGAATATCCTGGTGAAGACTCCAGTCAGCTGATTTGCGCAGTCCTTCAGCACCGACCTAAGATGGCATCTGGGACAGCAGCCTTACTTGGGTTGACAGCCCACAGTGTGCTAGTAAAGCAGTTGTTCTCAAACTTTTTGAGCTCAAGGCAACCCTATCAGCAATTTTTTTCATCCACTGCCCCAAATTAAATTCTTCTTTTTCATGCATTATTGTGTCATGCTACTATTAGGCTATAGCACTTTAACATGTGTGTTTAACATGTATGTGTGTCCCGTATGCAACACAGTCAGCACATGCAGGTGCATGCTAGCCACAGCAGATATGCGCCTTTACAGATGCTCACGCTCGATTTCCGTTTCTTGGAAATACTTGTTTTCATTACTGATGTACTCTGTCATTTTATTTAAGAGCCACAGAGCTAAACTGAGGAGCCAATGACTCAACCTGAGTTTGTAAGTCAGACAGTCTTCACTCATCCTGAATCCCCCCCCCATCTTTGTGCCATAATGTATTGACAATGTATGATCAATCACACGCTATCATCTATCACATCTTTCATCACTGACAAAAAACATGCCCTCACTAAACATTGTGACTGAAAGTAAAAAAACTAGAAGTCCATATATTGAAGTTACCCATTTAATCCCATTTGGCTTAAAATATTGTGCAAAAGTACAAAACAATCAAGACTGGAAACTAAGGAAACTTAGGAAACTAAGCCAACAGAATAAGACCAGTTGATGCAGATTTTGTACAGCAGACCTAGGAAAATTATCATATTTAAATGCCACATTAGAATGTAGCCTAACTACAATCCAACAAGAAAATATTTGAGATAATATGTTTTATTAACTTGATAAGCCTCTACTCATCTTTTGCACTTGGGAGGAGGGTCCTTGCACGTCAGGCTCCCGCATCTCGCTGTCGGGAGTTATTCCATGTTAATGACCGGCTAGTAGAACGTTATTCAAGGAAAGGTTATTTATGGGCTATGGAGCTTTATGCTGTTTTAGCCTTAGCAATGCCATAGATCCACGTAGCTAGTGACCGTAGGTTTACTCTGAGTAAAGCATGATTTCTTTGACACATTTAGCTTGTAAATGCTTTAATGAATCTACCTATTTGTAGTGTAAATCCAAATGTTTCCATACCCTTGTTTTGCTGTTTATCTTTCTTTCCTTTCTCCTGCACCAGATGCAACAGGTTTTGATGATGCTTCTAGCTGATTTTCTCTTGTGCTTACATGCACAACCTGAGCACAGCTCTGACAGGCAATAGAACATACATAATGAAACAGGTGCTTTTGTGTTGTTATTATTTATTGAAATTTCCCAGCATCTGGGGGCCCCATGGTGGTGTGGGGGCCCTAAACGGCCGTTCATGTTGCATATGCCTTGGGCCAGCTCTGCCGAGTCTTGTTTCCTTCATTCTTTTTCTTTCTCAAAACATGCCACATTCATAGCACTGGCTATTTGCAAAAGCATCTAGCTAGCTAACTAAATGACAACCGTTCATTTAAAACTGTCTTGAATTTATTTCTGACGGGCTTTTAAAATTTTGGACTAATAACTTATGATGAGAAAAGATATAGCATGGTTAGAAAATAATGATGATGATGATGATGATGACGCTTCAGACACGACGCTAAAACTCAAGTTCAGCTCGGGTGAAACTTGTTCACACTACATCCAGATGGTTGATGTGAGGGTGGGGCAAGGGCTAAACATGCAGGGGGCGGAAAATTACGCAGAATAAATGTGACTGTTTATATTATTTTGTTTACCACATGCAACAAGATGAATGCAGAGTAGCTATTTCGACCTTTGTTGTCTTAATGATGCAAGTCTTACATCGGATCCAAAGCATCGACGGAACAGAACGCCTCATTCAAGCTAGTGGGGGGAGATATGAGAGGTCACTAGAACTTGCAAAGTGTTACCAGTGAAACAGAGCTGCAATAGTAATGCTAAGCCACAAGGGCGCATCTCAGTTACGTCATCAACACGCCCTCACTCTACCCGGACATCAACCTCAATTCACACCTAAGCGCACTCATTACATATCTGAGAATGGTGCTAAGGGACAGGCAGCGTCATGTCCGGGTGAAAATACAATTTCAGACATTGTCAACATGTCAATCCTAATATTCAACGTGTGAACCCCAACAGTTGGTTTGGTTGGTAGAGATGCACTGTAAGCCCCCCAAGACCATGGCCTAAAATGTATTTTTTGTTTTGAGGGGATATATTACTTACACTTTTTATCCTATATTCACACATTATATCCCTATGCCTATAATGGGCGTGAAGAGGGTGATAACAGCAAAAGCTACCATCAATACAATGCTATAATTTATTTTCTGACTCTAGGGGTGGATTACCATTCCAAAAATCACTAGGACCTGCTTGCTGCCACGCATACCTGCAGACAATTTTAGCTACAACCATTAGCTAACTTCAGCTAAAGCATCATTATGCTAACAGTCACCACTACCCCATTCCAGACGTTTCGGTTAAGCAACGCTGCCCTCTAGGTAAGCCCCTAGTTCGAGTCAATGCTTGAATTTCTCATTTCTTGCGTGACTTCTTTCTTCATAAAGTAGCCTGGTTGCCTCTGTCTGTTTGCACTGTCGCAGAAAACTTTACATTAAAGTTAGCAGGCATGGAAAGCAGTCAGCTGTAGTGGAAAATCTTCCACAAGTTCACCCCAATGTAGCTCTCATTTCAGTAAAGACCGAAGTAGTTGCTGACAAAGACTTCTCTTCATTCACAAAACCACCAGGGCATATGCATAGACAATTGCCAAACAATAAAGCCAATGCATTGACAACGTGGTCAATATTCACGGCAGTGAGAGCTGACAGCAGTGCATCATGCCACTGATCTATCTTGCTCCGCTCTAGAATCTTTGTTGTTCACTCTAACCATTCGAACCACAGACTGATTCATGCGAGGGACTGATCTCGTGCTCTCCCAAGCCGTTGGAAAGGCGGTTGATCACACTTCATCATCCTTTGTACAGCGTTATCTTTGAGGCTGCTTGCAAGGTACCACAAATTGTTACTCTTTAAAGCTTCAATATTTACCAACCGCCTACAACTGGAATGTAATACTAATGTAAGGTAAGTAGCGTTAACATTGCAGTGCAATGGGGAGAAATACTATTTCGCTTGTATGCAGCTACATCGAATGCAGTGTTGGTAACTTTAAAGATTAATGGTAAATAACATATTAACGAGCTATAGCCTAATTACCACAACTCATTATTGCTCTTCAGAGCCATGTTCAGTGATGACATTTCTTTTCTAAACTGTGATTTTTCGAACTTAGAGATGTTGACGTGACGTTAATTTAAGTGAAAGTCTTGGCTACCATTAGCTAGCAAGCCAAAGAGCCGCCCAGTTGATAGCTGGCTAATATTAACGTCTAATAGGAGGTCCACGTAGTGATGGTTTACAGTGATCTGAGTCAAAGACGATTTAAACAGAGAGAGAGAGAGAGAGAAAGATCTTTGTCAGTATTCAATGATAGTTGGTTTAAAACAGTTGCCCAGAGCGGTAGACAAACGGGAGTTGTCAAGGGTCCAACTCTTTGGCCATTCGATTTCCGTTTTCACATTTGAAATGGGATCTGACAAAAACGAGAAATGGCCGTGTTATCTGTTCTTCGATTTGTCAGTTCAAACAGAAAACGGAAAACGACTTGTGGACTGATTTTCTTGGCTGTGTGTCTAGGGGAGTTGTCGAACCCCTTGGGCCAAGATGCATTGGCACATGAGTGGCCACAGCAACTACTGTATGGCTTTCCATCACTCCCGCTCATATTGCCCATTCTCACGAGGATCCTTGTGGAGGGGCACAGTGTTCTGCTGATAGCTCCAAATTGGCCTGGGAGGGTTTGGTTTCCAACCCTGTACAGGTTATTGAACAGGCAGCCTTGGTGCCTCCCCATATGTACAGATGACCTTTCTCAGCTGGGGGCCCAAATCTGGCACCCAAACCCAGCACGGTTGCAGCTGTGGGAGTGGCCTTTGGCGGGTCCAGTTGCACGGACCATTCAGGGCTCACACGGACATTCCACCAATGCGCTGTACGCTAACAGGTGGATGCTCTTTATGAAGTGGTGCCAAGCACAGAACCAGGAGCCTACATGTTATCCAATACTGGTCATCCTGAGTTTTTTACAATCTCATTTTGAGGAAGGCCTTTCACCGTCCCCCATCAAGGTGTACATAGCGGCTATATCAGTGATGCACAACAGAGTGGATGGGCTGACTGTGGGGTCCCACACTCTGGTAAGCTGCTTTCTGAAGGGTACTCAGCGTCTTAGACCCCTGGGACACAGGCCGAGACCCTCTTGGGACATGCCTCTTCTGTTAAATTCAACCCCCATTTGAATCCTGGAATGTTCAGATCTTAAATGGCTTTCTTTGAAGATGGCATTCCTTTTGGCCATGGCATCATTGGGACACACGTTGTCTAAGCAGAGGCTTTCATGCTGGATCATGGAGGCCATTAGTCACGCCTACACTACCTTGGATATCTGCGGGGCTGCATCTTGGGTCTTGACTTGCACATTTGCAAAATTTTATAGGGTCAAAGTGGCCATGCATAATCCACTGGCCTCGGCCACGATCTTGCATTCAAAGGGTAAGTAGGTTTCTCGTGACCCTGTTGGTATTAGTTCAATTCAGTTTTATTTATTCTGCGCCTTTTACAATAGTATTGTCTCATGGCGCTTCACTGAAGGAGCACCCAAGAGCAACAGGGGCAAGGAAAAACTCCCTTATGTTCTGTTAATCTAGGAAGAAACCTTGGGCAGATCCACAACTCAAGGGGCTAACCCAACTGCCAGGGGTCATGGAGAAAAATTACAATCAGTAGTAACCATGACAGACTATAAGTTGCCTATGGTTTTAGCTAAGGTTCATAATAGAGTATTATCCCACTTTTACATTACATGGTAGTCAGTCTATAGATGGTTTATCAGGAATTATGGATGGACAATGTAGCAGCGGCCAGGCATAGTGACGAACTCAAAGGAGTGAGATGGGTCATGGGGGTAACAGTAAGGGTCCATTTGACAGCGCCATTGTGAGGGGGGTCAATCACAAAGCCTCAGGAAGGGGAGTCGGGCCCAGCATCGGCGTCCAGGAAGGTCCTCTGTGATGGGGAGTCGGTCCTGGCCTCCTGTAGTGTTGGTTGTAGTCCACTCAGGAGGGGAGGGTGAGAGGAGTCCGCCAGAATGAGGCAGGGATGACCACTCAGCAAATATAATTGTGGACAGAGGAAAATAGTGAATTAGGCCAGGCTCACACAGCAAATCAGAAAGCAAATGTGTAATTTGGGCATACATATATGTGTATAAATATTGAGAGAGAGGTGAAAGAGAGAGAGAGTTGTACGGCATGACACATGAAGGTTGTGTGGCGGCACTAGGCTATAGCAGCATAACTAAGGTATGATGCATGGTAACCCAGCACCACTGCAGGGATGGTCAGTGACTGCCATGCCTCACAACTAGAGGCAACAGCAGAGACAGTCCCTTCCAAAAGATCCATGAGAAGTGATGATTTGCCATGCACCATCCCTAACTATGGGAAACAGTAAAGAGGAAGGTTTTAAGTCTAGACTTAAAGGTATTGAGAGTGTCCGCTTGTCGAATGGGGGGGGGGGGGAGAGACTATTCCACAGGAGGGGTGCACGGTAACAAAAGGCTCTTCCTCCTATCGTAGATTTTGATATTCTTGGGATTACAAGGAGACCAGCATTTTGGGATCTTATGGGTATTAGTCATCCAGGTGCTTTAAGCACCGCCTCTGGTGCCCAGTAGAAATGAAATAGAACGATAGGTTATGTATGTAACCACGGTTCTATTAATTTGAGAAGACTGCCAAGAGAACAGTTCCGGGGTGAGCGTACCTTGTGGTGGCATACGTCACCCTTGTCGCAAGCGACTTTGTTGGTATATACACTCGAACTGCATGTGATGGACGTCCAGGTGCTTTAAGCACCACTTCTGGCGGTGAAATTCATAGAACCCATTGTTTTAGGGCTGACTAGCAGGCAGACTCATTTGAAGCTACTTCAGTGTGTGGACTCCCCAGTGTGGATGAGTCCAATTTATACTATAGTAAGCCAGATTGTATAGGGCTACTACGATAACGTAATGTTAGCCTTCCTAGAGGATTTAACTAGCTTATGTAGCAGTGTCTACAGAGACAGAGTTTTATCTTGTTTCGTTATGTGGACACTATGGCTAGTGGATAGTGCAGCTAGCCAGTTTGCTTGTAGTCTAACTTTGTATGCATCTTTAACATCTTTGATGTTAAGGATCAGATATTTTTTCTGGCACATGTTATATTTTAGTTAGTAGTGATGACGTGCTAAAGGCATAATGTCGAAGCAGTAAGCAATAACGTTGAGATATTTCGATGATATTGATATTCTTTTCGCAAGTTTCACATCCTTGGCTGTTGCCTCACGTAAACTAAACGTAAACTAAAGGCTTTATTTTACAGTTTAAGTATTTTCATTGACTTAATGTTCAATGACTTGGGTAACTTGGTGGGAGTTCACTGGCTTAATATCACTGAATCAATTTGCAACTTTTAGGCAATAATCACTTTTCGTCTTAACAGGCGCAATGCACGCACGCTCTGTTCCTGCATGCGCTGTGGGTTAGCAAAGCTTGAAGGCAAAAACACACAAAATTGGCAATGCAAAAATGGCAGTATTGTAATTTCCGTTTATTTTCATCTTCTGCCAGTTTTCAGATCTTCGTTTTCCAATTTGAAAACAGGGATTGAATGGCCATGAGGTCACGGGCCGTCCAGCCAACGTAGTTCTCATTACAGCATTTTGCAATGCAATGAAGACCAATAGGATTGTTGAAATTCATGTTTCTTGTCATACATCATTGGGAAGAGAAGATTGAAGAATCTATAATTTCTCTCAAAATCTTGTACACGACCCACAGGTTCTCATTACTGATATTAATTCTGAAATGTATTAAATGTTAACATCAGATTAGGATAACTAGGTGTCATTACATAACCTTTCACCACCAATAGCCAATGTAGATTCCCCTAAAATGGCTTCAGATGCTGTGGAAAAAGTTGAAATGGGAATTCATTCTATTATCATGCTGCCAGGGTATGGTGTAATTAACCTTTGTACACAAAGACTGTAGGTTGTAGACTATGATCCGTAAAGACTTGCTTAGATTAACTATTTCATTTTGCCATTCTCATTTGTTAAATGGAAATTATTTAATATGTAAATAATCAATAACTTTGTAATTTTCATTTGTAATTATATTTGCATTCTATTGCAGTTGTTTTTCAATACCTGTAAACTTTAAGAGAAACATATCACATTTCAGAAAAATATCCTAAAAAATTGTTGCAAATAATCAGATATGTTGCAGTAAAGAAAATTTATGAAAATGTAGAAAAATTTACTTAACTCATAAAGTTTATGTATCTCTGTACATGAGTGTTAGCAGTCTTTATTTACCCCAACCAAAATTGTTTTACATTACATGTTAAATAATGTTGTGGTAATGAGAACATTTTGAGGTCTTTTAAAATGTGAATATGCAGTACATAACAGAGGAATTTGGTGTGAATTTACCTGCATGGTATGGTTGTCAGGTCTGTACGGTTTTAGTCTAGGCTCCATGAGCACAATATCGGTCTGAAAACCAATATCAGCATCAGGGGATCCTCACTGGATATTTTGATATCAGTGCTAACCAATTAGCATTAGACCTTTGGCCCACATTATTTGTTTTCATAATTCACGGAGATCACCAAAAGTTTCTTAACATTAACCAGGTTGCTTGTAATGGTAAGTAAGGTGACTTCATTTATTTTCCTTCATTTTTTGTGGACAGATTTTTCCCCAGACACTTTGAAAGATGGGGTTCGAGTACATCTATAACATAAAGGAGAGGTCATGGGATGAGGATCATTTAAAGACTAGTTCCTCTGTACTTTCCCCCAAAAATCACACTGTGAGACTATGGTATTTGTTAATTGCACTAACATCATTATCAGCCTTTTCAGTCCAAGTGTTTCAGGTAAGTGAAGTGAATCCAAAGATTGATTTGAGAATGACTTTGAGATTACCATTGTGAAGTGTTTTTAGTTGGTCATGGAAGCCTGTGATTGAAACATTTTACTGTTGCATTTCCCAGGTATTTTTCAATGCCAGTTTGTATGCATTGAGTACAGTAAGATATGGCCTTGATCTTATTTACTTCTTATACGTAATCTCATGCTTCTACATTGGGTATGAAGATAATGGTGTAGTTATCACAGACATAAAGCAAGTTCGGAGAAGGTATTTGCACACTTGGTTTATTGTGGATTTATGCAGTTTGATTCCCCTGGAACTCTTGGTAATTTCACTTCCAGCATTATTTTTTTTGAATTTAAATCGTTGTCTGCGGGTGTTGACACTGTTCAAAATAATAGGTAAGTTGTCATACATCTGTGACAAACATTGTAGCCTACAGTATAGGCTATTTGGTACATTTTTATAGCATTTAAATGTCATAAGAGTGATGTGTTTCACAGCTTCATTCGCAAAGGAACCAGACACCAACAAAATACATGTGACAGCCCTAAATTCCTTTTGTATTATGATTATTTGCATCCAGTCATGTGCATGTATTTGGTAAGTACCTTATTATGGCAGTTTTTTGTGGAATTATTTTACAAGCATTTCTACCTTTCCTTACCACTATTCTTTCTTCTACCATGTCTGTAGCATCCCATAGAACTATATGGTTAATAGTTGTGAAATTGGCATACTAATTGACTAATTCACTCTATTCTAGTCTCTTAAAAATGGCAACTGATCAATCCTACAATCTTTGGACAATCGGCAATACAAATTTTGACTACATATAGTTGAAAAGTTTGACAAATAATAGCACTGAAATTAGCACTGAATTAGCCCTGAAGCCATTTGGGTTGATATATGATATGAGTTTTACTGTGGACTTACAGGCTATATTCTCCAAACTAGTGTGATAGCATAGAAGTACGGTGTTTTAGGCTCCTGCTCAGGAAAATATTGAGCTTAAATGTGCTAAATTATGTGCACTTCTTAACAAGACATTTCGACAGGTTGGTAGATTTTCTGCTCTTAAATGCCAATGGCCAGTTGCATTTATTTAAAGAGTTAAAAAGCATAAAGTCAAATAGGCTAAAGTTAAACCATGCATTCAAACATTTTATCTGCTATGGTTGAGCCGGTCTACACAGCCTCTGTGTGTGTGTGTGTGTGGGTAGGGCCGCTTTCACACATGCTGCAGGGAGAAATCTGCCTAACCACCTTTTTGACATCAAGGGCCACATCAGTTTTAACTTGTTTCTATATGTTGAAAAATGCCAAATATCATCCCAATATATTGTCCGACTAATCGGTCGACCTCTACTCACTACATACAGAGGTGCACTGAAAATATGTACTTTGTAAACACATTTAAGCACCCTTAAGGACCCTAAACACACTTTGCTGCACTTTTTGTTTTTACACCTGGCTAGCGCTGCTTGTTTAATAAACCCACTATGTTTTGTTGTGCTTCCTTTGTACTGTCTCTAGAAGTTGTCAATATTGTCATCTATGTTTACAGTTATGGTTGACACCCCCACAGGTACTACAACGTGTGTACAAGCACTCACGGTAGTGTGGAAAGAAGCTGCCCTAGTACATTCAATTGGCTACAGTTGTTACCAGATGGTAAGTTTTCTTTTTTGTTGTTTTTGTTTTGTAGGCAAGACGCTAAAGCCCTGTCCCATTCTAGCCACTTTCCCTCATATTTGCCACTAGCACTCGGTTTTGAATGTTTTTGCAGTGGCCAATAAACTGGCCTCTTTTACCGCTCTGTCATCAAGGCTACTTTCAGTCAGTTGGCAGTCTGCTCCACAGCTCACTGACTACAGCCTTTCTTTTGGGAGGCGGGTGTGGTTCTCTCATTACAAGAGAGGTGGGTGTGTTTGTAATGTTCTGTCTCAGGAGGATTTAATGTCAAATAACGTGAACACTTAGCCATTCCGCTATATACGTCAACAAAAATATATAAAAGCAGATTTAAATCCTGGGGAAAAACATACGTCATGTGAACTTTTCTGAAACTCCCTTGTCATTACTCCACTTTCTTTAGAAAATATTATTTTCCTGAAAAGTGAAAAAAATGCATGTAAGCTCCTTTAAGAAGTTATATTTTCTTATTACCATGTGAACTCTGAACTTTGAACTGAACACTTTGAATCTGTGTTTTTTCAGTTTCAACAAATTTGACTGGAATCTCAGATATGAGTCTTTATGCAGATGCACTGTACTGGGCTGCGATAACATTAAGTGCTGTTGGGTAAGTTGAATTTTGTGAGTGCTGTGAATACCCTGTATGTGAGTACTGTGAATATATGTGATCAGGCTTGATCACAACAGACAGTTACTTTATTACTAAAAGACATTGTAATTACTAAAATGCAGCCAATTAACATTCACACTAGGGCAGAAAAAATACTGTCTCACATGTGAACATTTCACTCTGATTGGAATCATACTCAATTTCAAAATTAGGTTAGTGCCGCCTAGTAAGAAACCTAAATGTCAAAATCAGGTTTTTGTGTTTTTCAGTAAATTTGGTCGACCATGACCGGATTACCAAAAACACTGAGCTACTTTCATGTAGCTCCACTAGGCTCATAGCCCAATCTTAGGCTCAATGCAAACCAAATTAATATAATAAAATACTATTTTGTTTCACAGTTGGCCTACATTTGACAAAAATAAAATCCTTTAAAAACTGCTCCTACATACTGTCAAATTTTACTAAATGCAATAACTGACTGTGTAAAACAATTGTGGTATTAGCACTATATGTTTTTAACATATCTTACAGAACAAATGTCTGTGAGTCTATGATTAAATTTGTGTTGCAATTATGAGGGGTCCTTGGAAAATGTTCTGTTCCATGAGTGGTCCCAAGGTCAGTAGAGGTTGAGATCTCAAGTTTCACAGACAAAATTCCCAAACCATAGTATTATCCCATACTGAATGATGGACTCTATGGCACCCATATTGAAAGTCAGCATAATGCCCTTCTCTAACATTAGCCTTCTGAAGAAATGCAAACACTGACAGATCTTAACACAGGTAAGTTTAACATGCTGTGCCCATATCAACTGAGAGTCAAAGTAGACTCCAAGATATTTATATGAAGTGACCTGTTCCACCCCCTTTTCATGAGTCATTATTGGATTATGGTTTAGAAACTAGATTAGCAACATTGTTCATTTCCTGTAGATCAAATGTAGACAGGGCAAAATAACAAACTATGTGTAAAGGTCACTACCAAATGTTTCTCAAATATACATAGTGCTTTTCTGTAATCATTTTGAATAAGCTAAAATGGTAATTTTGGTTTCAATTACTTGCCACTTGGAGGGTGCCAGCTCAATTATTTAGGCTATTTAGGCCAACGTAGGCTAAGCTTATAGCTTCTGAATAAGACAACACAAAATTTCCTTGGCATTGCAGTTTTTTTAGCGGAAAATACTTTTTTCTGAGAGGAGAGGTTTATTTTAAAGATTGGTACAAATAAAATACTAGCATTTGTTGGAATTTTCAAGGTTATCCAACGTTATCCATAGCTAACAGGACACATCTCATACCTGAAAGACAGTCTGGTCAGACAGTTTTTGTGAAATAACTTGAGAGCCATAGAACGTAAACTGACACAATTTTAGTGACAAGTCAAATATCAAAATCAGCATATTTATGTCAATGCTTCCGAGGAAACCAAGACACCAGGTCACTTTAAACTTGGTCGGTATGCAGTACACTGAAATCATGATGTATTTTTGGTCCCCAGGACCACTCTTCAACAGTGGGGTCATTGTTTAGGTGCCTATCATAGTTAAGCCAGGGATCAGGTAGTAACCCAAATGCATTGTATCATAGCAACAAGATACATAATAACTTTCAGCGTTGCATGCTTTTTATTCTCAGTGCTTTAAAATACTTGCATTTTTGGAGTTGAAAAAGGTGTTCAGTCTGTTTTGCTATGTGTGTGTTAATCGTAATATCCAATACAAGACATTCAATGTAATGCTGTACATTGTTTTTGTAAAGGTATGGTGACATTTATGCCACTAATTCTTCAGAAGTGAAAATTGCCTGCTTTGTGATGGTTATTGGTTACCTTGCCTTTGGAGTCATAATGACAGGAATGAGTTCCATTATAAGCAACTTGGATGCCCAACGTGGACGTTTCTACAATCGAATGGATGCTATTCGTATTCACATGGTACTGTACTTTGAATGTAACTCTGGCTTTGGCCCTCTAGTTTTGAGGTATGGTATGATTATGACTGATTATGTTTTTTTCACTGTTTTTAATTTCAAGCGACACATGGGATTACCCCAAGAACTTCAAACATGGGTACACAAATATTATTACTATTTATGGCTACACCGAAAGGGCAATGCCATTGCTGGACTGTGGGATGACCTACCATATACTTTGCGTTCAGAGATTGCAACTGCATGTTATAAACCAATGTTGAAAAAGGTATGTACAGTTAAGGTGTCTGGTCTTCTTACTCATAGTAGGGGGAGTTAAGCATTGGAATTCCTCAGTGACCCAGAATAAAATTGATAAAAGTAGTTTAGGTCAGTGTACTGTGAAATATACAATCATATTTTTATTGATAATGACCTTTGTCTCTGTCTATACTTGTCGCTGTCGTTTTCCTGTTATGGTTATGTGTCGAGTGTGTCTGTGTCCTTGTAGTGAGTGGGAGTGAGTGAGTCGTAGGGTGACCACCTCCAAGCAGACAGAATGTGGGACAAGTAGCAAGTTTAAGTGAGACAATGTGGGACAGATGTAATAACTTTAAGCTTAAGATATAATGTCTATGTAATTTACCAAAAAAACATTTTACTTTGTCCACGGGCTAAAAGATAAAGATGCTACCTGACCCAAAAGATAGTCCAAAGGTTGCTACAGCTTAAGGCATATAAAAGATAAAAAGATAATTTTTCATTTTGTCTTTATTGGGACATTATCAAATTAGTGAATTGTCCACAAGACACAAAAGGTATCAGGCCTATTTACAATTTCAGTGCAAAATATTATTGGGCCCAGTCTATACAGAAGAAATGCTGCTGATATAGCTATCTAATGTATGCATCATGATTAAACAAAAAAACCCTAATATTTACCCTAAAATGCTCATGTTTAAATAACTATCTAAATATTTGACTTGATGTCACTCAGGGCTCAAAATTAGCACCCGGCAAGTGCCAGTGGTCTGTAGATTTTTGTTATGGTGAGTGGATTATGGCAGCTACTCCGCCACTTTGGTGCGTGGAATATGGCTACTGTCCAGCAAGTGAGAATACACCGTCACATTAATCTGCGCAACAGAGGGAGCACAAAATAATGCCGAGCATGTCCTGCAGTGTCACATGTTGTGAACAACAGGACTTCTAGTTGTCACCCATTAGCCTAAGTAGACTTGCACAAACCAATACCTTACTCGCATGCATTAAACATGCTTTTTTGCTTTCGCTTCCTCCTGTAGGCTGTTTTGATTATATATTAAACGGACAATGATATTCAATAATGTGTCACAGGTTATGCCCACACAGGGACTCTGGCGTGTGAGATGGGGAGTAATCCTCAGAGAAACCCCCAGCAGTGAACGTCAAGACTATTAGTTTGCGTTTACTTGAAAAAAAATCAGGCACAGATTCAGAACACCATTCTTACAAAAGCGGTGAAAGAAAAGAAAGCACAGGTCAGAGGCCAGGAGGGTTAGACAGGCAAGCAGTCCAAAGAAAAAGGCAGAGAAAAGTTCAAAGTTCTTTTAACAGGCAAAAGTCAAAAATCCAAAATCAACAAACAAAATGAACAAACACAGGTTAGGTTCACAGCGCACTTACACGGGTGGCTCACTGGAGAACTCACCAACTAAGAGGCTAACAAAGGCTCTTTAAATACCCTAACAAATGAACAAAAATCAAGTAGTCATTCAATCAACCAATCACATTGACAAATATTAAGAAAAGGCCAATATATGCAAAAACAAGCAAAAAATGAAAATGGCAACATCTGGTGGTAAAACATAGAATAACAATATTCAAAGTCCACAGGGTCTGACATAATGCAAACGCATGGTAGCATTAAATTAAAATCATGCTGTCAGCTACAGTATGTCCGCAATCTGACTGAAAATGAAAGCACAATAGCATTTTAATTTTCAGCCTATTGACTACTGAGCGTCAAAATAATTTACAAATGCATGTCACGTTATCTTACCTCGATAGATTAGTTACTCTTTTCATGAAAATGTCCCAACATGTTTGGATGTTAATCAACTCCCTTACAAACATTAACTGCGGTTATGAGACAAGCATGTAACAGCCATGTCCATTCTGAAGTAAACTGCTGTAGGCCTGATATGGAGTGCGATGACGTGATGGAAGTATTGGATTTCTTGCATGTGAACTGCAAAAGTGTTGACATGCAGTAG